>JAZHEH010000727.1:1200000-2400000 GCA_036589455.1 Ateles fusciceps
GTCAAGCATCACTAGTTTGGTCTTCTAAGGGAACCCGGTACACGACTCAGTCTGTCCGGTTCTCACATCTGGCACTTCTCTGGGTGCAGCACCAGAGTGGCGGCAATGGGCAAACCAGTCAAACAACGTTGTTCTTGGAACAAAGTCACTAAACAGTCAACCCAGGAAGGTTTCTGCTACGGCACTGGTGGTGCAGGAGATGCCCACTCCATTTCCCTCAGGTAGCCTTTGCTAACTGCAAAGTAACATGCCAGAGGTGGGGCCACGCAGAACCACAGCTGTGCAAAATGTTTACAGCTGGGGTGATTACAACAATAATAATTTCCATCCAAAGAATAGACCTTTACGTATTTTTTCCTTTTAGAGCAGGTATAAATAACAAGTCTTTAAAATGCAAAAACAAAGATAGGCTGCTGGCATATAAAACCTTATTTTGCTATTGAAGAAACACTGAGAAGGAGCTGGTTAGCATGCGGCTAAGAGAAAAAGGAAACCCAGGGAGTTTCTAGGAGTTGAGACCACACTACGCTTTGGACATGGATTTCCCTTGTTGTGCCTGGCTTTGCATCAGAAGCAGTGAAGGTGAAGATTAGGTGAGGCAGGTCACTATGTCTCTGGTAATTGGGTTCTTTTTCCCTATTTGGAGTTTTCAGACAGGGTCATCCCCAAATTACATTTTCACATGCATATCATTTCACTGGTGTCCTTTAAGGGTTGACAGCCAGGAAGTAACAGGTATCCAATAGAGTGAGGTTCTAAATTCCCTTTGAAAAGAGTCCTGCCGGTCACCTAGTCCAGCAAACCCAGAGAGAAAAGGAGCAACTGCAATGATTCCTGCAAAGCTAGTTCTGTCATTCAGTCCTGCCTTCCAAAAGACACATCAGTGACTCTGCAGGTCCCACAGATTGGGCTCACGTCCTTTCTCATGCAGTCTGTGAGAGTATGAAAACAAAAGGTGGCAAGCAACATCAGGGTCCTGGGTGTGCAGGAGTGGCCAAGAGAGCTATTAGCCTTCGGTGTAGACAGAGGAGAGCTGGCTGGGACAGCGGTCCACAGCGCTGATCTGCAAGAAGGTGGCGTCTTCAGCCCCGCTGCGGAGAGACTCCCCCAAAGAGGCTTGAGGAACTCGAAGGTAAATCATACACTGGAAGAGAAAGAACACAGTAAGTCAGTAACTCCTTCCCCCATGCCACAACCACTGAAAGTGCCCTACAGTAATGCAGCTCACCAAGTGAAAACTGGGGGCTAAGGAGGCAACCACGCCAGCCTGCGCCCTATGGCGAGTCTCTGTTCTCAGCGACCTTAGTGAGGGAGGAGGCTGACTTGCAGGCAGCTGCTGAAATATGACTGCACAAAAGACAGGCTGAGTCGAGTAAAAGAAAAGTGTTCTAGGGAAGGCTGGGGGTTGCCTCAAAAGGAGGTGATGTTAAAGTTGAGTCGTAAAACATAACGGAATTATCACAGATGGAGAAACTGGGAAAGAACATTCCAGAAGGAGGAAACAGAACAAAGAAGGAGACGCATGTGGGGTCAAGGGTGCTGGCAAAGCTCAGGTGAAGAGCATATAGGGAAAAAAGTGCGTGGGCAGGAGTGGAGAGCTCAAGCAGGCCTCACTCATGGGGGCTCTGAATGTCATGCTGGAGAGTCGAATTTTATTATCTAGGCGATTGAAAACTATTTAATGTGTTTGAACAGGGAAGTGGCATATTTTATCCTTCATTTTGGGGAGGTAATGTTCATGGTAATATGGAGGGCAGAATGGTGAAGATGAGGAATCATGTCAGGGAAACTTACTGGAAGGCTATGGCCATAGTGTGGGAGAGATATGATGGCTCCTGAACCAGGGCGGTGGAAGAGGGGTTGAAGGAGGGCTGGAGACGAAGGTGAAGAGAGACATTTCAGGGGTCATTCAGCAGAATTTGATGCTGTCATGTGCTTGGTCAAGTCTAGCCCAGGTCGGTCACAGGCAACCCACCTGGTTCTCCTGTCACAGTTGACAGGAGTTTCTAAGTCACAGACACCCAACACACCTGTAATGCCCGAGTGAGTCGAGAAGGCTCTATGGAAAACATCAAAACCGGCCTGGCCCACGGATGTAGGGACCAGGCAGTCCTCAAACGAAGGCACCACACTGCAGGAGCTGGCAGGCGGCACAGTTCTCTGGGAATCTGGGTAATGTGGGGGGCAGAACGTCTGCAGCTGCCCATAAAATCCTGAAACGCAAGCATGGCATTGAGCTCCTTTGGGCACAAATTCCACAGATCATTCCAACCCAACTAGAACCTCACTCACCCTGGCTTCATAAGACCAATGCTTTTAGCTCTTAAGGACACCTGTAAAATCTTCCAAGCAAACATTTGGAATGCACTGTTGGCTGAAGCTCTTCTACCTTAGAGGAATTTCCAAGCTTGTTAACATGTAACATTTTTATTAGTGCTTTAGTATCTCAGGTGGGGAAGGCTTCCTACCTTCCCTAGACTCTGAAGAGTCCTGGACATTGAAAGCCTGACCTTCAGGGGACATTCCTACCCCCGAGTCTCCCACTGGATTTTGAATGCATCTTCTTTAACTTCTTTTATTCTATATTTTCTTCTGTTTTCATAGTAGTTAAAACCTGCAGAATGTTCTTAACCTGCCACTTAAAAATGCATCCACCTATCTGTCTTTCCAATAGAGAAATTCATTCACATTTAGATATTATCCTGACTAGGTAGACAGTATTTCATAGTTGGATGTACTATGATTTTACTTCACTATTGTTGATCTTTGCAGTAAATAGAAAAACTAGGAGTGAATCTTACAAAAATGTTAGACGATGAAAACACAAAACTCCAAAAAAGGAAAAATGAGATAAGAGTAATATTTGAAAAGACTCAACATTTTAATCATCTTATTTCATCTATTCCTTTCAATCTTTTTTCCATTCAATGCAGTTTTCCTTGGGATCCTATGAGGTTCTTTTCTATGATGCTCCACTCCTTTCATGATGGCTTTTTCTTCTTTCTCCTTGCCTCATAATAAATTTAAGTCAATAGATTATTTTCTTGGAACATAATATGCTTTTAAAAAATGTAACAATGAAATCTTAGTTCCATACTTTATTGGAAGAGAGTTGTGGTTCTGCTGCTAACTCTCTACATTTCATTTTGTGTTTCCTCAACTGTAAAATGTGAATGTCATTGTCTAATTCACAGGGTTATTGCGAAGAATGAGTCATTGGATAAGGAAGTCCATCTGTAATGTTTTAAAGTACTTTAGTGATATCAATAATAACTGACATTTATATTGTTTTTGATGGAAAAAAGGGATTAATAAAGTACCCCAGGATTTCTTCCACAAACACTAAATAATGGAGAATTCAGAACAAACCCATGGACTTTGGACCCGTAATCCTGTGTGACTTCCTCTACTAGAACTGCCTCTTCTTGAGATTGGAAGGCTTCATTCCTTATTAAAGAAATGAACTGCCTATCAAAAGAGTAGAGAAGTGCTATTTGAGTTTCTTCTTAGCTCTAAGTAAAAACAGGGTGAACTGATATATACAATCTACTATGCTCTCAACTCTTCTCATTTCTCATTAGGACCCATAATGTAGCCTGTGGAACCATTCAGATCACCCTGGGCTGGGACACTGGAATGCCTATTCTAAGGTTATGAATATTGCCAAGAATGTGTGCTTAACTGTCCATGAAGACACAGTGACCCTCTAGGAGTGTATTATCCAAGATAGATCAAATGCAGATTTTTGGACAGGGCACATTCATAGTAGAAAACAAAATAATATCCTTTGTAAGCAGACTAGAGTGCACTTTATATAGAATCAACAGAAAAATCCACATAATGTTTGGAAGAAGTTTAAAAGCTTGTTGTCAGTATAGGCTAAGAAAATGCCTAAGGAAATTCCATTTCAAGCCAGGAGAAGGAAGAATGAAAAACTATTGTCTCTTTTCCTTTTGGTCCCCAAAGGCATGGTTCTCAATGGACAGGTGGGCGAAAGACCCAAACAGACCACTCAAATACTCATAATTAATCATCCAATATGAGCAAACTGTAAACTCTCAAGCACACAAAGAAATACAAATGAAAACGATGGTAAAATGTTACATTCTACCTATGACATTGGCAAAGATTTCTAAAAATCATTCTTAATGCTGAAGTGTGAATGATGAAGGCATTTCTATGTAGTGTTGTAGACACTGCAAGACAGGGCAAGCCTTTTGGAAAACAGTTTGATGACCGGTATCTAGAACACTAAAAGTGTTCAGGCTATTGGATTAAGGAAATTCACCTCTGAGGAAGCGTCCTGAAAATATATTCTGAAGAACATTAAGAAATTCTGCACAGGGACAGTTATTGCAGTGCTAGCGATCAAAACAGAAAATTAAGATTCATTTTTCAAAAAGCAAGATATAAAACTGAATACAAAGCCTAGGATCCATTATACGGATGTCTACGTTACAGAATAAGGATGGCAAGTTACCACATCTATAGTTGTCTTTGCGTATTTTTCTTCGCCTGTGTATTTTTTCTGAATTTTAACAATGGTGAGAGCAAGCACCCTGGAGGTAGACCTCCTGGGCTTCACATCCTAGGTCAACTACTAAATTAGCTTCTTGGTGTCTTAGTTTTCCAATTTGTAAAATGAGGTTAATAATAGTAATTACATCACACTGGTTTATAAAATTAAATCAGTTAATATTTACATATTATACAATAATATAATTAGCATTTATATAATATAAATTATATATGTTTGCTAAATAAAATTATTTTACAATGACAATGTAGTTCTTAGAAGTTTGAGGGAAATAAAATTTCCAAAAAGAACTAAAGTTATTTAACAGTAACCAACGTAAGAAAGGACAAAACAGCAGGTACGTGGCGCACCCACTGTTCCCAGGTGGAATCTTCCACAATATTTCTGGCCTTTTGAATATCTGAGCTGTATACCTCTTTTGCTCATGGCTCCTCAATCCTGCACTAATTGTCACATATACTAATTTCTTCATGCACCCCATTCGGGGGGGGCTCCAAAGAGCAACACAGCTGAGTGGTTTGAAGGAACCTGTGATGTGTGGTTTGGGTACTTCCTTAGGCTGATCTTGACTTTGGTGCCTGGTGGCCAGGCACATGCAAATATGGCATATCCATCAGGAGGAAAATGTTAGCATAAACCATCATGATTGGTCTACTAGAATGTAATGTCTCCTGAGCAAAATAAACAGTATTTGCTTTCCATATCCCTATGCAAGCTCTGCTGTCATGTGTGTCAGCCTTAAATTCCCTGGTAGCACTCCTCAGTATAATATTACTCTTCCAAGAAAAAATGATTTTTTCACTAAACTCCCACAACTCCACAAATAGGGACATTAATCATTCAGGGACAATGATAGAGACTTTGGCCTTTCGTGAAAACCAATTTATTCTCCCTTTCCTATCTTTTCTCCCGTTTCTAAGAGGGGACAGAAGTGTCACATGCTTCTGTCTACAATCAAGTGTTGTGATGTATATGAGTATAAAAGTTTGTGATGTGGCAAAATACACCTGGGAAAGTTAAGTATCAAACCCAACGTTCTGGACTTCATCTCCTAGTCTGGATCTGAGTGAAGAGGGCAGAGCAGACTCTAATGCCTGCCTGTGGGTGTCTTGGCTGCCACAGGAAACTGTCAAAACCAGAATGGACCCACAAGCATGTTTTATCACTGTAACAGCCAACTCAAAAAAAGAAAATCCTCTTTATTAAATCTCTCCCTCCAAGTAGCCAGTTACTAGAGATGCCAAATACACTGCTGTCGATGATTGTGGTCACTCAGATCAAAGAGTTTTCACATATTCTCTTCCCAGCCCTATTTCCACAAAACTAACAATTTTTAAAAAATTCCATTAAGGTCTTGCCACACACACAAATCCAGAGAAGGTCTAACTCATTTTCTGATGAATGGCTCCTGTATTCCAGTGGTTGGATTTCATGTAGCAAATTTGGAAAGAACATTACTTCTCGGACCCAAAGCAAAATGAGGCAAGATGTTAACACATTCTGTGGGCATAAAACCTGAGAGTGGTGGCAAAGTCAGCCAATCTGTCCATCAGTCAGTAGTGGCTATCAAGTGCTGGGTAGGGTGCTATTGCCGAGACCAAAGAAACGGGAGGTAACATCCTTGTTTTGAGGATTGATAATACAGCTGGAGTCAGAACACAGGCATTTATAATAGCCTAAGAACATCCACATAAATGTAAATTGGCAATAAATGTTGATATTATACATATAATTACAGAATCGCCCCTCTACTTTAAAAGTTATTTTGCCTTCAAGAATGGAGGAGGGGAGGAACTTGCAGATAAATGTATTCTACCTAAACTGCAGCTCCCAAAGGTCAAGGAGAATCATTCTTCTGCCTCTCAGTTTGGGGAATTTTTTTTTTCTTCTAAAAACAAACTTGTTTTTCTATTTATAAACATACTTGAGGCGAATTAGAAACTAGAAAACGCAGACTTAGTATAAAGAAGGCAAAAATTATTTTTATTTCCACGATTCAGAAATGGCCAGCTATGTACACACAAAACTGAAATGTTTTATATATTTATCTTCTGTTTTTGCTTCCAATATCATGCATGGGTTTCTTCACATATCACTAACATTCATTCTTAGAAGGCTTTATTTTAGTCATGGAGTCACTAGTCTCTCTCTCTGATGATAGGTTAGAGTTAAGAGTTCACAGTCCTTTTTGCTAATGATAAAGCAGCCCCATGAAGCTTTGGATTTCCTTCCCAAAGCAGAAAGGGAGTAGGAAAGGTTAGAGGAGAAAGGAATCACATGAGTAAATATCATCATAGAAGGATACCCTCTAGGGCTGTGCCATCCAAGAGAATTTTCCATGATGAAATGTTCTTTATCTGTGATGTCCAATACAGTAGCTACATGCGGTTATCACATCCTTCAAATGTCACTAGGGCAGCCTGAAGAACCGACTTTTAAATTGTATTCAATTTTAATTAATTCAAATTTAAATAGCCACTCATGGCTCATGGCTACTGTACACCTGACAGCACAGCTCTAGGGCAATCTAAATTCCCAGGTTTAGCAGACTTTGTTTCAAGAGTGTTTGATTAAATTTCTGAAAGAAAAATACAAGACCCGTCCCAAGTTTAAATAAAGTCACATAAATAATCTTAGATTCCTGGCCTTTAAGATAGAAAGTATATTAGATTTTTAATACATCTATCTTTTCCTTGCAAATTTGTCACTTCAATCTTTGTGGAAGGAACCAGAGTATAAATACATTAATAAGTAAAGAATGGTTCCTCAACTCCCAACCCCTCAAGAAGCTGGGGAGCATTTTAGGCTAAACTGCCAGGGTACTCCAACCCTCCTAGAGGTACCACATTCCCTTCTGGAACAGCAGAAGGATAAAGAAAGGTGTCACCCACTTTCTTCACTTCAAATTGCAGGCCTAGCTCTCCGTGTGCACCAGGGTGGCGATGTGCCCTTGTGGGTCTCCTTCCTATGATATGATGGTGGAGTGTCAACACAGAAGGCTCTACCCAACTGTTGAAGAACATGGATGGTGATTAATACCATCAGCCTACATCTCTTCAAGGGGACAAGTCAGGATCTGTGTACTTAGATTTGTTTACACAGCAGATGGCCTTGCAAAACAAAATGCTCGTTTTCCTTTACAGCAAGGCTGGGGAAACTGCCAAACTGTGGGCACTAGGAAAAGTGCTAAATGGACAACACTCAGAATCAAGACTGCCCCTTCCCTGCACTAGGCTCAGCCTGGACCATGATGACATCTCATAGGTCCGGAATGTCCACATACAACAGGAACCCCTCAAAAACATCAGTCCCCCAGAACTTATCCCACCAGTGTGTGACCTAATCAGGCTTGGCAGGATCCTCTAGGAGACTCCTTGCAAACAATGCTGGGGTCCGAAGACCCCTTGATATGTCAGACGGGAAAACTAACTGCCATGTGATGCAGACTGTATCAATTAGGGATCCAGGCCAAGTGCTATAGTTTTTCAGCTACTACCCAACTTTCAGGAGTCATCTATTCCTTTGGCTTCTCAGAAGTAACAGTGACTAATGTGAGTACTTGCCTTTGTTACAATAATAATTGTAATTTTGCAAAATTAGGGTGTTAACAGTATCCACTTGTAAGGTAACCACAAAGACTAAAGAGGATTAACAGAGACTAATGTAAAGGCTGAGCATGTGCCCGACACACAGTTCACATTCTATGTTACTTTTACTTTTTTCTTTGTCTATTCTTCTAATAACATAAGCATTTCAATTTCTATGCTTTCATCCACTTGACATCTATTTACTAAGCACTTACTCAAGTGTTGGGGATATAGTGGTGAATAAGTCATACTCCATGCCTTTTTGGAGCTTGCATTTTAATGAGAAAGAAACAGACAACAAATGTAAATCAGAAGTCAAGTAACAGAATTTCATACCACATATGACAATAAAAAATTTTCTTTAAGGGATACATAGAGATACAGTTCTCTTTTCTGGAATGCATTCAAGATAGTAAGAATGAAAAGGAACAAACAAGGAAGTTTTGACTGTGGTTCCCTTTGTTTGGCCCTGTCTGCTGATGGCAGGTGTAGTCAGGAGGCCACCCCACAGCTCTGCTCAGAACCAGCCCTGGCAGAGCTGATTTCCTGCCATTGGTGCTAATCACTTTGTGCCTACGTAGAAGAATAAGCAGATATCAGCAGTAGAGGCAGAGTTGGCAGCCCGTCAGTTTCTTGGTCGTATGGTTGTTTGCTAGCCAAGTGGAAGGAAGGATGTATATTTATGAGCTTTACAGTTCTAATTATTTTTCCGCAGAAACTATAATTTTGTGGGTTACTACTTTAGGAAGTGTAGAGATTTTGGTCCTAGTTATATGATGGCTGTATATGCAAGGACATGGAGAAGCCTAAGGGATGAATGGATGGGCTCAAATCAGGATCCCAAGGACAAGGACACAGAAGATGTATGACCCTACTCTCCTCGGACCCCACATTTCTTCTTTTCCAACACTCTATGGCTCTTTGTGGATTCCCCCTACTCTTTAGGGACCCTTGGCCTGCCATCTTTGAATACTTTGAATACACAAACCAAGTACAGGGAAAGAAAAAAGGAAAAGCTGGTACACAACCCGTAGAGCAACTTGCTCCTTGGTTTAGGGATAGTAGTGGCATCCCCAAAGGTCCAGCAAGACAAGACCCATATACTGAAGGCCACACCAGGGCTGCCGTCTCCCCCAAATACTAGCGGCTCCACACTTCTGCAGCCAACTGCCAACATCTCACCACCATTCATCACCTCCCCCTTTTATATTTCTGCTGTTCCTCTTCTTCTCTGTGCCCCTATATTAAAGCACAATCTCAGCCTTCTGCTTGTTAGTGAAGCCAGAGCAAATGAAGGACAGCAAACCTGGATCTGGAGGACTGCAGCCTACTGTGCAGGTGTTGAAGTCCTGGTCACCTGGAAAAGAACTCAGCCTATGCCTTTGGGCTGCTTTACAAGTTGGAATATCCTCACAGAATCAAGACACTGTTGCTCAATCCACTTCAGGGTCACCAAGTCTCACCACGCCACATCTACTATAACTAAAGGCACTGACCTACAACAGGTCTGAAAAGGTGGCTGTTTCAAGAAGCACTGACTTGCACCACATAAGGCCCCTCACACTAAGAGGAGTTGGAGCATGCTTGGTTACACACCTATTAGAATGGTGAAAACTGAAACCAGTGTTGTTGGTAAGGATGTGTAGCAATGGGAACTCGTATTCACTGCAAAATGTTACAGTTTAGAAGACAGGTTGGCAGTATCTTGCAAAACTAAACATGCTTACCATAGGATTCAGCAATTGTGTCCTCTTGTATTTCCCCAAAGGGTTGGAAAACTTATTTCCATATAAAACCCCAGGCACAGATGTTTATAGTAGCATTATTCATCATTGCCAAAACCTGGAAGCAACCAAGATTTCCTTCGGTAGGCAAAGGAATAAACTGCAGTACATGCAGGCAATGGAATATTACTCAGCACTAAAAAGAAATGACCTATTAAACCACGAAAAACATGGAGAGAATTTAAACTTAAATGCATGTTGCTAAGTGAAAGGAGCCAATTTGAAAAGCCTACACACTGCATGACTTCAACTATACAACATTCTGGAAAAGGCAAAACTATAGAGACAGTAAAAGTCCATGGTTTCCACAGGTTGCGGGGTGGGAATGAGGACAGAGGTAGCGAAACTATTCTGTGTAATGTTATCATGGTCAATAGATGCCATTATACATTTCTTAAAACTCATAGGCTGTACAATACTAGAGTTACCCCTAAGGTAAACTATGGACTTTGAATATGATGTGTCATTGTAGGTTTATTGATGGTAACAAACGCACCACTCTGGTGTGGGATGTTGGTAGTGGGAGAGATTGGGTTATGGATGGTGCTGGGGAGAGGAAGGTGTATGAGAACTCCCTGTACTTTCTACCAAATTTTGCCGTGAACCCAAAACGGCTCTAAAAATAGTCTATTAAATGGGTGGGCACAATTAACTTTATATTATGTATCTGTTTTATGCCTTCCCCACCAAAATATGTATTCTATGAAGGAGAGACACTGTCTGGTTTAATTATTGTATCCACAGCACTGAGACTTGTACCTGGCATGCAGTAAGCATTCAATATGTATTTGTTGACTGAATAAATGTAAGGAAATCTTGGTTACTTTAGTCAGAATTAAACTACGGGCCTTTTACTGATGCGACATCTTTCTTCTTTCCATACACCCTAGTACTTAAGAGAGACCTGGAATCCTCAGCTCTCTGTGGGACTGTGACTCATCTCTGGCCGACCCACACTTTCTCCTGCTGAGAAGATTCTTTGGTTTCAACTAAGCCTTGGAGTGCAAAGTCAGAAGGTAGAATAAGGGAAGGTTTGCTGAACCCAGGGATTCTGCTTCCTGGTAATTGGAATGGACATGGGAAAGCTGATGACAAAGGCAACAGCAAGTATACAAAGAATCTCTGCTAAAAAATGTGCCTCCATGCAGCCTAGGAGTGGGAGATTTACTTGGGTCAGTTAGGTGCTTCCCAGGGATTCAAACGCTCTCTGTCCAGGTTAAAGCTCTCAATCACTAATGGCAGTTATGAATTTCCCCCATCCAACCACACTAAACAGTCTCTGAAAATACAAATTTTGATGGGAAAGAAAGAAAGGGACAGAGGAGAAGAAGATAAATGTCCTCACTCCGCTTGACTTCCTTCATTTCTTCAACACTCAGGCTATTTGTGGAGCCCTTACTCTCTGGGGACCCTTGACCTGCTGTGTTAGAAAACCTTCTGTAATCCATGACAGAGCCAATGAGAAATAAAGAACACATTAGCTAGTTTCTGGAAAAGCTCCTAAAGGCCGTAAGAATACAGTCTTTGGCCACATCTGTCAGCCTAATTCTATATATTGAAACTTTGAACTCAGAAAGGCCCAGGGAATCATACACTCACTACCTACATGGGAACTTAGTATTAAAATACCTTAAACATTTCTTAAGTAGCCTTCTGACGTTTCTGTCCTATAAGCAGGTACTTCAAATATTCCCATTTTAGACAATGGGATGGAAACAGAGGAAATATTGAGTATCTTGCCTTTATAACCAATACTTTGTTTATATGACACCATGTCAGTAAAGCGCAAAATTCATCCAACCATTCTAGTATTTCTAAATACCTAGATATTTGGAATTATTTGTGGACGTAGCCTTTATCTTAAAACAAATGGGCAGCAGAATGAAAACAGCAATCACACAATCTCTTACTAAGTTCAGAGCTTTCTCACTGGTGGGCTCCTTGCTTTGGCATTTTGGAAAAATATTTTGTTTAGTGTTATACCAGCCACTCAGAATTCTGTGATGAGGAAGGAAAGGAACTAATATTTATTTGCTCAGAGATAGGCATTGCCCCTGGTGTTTTATATAGAAAATCTTCATCATGAAAACAACTTTTTGGTTAAGTAATATTTTCCCAGCTTACAGCTCACCCCACCCCGCTCCGCCTCCAAAAAAGAGGGAGAAGTTAAAATAAATTTATCCAAATCCTCATAGCTACTGTGTTTCAGAAACAAGACTCCAATTTTTAATCTGTTCAGGGACATAGTTCATGTCAGATTACTGGGGCTCAGGCTCATGATCAAATCAATTTAAACACAATCTTGCCACTTTTGTTGAGGTTTCTCACTGCCAGGTTACAGGCAAAGTTACCCAGACTGCATCAACATTTTGGCAAGTACAAATATTCTCATTAGGGAGAAAAGTATTGAATTAGTAAAATTGATCAAATCACCTAATCACTGAAAATATTCTACAAATCCTGAAGTGTAGAAACAGATATTTCAGCAATTTCTCACGGCCAATTTTCTGATTTAGCCTCGATTTTATTGACATCCATTGCATGACCAACTTGGATTTGGGTCTGAATCCCAGATGACCCATTAACCAATTGTGTGTCTTTGGATGAATGATTTTCTTTCTTGAGCCTCATTTCTTTGAAATTGTATAAGGATTTTAGAAAATAATATGTATGACAGTGTTTATAAATGCATTTTGTGCATTCTCTGGCACATAGTAGGCCTTATTTCACTTCAGACCATGAAATAAGCTTAGAAATACATAGAGGTTCTGTGCAACACATAAGCAGTTCTTATCACACAACCTACTACCATTAAGTATGAAATCATGCTGCTCTTGAAAGTGAAATTGCCACAATTTGGTTATCATTTTTGCCTTGGCTCCTTGTCTTGGCCATCAGTACCATCCAGGTCTTCATCTGAGGTAGGACTCTACTAAGCCTCCTCCTGGAGGAGGTATAAAACTGACTCTTCATTTTAATACAGAGTCTATAAATGGGGAAGCTGCAGAACAGCTCACAGACTGTGTTAGGAAGACAGATTTTTCTTGGGCTGAGAACTGAACCAGCTTGCAAAGCACTCAAGCTATTTACGACTGACATTTAAGCAACTACTCTACTAAGAAAGAGGAAGATAATGAAAATAATAACCCTCAAAATTCCACTTAGGCACATTCTTTTTGAAAGAACCCATGACAGTGGTTCAAAAGTTGACCACTGGAGCAACTGCCTGATCCCTTTGTCTTTGGAGAGTTGGGGTGTGGCAGGAAGCCTTCTAATTAGAAAAGTCCACCTTGTTCCAAGAAGCAAGGCCATTTTCATCGATAACTCCTGCTGCCAGCTTGCAGGCCACAGCAAGATGCACTCTGAACATGCTGGGTACTTTCTCCACTTGTGCCCCTCACAGTACCACACCTGGTCTATAGCAAGCTGGGAACAGCACTTATCACTGTGAACCACATTTTGGCCCTTATGCTTCTATGCTGATTTCCAGGGCTTGGGTAACAGAGAAGGAGGAGGTTCTGCTAGTCACATCTGCAAAAGGTTCAAATAAAGGGATGGCAGTGGGCAGAGCAGGTGGCAAGAAGGGAAAATAAGGAAATAGGAAAAACAACAGTCAGAAGGCAGCATGCTTAAAGCACTCTTGGTTAAAAGTTATAATCAATTTTCATTTAAATATTCCCAAACCACCCAAAACCCTAGCGCGTGGTGGCCTATGGCTTCCAAATTCTCAAAATGATAAGCTGCCAAAGTAAACTAATTGCAATGTGTCTAAGTAATTGCCATGTGTGGATATATACAGTTATAGTAAAATGGTTCAGTGAGTCCTGATGGTGATAAAACACATTTGGAAATTACATAAAATAGAGATTTTCAAAACCACGAAGTCCTGAGGGGTCTGAGATAGATCTGATGGGCAGCTCTGCCACGTACTAACTGTGTGGCTTTGAGGAAACTCTAGCATCTCTGAGCCTATGATTTACAAAAAAGAGATAACATTCCCATGGCAGCAGAATCCTCAACATGGGAAGCAGCAACAGCACAAGGAACAAGGGATTCAGTGCCCAGTTGCCCATGAGTAGCCACCCACATTCCATCACCTGCCAACTACTCGCTGTAACTAAAAAATCCTGGACACAAGTAAGGATCAGAATGAAGGGCGGAGGATTTGCATATTCTGTATCTGATGCAGCGTGGAGCAAACACTTCGCCCAGGTTGATAAGAATGTGTTGGGAATTTTTCTATGAGGGGAACTGCTCTTTGCCAGTATACATGTATCCCTACTGGGTCGCTGCAAGGATCAAATGAAATAAAAAACATGAAAGTATTTTGTCAACAGTAAAACCCACTAAAAATTCTAGCTCCTACTATCTCATTACAAGCCTGGTGTTTCGCGTCATCCTCCCTTCTGAGTAGAAAGGTCAATCTCCCCATAGTTGTATAAGGCACTTTCACATAAACTCACAATCATTCTTCTGACCAGGGCTACTTGAACCTCAAACATAGCAAGGAAAGTGTGGTAAAAAATGAAGATTTAATTCTAAATGCCCTTGTCTTTCCAACTAAGCTATGCTGTAAGAAAGATCTGGCAGAGAAAAAGATTGCAGACGGGGATTTCATGGGTTACTAAAAGGAAGTGCTGCTGCATCTCAATTCTCTTCAGCCTCCCCTGAGGTCTGCGTCAGCCAGCTGGGTTCTCCACAGCTTTTTAATAGACTTCCCCAAGAAATAAAGGGAGGAAGAAATTGGAGAGTCTTTACCTCTTGAGTCACAGGCAAATTGCTTCCTTTGGGTTGTCTCCGACTGGGGAGCCAGGGTGAGAGAGCATCGAGCCCTATGCTTGGCATCTAGGCCAATGCTTCTTACCAGGGTTGGGGGCATCAGCTCCACCTTGGCATATGTGTTGAACATGCACATGCCTGAGCTCTATGGCCAACTCTGGAGGAAGGGCCTAGAATTCTGTATATTTAATAAGGTATTTCTTAAAGTTTGGGAGGCTCTAAGAACATCTTTAGATGATTTACAAACATCTGAAAGTTTTCCAAATGAAATACCTTCTTAAAACAGAAAGGCTCTAATTTCATTCGAAATTGAGAGAGTTCTCATGGGCATCTCTGCCCCTTGGGCAGGCTCCCGGCCCTTTCTGCTAGTCGATGGGGCCCTTGGGGATAAGGCAGATATGGATGCAGATGACTTTCCTGGTTCTTTCTCACAGTGCCTGCCTCTCACATGTCAGTTCTTGATCAAGGTGAAATCATGGGACCTCGTTTGAATGACTCAGAAGTCTTGGTCTCATGTTGGTCCCATACCGATCTTGTGGCTTAGACTTCTGTTGTCCAGCTGTAGCCAAACTCCCACATTACATCTGCTGTACTAACTAGGTGATTTTTTGCTTCTTCGAATCCAAGTCTGTTATTATACTAATTCCTGGCACTCTGATCTAAAAGTGGGCCCCTATCTCATCCTTGCCAGTAATCCAATGACTCAATTATTTTTCCCTCCAAACCTCTGCTTCATAGCTGAGTCTGTTATATATGGTTAGGCTTCCCCAAAAACCTATTCTAGAATATCACGTTCAGATTACATTTGGGCTTGAAGTAAGAGTACAGCAATCGACATAAGCAGCTTTCAGATAGGAGAGTGGATGTTGTATTTGGGAAACCTGAAAAACACCACTGGATCCCAGGATCTCCATCCATCTGGCTACCAGGAAGCTTGCCTTTGTATCTTGTCAGGCATTCATCCAACAAGTGTTTTTTGGCCAGTTTCTATACACCCGTAGTTACTAGGCACTGATACAAATTATGTATATAAGAGTGATTTATAAAAAATATCGATACATGAATATAGGTACTGCCACTGACTTCATTGGTATTGACAACAATATTGCATCAGCCCAGATCCAAAGATGCAAAGAACCTTGGGTAATTATATGGCTAATTCAGATTCCCTGAATGATTTCTGCCACAGTGGCAAAGAAATTTAAGAACTTGATTTGCGACGTGTGAGATGAGGTTGGGTTTGGTGATGAACGTAAGAAGGGAGGGTTTGGTAGCCATACTTAAGTGATCTAGAACAATACCTGAATGTTTTTATTTCAATAGACTTGTATCTTGTAAGGTCTACTTCTCAAAGACCTCACAAAAGAATGAAATAAAGAGTTTAGTCACAATAATCTGGTTGAGAGAGGAAATTCCTGTAGCCAGAAAGAGCACACACAATTTTAGTAAACCAACAAGAAATTCTAAGGGAATTGGGATTGCTTTGTAACGTGTTGCTGAGCTCAGAGGATGCGAGTGCAGGCAGATCAAGCCAGTTCTAGTATTCTATGTTTTCGTTGTTCTGTTTTATGAAGAGAGTGGCGCGCTACCAGTGACCCAGATGTTTACTGATGTATTTTAAGGAAGCTCCATCTACAGCTGTTACTTTTTCTTATTCTTCTAAACTATCAATTATTCACCATATTTATAAGGTTAATTCCAGTTTAAAATATAAGAAATATAACACAGATTGTCATTAACAGGTTTAGCCCCAAAGAGTCAAAAGGAACCCCTAAAATAATTTTAAGAGTTCCCTTCATTAGAGGCTGACTTCATGAGTTTCATATATAAAAACATTTGCTTCTAGAAATATGTCATTACTTCCAAGAAAAGTGCTAAATCTAATAATATTCATTAAACACTTTCTATAGGCATTTTTAAGTTGACTGACAAAGTCACGGTAGTCAATGAAACAGATTTCTGCACATTTCTTTCTCAGCAATAAATTTCTGAGTTCCAATCAGAAAACAAACTGTCTTACTGCAAATGACACAGCTTGACTGACAGGGTGAAAGAGCGGGGGCAACTACTTAAATAATGTAAAAACCCAAGTCATAGCTCTCGTTACTTAACCCCTGTTACTATTATTACTGTCTTTAGTATTCAATGAAAACGTAAAAAGATGCTCAATTATATTACTAGCTAGAGGAAAAATTACAAGTCACTAATCTTTGCTTTACAAATTGGCGAAAATTAAACTACTAAAATCCAGTGTGAGGAAATGGGCACTGTATTATGCTGCTGATGAGCATCTAAATTAATGTAGCCTTTTTAAGAGTATGTGTCAATACCCATCCAACTTTAAAATGTGCATACCCAGTAATCCAACATTCTCTTTAGAAATATTTCCTAAGAAACTGTGCAAAGATATATATGTGTGTATAGGAGTGTTTATATAAACACGCATATATATATATATATACACACACACACACATATATATGAAGAGATTTAACATAGCATTGCTAGAAAAAGTAAAAAATGAAAAAACTGTCCATCAATAAGGGAACGATTTAAAAAAATGATGACCTATTCTTATGAGAGCTATACAGTTAAGACTATGTATTGACCTGGAAAGCAACAGCATATATTTTGCCAAGTTAAAAAAATCCACTCATAAAACAAAACGTAGAATGTGAGGTGCAGAACATGAGACCATTTTTATAACAGGGCATATGGGCATATACATAGACACAGATACATCTCTTCTATGAGTATTTAAAAAGGTTTAAAAGAATACTTGCTAGTCTTTTAATAGTCGTTACCTTTGGGCAGTAGAATTGGGGCAAACATAAGGCTGGGAAGGGACTTAAAACTCTCTACAAGTTTCAGTACTGTAAGAACTTAAAAAAATTAACAGATAAATGTTTTTTATAATTTAAAAAGTCAATAAGAATTTGTAAATGGTATGTAAGGACTGTGCTAAAAGCCCAGGAACCCAGGTTTGTTGATTTATTACAGTAATTAGGCTTCCAAAGTTTCCCCCAGCATACCTGTATTGAGCAAGCACAGTGCATGAAGGCACGTACACACACACATGCACATACACATGCAGTAGGGAAATCCCACTGGGAGCTATTAGATAGGGTGGACTCCCTTCCCCACAAGGACAACCCCCAATCAAAGGCTGAATAGCAGCATCACAGAATGGTTAAAAGCACAGATCTGGAGTTAGATGGTCCTGGGCATACTTTCCAGCTCCACCATTTCAAGATTAATACATTCTGGGAACTACAGTGATTCAGATTCCCTACCTGTAAAACGGGAGTAAAAATGTTCTCTGTATAGTGTTGAGAATTAGTGAACAAGGGCATGACAGGCATTGAGGACACTGCCTGACACAGAAAATTGATTTTCAGCTATCAGTGTCCAAAGACATGCAATCAAGCACTTGGTGGGATATTACTTCATCTTGCAAATCGGAGCACCTCCACTGACAGCAGAAATTAACCCTATGAGGAATCTCACATTTATGGTTCCATATTTAACCTTCATGCAAACGTAGTTCCCAAGTAACAATTTCCATAATACTCTATCAACGGGCACCATCACAAAATTTGAGTGTGGGCTTTGGGGTCAGACTAGGTTTATAAAACCACCTGTGATACTCATTAGGTATACGAGTTAGGACATGGTGCTTAAGCTCTCCCAGAGTCTCTCCTGGGAGGCTGCTCTGGATTCATTCAGAGCACCAAGTATCTGATAATATGAAAACAGCTATAACAGATGCAATGAAGTGACCATCTACTGTAGTCCAGGCATTCTCTCATTCTTGTACCAACTCTGAAACAGGGGTGCGAGTATTATCTATTAAACTTGAGAACCCCAGAACTAGGACATTGCATGACCGACTCACAGGATTCCAGTTAATAACTGCCATTTGCCTGCCTCCAAACTGCAAATGCTTTCATAAGCAAGGGACTGGCATCTATGGGCACTGAATTCTTCACAATCCCTCTTTCACAGGGCTCCCACAGCCCAGAACTTCACTACTAAGCCCTCAGTACCAGCTATGTCTCAGTATCCTCTTATTACGCAGATATACTCACAAGAAGCAGTAATATATTAAATTCACCTCAATGTGTAAGTGAATGTTAGTTTATCCTATTTCCTCTGGGAACAAGGATCAGGCAGTTGGTCAGCACTGGGTATTTAAGAGAGGGGAACAGGGCCTGGCGTGGTGGCTCCTGCCTATAATCCCAGCACTTTGGGAGGCTGGGTTGGGCGGATCACCTGAAATCAGGAGTTCAAGACCAGCCTGGCCAGCATGGCGAAATGCCATCTCAACTAAAAATACAAAAATTAGCCGGGCACGGTGGCAGGTGCCTGTAATCCCAGGTACTCAGGAGGCTGAGGCAGGACAATCGCTTGAGCCCAGGGATGGATGGCTGAGGCAGGAGAATCGCTTCAGCCTGGGAGGCGGAGTTTGCAGTGAGCCAAGATCATGCGTCTGCACTCCAGCTTGGGCAACAGAGCAAGACTGTTTCAGAAAAAAATAAATCAAAGAGGGGCAGAGAAACAGGCAGGAATTGCCCAGAGAAAGAGGGACCTCTAAAAAGTTGACTGCAAGTCACAATTTTTTCAAATGCTGCCTCTGCCAATCAGTCTAAGAAGCCATGGGTAAAAATCTCTTTTCTATTCACTCACATTTAATGAACAGTTATTAAGCACTTACAGTGTGCAGAACATTGTGGGATGATGCAGTCCCTGTCCTGAGACAAGTTACAATTTAGTGATAGTTGATTTAATCACTTTAATACTCTTATTGATCAAACATGGCACATCGGTATGGTGAGTTTAATCTGCGTGTGCGCACACACACTCTTGCTCATGTGTGCAGATGTTTACTTATATACGTAGATTATTCACAGTTCAGTCATTTCTCTACTCATTCCAACAGCTTTTCTGGTCAAGATGACCATCTCACACCTCTCACAAAACTCAGCATGTTGAAATGCTCACTGCATCCCGCGTATAGACCTAAAATTAACTTTTGTTTTTTACAATTAGAACACTGTCAGAATTTATCAAGCACTACTTATGTAAAACTATTCTTGGGGTAATTTTGTAGCAATTAAGTATATGAGACTATTTAAGGATTTCTCTGAATCTAATCATCAATCCCTGGTACTATGTAAGCATTAATGTCATGGCTGATATGGGAAAATTATTCCCGATTATGACTGCTGATGGTAACATCAGGGTAACATGACGTGTGCTCATTGGCTCATTTCTTTTGTGAATATGTCACAACTTCCTCCATGTAATCTACTACACTGTTGATTTATAATCAATTGTATTTGTCTTTTTGGGATTTCAAGAAGTTGTGACACATGCTTAAAGTTCTAGCCAATACAATTTCTTGACTGCTTTATTATTTCATACTTCATATATGCAGTTGTGATGAAATTTTCTGTGGAAGTATGTTTATCGTCTTCAAAATCAGCCTTTAAAAATAACATTTAGGCTGGGTGCAGTGGCTCACGCTGTAATTCCAGCACTTTGGGAGGCCAAGGCAAGCGGATCCCCTAGGTCAGGAGTTCAAGAGCAGCCTGGCTAACATGGCAAAACTCCATCTCTACTAAAACTACAAAAAACTAGCCAGGCATGGTGGTGCATGCCTGTAATCGCAGCTACTCTGGAGGCCCAGACAGGAGAATTGCTTGAACCTGGGAGGCAGAGGTCGCAGTGAGTTGAGATAGTGCCACTGCACTCCACTCTGGGAGACAACAGCACAACTTCGTCTCAAAATAAAAATAAAAATCTTTAAATATTTAACACTATCAATTGCCAGCAATGAGATCAGTCATGGCTACAGCCCATAGGAATCTTGCTGGAAAGTACCATTGCACAATCACTGTGAGTAAACAGCCAACTGAGGAAGAAGTTAGCTCAACTTCTATTGGCCACCTCACTGTCATTTAAATATCAATGCTCTGGTAAGAGCAAAGTTTGAAAGATGCTTTGGCTCTCTGGTAGGACAAGTCATTTACAATGCGTTTTGTTCTTGGAGGCCTGTTGGTTGCTGGAAACCCTTTGTTTGATGTCGCAGTCATTTTGAACTGGACTGACAAGCTTACAGCTCCATACTGAGGTAAGAAAATGCCATTGTCTGGGAGCTGACTGGCCTGCTTTAGGGAGCCTGCAGGCAGGGCATGTTTTAAATCCTGGGAAAGACAGCTCAGGAAGCACAACAGCCGTGACCAACAGGGAAGACGCCCCTCCCCACCGCTGCGGCACTGATTTCAAACAGTTCAGGCTGAGGAGGTAGCTTCACTGTGTTTTCCTAATGAAATCTAATAAATGGTACATGGATGACACAAATCTCTGTGTTGGCAACTGGAAACTCCAGAGGGATGCAGAATAAGAGCACCCAGTGGAAAGTGTGGAAACCTAAGAGAATGGAAGTGATGGGAAAACCACGGGCTAGAATCCTCAGAAAGAGGCCTGTGAGCTCCACCCTGACTTCTAAGGGAAGATATGAATGAAGCTGGCTGTGAGACAGGTCATACTAGTCCCATTTTACAGATTAGAAAACCATCCTAGAATGTGTTTGGCACCCCTTCCAGTGGGCCTATCCAGTGAACATTGTTAACAGAATATCCGTTTTGTGAAGTATGGCAATGTGCTAAACTATCCCTCTTCCCAGACTCCCCTGCCATGTGACTACGGGTACACTTGTTCTTTACTCTTCCCCCTCCTCTCTGCCTGAAACTGGGATGACATGTGTAGAGTATCAGCATTCATGCTGTGACCAGGAGGATGGAAGCCACCCATTAACAGTGACATAGCACAAAGTTGGGAGAAGGCATGCGCACTGCTGACTCTGCAGGGCTCCTCATCCACCTTGCACTGTTTTCCTATTAGACATCTTGTCATGCAAGGCTGGGCACAGTGGCTCACGCCTGTAATCCCAGCACTTTGAGAGGCTGGGGCAGGTAGATCACTTGAGGTCGAGTTCAAGGTCAGCCTGGCCCACAGGGTGAAACCTCGTCTCTACTAAAAATACAAAAAATTAGCCAGGTATGGTGGTGTGCGCTTGTAGTCCCAGCTACTCAGAAACAGACAGGAGAATAGCCCAGGAGGCAGATGTTGCAGTGAGCAGAAATCGTGCCACTGCACCCCAGCCTGGGTGGCAGAGTGAGACTCCATCTCAAAAAAGAGACATCTTGTCATGTGACAAAAGTACATTGCACACCAGTGTTGTTAGTGTTGTTGCTATTGTGATAAACCCTGAAAAATCTTGTCCTCTAGACAAATGTGTATTAAAAATAAGGTTGTTGAGAAATCTAAAATTGGGTCAGACCACTGGAAGTCTTCAATACTTTCTAATTACAGCAGTAACAAAATAGGCAAAAGGAAATTTAAGCAGGCAGGTCAGTGTGGCTGTAGGCTCCTGGGTGGTTCTTAAGAACGCACACACAAAACGGACTGGAAGGCTGGCTTACAAGTACTGAGACACGTGATAGCAGGGCCCAGTGCACAGGAAGGCGTGTGATCTGCCATGAGCCGAGGGCCGTACAAGGCTGGGTGTGTACCTCTCTGGGAGAGCCCCCCCGGGATTATGCTCATTTCAAACGTTATTAAAATGAGCTGAAAGGGCTCCCGTCTGGACAGCAGCTAGACTGAGGACGTTTTTGTTCTTGTTATTCCAGCTTTTCTCTAGGAAAGATTTTATGTGAACAAACAATTGCACATTATCCTGACATCATTCCCCTATTTGCCAGTTGCATCTGAGTGAACTGAACTCTTTAATAAGTCACTGTCGTTTGAGTGTTCTGTATATGCAGCCCAACATAATCCCAACAGTTAGAGCCTAACGTTCCTACCTCTCCCATTGCAGTCTCTACACAGCACTGTACTTGACTTTCCTAAAATGTTAGGCTGACTTTTTATTTGGTAGTTACATTTAGCATGGCACAAAACCCTTCGTGAGCTGGCCTTGTAAGTTCTCCAGCCTCTTCCTCCTCTATTCCATGGCTTAACCTGTGCACTCCAATCATCCCCTTGGCTCTTCCTTCTGTGCACGCATGCGCGCGCACACACACACACACACACACACACACACATACCATGCTGCCATTTGTGTTCTCACCTGTGGTCTTTGCTTCCCCCTCTGCCCGAAATGCCTTTACCCACTTGGCCTGCCCAATAAGGTATTTATCTTCAAAACCCTATTCAAGTATCACCTCTACAGACCCTTCTCTGACATCTTCTTGTGAATAAATCAGGTGCCTTTTGCACCTTCTCTTATTGCATGTGCCAAGGTGCACTGATTAAATGATATTCATGTTTGCCTGGCACATAGTGATGACCAATGAACACTTGTTGAACTGAACTCGGTGTCACCTTATGGGCCCAGAGGCATGAAGGTTGTGAAAATGCTGTTGTAGGAATTCTCACAGCATGCTAATAATTGTGGAGTGAACAGGGTATTTAGTAAGAAACGATCCATTAGTCTAGTAACAAAACATACGAATATCAACTCTCGGGCAACTAATCCAGGCAACATTTTGAAGCTTGTCTGGGCAAGAGAATTGTCCTAAGGAGAAAGAAAAGACTGAAAAACAAGATTACATGATTGCAGAGTGTCCTTATATTTACATCCAAAATAAAGAACCAAAATGTACTAAGAAGTTGCCTTAGAGATCTCACCCAGAGACCCACAAATGCTACCAAGATTCAAACATTAAAGAAAATGATACCTCAATTCCCTGTACTAATGAAGGCAAAATGAATGAATGAGGTGGAGGCAGAGCCAACAAACCTGAGCTCTGGTCCTGGATCATTCACTAGGTAAGGAAACTCGAAAACGCAGAGCTAGTAATCTTTCAAAGTATGCCTTTTACGAGATGCCTCAGTAAAAATATAGACAGAGCACACCGTGTCTAGGCTCAGTATCATTTAGTATAGCAAGATTAACAAAACTCGATGGACCTTACCTTCTTCATTTGTAAGACCAAAGCCCCTCTGAGTTGTAACTTTTCATAGCTCTGTGTAATGCAACGGCATCTACATACAGGAGTCTACATTTCCCCATGGAAAAATGTAAATGTGTATTTATTTTAGTGTGCTTTTGATGTAGAAACACGTTGTTGATTAAGAATATGGCATGGGGCCGGGCCTGGTGGCTCATATGCCTCTAATCCCAGCACTTTGGGAGGCCGAGGCAGGTGGATTGCCTGAGGTCAAGACTCGAGACCAGTCTAGCGAACATGGTGAAACCTCATCTCTACTAAAAATACAAAAAAATTACCCAGGCGTGGGATCATGCACCTGTAATCCCAGCTCTTCAGGAGTCTAAGGCAGGAGAATTGCTTGAACCAGGGAGCTGGAGGTTGCAGTAAGCCGAGATCATGCCACCGCACTCCAGCCTGGGCAACAGAGACTCCATCTCACAAAAAAAAAATTAAGAATATGGCTTAGAAATTTAGACCTCTTGAAAAAGGCACCAGCAGAGTTTGCTAAGGTAGCAATACCTAGACATTTTACATTCTGGTCTCTAAAAATACAGTGATGGCATTTCTCCCCGACCTCTACCTACTGCAGGGAGTACAGAAGAAATAGGGGGTGACTACATTCATTAAAACCATGAACTTTTTGAAAGAGAACACTCACTTGAGCTATCACATTAGCAACCCCAACACTGCTTTGGGCTTTAAAAATCAAGTTTTATTAGGGGGTAAAGTTCCCTATCACCAGGATGCTGTGTAACTCCATCCAGCAAACTTGTCCAACAAAAGCTGAAACCCTACCAATAAATGCAACTCATTAAGAAGGTCTTATCTTATTCTTAGCATTGTACTGCCCACTTGAAAAATATATTTTGTCCTTAACCTATAGAGTAGCTGATGACAATTTTTAGAAATGTTGCCTAGAATGTTCCAGAAAAACAATTTCAGAAAATGTTTGGAGAAGGAATTAAGGCTATATCCGGGTATCTACCAACTAACTACAAGCAGTGGACCAATGGCTAACATAGGGGCACTCCCTTTGCAACCTCGTTGCAGCAGTCACTTGCCCATCTTCCTAGACAAAGTCATGATTTCTCAATTAGCCTAACTATATTTTAAATTTATTTTTAGGGCTGATATAAGCAGTTTCTCATGGGGAATTTTTTGACAATTAGAATGTGAAAGTTAGGGCTCAGCACAAGTGATTCACACCTGTAACCCCACACTTTGAAAGACTGAGGCAGAAGAATCATTTGAGCCCAGGAATTCAAGACAAGCCTGAGCAACATAGTGAGACCCCATTTCTACAAAAACAAAATTAGCCAGGTTAGTGGTGTGTGCCTGTAGTCCCAGCTGCCTGGGAGGCTAAAACAGGAGAACCCTTTGAGTCCAGGAGTTTGAGGCTGCAGTAAGCTATGACTTCACCACTGTACGCTATGCTTGGGGATACAGTAAGACCCTGTCTCTAAAAAATATTGTTTTTAATGTAAAAGTTAAAAAAAATCCCAACAATTTCAAGTTGACAGTATATTCATTATTTAACTAAAAAAGAGAAATGTGGAAGACTATTTTGCCAAGAGGTAGGGGAAAATAATAGGGTAGATACCATTTTCTGTATTTTCTTATTCATTATTCATTTGTTGAATGAGACAGTGTCAATCACTTAGTCAGTAAATATTTACTAAATGCCTACTTTACACCAAGTATTATGCCTGCCCTAGGGCTCCAAACATTATCCCTATTCTCAAAGTCTAATTAAAAAAAAAAAAATAGAAGGAAATAGAAGAAAGAGCATTAAATTAAAGCTCCTACTCTGTGCCAGGTGCTTTTCTTGTCAAACTTCTTAACTGATGAGAGAAGACAGATGAAATGCTCCCCACTTAACGAATGTGAACTGAGACTCCATAATTCGCCCAAAGTCACACAGCTCAGGGTGGACTAGTGTTTGCATTCAAATTGGTCTAATTCCAAAACACTTTTTGAAGATTTTAGACGAAAAAAAGGAAGAAATCCCCCCATTATCCTACCATCCTGATATAAAACCATCAATATTTTGGAGAACTTCCTTCCCATTTTTTTTTCTACACATAGGTCAATTTTTAAATTTTTAAAAATGTGTTTCACAGTTGTAATCAGAATGTGTTATACTGCATTTCCTTGTAACTTTGACACCATCAACTGTGAAATGCTCCATTGCTCTAGATAGCACCAGAAAGAAAAATCACTGCCAATTATATGCCGCCACCGACTGTGAGTTATGTCCAGGTTTCAGCGATGTTAAAATGTGAAGGTGAAAAATTTGTGTCTTAGAATCAATGGCCTACTCTACGTTTCACATAGCCCACACTCAGGCTGTGCACCTCTTGACTGGAGTGGTGAGGATGGCTTACATGGCGCAGGGGACCTGGGTCTCTTTCAGAGTACGCAAACTCCTCAACTGGACTGACAGGCCCTCCTCAGAAGTAAGAGGGCTCAATTTGCCTGTCTTATGCATGTCTTGATGCCTTGCCTTATGCATAGTAGGCACTCAAGACGTATTTCTTAGTTGAATAAATACATAAGTAAAGCTTGAGAAACAATTTATAACCAGAAGGTAAAAATGACCATAGGCCTGCAGAATGGTACAAGTCCAAGTTTTGTTGAGGAACAGGGGGGTTTGTGTGGCTACAATGGGGAAGCGGGGAGATAAGACGCATGAACTGAGCCAGAACCAATAGCTTTGAAGGTCTCTTCCTTCCTACAGCTGCCTGCCGTTTTTGTATCACCTTCTCTTTGCTGTTCAGTCCTTTACTACTTTGATGTTCTTATCCAAGCCTAGCTCCATAGTACTGGGTGATTCTGCCATCTTGGAAAATTATTCACACTCCATTCGCATATTGTTTTAGATTTGGGAACGCCACCCATCAATTTCAAGTTATATATAACTCATATGGAGAAAATTCAGGCATCAGCAAGAGGCAGGTAGAGGAGAGTCATACGTTTCAGAATTTGAAACACTCAGTCTAAAAAGACAGTATCTCTTCCGCTTATACAGATCTAACTGCCCTAGGAAGTCAAAGGCTGTTACAGTTTAAATCTGATTTTGCAATTCAACTTTCTATGGCTGTTCACTAAGATAGGCAAAATGAGTTCAAAGAAAGAAGAAATTAAGCCAGACTTAGTTCTCTATGCATATTTCCCATTACACACAAGATCTGCATATTTAGAAAATCATTGTGATTTCTCTTGCTTTCCTTTTCTCCTTTTCATCCTCCATTCACCTGACAAGTATCCGTGTGTCTTTGGTATTTGTGAAGAGCTGTGTTAAGTTCCTTAAAAGATACAATTTTCTGATGGGTCAGAAAATGCTCAGGAAATTTACACATTAATAGTGAAGGTATGTTTTATTCACAGATAAGTAAATCACAAGATAGAGAAAGCATAATTACTATTAGAGAAAGACAGCTGATAAAATCAGAGTCAGAGTTTAGAGCTGGAGAGACATCAGCTAGGGGAACGGGAAAGGCTTCAGAGAGGTGTTTTCTACCTGCACCTTGAAGGATGGAGAGCATGAGGACATACGAGCATGAGAGCAAAAACCTAGCAGAGCAGAGGCATGCTTGGGCACAAGAACTGCTGTCATTTCTTTCTCCATAGGTTATTGTTTAGAAACAGGATGCTATTGCTGGTGTTAGAGCCCTGGTCAATAAAAACACCATCAACTTGAGCTGACTAGTGCGAGGTGTCATACGTAAATCATACCATCATCAAGCCAAAGTCAGAAAAATACCATAGGATTTCACGCCTATCAAGTGTGAAATTTCAGAGGCAAGTTATAAAAGCCTAAGCTTGGTGTAGAACAGAGCATCTGAAATCCACGACAGGTAACTAAGATTAAAAGCAACAGCACAATGTCATTTTTCAAAACTCAAGGGACTGCCAGCTCCTTGCTTACCATGGACATGGATACCATTTGGTTGAAAAGAAGAGTTTGTTTCTGGCTGATAGGACTTCAGGTGCGAACCTGATGGCTGCTGGGTATGGGGAGGCTGTGTTCTTTGCAGTATTGAAGAAGGAGCCGGAACTCTCCGGGGGCTGATGTGGTGAGGAGATGGAACAGAAGGTGCAAACCTGAACAAACAATTATAAAAGGAAACATGAGGGACATAAAACAGCAGGAACAAAGAAACTCTCCAAAGCCAAATTCTCACCTCCCATTCTGGCTATACAAGAGCGTGACAACAAGCCCTTTAAAAAAAATCCTTCTGGATTTTTCTCTAACCTCTCCCCTCCCCACTGCCATTTCTCATTTCTCCCCCGCTGCCGTTTCTCATTTAACCACTGAATTTTCAACAGAGATACAGTGGGAATAAACAAGAACAATAAAGGGAAAATCTACTCAGTTTGGGTTTGTCAAGATTTCTAAGCTGCATTTCAAATACACCAAAGCACATCTTTTGCCAAGCCCCTTTTCTGCTAGTTTTTAAAATCTATTTGCATTTGAGGGGGAAATTTGATCCGTATGTTTCTGAATCATTTACACTTAGCTCATAAACATTTTGTTTTGTAAGATATATCCGAGGTCCAAGAAGTGTTGTTACAAGTCTTTATTATGAGACTCTCTAATCCTATTCTCTTTAAACAATGCATTTTCTTTTCCCAAGAATGAATTAACTTAAATCTCAAAGGTCAAGTGTGGCTTGAAACCCAGAACCCAAGAGATCTGCGTGGGCTCTGTGTTTGGCAGAGTATTCCCGAGGGTGCGATAGGGACATGATGTAGGAGTCACATGCGCCAATCACAGTAAGACTATCTATGGTTTCTGAGGAGGAACATACTGGTGTTTAAATAAGGTGATGCTGTCAAACTTGGGATGTGAAATGGATGACTGTACATTGATCTTCCAGTGGTAAAGGAGAATTGGAAAGACCTGACTCACTACGTTTAAAATGACAGTTTATGCTCTCTGACATTGAAGGCAAGATGTAGTTGTGAGAACAGTGTTGAAGGTTGACGATGTCTGTCAAATATCAAAATGATCCTTCCGGTGCCAGTTCAGTAGGGGACTGGCACGAGTATAGTGGAGAAGAAGCAGAGAGTCTGTCAATGCAGTAGAATGAAGCAGCAAAATAACTTTGGGGAAAACTGCACCAGCAATGCATTGTTTAGCTCCCTTAAAAAGTCCCAGTAAGCTGAAAACTTTTAATCAGCTGTTCCTTACACTGTGTAGAAAGACAGGCTTTGTTTTGCGCTAACATGTATAGGTCACCATCTGCTTACATTGCTTATTTCACAGGAACAAATCACTAACTTTGCTGGGCTTTTGTGGAGGACCATAAATGATAAAAAGGGAAGATGAACCAGTCAAGTTTATAAAGTGACTGGAAACATTCTGAACCAGAATATTTAATAAGGCACAGCTTCTATGTTTGTATTGTAGCAGTAAGAAAACATGGGACAAAAATCTCATGTTCTTTTTGCTTTTTTATCATGTGATGTGTGATGAGACTATAGAAGGAGGTGAATGTAAGAACCAAGAAAGGAGGAGTCAAGGCAAGGAGCTTCAACAAACCAGTTGGGTTGGGCTGCCTTTTAATTGATCATTTACATCTTCACTCCCCCTGAAAGAGAACAGTAACTCAGTGTCCCATGCTGAGTAAATACATTTTTCTGAACATGTCATCTTAATTGGTATCACCCTGAAAAGATGTGAATAGCCCTGAGAGAAAACACAGCAAATGAATCCTGGCACTGCCCTGAGAACATCTAGTAAAACTCATTTGCCAGGATTCCTCATATGGAGGCTATTTTCTGGGGGAACATGTCTTTAATGTGTCTCACAAGTTGCTCTGAGGTTGTGGGAGAGGGATGAGGAATTTTGAGATCACAGACTTTATGGGCAGAAGGAATCTACATTACCACCTAATCTCAAATCCCCTGGTCCCTAAAGATCCCCAGGGATGGAGGGAGGAAGGATCTGAATTACAAGGCAACCTCTGGTGCTATTTAACAGTCATTGCTGGTGTCCCAATTTTGTTTTTGGGCAAAGGAACAAGATCCTTTGATTGGCTCCCTAATTCTGCTTCCTCAGTTGTAAATAAAAAGATGCAGCTTGCTCTAGGATAGTTTTCCAGTCCCTTTAGGAATGTCTGCTATCCTCTTTCTGTTGAGGACTGATGGGATGCGGAGATGTGTGGATGGGCAAGTCAGCAAGTAGATCTATATATAGATTCTACATATATATATATATGATTCCATGTAATTATATGCTAATTAAAATTGTTCTTGTGTACTCATTCATGGAAGTTCCAAACCAAGGCCATGCTCTCTTGGCTACCAAATATTACCCAGTATAATAACATCATCGAATAAAAAAAATTATGATAGGTACAAACCATGGTTTTAGCACTGCTATCTCAAGGATGTGGAGGAATAAAATATTATAGCTTCAACTGACTCAAGATTTTGCTTTTTAATAATTCAGGCTTAATTTTCCTCTATGTTAGTCAAATACATGAAATGATATAATATAAAGCTAATATAATTTCAAAACACAGTATGTCATCCCATATAAAGTATTAATAAAAATTTATATGTCAACTATTCTCATTAAAATATACATTTAAAGTAGGCTTTTATTTTGAAAGAAAAGAAATAGTACAAAAATGTTAACTCTTGTACATGTAGAGAAATAAAACATGACAAGAAGTGATCACAATTATCCAGACAATTGCTAGAACATGGAAGTAGGTAAGAACTTACCACTAAAAAGTCCAACATAGGAAGTGAGTGTATATATAGGACTGATTTTCAAGTACAGCAGATAGAATCAATTTTGTTACTGTCTAAATATACCACATAGTATCATACTTTAAAAAAATCTTTGAAAAGTTATTAACATAAATCTAATGTTTATAAAGTTAGTCACTTGTTAACTAGCTTATAGTAGAGTAGAAATAGTAAACTAAAATCAGGAGTGAGGGGACAGGAGAGGCGTGGAGAAGATGAAGAGAGTCTTCATGTTCGAGGTAAGGTCCCTGGGAATGTCCAAACAATAATAGACAACTCTTCTTCTTAGCAAGAGAGACACCAGGAGAGCGATTCAACAAGCCAACAAGTAGTTTGAGGTTATTTGGTGCAAAAGCAAACAACACACACAAAACATACTTAGATGCTCACTAAGCAAAAATAAACTGTTTTCGCTTTTGTTGTCAGGGTAGGAGCCTCAGAACCTGATTTTCTAAGTGTCTGCACCTACTTTCCAACTGTTTCTTCAAAACACACACACATCAAAATGAAAATGCTCTGAATATTCTGCCCCCCAAAAGTTGAGACTTTAAATCAAATGAAGGCGAATTGAATATTTTGATGCTAAAATAAACACAACATTGTGATGCTGAAGATAAATTGTAGTTATTTACCATTTTCCCTGCTATGGAGTATCTCATTCCCCAATTACGTCAGACCAAGATGGCATCGCTCTCTTTCATCTTGAGTTACAGCATGTCCCAGAGCCAGAAGAGACAGCTTCCGACCCCTTTTCTAGGTCCAATCCTGTTCTCTAAGCTGCTGATCTGCAGTTGACATTTCAGAGATTTCACTGGACATGGCTTACTAGTCTCTTCTTTAGCCTTTTATACTTTTTGAAACAATAGATTGTTCTATAAATAGGCACATAACAGACTACAAAAAAAATTACTGCTTACTAGAAACAGATCGCACAAGAGCAAACCAGAGAACGGAGTCAAACATTTCCACTCATTTGGTAGAAGAGTTTGTATAACCTTACCATGAGCAATGGTGTACAAAAGGAAAAAAAGGGAAGGGAAGGGTAACAGATTTTAAAACCTCATAAAAAGTCCTCTGGGGGTTGAAGAAACATTTAAAAGGTTTCTGCAAATATGTATCTCCACCTATCTTAGAGAATGTCTGATCATTTGAGGGTATTTACTTGGCCACTCTCCTTCCCTTCTATGCCCTTCTCTGCTTTCCCAGCCCCAATCCTCTGTTATCCCTGAGCTCTCCAGCCATACAGTGGGGGTGGCCCAGCAGCATTCAATCTTAGACTGTTTCTCAGATCAGTAGGTCCCAACCGAGACACCTAGACTGCTTAGGTTCATGTGCAGAAGTGGGAACGGTAGGAGAAGCAGATGAACAATGGAGAAGACAGGTCAGAAGACACACCCACCTGGGCTTGGATCCTAGGTGTATCTGCTACTAGCTGGGTCAATGAGTAAATTCCCCCACCTTCTCCCAGCATCAATTACAAGCATAAAATCAAGGTAATCTCAATTTTCATTGAAGGTTATAAAGCCCATGGTGACATTTATTCATTCAAGGGATCTTTATTGAGCACTAAATGTAGGGCAATGTTCTAAGCACTCGGGGTAGAGCAACAAAAGACTATCTTTGTCTTTGTGGAACTTATATTTTAGTAAGGGGAGGCAGGCAGTGAAGAAATTTAAGCAAGCAATGTATCTACTGGGCTACAGGAAATGAGTGCTATGGAGAAAAACATGGAGATAGCAAAGGGTGGGGTGGATTGGGAATAATTTTAAATTGGGAAGTCAGCAATATCAAAGTACTTAATAAAATGAATGTCTGATGCCTTCTGGGTGATCAGTACATGTTTATGGAATGACTGATTGAATATACATTTAAGGCATCCCTGACATTAACATGTAACCCCAGTGTTTGACAGCTGTGTAACCACCATTGCTATGGTCCCAGCAATGTATTGGAACATTCATAGAATTCTTAGAAAATCTTAAGACTGTTTTCTCTTTGATTATTCAGATATAAACACTAAGGGTCAAAAGAAAATGAAGCATTTTTTTATACTGTAGGTGGGAATGTAAATTAGTTCAACCATTGTGGAAGCCAGTGTGACAATTCCTCAAAAACCTAGAAGCAGAAATACTGTCTGATCCAGAAATCCCATTATATACCCAAATCTCATTACCTTGGGTACATAATCCTATTATATACCCAAAGGAATATAAATCATATAAAGATACCTACAAGTGTGTGTTAATTGCAGCACTATTCACAATAGCAAAGACATGGAAACAACCTAAATGCCCACCAATGATAGACTGGATAAAGAAGATGTGGTATATATACACCATGGAATACTATGCAGCCATAAAAAGGAATGCGATCATGTCCTTTGCAGGGACATGGATGGAGGTGGAAGCCATTACACTCAGCAATCTAATGCAGGAACAGAAAATCATACACTGAATGTTCTCACTTATACATGGGAGCTGAACAATGAGAACACATGGACACAGGGAGGCAAACAGCACACATTGGGGCCTGTCAGGAGGAGCAGGAGAGGAAGAGCATCAGGAAAGATAGCTAATACATGTGGAGCTTAATACTTAGGTGATGGGTTGACAGGTACAGCAAACCACCATGGCACATGTTTACCTCTGTAAACACACCTGCACATCTTCTACATGCATTCCAGAACTTTAAAAAAGTGAAGCATTTACTCATCTGACTGATTTTCTAGTTCTATAAGTAGCCAATCCTGGTCTTGTGTATAGATCTCATGTCTTGGGGTACTGGGTTTCCAAATGGACTATCCTTAGTCCACAAATTCACACAATAGAATGTTTTAGCAGGAAAGGGCACTGGAGCACCATCTTATTTGGATGAAAAAACGAATGCCCAAAGAGGTAAAATAGTTTGCTTTAAGTCACAAAGGTAAGAAAGACTTCTCTAGTGGAGATGTAAAGCAAGCAAGAGTGGTGGGATGAGGGAAGAATGAATCTTAAGCTTTGTTGTAGGCGAGTGGGAGGTGTGTCAGCAACGTACTACCTTTAAAAAAATCTAGCAATGGCAAGTGTCGCTCAGTGTGCTTTGGTGAACTTGCTCAGTCCCGAGCTGGAGTTCTTCTTGCACAATGTAGCATATTAGTCTTTCTAACTGGATAACTCCTTTCAGGTAGGGCTCTTTCCCCTGTGTATAAGTCCAAAGTATTTCTTTGTCAATGTACACATTTAACAAAATTTACTGATAGATTGCATTACAAGTTAAGCATGTCATGAATATTTCTTTTCTTCATTTGTGCTGTACTCACAAGCAGGTCTAGCCAGCAATGTAGGACTGCGTATTTTAGCATTGCTTTGGGGGTTAACACTTTGAAAAGAAGGAATTTATGTGTTTACATGATCAACTAGATTAAAAGTTGGTATGTGTTCTGGATAGTTTTTCTTTTCCCCCCGTCTCTTCCACGGCGGCTATAGACCTCCCAAAGAAGGAAGAATGCATTAGAACAGCTTGTTTCATTGTATTCACATGAAAAATATTATTGATTTGCTGCCAGGGAGTAGAAATAATGGATATAAACTAGTCTACGATGGATTTGGGGAGGTATTTTTTATTTCCCCGAAGAATTGCGGGGTATCATCTGTGGCAGTTTTAAAATTCATCTGTGAAAACTAATCAATGAAAAATGGCTGTAGCAGTTGGCCAACTGCAGAGGGGGAAGAAAGGAATCCTTTTCAAAACTTAAAAAGAAAAGCCCAGTTTTAAGGATTTCACATCTGATTTAACATCTAAAAAACCCCGCAGTGATAATACCCCACTTTGTATAGCCAGACAGCACTCCATTTTAGCAGACTTTAGTGGTCTTTATAACGATTTATGAATCACTTCATGAATTCCTGGCTGACTCATCTGGGTGACTATAGTATCTACTTATACTTCCCTTCTGTCTCACAAAAGACACTTGGACTCAGTTCAATCCAGATTTGTCCCCCAAATGAATCACAGCACGTTACTGGGGGAACTGCAAATTGAATTCGGCTTCTGAGACAATCAAGACCAGCTTTCAGTAAAGAAGAAACAGCCGCTGGGAAGTGTGGGTAATTGCAACACTGTCCATTCGGGTAAGACGAAGGCAGGCCAAGAGCTGTGTGTCCATCTGAGGACTCCGTCCCCAAATAGTCCAAAAGCTGAACCCATTCCCTGGAAGAACATGATGTTCCTTATGAGACACTGGGTCAATATTAACTGCAAATATTTCATCAGGCTGGAAAAGACCAGGACTCAAAAAATGATTACCTGAGTCTACATTGAGCATGACAAAATGAAGTCTGTGAAGTTGGCTGTAGATGAAATGATCACCAATGCGCTTTGAAGGAGCATTGGTGAAAACAAAGGACAACATTTTCTGGAGGGCAAGTTTCTCCACTTGGGTATAGGGAGCAAGTTGTAAGTCAAACCAAAACGAAGTAATCAATGCCCAAGGCAGAGAAGTGTATTCTTTTTTCTTCTAAATGCTGCAATAGGACCCAGAACATTGCCATGTTTCTCCCCTGTGGAAATAAAAAGGGAGGAGGGGAGAATGTCTAGGGTATGTCAGAGAAATGAATTATGCAGGACCAGGAGAGGAGTTTCTGGAATATCTTGACTGCAGAATTGGCTGTGATTCAGTTGTTTGTCTATTTCAGAATCAGACATGGAGAGAGAGGGAAGAAAGACTCATTCTGCCAAATCCTCTTAAAAAAAAAAAAGTACCACACTGAAGAAAATTTATCCACAGTGGTCCTAGACATTTGATGTAAAAAATACTATGGACAAACATCTGCAATGATACAATTTCTTGAGTTGCTCCGAGTAGGTCAAAGCAAGGGGATTAACTCACAGTCCTGTAGTAAAGGCAAGAATCTTTCTCTTGTTCGGCATGGTATCAGACACAGCATTCGATCTGCTTTACAAGAGAACGCATTAGATGAAAGAAAAACTTTCAGAAGAGAGTGTAATATGAAAGTAACATGAGAAACAAGACAAAAAGTGATTTTTGTTTAAGCATGAGAAATGGAGGCATAGGTATACAAAAAATGAACTATCCAATATCCCTCTCATGGTTTCAAAATGCAAAAAACAAGTCTCTTGAACACATCAGAAGAACCAACAATACTCCTGCCGAGTGTGGTCAGGTGCTTTGGAAGCCACAGCCATAGAAGACTTCAAAAGTCAATATAATCCATATATTTGAAAGAAACTTGCTGGGTGATGGTTCAGTCACTAATAACATGTGCTGTTTATATGTGCATTTTTTCCATATATTGAATGTCAGACGCAGGAATTTTCTGTACCTTCTCTTAAAGACTCAACATTTGATTAGTGAAATGAAGGAAACAGCATATATTTTAAAAATTCACAATTAGTGAAGGGCTTCTGTCTCTTACAGATAGAGCATAAACTCTCTGATACTTGCTGCTGTTGTGTATGTCTAGCACCTCATCTAGTCCTATGAGAAGATAAGTATTTAACAACTATAGGTCACTGCTGCTGAAAATAATCTGCTGAACATGGTTCCACAGATGTGGTTCTCAACTTGGTGCCAATTCTTGTGCCCAGGTAGATGATACATTTTCCCAATTGGTGCAAATGTCCATCTGGATATTGTACTTGCACAGCTTCTGGTTCTGAGGGGAGAATTTCTATTCAAGAGAATTAGCCTAATAATTTTGAGAGGAAGGATGACCAAAACCTTTTTCTCGTTTTAACTAAGCAGAAAAGCAACCAAAGACTTTCCCAGAAAAGGACACAAACACTAAATGCTCATCCACGAACTTTGCCTCTTGATTTCTGCTCACCTCAATACTCTCCTTACCGCCAATCAGCACAGTTCTTCACTTGCAAAAGAATAATCTCTTAGCAGCTAAGTCTCCTGACTGTCACTACTTAGGAAAAGACCATGAAGATTTCTAGATCATACCTTTAAAACGTTAAGTAGAGGCTATCCTTTGACCAGCTTATTCTATGTCAGAGAGGAAGCATTTTGGAATATGTAGATGTCTTGGCTCAGGCTAGAATGGCTTGCGGGCTTTTGCCTTGAGAATTCTGATTATGTATGACTTGCCGTTTCAGAGACAGCATATAAGAACATACTAACACGCTGGAATAATACCATGGCTTAGTCTGACCTCCACTGTTGCTCCATGCTAATGCAATGAAGTAGAGGCTGCAAGACAACTAATTCTATTTCAGCTAAGCCTTTCTTGTTACTGTCATGACTCACTTTCCTGACTGAAAATTCACGGGGACTATGAAAACATCATCTTGGGCTTTTCGTGAGGTGGATTTGTTTGGAATACGGAAACAATATAAAGATGGTCGATTTGGCTTTTGGAGGCCAAATGACTTCCTTGGCACTTAAAAATTAGTTTCTTTTACAGGTATCCTAATAGTTGGTTTTTGGTATGTGATTGTAATTAATCTAAAATGAAGAACTAGTGCATTTCAAAATAAAAACATACGTGGATAAGAATCTGATATAACAAACACTGAAACCACAAGTGGAGCTGTTTGCTTTAGAGAGTGCCTCATGGAGGCTCACGTCAATGTCTCCTGCCATCCCATGAAGTGGCCTGGAGGAGACTGTGGAGGTGGGAGAACAATTGCCTGCTCTGGGATACTGTAACCACTCTCAGAAATAACAAAGGAATGAGAGTAGTATTCCTGCTTCCATGCATTCATTCACCTCACAAAATTCCTAGGCTTCTCCTATAAGGGTAAGCATTCTGCACAAGGTAACCATCAACCTGATAGTTTCTGTGCTCAGGGAGACTGAGACCCCTGTAGTAGAATGGAAGCAATCAGTAAACAGTGTAATTCCAGAGAGCGAGAAGTCAATGAAGGAAAATTAAAGCAGAGTTAAAGAGTAAAGGGAGGTGGGAAAGGAAAATTTTAGATCGTCAAGAAGGGCCTTTCCGAAGAGGTACTATCTGAGCAGACACCAGAGAGGAAGCCACAAGTCATGTGACGCTCTGTTAAGAGTGGCTTTCAGTTTCAGGAACAGCAAATGCAAAGTCCCCAAGGCAAGATTAGTGAGTGTTTTCTAGAAACTCTAAGGCCAGTGTGGCTGGAACAGATGAAACAAGGGAATTGACAATAGGTGAACTGAGCAGAGGCCAGACCATAGAGGCTCATGTACGCTACAAAAAGGAATTTGAACTTTATTCCAAGTATTAAGCAGGGAGAGCTGTGAACAGAAAGAGATTATTCCATTTACATTTTAAAGGATAGCTTTTTTGGTGTGGAGCAATGCCAAGTGTATGCTGGAATGAGGGTAGACGATCGTAGATAGGCAAGATTGGATGAAGAGAGACCAGTAAGGAGGCTATTTTGCTTGTAATGGGAGGGAAGGCTTGAACTAGGGTGGAGGAGTGGAGTTGATATGTCTATCTTCAAAATACATTTCAAGCCTGTAACAGGACCTACAGATGAATTAGATGTGTGAGTGTTTGGGAAAAGGGGAGGAATCCCAGCTGACTCCTAGGCTTTTTAGGTTTTTAACAGTGAGTTGAAGATAACCATATAGACTTGACTCTTGATTTTCCTCCATTATCAAGAAACACATTAGACTGAAAATTACGTCCATGAATCTTTTGAGAAACACATGGACATTTAAATCAGAGACAGGTCAGAGACGACTAGAGAAGCCAGTCAGCAATGATTTTGGTTGTCGTTTTTTATTTTTCCTCTGGAGCCATTCACAATCACTAGACTGGTAAGAACAAAGTAACTAATGTCATTTATTTCCCTGTAAGTGTATGTATGACTTCTAGGAGTTTATCAGGGGAATATATTTATATTAGTAAAGAAGAGAAAGTTCACGCCAAAGGCTAATGACCTGATATTTACCACAGAGGATGAAGCATGGCTCTGGCCATGGATCCTCAATAGTTAAGAAGTTTAAAGACTGTTAGTCCATTCTACCCTGGAATAAACATTGAGAAATACCAGGAACTTTCCATAGATTTGAAGAAAACAAAATAGGGAGAGGCCACCAACCTTTTCTAATCTAAGACCCAAAGCTTTCATCTTCACTTTCAAAAACAGGATATCAGAATTTTCTGCCTCTGTACTGCTTACAACACTGAGATCAGGAACAACTTATACTAGTCAGCAATTCTCGTGTGTGTGCGCGTGTGTGTGCATGCATGTGTGCATGTGTTGGGGTAGGGGGTGTATTTTGGATCCCACCTCTCTTAATCTTGAGTATCTGTGGAAGTTACCGTTTTAGAGATAAACTGGTCCCTTCATAGGATGCTAAAGGAGGATAGCAGCTTTACTTCTGCATGCAAGTGTTGTGGCCCAAAGAGAGAATGCTGTTAGTGATGACACAGCACGAGGTGAGGCCCAGAATGACAGGCTCCACCAGAGGATGATGTCGATGTCAACATGCAGGCTGATAAAAACTTGAGGCTTATATTTGTCTTTTGACTAGGCTTTTCTCAACTATTCCAGTGATCAACACTGACAAATTGGATTGCCTGCGTTTGTTACCTTCTAAGTTAGATATGTTTCCGTATGTGTGGAAAAGTCTGCGATACACGTCAGTGACCGCAGAACAGTGCTCACTGGACAAATTGCAACTATAAGATGACACACAGTCATGCAGTGAACTTTTAGTCATATCCAAGTTTTCTGACATGATGGAGACAAATGAGACCAAGTTATTGCTGATATTAGAGCTCTAATTTTCAGATATTATTCACTTTGTCTCTAACACAGAATTTTATTTTGACACTCGGTGACTCTTCGAAACCCTGGTAGGTCATGACTATATAAAATACAAGCTTTGAATTTCAAGGGATAAAACTGTCCTTAAAAATGGTATCAAAAAGGAAAACAACAATACCCACTGTGCTGCTTCACTAGTCTAGGAGATACAAAACAGAGCCTTTGGCTATTTGAGAACAGGATGAACCATTTTTCAATTCCTTGCCTTTTTTCTGCTATCAGCCAGAGAACGCATTCTGAACTCTTTGTGAGTGGATAACACGCTATGGAGGAATTTGGAATGCATACACGAGTCACTACAGCCCCCTTACTAGCCAAACACACACCTTCTTGTCCTCAAGTTGACGCCCAAACCCCTTAATGTGGCCGATAAGGTTATGTCCTCATTTCTACACTAAGCTCCACGCTTGCTGGCTCTCTTCCTTCTTAGCTTTTGTACACAACACTTGTTGTACATTCCCTTCTTGACTGTAGACTATCGGATTTCAGGAAGAAATTTCTTCTAGTCCTTTCTCCCAGAATTGTGGGTTATGTGCTCTTTCTGTATGCATCCATAGGCCCCTATATCACCTCTTCATAATATTCTAAACTATGATTAACTATTGGCTTGGTTGTCTTCCATTAGACTGGATACTCTCAGAAGGCAAGAAGACTTCTTATAGTCTTATTTACCACTGTAGCCTCAGTGTCCAGTATACTGCCTGGTACATAAACTCCAGTGAAAGACTCAATAAACAAACATAATAAATAAACCTCTAGTGCTAGGATAGATTTTGATAAGCTTTAATATTTGATATGTGTATGACGACTATTGCACATAGACTACATTAAAGAGAAAAAATTACCTGGGGGCTGTGTGTGTGTGAAAAAGCCGAGTGGTTTCAAATACCAATATCCTTGATTACTCAAAGTCCTGGAGTGGAAAGCTCAGCAAAACAACAGGCTTAGTTTTTAGTTGTTCAGATGCTACATATACAAATAAATGAGAACAGTGAGTGTCAGGCACTAGTATTCAAGATCTCAAGCAAGCAACGTAGAGAACCCACTAATGGATTCCTAGCAACGTGTGAGTGTGCATGAATGTACATATTAGAGCAGCTATGCATTGTATCCAAGTATGCAGGTTACACAATACGGTAGGAAACTTTGAGAGTTAGGACTACTGCCCTGCTGATCAATAAATCAAGGGAACTACTGCTTTCCGGCAGGACCCTGGGACTTGATAATGACCTCTTGCTTCATAGGTTTTCCCCCTCATTGGTTGTCTTCTTTGTCAAACCTTTCTTAGCACCTATTATTGTATTACTCAGTACATGGCAGTATGGAGGTCACCAGGAAACTTAAGGTTCCTGCTTACCAGTAACAATCCAGTTAGCAAGGTGACATCTGTTAAATGGTACATACAAGAAACAGGTAAGATCTAAGATTCATCAGGGGGACTTGGTTTTGTGAATTGTGAGGCAGAAAAGAAGCTTCCTACATTGAGAACTAAACTGAGCTCCAAAGGCTGGGGAACACTTGGTCAAGGATAGGAAGAGAAATGAAGTCTTTATACAGAAACAAAGCCCGAAATAGGACACAGAAAAAAGAAAACTAAGTCAGAAGTCAGACTAGTTTGAGCAGAACTAAAGAACTTTACAGAATTGCAAAGTCATTGAATTGAAAATGGTTGCCGTCTTTGACCCTTTAGCATCCAGGTAAAGCAATATTACATTCCCAATGATTAATTAGAAAATGATACCTGTGAGACTACAAAATGAGTTTCAAATTTAATAATATCAAGTATCTTCTCAGGCTATGATGGAACAATAATACCAGAAATAAATTTGGCAACCATACAAATACATACAAATTAAACAACATGCTCCTAAATGACCAGTGGGCCAAAGATGAAAATTTAAAAATTTATTGAAACCAATGAAAACACAACATCCCTGTATTAGTCTGCTTTCATGCTGCTGTTAAAGACATACCCGAGACTGGGCAATTTACAAAAGAAAGACGTTTAATTGAACTTACAGTTCCACATGGCTGAGGAAGCCTCACAATCATGGCCAAAGGCAGGAGGAGCAAGTCCTATCTTACATGGATGGCAGCTGGCAAACAGAATGAGGAAGATGCAAAAGCAGAAACCCCTGATAAAATCATCAGATCTGCTCAGACTTATACACTACCATGAGAACAGTACAAGGGAAACTGCCCCCATGATTCAATTATCTCCCACCAGGTCCCTCCCCAACACATGGGAATTATGGGAGTACAATTCAAAATGAGATTTGGGTGAGGACACAGAGCCAAACCATATCATTCCACCCCTGGCCCCTGCCAAATCTCATGTTGTCACATTTTAAAACCAATCATGCCTTCCCAACAGTTTCCTACAGCCTTAACTTATTTCAGCATTAACTCAAAAGTCTACAGTACAAAGTCTCATCTGAGACAAGGCAAGTCCCTTCTGCCTATGAGCCTGTAAAATCAAAAGCAAGCTAGTTATTTCCTAAATACAATGGGGTTACAGACATTGGGTAAATACAATCATTTCAAACAGGAGGAACTGGGCAAAATAAAGGGGTTACAGGGCCCATGCAATTTTAAAAGCCAGTGGGGCAGTCAAATCTTAAAGCTCCAAAATGATCTCCTTTGACTCGATGTCTCATATCTAGGTCACACTGATACAACGGGTGGATTCCCATGGGTGCCCCCTGTGGTTTTGCAGGGTACAACCTCCCTCCTGGCTGCTTTCACAGGCTTGCATTGAGCATCTGTGGTTTTTCCAGGCACAACGTACAAGCCATCAGTGGATCTACCATTCTGGAGTCTGGAGGATAAGTGACCCTCTTTCTCAGCTCCACTAGGCAGTCCCCCAGTAGAGACTGTATGGGGGCTCCAACTCCACATTTTCCTTCCGCACTATCCTAGCAGAGGTTCTCCATGAGGGACCCACCCCCCCCCTGCAGCAAACTTCTGCCTAGGCAGCCAGGCATCTCCATACATCTTCTGAAATCTAGGCGGATGTTCCCAAACCTCAATTCTTGATTTCTATGTACCTGTAGGCTCAACACCACATGGAAGCTACCAAGGCTTAGGGCTTCCACCATCTGAAGACAAGGCCCAAGCTTTGGGCCCCTTTCAGCCATGGCTGGAGCAGCTGAGATGCAGGGCACCAAGTTCCTAGGCTACACACAGCACAGGGACACCCTGGGCCAGGCCATGGAGACCACTTTTTCCTCCTAGGCCTCAGGGCCTGTAACAGGAGGGGCTGCTGTGAAGACCCCTGACATGCCCTGGAGGCATTTTCCGCATTGTCTTGGGAATTAACATTTGGCTCATCACTTATGCAAATTTCTGCAACCAGCTTGAATTTCTCCCCCAGGAAATGGGATTGTCTCTTCTAATGCATTGTCAGGCTGCAAATTTTTCAAACCTTTATACTGTTTCCCCTTTAAAACTGAATGCTTTTAACAGCACCCAAGTCTCATCCTGAATGCTTTGCTGCTTTGAAATTTTTTCTGCTAGATACCCTAAATCATCTTTCTCAAGTTCAAAGTTCCACAAATCTCTAGGGTAGAGGCAAAATGCCACCACTCTTTGCTAAAACATAAGAAGAGTCACCTTTGTTCCAGTTCCCAACAATTCCTCATTTCCATCTAAGACCCCCTCAGCCTGGACTCCATTGTCCTCATCACTATCAGCATTTTGGGCAAAGTCATTCAACAAGTCTGTCAAAGTTCCAAATGTTCCCACATTTTCCTGTCTTCTGAGCCCTCCAAATTGTTCCAGCTGCTGCCTTTTACCCAGTCCCAAAGTTGCTTCCATGTTTTCAGCTATCTACAGCAGCACCCCACTCTACTGGTACCAATTTACTGTATTAGTCTGTTTTCATGCTGCTGATAAAGCCATACCCAAGACTGGGAAATTCACAAAAGGTTTAATTGGACTTGCAGTTCCACGTGTCTGGGGAAGCCTCACAATCATGGCAGAAGGTAAGGACGAGCAAATCCTGTTTTACATGGATGGCAGTGGGCAAAGAGAACGAGGATAATGCAAAGGTGGAAACCCCCGATAAAACCCTCAGATCTCATGAGACTTATTTGCTACCAAGAGAACAGTATGGGGGAAACCTTCCCTATGATTCAATTATCTCCCAACAGATCCCTCTCTCACAATATGTGGGAATTATGGGAACACAATTTAAGATGAGATTTGGCTTCAGAATGGAGCCAAACCGTATTAGTCCCCAGACCTAGGGAACACAGCAAAAACAGTGCTACAAGGGCAGTTCGTAGCAATAAATGCTTTTATCAAAAACGTAGAAAGATTACAGATTAACAATGTAACATATCTCAAAGAGCTAGAAAAGGAGGAACAGACCAAACTCCAGATTAGCAGATAAAATAAAGGTAAGAGCAGAACAAAATGAAATAGAAACCAAAAATATACAAAGAATCAACAAAACTAAAAGCTGGCTACTTGAACATATAAATAAAATTCATAAACATACAATCTACCAAGACTGAATCAGGAAGAAATAAAAAACCTGAACAGACCAATAATGGATGAGATGGAATCAGTATTAAAAAGTCTACCCAAAAGAAAAGCCCGGGACCAGATAGCTTCACAGCAGAATTCTACCAAATGTACAAAGAACAACAATTCTTGGAAACTAGTCCAAAAAATCCTCCCACAGTCATTCCAGGAGGTCAGCATCATCCCGATACCCAAACCAGACAAAGTCACAACAACAACAAAAAGACTGCAGGCCAGTATCTCTGATGAACACAGACAAAAAATCTTCAACATACCAGCAAATCAAATCCAACAGCACATCAACTAGGGAAGCAAGGACGATTCAACCCATACAGATCAATAAATGGGAATACATAACACTAAGAGAATGGGGGCAAAAAACATACAGTCAGTTAAATAGAAGACAAAGTCAATGTCTGGCAGAATAAGGCGACTATAGTTAAATCAATGTATTGTACTTGGTGTTGGACATCCTGAATACCCTCACTTGATCAGTATACATTATCTACATGTAACAAAATTTCACATATACCCCATAAAAAAAAAGGGGGGCAAACTTAGTCCTGGTGACTGAAAGGCCTAGAAAGATCACACATGTATAAAAGTACCTAGAATTCTAGCAATGCCATATCTGAAATATAGTACGGGTGAAAAGAGTAAGGCTTCCCAATACTCCACAGAGACTAAAAAAAATTGGTGTTTCTTATTTGGTAAAGGTGCTTTGACTACTTCTCAAAAATAATTATTCCTCGCATTTTCTGATGATTCATATACTAGAATGAATATGAAAGAGACTACACATCCCTTCTTTCTGTGATATTGCGAAATGTGTATTTGGTCTTCCTCCCCCATTCCTGGCATAGAACTTCTAAAATCCTTGGACTCTTCAAAGAAATAGTGTCTTTTTGTATGCTAATTAGTTGGCTGATGGCGGGCAGCCTCTGGCTGCCTGAAAGGATGAGACTGGCCACGGAGAGACCAAGGCATGATTAGGGGGTTGACTTTCAGCTTCACTCCCCAACCTCAGAGAAGAGGGGCCAAAGAGTAAATTGATTACCAATGGCCAATTATTTAATCCATCAAGCCTATGTAATGAAGCCTCCATAAAAATCCAAAAGGACAGGGTTCAGAGAGCTTCTGGATAGCTGAATACATGAAGGTTCCTGGAGGGTGGTAAGCCTTGAGAGGGCATGGAAGTTCTGTGCCCCTTCCCATATGGTTTGACCTATACATCTTTTCATTGGTATCCTTTATAATGTCCTTTATAATAACCAGTAAATGCGTTTCCCCCGAGTTCCGTTAACTGCTCCAGCAAATAGAACCCAAGGAGGGGGCCGTGGAAGCCCTGATTTACAGTCAGTGAGATGTACAGGCAAAACAACCCAGGTCTTGCAACTGGCATCAGAAGTAGGGGGCAGTCTTGTGGAACTGTGTCTTCAACCTGTGGAATCTGTCGCTCTCTCCAAACACAGATTGCAATTAGAGGACATCCAGCTGATATCTACTGCAGAACTGATTGCGTGCTTTGTGGGTTGGGGGAAAACCCCCATGCATTTGGTTACAGAGGCATTCTGTTGTGTTGATTGTTGTCGAATGAGACAACAGAAAAACATTTTCCTCACATTTACTTTTTCAGACTTTTCAGGCTCAGCCGTGGGCTCACAGGGAGCTCTTAAGCTTCTCCACTATGGTCAATCCACAGGCCTCCTTTAGCTCTATCACCCGGCATGACAGAGTACACGTTTGTGGTCTTCAGAATGGAGGCAGCTGACATTCTCTTGTAAAAAGATTAGTAACACAAACTCAGAGGATTTATTCTTGGGACTGTAAGATTTCTCCATTTCAAAGAGACTCCCATCGATATTGTTTGTTTTCTCTGGTCTAACTGACATACTACGAAACTCAATGAATTAACATTTCCAAAGACACCGAGTTCCTCTCATGCGAAGCCACTGTCATAAAGTGCCACTGGCTCATTCAACATGACACAATAAAACACCACTTCCCGTAATAAGTTAAATCAACATTGTGTGATGTGGTGTGCTGCTTAAAATCACTGAAATAATGTGTTATTCCGATAATATTTCAAAATAAAAATGGAGCCTTGTCAGATTGAGATTACTTGCATTTTATTTTATTTTATGATGGTAAGGATCAAAAAACTTGATGCTAACTGGGTAGATGTGGTGGACCTTTTCTGACTTCTGACAGTGACTCAGCCCATTTTTTTTTTTTTTTAGCATGTTAAAGCTAAGTAAATGATGAATCAACGCCCACAAAGCAGGAAAAGATGCCAGTTTCCCACTAAAAATCGCAGAGTGTGATACACCTATTTCCGTTAAGAAAACTGCTGGAGTTTTTACTGGGGGATTTCCCAGGCAAACAGAGGCAAAGACATACAAACCAAAAGCGGAAGGTAAGCACATTTCCCCTTAGTGTTTTTATGCTGGACACTAATGCAAACCTGGTGAATAAGGCAGGGCTGTTTCATGTCATACTCCTTTCCAAACCTGATCGGAAGACAGAACCTGCCACACTTGCCCACTCCAGCTGGGCAGGCAAGGGATGGGGCACACATCCAGTAGGAGAGAATATAGCAGCAAAGCAAAACCACAAAGTGCAAATGTCCATTTCATTCCCCCATCATATAAAGTACCTCCTTCCTCTCCATTTCCCCTTCCATGATTATTTACATTATCAGCTACTAGGATCATTTAACAACATCCTCTGACTTCCAAACTGAATACTCAGCTATTCCAAAGTTGCCTGCCTTGCCATGTTAGTATCCACAGCTATGAAAGGCCTGCTTCACACCATGTAACTTGCTAGGCACTTTACCTACTTTGGTTTATATTTAATCCCAATTCCCCATAAGGTGCAATCTAAATCTCCAAAAAAGCTAAGTAACACCACATCATCTATATGGTATTCCCGCCAAAAATATTTACAATGAATCTTTATAGGATAAAACAATTACACAAATCCAAACCATGGAACACTGGAACACTGTAAAATAAATGTCCCCCAGTTCTTCAAAAATTGTCAATGCCCTGAAAGATAAAAAGCTGGAGAACCTCATTAGATTCAAGAAGATGAAAAATAGAAGTAAAATGCATTGTGAGATCCTTATTAGATCCCTTATTAGGGATCTAATAAACTCCAGCTACAAAAAAATTCACAAAATTGGAGAAATCTGAATAGTAAGTAACTATTAGAGAATAGCATTATATCGAAGTTAAATTTCCTGAATGTGATTATTATATTGGGTTTATGTAGGAAAATGTCCTCCTTAGGAGATCCCTACTGAAGTTATTAGGGGTAAAGCTCAGTGCTATCTGCAACCATCTGTCAAATGGTTCTGCAACAATAGGCAAGAAAACAAGGTATTCCCAAAGATGAGAGAGACAGAGGGAAAGAATGGCAAAATATTGATAACGGATGAATATGAGTGCAGGGTGTAAGTATGGGTATTCCTTGTACTACTGTTGCCATTTTTTATATGTTACAAACTTTCAAAAGAAGGAATAAGAAATACAAAATAAAATGGTAAAGAAACACACAAACTCAAGCAGGAGGAGCAGCTAGGGAACTTGCCCTCAGCCAAACAATTAGCAACTGTCAGAACTGGGATACAAACTTCAGGCATTAGGGTTGTGAGTCCTTGTCTTTGACTGTGATAATGAGTAAAATTTTTCTACATGTATGCTTTTAAAGGCTGTGTACAAAAAGGAGACTATCATTTTTGTCTTATATTCTCATTAAGAGTTATGACTATAGATAAGGAGATGCAGTAAAGGGAGTTTCTGATTGATCATTTGAGCTTCAAAACATTGTGCAGTAAGATTCTCAGCCAGACAGAATGAAATGAGATGATGAAATTCCACAGTTAATATTTAGAACCCAACAGAAAACTACATAAAATGCTTTAAAAAAAGTCTTAATTTATAAAAATAGGTAAGTGGAGGAAAAGATTTCCTGTCCCCATTGTCCGTGAACGTCACGGTCATCATTCATGCTGCTTTGCTGACAGATCTTATGCGAGAAGCCTGATTTGTTTACACTTTACCTTGTGCATAGAACCATTTTTACAAAGTCCAACATCTTCCGATTCATATTTCTAATTGCCCATCAGATCTATCCACATGGATCTTTATAACCACCTAAAACTAACTCCTAAAAATCAATTTATTACTCCTTCCCCTTCACCTCCACTCAGTATTGTTTATTCCTCCATAATACCACATTCTTTTTGTATTTTTCAGTTTCTATTAATGGCCCAATCTTGGTGTCTAGGGATAAAACTCATATGCGAATTTTGGTCCCTCTTCTTTGCTCCACATATGTTAATGATTAGTAATTCTGCTCCTAAATAATTGCTCTTGAATAAATTCTCCATCCTCACTGCTTTGCCTTGCTTCAAGTAATCATACTGCTTATGAGGACTCCTGCAAAATTCTTCTTGCTCCCCACCCCCACCCCCACCCCCACCCTGTCTCATTCCACGTTCAGTTACTCCACTATCTTCTCATCTGGATTCTTTTACTGTAATGTCAATCTGATTGCATGTCTCTCCTAAGACCCTATAATGGTTCTTCACTCCCAGTAGGATAAGGGGCAAAGTCCTTAGCATCAAATACCGAGTTCCACATGAGCCAACTATTATCCGATGTCATCATCCATGTACGCCTGGATGCTGTCATCCCAAGCTACTGAGACCTCCCCTCGGCAGTGTCCTCTGTTACTCACATCCTGCATATGTTCTTCTTGCTGCCTGGGATGCTGCCTCCCATTGAGGCATCCAGAAAAGCCTTAGTCTTCCTTCAATGCCTGCATCACTGTGTCTTTCTTTCCCTCACTCCCCGATACAGATTTAGGGACATCCTCTTTAGGCTCCTGTGTTATCTCTGTTTCATCATTTAACCAAACAGCCTTATTATACTTCATTTGCATGCCTGTCCTCACCATTCAAATCTGTAAGGGCAGGAGGATGTTTTAATAACCTGTTAGACTCCAGTATCCAACAGTGTCTGACACGTAGAAGGTACTCAACAGACACTCATTAAACAAAGTATTAATAAAGGGAGGAAGGTATAAATAAGATATATGGTTTATCAGAATTAAAACCACCTACTAACAAACTCAGATCAGGCCAACAATGATGGTACCAGAGATTGCTGGTGAAATCCAAGATTCAAAACTTTTATTCCTGCTGCCCATTCAATCAATTGCCCACTAGTCCAGGCTTGCACAGAGTCCCTACAAGAACTTTTTATTCTGTGGATGTCTGGGAGTAACCCCCAGGTAGGTCAACTCAAGCCAGAGGACAAGTGGAGAAAGGTGACAAGAGGTGTGCTGGGCAGCTAGAAGAGGACTGAAGCGTCCAACTTCCTTCCAAAGCTACCTGTACTGATGCAGCCATACACCTGCCCTTAGGCAAGGGACGTTCATTAGAACCTGCTTCGCAAAGGGGAAGGGGATGGAGAAGCAAGAGATACAGACTCCTGTTTTGGTTTGTGGTCCCAAGAAGCACACACGAGATTGGGAAGAAGCATGAAGGGCCTGAAAAGGCCTCTGGGGCCAATGACGAATTCAGAAGTAAAAATATGAAGATCATCGTTGTTTAAAAATTTTCTCCCAGAAGTCCTTTGAGAGTGATACTAATATAGAGTATTCCACAAACAGCCTATATAAAATCCTGTGCCGTAGCAATACTGATTTATATGGGGAGAGCACCATCCGACATTGGGAAGGTGTTTTGACCTGCACATACGTTATCTTAAAACTGGGTCTGAAACAGATCGAACAAAGGTAGAAAGACAGGGAAATTCTAGTGTGTTTCCAGCATCTGAAACTTCAGCTGGCTATTGCCAGTATCACTTCATTTGTTTTCCCGTGAAAAAATAAAACAGATAATGAGATATTTGGTCCACGTGCTTTGTGTATGTACTTTTAAAATGTCACCTTTGGGTAACTCAACCCACCAACGGATTATTAATAAAATTCAGCAACTGTCAAAGCACTTCTCCTTGGAGGGAGATTTGGCGGCGACACCTATTAGGAGAGAGACAGATGGCCTTACCTCTCAGCTCCCGCGTCCACAGCTGTGAGTGGAGGTAACTGGGAGGAGGGGTTGTGGGGGCTCCCCCTGTACATTATGTCCCGGAGAAGGGTGACTGACAGGATGTGGGGGTGGCACGGCCCCAGCAGCTGTTCCACTTCGGCTTGAATAATTGCTGGAGAAAATGGGAGCTGAAATCAAGGGAGAACAAACATGAGACCGTGCCCCCAAGGAAGCCCACAATTTTTAAATACTGAAGGCTGACAGCAAGGATATTTGAGGGGCTTGTTTTTCTCTGGCTGGTTTTCAGGGAACATTTCTCCCCTTCTTGGGTACACACAGCCTTTATTTTCGTGGTGGAACAGGTTCCCCCGGAGCTCACGTTCAGCTCGCTTCAGGCTGACGTTCTCGGTCTGTCTCCCAAATGCGGCCGTGCCCTGCCAGTTCCCTGTCTGGACACCGTATAATTAGTCAATCTTGTACCGTTTGCATCTGTGCCAAGGCCTTTGTATTAGCACTCTTCAGTCACAGAGGATGAGAGTCAGGTAACAGAATATTTGGTCAGCTGACCGAGAAGGGCATAGCACAGGCCTTTTTCCTCTTCTCACCTCTGTAGTGAGCCATGGTGGGTCGGCTGGGGCCCCTCTGTCACTGCTAAATCAATGTAATGAGAACTGCAGCTTCGCCGATCCTAGCGGGAACATAGTATCCTACACTCTTTTAACTTAAGAGTCTAACTAACCCAGGGAATTTTCCCAACGGTGTGATGAATATACTTGGCCTTCATCAGAGGAGGAGTCTCTCAAACTATGAAAACACAGCTCTGCAATCTTTTACCCATTGTTGCCTGTTATGACACAGTGAGTTACAGCCCCATTTGTAGGGGTAGCCTCGCCTTCAAGAACTGTATGTGACCTCCAACGCGAATATGTGCCCATTTAGATCCACTAATTGGTACGATGTCACCGAAGAAACTGGGGCTCGTCACTTTCAGAGTCTATCAGAAAGGCTCCCTCAGTGTCTGGGACCTACTCCGTAGACGTCTCATTATGCTGCAATCATAGCAGCAGCATTAGGCTGATTCTCTAACTTCCTTCTTTGTACAAAGTTATGCTGAGCTCCATACCCATCTCTGTTCTTTTTAAACTTACTCTACTAATATCAAAGAATAAATGGATTTTTTAAAAAGAAATCAGGTTCAGGATTCAGAGTGAGCAGCCACATTATCAGAAAGATTTGAGGGTTTAAAAGTTCAGGGAGTTGTATTTTTATACCAGTACCACTTTTCCCCCAGCCTCTCCAGGATAGAATGAGTACCCCAAATGACCCAGCCCCCAAAAGCTTCATCCAATGGAACAAGAGTTCAAGTATTTCAAGGAACATGTGAAGAGGCAGAATTACCATCTTCCCGCTCAAAAAGCTACTGACAGGGGTGTGATCTCATTTGAAGAGTTTATTTCTGGTAAATCAGCATTCTGTCAGGTTAACTCTTGTCCTCAGAAGGCTGTATCCACCGCAGTCCTCCAAAGAGGTGGTAAGGCCTGAAAATGCTTACCAGCTCAGAAAGGCAAGGCTAAGCTTCTGTTGTGTGCGTCAGCTTCCATACAAGCTGCGTATTTGCAAACTCGCTAGGGTCACCTTATGAATCACTACCCTCACTTATGCTCAGCTAGCTCAGGGAACCACAATTCTGCTTGTATTCCAAATAATTTTACACCCAGGGGAGAAGGCTGTTTGGACTCACTGGCAATAGTTTCATAACTGGTGTTTGTCAGCATGGAGCTCGGTGTTTTATATGCTATTCCAAAATCAAATGGAATAATAAAGGTTACAGAGATACTGTGAAAACACAGCTAGCTTTTTCTGCTTCAGTGTAGAAATGTGAGCTCCCCTATTTATTTTGTTGTAGTTGCTGAATGCACCTAGTATTTACTTCCCCACTGGAGATTTTTTTTTAATGTATGTATGTGCATGTGTTTATCACAAAGGAAGCATTGTCCCTGCTGTTTACAACCCAATAGCCAACAGGAAAACTTGGTGTTCACACTGTGCTCTACTCTATGGTCCAACAGAAAGTATGCTGCTTCCCAGAGGTCCGTATTAGCTGCATTGTCCCTGCTGTTTACAACCCAATAGCCAACAGGAAAACTTGGTGTTCACACTGTGCTCTACTCTATGGTCCAACAGAAAGTATGCTGCTTCCCAGAGGTCCGTATTAGCTATACTTGGCATTAGCTACAATGACATAGGCCGGGAAATTGGGGATTGCTTGTAGCCTGCCACTCAGAGTTAAGACTGGTTTAGGACCTCTCTTTCATCTAAGAGCCAGGAACAAGCATCCAGCATCCGCCCGTCCATCATCCAACTGTTCATACATCCATCCACCCATCTATCATTCAGCCATTGTTTTTTATATTCAGTATTAAGTATCTATTACATGCTAGACACTGTACTATGTGGGTTCCTGCCCTTGGGGAAATTGTAATTTAGTGAAGGGAGCAGACCTCTACTCATTGATTTTACTAAAGTACCAAGACCTATTAGTGTCAATCATCGGACAGTGTTAAAAGCACTTTAACACATTGTCTTATTTGTGGCCCCACAATACATTCTAAGCTCTGGCCAAACCAACTGACCACACTCAAATGTATTACAACAATTTATCTGCTGTGCTTTTTTATGTGATGTCCTCTACCTTTTTCTACTTAATTATGTTTACTCTATATGCAAAGTTAACTATGTTCTTTTTATTCTCTTAGCAGACAGTTATTCCACAAATATGTATGGGGTACCTATCATGTGGCAGACATGGAGCTAGGTCCTGAGACAGGATAGGAAACAAGACATCCTTGGTGCCTGTATCTCCAAACAGTGTCCGTCATGTTCATTGAGTAAAGATGAAGATATAAATGCCAGTGGAATTTGGGGGCCCAGTAACTAGGACAGGGACACAAGGGAACATTTATCCACTAACTCCTACTCTTCATCGGTCAAAGGTTGCCTTATCGGTCAAGGTTAATTTGCTTCCACTTTCAGGGGCACAAGTACCAGAGTGGCTAAATGTTCTCAGATGCCCAACATCAGGGTATCAGAAAAGTCTCAGCACAGAAAGCTAAAGGGACATGGTACAGTTGAGGAGAGGTGCTACCAAGCTATACGTGGTGCATTAGCAAAGGCCAGTAGATAGAGGTGGTGAAGGGGATGCTAGGTAGGGTACATGAGGTGTCCGGTATAGGGCTCAAGGCTCCGGAATGTGTTCTCCAGCTGAGCTTGGGTTGACTGATCACCAGTCAAGCCCACCTCCATAGCCCTCCCTTGAATGCTGTGGCTGGTGAATGGGACAGAAATGGGCAGTGGTCCTCTTTTAGGACCCAATGAGAACAAGACAGATGGGGCTTTAGGGTTCAATTTAAAATCCGGATTTGGAAAATGTACGGAATAGTTTCTTACGTAGGGTGTAGGAAATCACTTCTCTGCAAAACAACGTCTACAACTTCCCTTTATTTTCTATAGTATAGGAAAATCTTCTGGTGAGATTACAAACTAGTAGAAGCTTGTAAGTCAGTGTCTACATGAGAGCACTTTGCATGCTGAGTCCAGGCCACGACTGCTGCTTGTAGATGTTTGTGACCAAGATGACCACCAGAAATTTGGAGGAAGTGACAAGAGACACAAGCATGCTTTCCAACATTTATCCTCATCTCATGTACCCTTCCAAAAAAAATGGACGACATTCTGGAGTCAGAGCTGTTGCTTCAATAGAATTGTCCTTGGTCTTTGTCAATGATCCACTGTGGCACAGGAAATGACTCTTATCCTGACTTCTAGGAATTTCTGATCATATCACAGTCCTGCATCCAGAATTCAATCTTTATTACTACAGTCTAGGAATATTCTATTAATTCTTTCAAACACAATTTTCCAGCACCTACTCTGCACTAGGCAGGTGCTAACCTCTATTAATATTTTAAGTCTGAATACCTGCTGACTTCATGCAGACTTGCCCACCACAACATATGGTTCCAGACAAATGTTCAGGTTTTGCCAAGTGATTTTTAACCTTAGGAATAAAATCTAATCTCCACCTTAGAAAAAAACTGTAATGTCATTCACAAAAGGAAAAATTTCCTTTCACACACATTCAAAATGATTTTCCAAACTCAACTAATGGGGCACACAATGTGGCCTATCGATCAAAATCTATGGAAGGGAGCTGATCCCTCCAGAATACAGGGCAACGTTAACAAAACTGTTGTGATCAAATCCACTGACACGGGCTGCCCACAGGAGCAGCCTTCATTGTCTGTGTCAACTCAGGGGTCATTACTGCTTTCAAGGCTGGAAGAGGGCTTTTAAGTGAACTTCCAGACGTAGCTGCTGACTGGCAGCTGGAACAACTGATTAAATGCAGCAGAGGAACATATTGGAAATTCTTATTGCTTTTGTGATTAAGACATGGTAGTCTCCCTAAGGAAATAAAAGCCTGTTCTTGAAATGAATACATGAGCCCAGTCTTCAGCAGAGGACCATGAAGTTTCTCTCAGTGGCCTGGCTCACTGCAGTCCCTCATCCATCTACAGTACAGGTAGGTGGAGGCAAGTCAGTTGAGCTTTGTACTTTTAACAAAGCAGCATCTGTTGATCTATGTGGTTCTCAGATGCCATCTCGTCAGCTACCAGGGCATTCTAGGCTGGCACTTTTAGCTCAGGTTAATTTGGTTACTATATAGTTCTGTCCAAATGAAAACTATTCATCTATATTTCTAATAGGTGTAGACGGGGCATCCTTGGGGTTACTTTAGCTGTACCATTTATTGTGTGGATGGAGGGAGGCCAAAAGTGTTAGTAGCATCTCCAAATGAAGCGTACTTGTCTCAGATCATCGCCAGAGCAGAGGAAGACTACCATAGGCATTGCTTGGTAACTATGTTTTCATCATTTTAGAGGGAAAGTATGAAGACCTCCCTTGTCAGGCTAAAGTATATTAAAATCAGCCAATATGCATTCCAAGTTAAAATTATGTGAGCAGCAAGAGTCCTGCTTTTCAAGCTTTAATGTGAAAATAAATCAAGGTAAAATATGGATTCTGATTCACTAGGTCTTGGGGGTGCCACGATTCTGAACTTCTAACAAACTATCAAAGTTCCTGGTGGTGCTAAGGCTGCTGGTATGGAAACTGCACTCAGTAGTAGGTGCTGGGGGATCCTGTCTCAGCTTCATTTCATCTTCTTGCTTGCCCCTTGATATCTTGGAACCAATAGTTAAGATTTATTGAGCATTTATAATGTGCCAAGTTCTTTGTAAACAATTCCCCAGTTTACTGATGAACTTGAGGCCTATTCCGATTCCTGGTTAAGTTACCTGGCCTAGGTCACATGGTGGGCAAATAGTGGAGCTGGAATTCAAACCCAGTAAACCTGATTTAATAGATCACATGACCCTGACCCACCACCTTATATTGCTTTCCAAAGGCAACATGCATTCAAGAAAAAGAACAAGAGTGGTGTATCAGAGCCCCTGAACACTGTTTGCAAAGGCTGCTTGCTGCTAATAGCCACTAATCCGCCACAATACACAACACACGCGAGTAGCTTCAGCATCAAACTGTGGGTTAGAATGCAAAAAGGACATTCCCATTGCCGTTTCTGCTCATCCTGAAAGCAACTCGGTGTTGATAAGAAGTCTTCCAGCTCTGAAAATTATTTCAGGCAAGAAATTAACTGAATTACTTGGTTTAGAAAATAAACAGCTAGTAGGAAATATGCTTTTTCCCAAATAAAATTTCGGATACTTGCTAGAGGCATATTGATCCACTGCTGGCAAAAGGCAGGCAGGGAAGAGTTATTCATGAGCAATTAGTTACATGCATCCTTTACTACAAGCAAGAAATGATGACCTGGGCTGAAAGGCCGCCAGTGGTCAATAATGCACCAAGGGAAGGTGTACTGTGCAGATCTGCAGCCACTGAGCTGCTTTGTAAACCTGCACTGGAGTCACTTATGGCTGTATTACAGCTATGGTGCTGCTCCTCGTGGCACGCTTCCTTCCAAAGAAAAGGGGGGAACCAGCATTACCCACAGACTGCTAATTCACATTTAAGTAGTGCCAGAGTAATGTTGAGATCCTGACAAATGACATTAGTTGCTTGGTGGCTGGTACGTGGGAAGAGGTATCGGCTCACCATCTCTTGGATAGTATTTTCAGGGTCAAGGCACAGAGGGTAGGCTAATCAGTGAAATCACAGTGAATGAGCTTTCTCAGAGGGATTAAAAAGAATGAGAAGCCCCCAGGTCAATGGTGAGCTCAATCTTGTCTCTCCCCAGACAATTTTAGAGCTGGGCAATCTTCAGGAACAGTTGGACAACAGTACACATCGATTCCCTTGGCCTCATCAGAAATTGGGCACTCTATAGAGACTATCAGCATGGTTATTAACAAAACAAAGCATATACAATATGAGACAGATAGACCTGAAATTGAATCTTAGCTATTAATAGCAGTGTGTCGTAGGCAAAAATCACTTAGCCTAAGTTTGTTTCTTCAATAAGGATAATACCTCACTGGATTTATGAGAATTACAGAACAAACAGAAAACGCTTAGCATATGCCTGAACTCCAGTTAAGCGCTCAAGAAATCACTGTTGCTATTATTTAGCTACTTATATTACTGTAATTATTACCATTATTAATACAACTAGGGAAAGATAAGGTTACGTGTTGCTCCCAAATGGTAAATCTCAAAGTATGATCTCCTGTCTAAACTACAGATAGAAGAATTCATACAAACATCAACTGTGGTGTTTTGAAAAAATGCAGAAGAGTTTACACACCATACTCGAAAATAAGCTTTTTGTCCCATTTTTTAATAAAAGTTGTCAAAGTTGGGCCTGTGAAAGAATCCTCAAGGGTTAAACTGTATTTTGCGTAATACACACCTTTGAGTTACACCCATAATGCGTTTGTTTAAAAGATAACAAGTCGTTTTCACGCATGACTGAACTTCTTTAAGGAGCGAAAATGGGCCGTTACTAAAATGTCAACACAATTGTCCCTCCTGAAGCTTAGTTTATCTTGAAGTACTTTTATGCTTTCAGCACTTCCTTTTGTTTCTCCAAGAGCATGAAGATCCAGAATTTTCAGGATTCAGGAAAGACTTTCCCCTTCAGGCACTCTGAAGAAAATTATCAATATTGGGGATGACTCAAGTTTTGGCCCCAACAGTGAAAATACAAGGTCTGTTATCTTCTGTGGTTTTTTGCATTTCACCTTCAAGGAATTTTATGTTGTTGTTGAATGAAAAACGCTCTCTGAACCTAAATTCACAAACCACGAAGAGTTCTAGCAAGGAAACGCCCCGTCAGGGTCACTTGGAAGGCTGTATTCGATATTGAGGTTAAATAGAGAATGGGAGAGAGGCCTCAGCTAATCGTAGCCTTGCTGCCAGTGAGTAGAAGGAGCTGGTTTTTTTTCTTTAATGTCTGAGCATTTTCCCACTTCCCCTGCCTCTCCATATTCCACCTGTATTAGGAAAAAATAGCTTAAGGGTTTGCACAGTCATCTCTCTAATCTTTCCCTTCTCCTTGTGGCAAGAATACTTTCAATATTGCCAATCCCTAACATCTATTATTTCTGCTTTTTTTCGTCCCACTTTGCAGTATAGAGTATCATTATCCTGCAGCCCTGATAAGAGGATAATGAAACAATCCCTTCTCAACTGGATCAGGTGGCTGTCACTAAAATGACACCACCTGTACATCCTTGACATGCTACCCCAAGCTAATTGATGGCAAACAATGGCAACTGTCTCCTGTGCACTAAGACAAAGAAAATATACTCGTGTCACCTGATGGGAGAGCTACCTGACAATGGATAAACAAATGTGTTACAGAGACGCTCTATTAAAGTGAGGGAAGTAAGTGAGGGTATGGCACTATAGAACATGCCTATTAACTTTCAGCTTAAGCATGCTGTTCTCTAGCTAACAGAAATAAAGCAAAATGAGAATTTATTGATGTCTGGACAGCTACATGAATATTCAGGTTCTCTTACAAATAGATATTCCCCCATGAGCTCCAAACTTCTGTATAGGCTGCCCAATTACATTCCACATCATGCAGCTGGATTTATAGCCAGGGAAGAGGTGTTGGTGTTTGGAAGAGGATATAGGCTTATATGCTTTTCTGGAGTACCCTGCAATACAACTAGAAGATAATGGCTTATGCCATCCACATAAACGTCAGAAGGTACCATCAAGCATTCCTAAATACCAAGTCTAATTAACTTCATGTTAGGAAAACCTCTGGAAACATCTGCATTGAACAAAGATGTATTGTTTTCAGTAGAATGGCATCATCTAGGCAGCTCTCTCAACTTCTCTGGGACCAATATTTCACACAGCCCTCAGATCTTTCCAGACAATGTATGACACAGCTAATCTCATATCATCTATCTTTTCTCCACCTCCCAACCTACCTCTGCTACTCACCCTCCAAGGATTCATCACACAGAAAGTCAGTAAAACAACTGAAACAAGCTAACGATTCACACTAGCCCATGGGAAATCTAATTCCCTCCTGGTCTGTGTGTTATGTTAACCCTCATTGGTGCGGAGTGGGAAGCAGAAAAAAAAGATGGTGCAGACATGGCCAATCACTCCTGGAAGCTCTTACTTACAGAAGGAGCCCTCAACTCTTTTTTGGAAATAGAAGTTTTACTTGGCCACAAAAAAAAAACGTCGCCATAAAAAAAAAATACTAGGTTCCCAGTCTCCTCATTACTCACCCCTCAATTATCTTCTACCTGTACCATGTTGACCACAAAAGATATTTCCTCCCTTTCAGAGCCTGCTGGGACAATTCCACTCACTCTTTCACATGACATCTAAAAACACTTCATAGTGATGGCTTCTTGGAAACAGATTTTTGGCACAGACAGCCAATCCTATTTTTAATGCCCTATTATTCCAGCTAAAGTTAAGGGTTGATCTACCAACTCTGACTCTTTCAGAAAGCTTCCCTTTCTTGGATCTGTAAAATGAAGTAACGACAGTCCTTCTGGAGAATTATGTTATAGTTAGGAGCTCACAGCTTCGATCATCGTGAGCCCTAGGCAAAACTACATCGACAATCAAGTTAGTTTCAACTCCAGAGGACCCCATTTCCTCATTTTTTCACACTCTGATCACTCTCCTCCATTTGGCCATCAGGTGCTTTGTGTTACCTCCTAGCTCACTTTACTCCCAAGATAGATGCTAGAAGGCATTCACACGCTGTCATGGGTTTATGCCCATATACAACATTTCTCCAAATAATTTTTATTTAAAGGCTTTTATCTGTATCTGAAATGGAGGGTTGAGCCTTCAGTTCTATCCAATTCAAACATCCTTGTTGCTGGTAGAAAATATATTTTGATGAAGCAAGCGACATCCCCTGTTAGAATATGACCAGATGGGTCTCCGAAATTCAGTATTTATTTGCTTTACTTTTAGGCTTTAATTTATATGTCTAGGAGAGGCTTAGAGCTTCAACATCAATTCTTGATATTCAAAACTTTGAGATACTTCTTTCTGGGAAAGAAAATCTTGGGCAGAATAAAACCAGGACTGCTCCTATGATCCTCTCTGCCAGTCTTTGGCACCTCTAACTAGAATGGAGCCCCACCCAACCTACGGCAGCTTCTTCCTAAGTGAGAGTCATATTAAGTGCTCCCACAATGGCCCAGGCTGCTTCTGCAGATGTCTTCTTGCCATTTTGCTGACTTTAACCACTAATAGTTCCATTTGAGGGCCACTTCTTTTGGGGTTCCATAGAGTGCCCTGGGGGAGAACTAGGAGTGTTGTGTAGTACATGTGTTCTGGATGCCTTCAATAGAAAGAGCTCTGCCATTATCTGTTTTAAATATTAAGCCTTATAAAAATCTTTAAAAACCTATGGAATAGAAGACCACTAAAGCATTTGCTAAATCTAAAATATTATGGGTATCAATAAAACCTGCATGTATTAACATGATCAACTGTCTTATAATATATTCTCTTTAATTCAATTAATCCACTTTATGGATGCCTTGATTTCACTGTGTCATTTTGATGAATGTCTCAGATGTAAGTATAAAACAGGGCTTGGCAAACGTTTGTGGTAAAGGAGCAGACAGTACATATTTTAGGCTTTGCAGGTAAGAGGCAATATTTACATTCTTCAAGCAACTGTTCTCCCCTAAAGGCTTTTTTTTTAACCAATTTTTACATTTAAAAAAATCTTAAAACCATCCTTAGTTCTCAGGCCATGCAAAAACATGGGGTAGGCCAGATTTGGTCTGTGGGCCATAGTTTGCCGATTCTTGATCTAATAACTGCCTGTTGCATGCTAACTACCAAGAACCATCATGAAAAGACTAGGGAACTGCTTGAGATATGGCAAGTAAATTTGAGATAAAAAAACTGTTCTTGATCGTTAAGACATCTTAGAGTGTATTTTGAGATAAATGACATGGCTTAGAAAGAACCTGTTTACAAAGTGGTATCAGGACAGGGGCTGCACCCCAGCAATATCAAAACAAGGAATGTGTAAAATTGCATTGGCCGAGGCCATTAATCCTATTTCTTCTTTCACTCCACCTGGCCACACCCTCAAATTCACTGTTCATTAAATTCATTTTTCAAGGAGACAATGGCACTCTGTACAACTACTTTAAGCATACTTCTACTCTTCATGACAACAGAAAGAAAGTCTAATTTGCAGACCAGAAAATTGGTCTTAGAATACAGAAGCTCCAGTCCTCACCTTGACTTAGATTTCTGGAAGGAACGCTTTATCTCAGCACATCTATTACTGACTACCAAGTAGTAGCACCCAACATAAAAGAGATCGATAGAAGTTCTATTCACCGTCACAGGCATTGACTTGGTTCACAAATACGATTTTAAACAAAGAGGAAGGAAACAAAGAAAAGAACATCAACTGAGCATCTGCCAATTGCCAAGGAGTGTACCGAACTCTTGTTATTTCATTTAGCTCTCATAACAGACCTATGGAGTCAGTATTATTATAGAAAAGGAAAAGTAACCTCCCCCAAACTGAACATCCAGAGAGTGGAGAGCCAGAATTGGAGTTTAGATCCATGTTCTTTCTGGCATAGCACACTGTCTCTAAAAAACAAACAAAACCCACTATTTTTGAATGCCCAAACCCCAGTAACCATCAAAACAATTTTGACATTGTGAATTTGAGGGCATTGCCACCCCAGTGATGGGTTTGAAATTCCAATTTGTTTTCCTTTAGAGAGCTACAGATTCCCTTCATTAGAAAAATGCCATGTGAACTACTGGCGAAGTGCTGGAACACAAAATGTAAAGAAACGTATTTCAGTTTTATTCCACTGAATGGTGTTGGTTATATTCCCAAACTTTTAGGCTTCCATTTTCCTTCTTTAAAAAAAAGAAATGAGGGGGAGGAGAAGGTAGGTAATCGGTAATCTGTGGCACCCGTTCTCCACTTCTCAGAACTATAGCATGTATTTTTCTAGCATTTATATAAAAAAGAAATGATAACTACTGGATGCTGAACACTTACTATGTTTAAACAACTATGTCATTTAATCCAGCAATTGAACACACTAAGAGGGAAATTTAAGTTACAGAAATAAGTAACATTTCCATTTGTGTATGTTACATCTGAACAGCAACTGGCTACACTGATGATCACAGGGATTGTACAAAACATGATCAGCAATGTCATTTAAGAAAAAGAGCTGGGTGCCATGGCTCATGCTTGTCCTCTCAGCACTTTGGGAGGCCAAGACAGGAGGATCACTTGAGGCCAGGAGTTTGACATAAGCCTGGGCAAGATCTCATCTCTACACAAAATAGTTTTAAAAATATTAGCCAAGTGTCGTGGCACACATCTGTAATCCCAGCTACTCAGAAGGCTGAAGCAAGAGTATCACTTAAGCCCAGGGGTGCAAGGTTACAGTGAGCTATGATCATGCCACTGCACTCTAGCCTGGGTGGCAGAACGAGATGCTGTCTCAAAAGACAAAATACTATTCCTTTCTTCTCGTACAGCTATGACTCCAAACTGCCTTAGTCCTCCAGAACGATGAATCCTGGATCATCGATTTCCCAACTGCAAAATCTTCTAGGGTAGCGGATGCACTGCACTTTCATAAAGTACATCGACTTCTCAGAAATGCTCGATAGGCATCCCAGTGAGCCAGGCTGAGGAGCAAGTTCCTATGCACGTTGATGAGACTTTATCCCATTTTCTTTTTAATACTGAAGAGTTCCCTTTCTACAGCCCCTCACTCCTAGAAGGCAGAAAAAAGGACTTTGTCTCCAAAGAAAAGGTTCCAATGAAGCTTACAGATCCCTGAGTTAAGGTGGGACTAGGTGTTAGTAGTAACTTCAGGGTAGTGCAGGCAGAAGCAGGACATGAGCAGCTAAGTTCACTAGAGAGAACCGGACTGGAGTCTCGGGAGCAAACCCAGGTCACAACTAGAAATGGAGTTCTGGAAGCAAAGCAAAAGCATCCTGGAAATTTAGGTAGAAAAACAAACTCCAAGGAGGCAGCTGTAACTTCTGATGAATCAATGCCTGCTGTGAAGGGAGCATTAATGGATTGAGTCATGGCCAGGGCACCTGAGCAGGGCAGATCAGCCTATGAAAATGTTGAGGAAGACACCATAAAAGTTCATCTTCTGGGACAGTGCTGATAGCTGCATTGAATGAACAAATTCCACAATCCTCCCTTCAGTGCCTGAAATATGCTATTACCGTAAAATATGGCAAGTAATATCCAAGTTATAATTCATTAATGTCCCTTAGAGTCTTTGCTATTCTTAACATTTTCAGTACCCACAGAAGTATTAAAAAGATGAAAATTCACTGGCTACAAACACCCTGAGTATGGGCAGTTTTTCCTAACTCTCCATGTGAAAGACAATAACCACCTATGCTTTTCTTTCCTTAGAAGGTAAATTCAATTGAAGCATAAAGTCAGAACTTTAGACTCAGCAGTCTGGTCTACAACCTGTTAGCCAGAAAAAGTATTAGCTTATCATTCCAGAAACTATCCTGTATTCTGTTTTGCCACCCTTAGGACCCGCTTTGGGTACACACCTCAAAGTATAATAAAGCCAGCTTTCATCTTATATGCCAGTTAATTACTGGTGAAGTTATATACATTTAACTTCTAAGTTCATGAGTACATGTGCAGGTTTGTTATATAGGTAAGCTTGTGTCGTGGGGGTTTGTTGTGTAGATTATTTCATTACCCTGGTATTAAGTCTAGTACCCACTGTTTTTGCTGATCCTCTCCCTCTCCTCTCATCCTCTGCTTTCTGATAAGAGAAATATCATAACCAGTATTTTTCCCAATAAGGATAAAGCTACAGCTGCCCACTTTGCTACTTGCCTCTCCTCCTCAATGAGGTAGGGAATTGTTTTTGCTCACCCACAAAAATATTTTTACAGTAAAAACTTGCACATATTGTAAAACTGAGTAATTCAGCTTAATCTGGCGTGAAAAACCAACATGAATACAAGGGAATAAGTGGATATGAAAAACTGAAGCACCAAATTAAACAGCCTGCAAACATATAAAGGTATTAACATTAGCTGCATACATGCAAATGTGCCCTGTGCGGGCTGGAAATCGGAATCTTCGTTTTCTTCAGCTAAGTGGTTACAAGATCTTATTCTTAATCAAAACATGAGCAGTGCCATTACAACGCTGCTGTGGGGTAACAAGCAAAATCCACCTACAGGTTTTATGTAGCAATAAACAAACCGACACTAGAGTACAATTCTAACTCCTCTCAGTCAAAATTCAGGTCATGTTTTGCCAGAAGTCATATTCCTACATTCTATGATCCAGAGCAATGGTTTTCAAAGGGTAAAAAACCATTTCACCAGCAGCACTTGGACCAGCAGCACCTGGTGGTGTCACCTGGGAGCTTGTTAGACACGTCTGGCAGAAATTCAGATTCTTGGGACTCAGACCTACCGAATCAGAAACACTGGGGGTTGGGCCCAGCAAACTATTTTCACAAGGTTTCCAGATGATTTGATGCATACTGAAGGACTGGCTCAGGACTGGCTCCGGACTATGGAGCGCTCGATCAGTAGGTTAAAATGAACAGTGCCTACAACAGAAGTTGGAGACTTGCTCCGGACCTCACCGCATTCCCCCATCTAACTCGGTGGACAATCCAGATCCAAGAGAGGTTACAAAAACTGAAAGGTTTCGATAGTTCAAAAATGATTCAGACTTTGCCAAATGTTTCCCTGTAAGTTTCTTTTGTGCCTTGAGTTTCCACCTCCTTCTGACCACCACCAATTTCCAAAATGACACTGCTTTCACCTTTGTGAATTCTAAGCAAAGCAGTGATTTTGAAGTTAATGCAAGTAATAACTATGCATTTTTATAATGCTGTATGTATTAAGACTTCTTAAAGACTTCTATATAGTTGTGCTGTTTAATCTTAACTCTCCTATAAAGTTTAACCTACTGGGAAGTGTGTGTTAGTTTAGGACCTCTAATAAATCGCTAACTTGATTACCATTTTTGGAGGACAGACTATATGAAGCACTTTTACAGAAAATTTCTAACAACTCTGCAAGTTGTCCCATGACAGCCAATACACTCAATTTAAGAATGTAGAAAATGTATTAAAACATACCATAGTTACATTAAAATGAAATATTAACTGTTTCACAAATTCATGTTAAATCCTGTATAGATTTTATATGGTGCTATTAGAAAAAGTCATGTTGTAATAGAGAAGCCATCACCTCCCAGAAAGGAGGGTAGAGGGAAGAGAACACATGACTTCAAATAATCCTGCTCCAAAGAGTCTTTTTGCTTCTACATTTCCCTGTATTATCTGAACAAAGCACCTATTTTTTTCTGAGAAATCTATGGTTACATTCAAAATTTGGATAATTCAACAGGACTTAAAAGCTCTAAGATTAACTATATTATAACCCAGGAGAAGTTATAAAATTCCCTCCTTTCTGTAGATTTCTTATTCCAGCTGTGTTTGTTCTTGAGTAGTTTGGGGGACTCAAATCAACCACGTTGGCCTCTACAATGTCTTCATAGCATAGGTTATTAAGGTCATGTTTTACTGAAATCTGCAGTACAGCTTAGGTTTGAGAGGAGCCATAATTTTTGTGATCACTCATGGGACAGATCTTCCATACATCATTCACTGTTAAAAAATGGACTCCCTGACAAGACCAGGCACTGGTCCACACAGTCCATGATACCTCAGACTCACCAGGTTGTGAGCTTCTATACATCATTAGTTCATCACAGGTGTTCACCAGAAGATCTATACAAGTTCCAATTCTTGAAAGTAGCATTCACATTTTGATCTACTGGCTATGGAATCTACATATTTGATCTACTAGAATCTACAGTTCCTTTTAGATTATCAGTTTAAATCACCTAAATTTACAGGCCTGGCCTGTGGCATTATCTGGAACACAGAACCTTTGAACAAACGGGCAAAAAATACAAACGAGCCATCCTTCAGGCCTGCTCATTGCTGCTTTGGCCTTCCTGTTAGGCTTCAACATTGCTCTCAGGTTAGCTCAGGAGCAGGGTTGGGGAGCCCTGGGATTCTCAGAATAGTAGACTAATACATATCTTAATTTTATTAAAGTCATCCTCAGCATGGCGCTCAATATTTGGCTGCTTTAACCTGGGACATTATCTTTCACAGAGAAGTCTTTTCAGGTAATCATTTCTAATCAAGCTCTGACTTTTCAACCTGAAAAGCTTGTTTCAATGACGGAAGGCAACACCTCAGGAGATGTGCAAGACTTGTATGCGCCAAAACTGCCAACTTCCCTGTTCATCTTCATGCTGTGCAAACTATCCTTCTCTTAGAATTGTATAAAGTGTCATCTACTTGACAATTTCCATTACAAAATCATTACTTCACACCCCAAGTTCTCAATCGTTGTGGCTTCTGAAAGATTAGTGTTCAATGCCAAATTTAACTGCCTCCTATTCTATGCTCAACCTCAACAGGTTTCCATCAAAATATTTGTGATAATTTACTAGCACTTAAAAGGTAGAAGTGCCCGACAATCATATGATTTTGTAAAACAGAACATAAAGGGAGTAACTCCAAGTACTTTTGCTATTTAGCCAAGTCTTAATCTTCAAATTGTCTTAACACTTCAGATTTTACATTTAACTGATGAAGTTTCGTTTTGCACCTTTGCCGTTTTTCACGGTTTGGCTTCTTTCCATAGATCTAGGGAAAAGGTATGCAGATGTTAATATGTACTCCAACAAGCACATTTCTGGAACTTTAAAAGAAAGGCTTACAATTTTTGTTTCATAAACTTTTTCTCTTGCCTGGTTCTGCGTCTTGGTTTGTTGCCAATCAACTAAAGAGATAATCCATTTTTTTTTTTTTAACAAGAAGTTAGAAAGCAAAATTATACTCGAGGGAAGGCGAAATAAGGAAAGTAGGGGCTGGGTGCAGTGGCTCATGCCTGTAATCCCAGACTTTGGGAGGTTGAGGAAGGTGGAGCACTTGAGGTTGGGAGTTTAAGACCAGACTTGCCAAATATGGCGAAACCCTGTCTCTACTAAAAGTTAGCCAGGTGTGGTGGTGCACACCTGTAATCCAAGCTACTAGGTAAGCTGAGGCAGGAGAATTGCTTGAACCTGGGAGGCAGAGGTTGCAGTAAGCCAAAAATCATGCCACTGCGCTGCAGCCTGGATGACAGAGCACGACTCCATCTGAATTCTTTTAAAAAAGGCAAGGAGTAGAGAGGGTACACTTTCACAGTGATAAGCTACCTGGAAAAGTGAAATTCTGGGAACAAAGTCAAACAAGATGGGCCTCTGCCTGTTTCAAGTGTTCTCAGTCATGGAAAACGACTCTTGAAATACTTGCTTACTGCCCTTTCTCCCTGCATCTGAATCAACTGAGAACTGCCAAGTTTAAAAAAAAGTTATACAAGCATGTCTTTCTCCCATTCCACTGCAATGCATCTGTAAATTTTAAATTCAAATGGCTTATTCATATACTTTTCCAAAGGAAAAAAAAAAGTCTGCTGCCAAACCTGGCATCAGATGGGGGTGGGAGTGGTATCTGTAACCCACAGAAAATAGAAAATTCTCGTTGTCTGGAATGTGGAACTGGTAAATTTTTTCATCTTCATAGCATGACAGTAAGAGCACTCCATATGTAAGAACAATCACTAATTGTGTTTGCATAAGTATGTCACCGTTACAGTGAGTAGAAAATGCACAAAAAATCCAGGCTAACAAAAATAACTTCCTTATTGCATATTAATGTTTCGCTTTTCTTTACTACATACATGTAATTTTTCAAATACAGTCACCTATTATTCAAACCTAGGCAGTTGGAAGGTGGTCTTGGAGTGCCATTTCATCTCCTTGCCCACAATGGTTGGCAAACATGAATAAACATTCTTACAAGTTGGTTTGCTGATGTGGAAATTTCCTTAGAGACCTGGGGCTTCCTTTTAAAACAAAGATGACAACAACTGTTTCATTAAGAAATCCACATGCAGCCTGCTACCTGCTTAAGGGGGAAACATTTCCTTTGAGTCTAAATCAAGTGAGTAAATTTAACATACCTGTGAGGGTTGGGCGCACTGAATTTCTGGCAGAAGTCCAGAACTAAAACAGGTAATGCACTATATTTATTTCTTTGAGAAAAAAATCTGCTGCCAAACCCAGCTCAGGAATCAGAAGGGGTGGAGAGCAATCTGCAGCCCATTGATAAGCAACAGATGATCTTAACAGAATTTTTCTCAGGTGAGCATTCCCTTTAAGCAGAGTAAAGGGCCTCAAGAAGGAGTTGTGGTTGGCTCTTCCTTTGCTGTCTTTACCTGAATACAGGTCAGGCCCAGGTCCCGGGGGAGTGTCCCACAGTCCCCTCAGCAGCAGCATCTCTAGGGGAAGTGGCTGGCTGCAGGGGCTGCACAGTTAGGCAATCGGTGAGCAGGTCTGGATGGAGCTCTGTGCTGGACCGCAACTGAGAGAAGAAAACGGAAGAGACATCGATAAAGAAAGCTGTTCCTTGGAATATTTTCCTGGAAAGGCATCATGCTCTATCAGTATAACTCAACCCACAAAAATTTATCAAGCAGCAACTGTGGGTGAGGCATAGAGCTTAACCAAGTGTCAATAAAAGGGTCAGTTCTCCAATCCTAACACCACCTGGCAAACGCTTCCGGAAAAATGTGGCTAGAGGCGGATTTGACTTCAGTCCTTGACATTTCCACTTCTGGGAACTCAACTTCCTATTACACTTCCTTTTATTTGCTCTGTATCTTATCAGAACTTGTAGTGATAACAAGAACAAACTCAAGTAGATTTAATCCGTCTTGGAAAGTGCTTTTAAAATAGAAACAGTCATGAAAACATCCCAGAAACGATTAAGAAATGCCCATTGAGATTTAGCTCCTATAGATTTTCCATGAAAGGAAAATACTCGTTTAAATTATGGAACATGATTCAAAGATAAATCATTAAGAGCAACAGAACTCCAACAGTAAGTAACAAAAACAGAACAATTCAGATCCTATACATTGATGAGTTACATGTAAAAAAGCCAAATAAATGCTAAACTTTTAGGTGAAAAGTTATCCGATTTCTTAAGAATTTTGTAAGTGTAATTGAAATAAAACACAATGGAAGAGGTTGTGACAAAAATGTTAACGTTCTGCTTCTGCCAAAAATACCTGAAAAGCAATCTAGAAATGTATTACAAATATTGCAAATAGTAATCTTCGGTATTTAAAACGTGTGTAAAAATTGATTTATACAGACTAAACCTTTTCAGTATGCTTATGCATTCAGCAATTGAGTGTTACATACTTCTCTAGACCCTAGGAATACTCACTGCTTTTGTGAAAAGTTAGACTCTAGGTGGGGAAGCAGATGAACAAATAAAATACATACAACCTCAGATGGTGATAAATACTATGGAGAAAAGCAATGCAGAGAAGCCAGACAGTGAGCAGGATTAAGGGATGGCAACTTTAAACAGGGGATCAAGGAAAGCCTCTTGGAGATGGCATTCATAAAAAGCTTTGAAAGAAGTGAGGAATAAGCCCTGCAGACCTATGGGAGAACCTGCCTACCCAGAAGTGTGGCTGGATATTGTGCGGAGAAATAAGGGTCAAGCAGGGTGAGCCTGGGACCTGGGGAAGAGAAATAGAAGGTAAAAGTAGAGATGAAAGGTGGGAAGGTGGAAATGGGAAGGAAACATTGGATAAAGCCTTGACATGAACAGAAACTGTTCAAGAAAAAAAGGAGGAACCCAAATATGAAAAATGTTTGGCACACTTGCAAAGTGCGACGTTAAAACATCTTTTTACTTATCAAAAACAAAAACAGCAGTGAAGGTACAGTGAGAAACATTGTTAAACACTGTTCATAGGAGTGAATACTGCTATAAACAGTCTAGATGGTGTATGAGAATTTTTTCAAGGTCCATAATCGAAATAATTTGATTCTAGAACTGGTCTTAAATGGAAATGTTAAAGATTTGTACCTCCCCAAAATATATACAAATATGTAAAATAAATAGCATTTATAACAGTTCCCGATTTGGTATTGCAACTTAAAATGTCTTAAATGTCCACAAGTAGGGCTAATCAATGATTTTACATCAATGTGATAGAGTATTATGCAATCATTAAAATGATATTCATGAACATAAAAGCTAAACAAAGTTATACAAAATGAGAATTATATAAAAATACACAGCTAAAGTTATCAGAAAGTAATGTAATTGAACATTAAAACTGATTTTTGCTTTCAGTAGCACTATTATGAATTTATTTTCCATTTTTAAAATCTTTCCTTTTGCTTTCCAAATTTTCTATATTCCAATAATGTTCCGAAGCTGGCTTGCACCAATCTGAGGTGCCAATTGTGTGCATCTTTTCCAAACTTTCCGTGCAATGATGACAGAAAGCTCAAAATCGGTGACACAGTAGTAGTTACACCAATGGAAACTGGCAATTCTACAAGCAGGTTTTTTCATCTAAAGAGTTAGTTGTTCAACATTACCAGCACACCAGTGGCAATGACAGTGACCAAACTCTGATCAGAAAGAAACACACATACGTCAGTAAGTTACTATTTAGAGAGATTTCTTGGATCTCAAAGCTTCATAGAGAGATACATGTCCTGGTTTTAGCCCAATAATATGAACGCGGCACAGTGACCCTAAATACAGGGAAGTAGCATTTAACACACGTAGGGACCGAGACATGACTTTGTTATAATTTCTTCAGCTGTGGCACACTGGAATCTCTGACCAAGACTGTGTTAGTGCCCAACTCTTTCAGGACCTTTGAAAGGTATGTTTGTTATTTCAATACTAAACTAACACATGCTGTGTAAGAAACACTGGGAGGGGGGCGGGGGGAAATCAAGGCTTGGAATGAGTTCTGGAGATCACTTTTAATTTATATTCCATCATTAAAATATGATCTGGGATCCACATGTTTTACTAAGGGCAGACACGGATGCTTCTCTGCTTTCTATTACCAACTACTCTAGGGTTTTACAGTTATCAGTACCAATGAGGTCTTTGCAAGGAATTTCACGGCTAGGGTTACTCCTGGCATCTAAAGCGGGTAGTTCTTAGTTTCATTAAATATTCATGTTTTCCAACAGTGTGATTCCATACAACTTTATGGTGAGAGTTAATTTGGTTTTCTTTGGGATTAGGCATGGTTCTGCAAAGTGCTTCTTAAATTGAACACCCCTAGGGACTTTATTCAAAATTTCTAAAGGAGAGCCGAATGCATAGAAATGGAGTCATCATATGGAAGTGTAGTATCCCTCCCAGATCTTCAGACCAGGAAAGGGACTTTCAGACCCCTTAAGGTTCTTAAACATTCTCTAGTACAGGAATTATCTAAAGGGTGAGGCAGGAGGCACACAGCAGAATCTCTTGGGACGCTGGTCTCAATAGTTTTATATTTGGAATATGAAGCCCAACTATTGATAAAAAAATTGCATGAATATTTTACCAACATCTTGGCCGTTAGGAATAAAGAAGATAGAGGGAAATTTTTCAGTTGCAGGACGGAGGGTCTTTACCCGTGGTTTCCAATCTTGGGCATGTATCAGAATCGCCTGCAGTGCCCCACCCCAGAGCTGCCGATTCAGTAAGTCTGCCGTGCATTGTTAAGCTCCCAGGTGAGGATGCTTCTATTGGTCTCGGGATTACACTTTTGGAACTACTAGTCTCTATAAAAATTTTGATGAGGAGAACCTAAGATTTTTCTGGTGATGGAAAGAGGAAATGAATGGTGGAAACAAATTATAAAAACCTGGTTTTTTAAATGTGGGAACAGAAACCTTCTCATTTTCTTTAATTAGCTGTGACTAATAAAGATCTTTCTGAAGCAGCAAGTTTGGAACTCTAGTTAGCAGGTACTAGGAAAAGCCACATCAAAGAATATGTCAAAGTGCTAGGAATGTCTCCAAGTCGTTAGACTTGGAGATACTGGGAAGGCAAATCCCAACTCATGCAGGGATGAGCATGTCGTGTTTTGTAGGTTGTCATTATAAAATATCTTGACAATTTTCTAAGAAGACTCCTTGGGACACCTGAACCTTTAAAGCGTAACGTTACCTCCAGTGAGGAGTAACCATTAAGCCCAGAGCCATACACACAAAATAATGCTTAGACTTCCTGTAACACATCTTTCTTCAGACCTCATAATAAAAAGTGGTTAAATGAGGCTGTCTTAAAAACAGTTTGGATTGTATTTTCACAGGAATGAAAGGTTAAAAAGTTTCAATCTAGTTTATTACGTGCTCTTAGCAGAGAGCAAAGGACTCGCCCTTAAAGTCTTAACTGCTTTTTGCAGAAAAAAAGTGGAAATTGAAGCCATTGAGTCAATTCGTTTCTTTCAAAGGACTGCTGTGTTACATGACACCAAGGACCTTCGTTTACGTTGTAGTATGTGAACCTCGTTCCTGAAATCAATCAGCTCTTCTGCCCTAACCACATTCTACTGGTTCCAGAGGGGTTCTGCCCCCACTTTGTCCTTCTCATTCATCGAATATTTGAGCCTCAACCCCATGCCAGGCACTGTTCTAGGGGCCAGAAATGCAACATCAAAAAAGACTTCAGAGAAGTTTCCATTCAAGAGAAAGCAGGTAACAGTAAACTAAATCGTAAAAAAGGTGGTAAGTGCTATGGAAAAAAACAGAATATATGAAATTGGAATTGATGGAGAAACCGGGACCTTCTCGAGAGAGGATTTTTGAAGAAAACCTTGAAAAAATTGGAGTACCGAGACCAGCTCGATTGTAGAAACCACCACCCAGGCATGGTTCTAAAAAATGCTTCTTAAACGCGCTTAGAAACCTTATGTAAAATTTCCAAGAGAGCCGTACACATAGAAATATAGTTATAAAACGGAAATCTAGTACTGAAAGTATTAGGAAACAAACACAAAGATAGAACAGCAAAGTGGAAAAGAGAGAGAAAGCATCTAACGCCATACTTCGCACACAGCCTTCTAAGCTGAGTGCCTCCAGTAGACGCTGACCCACGTATTTATCCTCTCTGAACAGGTGATTATTATCAACGGGCAGGTGTTCTGTGTTTTCTCATAGAACTAAGATAAACTAGGCAGGCAGCTGGTGCTTGCTTACCTCTGATCAAAGACAAACCAGAAAGCGTTCTCCACGAGGGAGCCATGGGGGCAGGGTAACTGGTGAATGATATACATATACTCTGTACTACTTTAGAATACTCCCAAGCAGTTTTCCACTTGCGGGGGTCGGCTAGGTTTTCCTTGCCACGGTTCTCAGCAAACAGTATTCTCCATCACACATATTAGGACTTGTCTCAGCATTGGAGAAATTAGCTAAAGATGAAGAGGAAGACAGTTCCAGAAGGAGGGAATTTCAAGGAGGTCTGCATGGCCCGGATGGGGTGTAACACAGAGAGAAGTAAGAAATGAGGTCTGAGGTCACCGTGCAGCCCTCAATAAGGTTCTTTGTCTTGGTGCTAAGGAAACTGTTACAGGAGATCCACCATTTGCTTCCTGAGAGACTCACCTCATCCTTATTTATATCCACAGTCTCATAAGCACTTTGTCTCCCCTTCTTCGAGAGCCCATATGAACTGTGAGGTATGACTACTGTGATGGTTTGTTTTAGGTGTTAACAGGCAGGTGTTCTGTGTTTTCTCATAGAACCAAGATAGACTAGGCAGGCAGCTGGTGCTTGCTTACCACTGATCAAAGACAAACCAGAAAGCGTTCTCCACGAGGGAGCCACGGGGGCAGGGTAACTGGCGTATAATATACATATACTCTTTACGACTTTAGAACACCCCCAAGCAGTTTTCCACTTGGGGGACTGGAAATAACTGGTTAATATCCAGTTATTCAATCACTCGTCTAGGTGTGTGACTGCTGTGCTGTGAAGGAATTCTGTTGATGGGCTTAACATCTACAGTCAGTTGACTTTAAAAACGGAAGATTATCTCCTACAATCTGGGTGGGCCTCATCCAATCAGTGAAAGACCTGAAGAGCAAAAAAACTGAAATTTCAATAAAAAGAAGAAATTCTGCCTCTGGACCACAGCATCAGTTTCTGCCCAAGAGTTTCTGGCCTGCCCTACAAATTTGACTTGTCAACACTAATAATCTCATACACCAATTTCTTGAAATTAATATCTCTCTCCCCACTCCCACACATATAACATATAGATGTTTATCTTGGTGAGTCTCTTTTCTGGAGAACTCTGACTGATACAGATACTATTACAATGTACTTTAAAACCACTACCATATGATGCTTTGTTTCAGGTCAAGAAGGAAAGAGCATCGTGCAGCTAAATCCCTCAGAAAAGGGCTGGATGTGGACTGTCAACAGGAAATGCTTTTAAAGACTGCATTTCATTTAAATGGATACTAATCTCTACACTGTGTTGGATAATGTGTGCCTCACAACAACTTTATATGGGGTACATACTATTGTGACTTCCATTGTAGAGATAAGAAATTGAAAATAAATTGCACAGCTACCAAATGTCAGGCATGGATTTGGGTGTGTTAGAATCCCAATGAGGCTTTCAGACATTACATTATACTGGCTCAAGAAATAGCCCACCCCCAACTTTGTCCTTGTGTCCACACCACACTACACTGTACAGGCTCGCACACTTTCTCTTCGTCTTATGATTCTTTTATATTCTAGCCTGGAGCCTGTCATTCAGAGCTTGTTCTAGGAGGGAAGGAACCTGGGTAACCAGGTTCTCTGGAAAAGTCTCTAGCATAACTTGTCACCACTGTGTATATTCAGACACCATGCCCTTTAGGGAAAGTGGTCTTTGTTGGAGTAGAGATTGAAGCAACAAAACAGAATGGACCTCTTCTGTTTGGTTTTCACTGTCCTCTCCCTTGCAGGTTTGACACCTGGTTCCATCCTAGCCTAGTAACATGAATGTCTGCAATTGACAAAAATAAAACATAGTGCTCATCATTCCTTACCATCTGCATCCTAAGCACACACACAGTGGTCCCAGGGCCCCGTCTCTGTTCCCTTGCTGATCAACCCTGGTTCTCGGGATGGGGACACTGTCATGACTTTCTCATTCTGAATGAGGTGATCTTGACCCAGGGAGTCACTGACCTCAGTATCCCTTGCTAAGAGAGGATACTTGCCTTTACTCTTTCTCCTGATTCTTGTTTCCTTCCCTGGTTTCTCTTTCTCCTCCCATTCTTCCACTGTCATTTTTTTGGACCTCACTCATCCCAGAGAGCTCCGTTAGACTCTGTAGGGATGATGCACACCTCTATCTCCATGCTCCCCACATGTTATTTTAGATGTGAAGGTCAGGGAAGGCCTCTGTAGACTGGACATTCTGGGCTCAAACTCCAATGAAGCGAGGGAGCAAGACATGCAGAAAGGCATGAAAACTACCAAAGAAACAAACTGATGGGTTCTGAAAACAGCCACTGGGGAGGAGTGAGCAAGGGAGCAAGAGGAAAGGTGCAGGATGTGGGGCTGGAGAAACTGCAAGAGGTCAGATCGTGTGAGGCCTTCAAGAACATAAAGATTCGGTATTTGCTTTCCTCATAATGGTGAACCACTGGAAGAGTGTGACCAGGAAAGCAAGTGGTTTATCATATAAAAGATTCACTCTGATTACTGTGCAGAAAACAGACAGGAGGACAAGTGTCTGGTCAGGGGCTATTACAACAATCTGGATGAGACATGCCAACAGCTTAAGGGAACCAGAGGTGGTGAGAAGTGGTCAGTTTCTGTTTGGAAGGTCGAGCTAAATTTAGTGTGGAATATGAGAGACAGAGACAGGAGTTAGGCATAGCCATAAGTTTTGGCCTGATGAACAGCAAAGGAGAACAGAGAAGTTGTAGGTTGGAGGTAAATCAGTAATTTGGTTTTGAATGTGTTAACACTGAGATGACTCCTGGACATCCAGGCAGAGAGAACCTGCAGGCACCTGCACACAGAGAGGACGGTTTCACAAAGCACGATAAGGCCAGACCACAAATAGCAACTCCTTGCTACATTTCTGCCTCCGGCTCTCTTCTCTCACCAATCCATCCTGTGATATCAAATGGACTCTCCTAAAATTGAGTTTATGGTGCTATACCCAAGGTGCAAATAACCTCATGTATTGCTTAGCACACAAGTCCCAAAAGGCTAAGACATTAAGCACCTCCATACTGTGACTGCACCGTGTACCATGGATACATATTTCCCCAGGTCCCGACAAGAGCCTATCTCACTGTCTGCAAACATCCCACGTAGTATGCTATTCATCCCTCCTGCCCGGAATGGACAGCGGGGGATGAACAGCATGCTACTCCTCCTAAGTAACTCCTCCAAGATCCCATTTGTGACTCACCTCCTAAATGAAGCATCGCCTGACCAGACCAGTCCACACTGGGCCTCTCAGGGTACAAGAAGAACTGCAGAATCCACTTTCAACACTCCTATGATTGGACATGTACACTTTGTTTCTTGTTATAAATTTAATCTGCACAACTGTGTTGGTCAGTCCACGAGGACCAGGCTGGCTCCCTCTTAAGCTTTTAAAACTCCACAGCACCTAGCAGTGTGGGACCAACATCATGGTAAATCATTTAATCACTAACTACCAAGTGGATTTGTAAGAATGAGCCACAATTCTTTATGCAAAGGAAGCTATAATCTCTTGGTGAGTGAATATGTTTAAAATAGACAATGTGATCCTCTCTTAATTTACCTTCCTAATGGAGAATTTTCAAAGATTACAGGTAATATAAATGTGGCAGAGAGACTACTGAAGCTCTGCCCAGCTCCCCTCTGATCCCTTCAGTTAGCAATGTGCTGCCGCCCTCTGCTTTGGTGTGTCCGTGCCCCAGCTTCTGTGTACTTTAGATCCAATGTCTAGCATTCTCCATCCCTAACACACACACACACACAACCAAACAGTACTTTTTTGCCTAAAAGCGAGACATATGCTGAGATGCTATGTTCTGGAGCTCCCTGTGGGATTGGGCTAGGCTGAGACCACCTGAATTGGCACCCGTGACTAGCTTTTTCCCCTTCCCCCATCCTCTCCTGAGTTCTCTTGCAAGCACGTCCTTCATAAATTACATGCACCTGAATCCTTGGCTCACAGTGGGCTTGTGGGGCAGCCAATTTAGCAAACATTCCAAACTTACTTTGATTTGGTTCAAGAATGTCGAGAGACAATCAGCAGCACTTAAAAGGATACTCTGATCACATCCATTCATTTCTCTTCTGTACCTGCTTTGCCCACATGCCAGGAGTATGGAAAGTAGATGCTTAATGAAAGTGGGGTGTTCTAAACCATCCTGGATAATACCAAAAGTATAATTGTGGAGACTAAATTAAAAATAAGACCCCAATTTGCCAGAACAATCAGGAATGAAAGGGACTTCAGATGTCACTGTGTCCAAACCTCTATCTTATGCCTGACTTCCCTAACAGCAACCTGTAAGTAGCTTGTCAGACTTTGCTGCTTCATACAGTATAGTTAAGAGGCAACGTCCTCATTTTGGTTGTTAGCTGCAACTTTAGACAGTTCTCATAGTCAAAAAGACTTTTTTGTATACTGAGTCCTAATCTGACCCTCAGAAACTATTAGAATTGCTTGTATCCTTTTATTCACACACCTGCAGGAAGGCTCATGGACATAGACTTGGAACAACTTTGAGTTTCGGAAACCAGTTTGTGAGCCTCTGAATGTTAGTGATTCTGGTCTTCAAGGAACTATTTTAGGGCCCAATATCCCAACCTATCCAGGTACAAGTAAACAAATTGGCTCCTTCGTTTTTATACAATCTCTCAATATGAAATATTTCTTTAAAATGATAGTTTTTCAACCTTAATAGTGAAATGACCTATCAGGGTTTGACAGGGTTCCTGCATGCCCAAATTTGAACTGCTTCCCTAACAATGCAGGGATTTTTTTCTAATATATAAAAACAAGGCACCATCAATTGTGATTTGTATTTTTTTTTTACGAGACTATTATGTTTATAAGCTCTTGCAACAAGAGATGGAAATTTCACTCCCGTCATTTTCTCATTTCAGATACGATTGAATAATCGTCCAAGATTAAGTGAGTCAAGTGGAAATAATTAGGAAAGGGAAAAAGGCCCAGAATCTTCAATTTTCAGTTCCATTACATTTTATATTACGAGCAAAGGTATTCTGTTAGTCTGAAGTGAGACACACTTCCAAAGAAAACGAGGCACAGAGGCCTTTGTTTTCCCTTTCTCCAGTGAGCACAGTCCATCTGGGCCGTGCATGTTTATGCATCACCTTGTAGGGATCCCTTTGTTCTCCAGAAATCAAATGCCACCAAAATATGTTTCTGAAGAAACTAAGCCAGAAGGAAAGACGAGTAGGATTTTTTTCCCAGAGGGTTAAGGTTTATTACCAGAACATTCTCATCAAGTGTTCTCTATGACACTTCAAGCAATGTAGATCTTGGGGAATTAACTCATTGCCAAAAGGCTTAAAAATAATTACAATGATTTAACCTATTATATTAATCACAATTAATTTTCAGTTGAATCTAAGAATTCCATCTCTGGGGGATTCCTTAGCACTGACATATAGGAAGTGGCTTTGGCATATGATAGGTAATTAATCTCCAACAATCTGCTGTTAAATTCATTTCCTTTAGGAATGACCAATTTGCAAAGAGGACCAATTTGCAAATAGAAATGAGAGTGAAGACTTAGAGAAATGGCATGGGAAGAAATCTTTTCGAGAACATAAATGTCCAACTCGGTGCTCTGAACATCTGTATAGGGGATACCTATTGGGTTAGCAGTGACTCCAAAGGCCCAAAATTTTATCCATGGCTAATTAATGAACATTCCAAAATATGTGAATGGGTACACATGCTGGGGTATATCTCAATAAGATCATGAAAAATCAGTGCCAGTAGGAGACAATAAAACTAATTATTTAGTAAAAAAATGATGATTTACAGAAATTGTTCAAAGAAACGTAGAATTTCAGAGCAAAAAGGAACTAGGCACAGAATTCTTACCCACCAACTCTGCAGCAAGGCTATGCAAGTGAAATTTCTGTGATGTTGGAAAGCATCTGCACTGCACTAATTGGTAGCCACTGGCCACATGTGATTAATGAGCATTTGAAATGTGGCTTATGCAACTGAGGAACTTTTAATTTTATTTAATTTTAATTAATTTAAATTTAAACTTACAGTAATGAAGTGCACAGCACTACTGCATTCCATAGTAGCAGTTCAGCCTTGGTCTAAATCCTTTTGATGACAGGGGAACTTCCTTCCTTACCACTAAGCACCCTCCATTGCTAAACAGATCTCATCATTTAAAAAGTTTTGCCTCAAGTTGAACTATAATCTGCCAACTATAGATCCACACCCCTGGGGTTTATTCCACCCCCTCGTCCCTCAGACCACACAGAATCACTGCTCACAGTCTACTTTTACAGATTTTTAGTATCTGAGAAGCTTCAAAATGCTGTAGTATTACAGAATTTCAGCCATGGAAGGGGCCATGGTTTAGCTTCTTTGTTGACCCTTCCCTGTTAGCAGATTTTTCTCCAGACTGAAAAAAAATTTGTTTTGTTATTTATTTATTTTTTTATTTTGAGACAGTCTTGTTGTGTCACCCAGGATGGAGTGCTGTGACATGAACATGACTCACTGCAGCCTCAGTCTCCTGGGTTCAAGCAATCCTCCTGCTTCAGCTTCCTAAGTAGCTGAGACCACAGGCATGGGCCACCACATCTAGCTAATTAAAAACCAATTTTTTTTAGAGACGGGGTCTCACCATGTTGCTCAGGCTCAGACAGGGTCTCAAAGTCCTGGGCTCAAGCAATCTTCCCACTTCAGCCTCCCAAGGTGCTGAAATTATAAGCGGGCTAAGTTTTTATATAGATAAGAGGACGCTTAGGTAGAAAGAGCTTGGGGCTTTTAGTTGAACTACTGTGTGATACTGGGCAAGTATATTCACTTTCCTGAGTATAGTTTCCCTTCTGTAAAATAAGGATAATACCAGTAGAGATCTTGGTTGCTTTGAGAACTTAATCAGATTAGATAGAGAAACCAGCTAGGCACAGTGGCTCATGCCTGTAATCCCAGCACTTTGGAAGGCCGAGGCCAGAGGATCACGAGGTCAGGAGTTCGAGACCAGCCTGACCAACATAGTGAAACTGTATCTCTACTAACAATACAAAAATTAGCCGGGTGTGGTGGCGTGCACCTGTAGTCCCAGCTACTCAGGAAGCTGAGGCAGGAGAATCGCTTGAACCCAGGAGGTGGCGGTTGCAGTGAGCTGAGATCATGCCATTGTACTCCAGCCTGGGTAACAAAGCGAGACTCAGTCTCAAAAAAAAAAAAAAAAAAAAAAAAAGATGCAGAAAGCATCTAACACTATGCTTGGAACACAGAAGTCATTTACTAAAACATTAGTCCCTGCTCTCTCATATAACATGTTATTCCATTCAGCACCTTAATTACTCTATACACTGAGCCTCAATGGCCTACATGTAAATGACATCCAAATATTAACAGAGTAAACCAGCTGTCTGACCAGAACAGAATACAACAGAACAAACACATCCCTTATTCTAGACTTTCTGTCTCTATTCATACAACCTAAAATAGTCAATAGCTTTTTAAAGTCCATGTTGTTTCCTTCATTCGTTCGTCCATTCAGCACATATTTCTAGATTCTGTACCACGTACCCCAACTACGCTGGGCCCAGGAGATAAAGTGGTGCATAAGACAAGTGAAGTTCCTTGCTCTCACAGAGTTGACAGTGTGGCATGAATAAAGCTCATCATCAAGTAAAATCCTTAGATCTTTTCCCAGATGTTATGCTCTTTGTTTCGGATGGCTCTTTATCCTGGGAAGAAGCTACCTTTCTAAAGCTGCATTGCTACTGAGTGGTACAGAGCCTCTTCTTGGTTACATGTCATTCAACTCAAGCACTCAGTGGGCTACCGTGTACCCTTCTTCAGTGCCTTGTGAAAACGTGATTAAAACATTCTCTGGCATTAAGGATGATGGTAAATGTCTGCCCCAAAGTGAGTTATCTAAAAAAGTTGTCTCCACCCTATGAATCACACTAAGTCATTAGTAACCACTTATAATAGCTTATCCACAATATGGATCATAAAATATAAGACCCAGACTACATGGATTTGAACTTTTGTATCCTTACCAACAAAATGTTAGACAACTACAAGAAAGATGTTTAACATATCTTTAGCTTAGTTTTCTTTGTATGATGTGGGTAATAATGGCACCTAACTAATAAGGCTGCTGTTAGGGATCACACATAGATGAGAAAGCATTTCACCAATACGTGGTATATAATAAACGTTAAACACAGGCTGCCATTTCTATTATAATTTTTACTAACATTCCGTGTACAAGTGCTGTTAATGCTCCATAGCATGCACTCCTGTTTTCCTTTTTCCCACCCATTTTTGGGGGATATATTTTCTCTTTATCAGCTTCTTCCTTTTGTAAGCCATAGTGTGGCAACATGGCAAGGGAGAATGGATGGAGACTTTGGGGTCAAATAGCTACAGGTTCATATCTCAGCTCTGCCACTTACTGCTATGTAGCCTTTGGCAAGAGAATCTCTCAAGATTTCAGGACCTTTGCACAATGGAGTGATAATATTAACTCCATAGGCTTATAACTTAATTACATGTGGTGACCTAAGGACAACGGCTCTTGTTGCATATAATTAATTATTTTTTTACTCAAGAAGAGGCTATTATATTCATTAAGAGTGAGATCTTTGTTAGTAACACACTGGGGTCTTGCTTAGCCTCAGAACTAGAGTCCCAGCCAGTGTCCTAATCAAGATACGAGCACAGTTTTCAAGGATACATAGAGCCATGGAATTATTCTATCTCAGCAGAATGCAGCCAGTGTTCACCCTCTTGGAAGAGACTAAAACATATTAGAAACCAGAACCAACAACAAAACATTTTTAGAGCACTCTGAGAACTTCAACTAGATGTCCTAATACCAAAATCTGTCCCACTATCTAGCTATGCTGGACAGAGTTGAGGAGCTGAGGTTCAAAAGGATGTTGAAATCAGAAAGGCATGCAACTTGTAATTTTTGCATTGTTACATTTGTGAAAACATAATTTTCTTCCTAAGTCAATATTTTTCTGAAACTGACACTGAGAGTCTTAACATTTATTTTTCTAACTGGAAAATGATACACAAATGACACAGAGTCAAAGGTGAATTCAAGCTTCATTCAGAGGCACGTCTTAAAAGCAGAAGACTAAACTGAAGAACGCATTCTTTTTTTAGAAAAACAGAGAAATGTTAATATGGAATTTCACTTTGCCATGAAAAACATCCCCCCTTCACCCTTTGGGGCCTAGTTACGGGGTTGTGAAGACTCAAAGCAAGATGAAGGGTTTACTTTTATCACAGCTTCATAAATTCCTCTGACACTGGTTCATTGCACTAATGTGACCACACACATTCCATCCCATCCATTCAAGTGTAGCACTTTTCTTTCTATTCAAGTATTCTCAAGGTTTAATTAAAACAGTCAGCTATCTAGTAATTACTTCCCCCGTCCATCTTACCAGCTCCGTATTGTCTTCCCTTGAATTGATTTCTGACTACCGCTCCTGCCTATGTTATAGCTTAGGAAGTGTGGGGGAGGGACTCACTGTAAAAGTCAGTGGATCTCATTTTTTTCTGCCTTTCATTTAATTACAGCAGATTGAGTGAAGAAGATTTAAGGCTGATTTTCACGTGCATGAGTGTTTGGACAATTTTAAAAGTACCTAATTCTAAAAGTTGAAGGCTGTTGCTTCAATGGAGAACACTTGCTTTTTTTCCTCTCCCATCTGTTCTATACTCAACAGTCAGTTTAGTTTTTCTTCTCATTCAAAGCCCTTTAGTGACTCTCCCCCAGACGTTACCTACAGCCCAAATTCATGGGCTTTAACACGCTGGCTCTCACCTAGCTTCACATGGCTTCATGTCCATGCTGGAGGTCATGCAGAACCCAGATATTCCTGTAGTCTTTGTTTATTCTCATTCAAGTGTCATGCTGTAGGTCTGGCCACAAACCTCCCTCATATGGAGTCCCCTTTCTCTGGATTCTACATGTCTACAATAAATTCTACATATTCTCCAAGGTCCAATTCAATGTCACTTGTCCCTTGAAGTTTTACCAGGCCTTTCCATTCCAAGGTAATTTCATTCTTTTTCATATTCTAAGTGCAATTTCTCTTCATCTTGCTGTTGGCACTCATGGTTTTCTACATTTTATAATAGCTATTTAGAAATTATATCTATATGTATGCACATCATAAAAGACAAAAAGGGCTTTATAAACCCTTGAGTGTTTAATCATGCAATCTAAAACAGTCCTTCTTTTCACATGAAAGGTACTCAATAAATGTTTGGGGAATGTGTGAATAAGTAAATGAATGAATGACAAATGAGTCAATGACTGCTGAGGGTTTATTAATCCATGCTTAACCTTTGGGGCAGGCCCCAAAGATAAATGAAATCGTGTCTCCTGCAACCCCAGGGGAAGAAAAGAATGGGGCAATTTAAGTATGCCTACATTATCAATTAAGAATAAACAGAAAATAGCCAAGTGACATTGAACAGAAGTTTTTTTAAAAAGACACTTGGGGAGTTTCTTTCTTTTCTTTTTTAGTGATAGCATGTTTGTTCTGTCGCCCAGGCTGGAGTGCAGTGGCATGATCATAGCTCACTGTAACTTTGAATTCCTGGGCTCAAGCTGTCCTCCCACCTCAGCCTCCTGAGTAGTTGTGACTACATCTGTGCACCACTAAATCTGGCTAAGTATTTTTGAATTTTTGACTTTTTTTTTTTTTTTTTTTTGGAGAGACAGGGTCTCACTATGTTGCTGAGGCTGGTCTCAAACTCCTGGGCTTAAGTGTTCCCCTGGACTTGGCCTCCCAAAGTGCTGGGATTATAGGCATGAACCTCCATACCCAGCTGAAGTTTATTTCTTTATAATGTTCAGCCCCCATTCATGTCAAATGTCACTAGATAACACTATTCACATTTATATGGTGCCTCTTGGAATGCGCAAATGAGCAATCCTTCCAACAGGAAATGCTAATTCACTACATTATACTTCATATCTTTCATTCATCTGGAAGGTCCAGGAACAAATCCAATTTTCCACCTTGCTTCTAAAGAGTCCATGTCTAATATAAACTTGATAAGTAGAAAACAGAAATTTCAAACTGATTGAGTCCCAAATTATACACTCCAGTCCCCTGTTTGACAGACTACACAGCCAAGATGAGAACCTTCCTTCGGACCACGGATTAAGTAAGTGACCAGCTGGTAACCCTGGTCACACTGGCCCTGCTCCACACCGTCTTTAACACTGCCCCAAAGCCGTTTTTCCCCCCCTGATGTAATGCTACTCAAGTAAGAGCTTGCCCGTGGTGTAGTTTTCATCAGTTCACGGAATTGCTGTCAGTTACTTCTCTCTTCTTATCTAAGGAGTGTGTGCCTTAGAGCAATGCATGTATCACATGACCTTTTTATGCTCTGGTGAAATAAAGCTCCTCTCCTTGTTCATCAGAAAAGAGGACTGGCTTGAAGAAGTACCTCAGAGTGAAGCCCAAGATGGGGACTAGGTTCTCCCAGAGCCTTCCTGCAGTGTATGTAGACTCTGCCAAAGTCATCTTCATGTTTACCATCTACCATTGCTCCTTTAGGTATGACACCATTTTATCTTTCTTCTTATCATCTACTCCCTGCAATTACCCCAATTCCCTCTCAAAAAAACAAAATTCCATCCCAGAAATTCAGACTAGAAAGTCAAAATCTAAGGAAAGTATGGCAGGGGTGATGAGGACAGCCAGTGGCCGCTCATTGTGTACAGATTCCATCTCAGGAGCACTGCCCAGGATCACATTAGTCTTGCTAGTTCTGACAGAATGGGGAGAAATAAGATCAGGTCAAGAGGAGGAATCAGGAACAGGTGATCAACCTTGCATGTTGTCCTATAAGCTAGAGAACAGGATAGTATTTTTCTTTCCCAATGCCCTGTTATCTTCAGGTTTTAGCTTGTACATTTTTGTTCTCGAGGTCTACAAGAAACTCCAAGCTCAGCAGTCTGCTGTGTCTAACTCCACTTGCAAATGCTCTAGCCCTCATGATGTTGCTTGTCTGTCATAATTATCAGCAGTCCCCTGGAAAGATGCTATTACTGGAAGTAATTTCACATTCTGACATGGCAGGAAGCTAGTACAAGTTGTAGGTACCTCAGATCTCTGCAAAGAGCCATGTGTGCTGGTAGCTTTTAGTTCGCTAGAAATAAATTTATCAAAGAAATAAATTTATATATGCTGAGGGAAGGAAAAATGCAAAAAAAAAGACAAAGCTCTCTTTCTTCCCCAACCCATCCTCTAAAGAACTAGGCAAGACCAGTTAGTGTGAGGCCATATTTTTATCTGACTTAAAAGAAAGAAAATCAGATTTTTTTTACAATTAGAAATTAACAAGTAGAACAAGTCTAGTCCATGTATAAGAAAATCTTAGAAACAAAGAGTAGAAACATTAAGAAATAATAATCAATCCTTCTGAGAATGCTGTTTTACTGTCCATAGCAACTAAAGCCTGAGCTTTTTAGCAGAAACCCAAGAGTCTGTTGACAATAGAAAGCACATGCCTTTGTAAAACTCCCAGAGTAATCGAACATCAAGGAAAGGTAGTATGTGAAATACAGGCGACTTAATTTTTCCCTAGCATCACGAAGATCAAAAGAATATCTCTATTCTACCAAGGAGACACCCCCAAGCCTTCTATCTCCCCCACTGGGGGGACCAAGCAAATTCCTTGATTTCTCATGTCATTACCACAGCCTGAAATGATGTAACAATAGCAGCAAACAGGGGGTGTCCCCCCTGCGCCAACTCTCTAATCAGGTTCAAAGTATGTTTTGTTGGTTCTCATTGATGCCACTCAAAGGAACTGGTCACTCGTGGTCTCAAAAGTTTTACAACAAATTGTGTGATTAAATTCCTTAAACACGTCTGTCCATTACTAATCCTCTTTTGCCAACATCCCTTTCAGGGAAAAATTGCAGCACTGCATGGTGCCTGATTTATATTTCATTTTGAGAACAGGAAGTAAAAGGATTAAAGTTAAGGATTAAAACACTTACTCTTTACTGCATTTTTTTCTCCTCCCGAATGGCTTCCTGGTTGCCATGGCTACTGTTCACTGGTCCTTAGCCCTGAATGCACATCTCTTTGCGTTAATAAAATATTTTAAATGAGACTTCATGGAAAACAATAGGAAAAGTAGCTTTAAGTTCAATTGCTCTTGAGAAAAGCAGCTAAATATTTTTTTAAATCCTTTTTCTTTGTCCTTTTATTACTATATTCAAGAGGGAAACCTGAACTAAAAGACAGTACAGGGACAGTCTAAAGATGTACAATGCAAAATCAGAATTATTCAGCAGGGGCACAAAGAGATAACTGAGATAGTGAGCTGGTCCTTAGCTTACAAACCAGTATTTGTAGGAAAATTAAGGGTCCCTGGGAATTTCTCAAATGTTGCAATACCACAGAACATTTAAAAGGCAAAATGCACGTAAATGTAGTGTTGCAATTCCAAATTGGAAATACTAGCCCGGAAAGGAAAAACTGAGGTTTTCACCACCACAAAATTAACTTAACCATAACAATGTAAATATCATTGCTTTGTATCCAAGTTGCTAGTTTTCCTGATACCGACATGCCACAGGAGTGTGGCCAAAGGGGTGATACCCTGAACAGCATGTGCTGTCAGAGCTGAAGATGCTTGCACGAACAGTGCACTCGGCTGAGGCCAAGTCAGGCACCCAGAAGAAAGGGTGACATTGACAAGTGAGCAAACACAACTCCATTTGAATTGTTCCTCTAAAAGCACTCCATTGAAATTCATTTTTGAATATACTGCCTACATTCCTTTAAAAAGCCAAGGAAAACTGAGGAGATGGAGCATAATAAAACTGCTTTTTAATGTCTATTCTTAAAGCCCAATAGCAGAATGTGCTCCAGTATAAATTGTGAAGTCACTTCCAAAACACTACTCCATCCATTTTTTTCAGTGCTCTCTACTTCCGAGTTTTTCTCTGCCTTGTCATCTACTCGTTTCAAGTTACTCCTTTATTCCCGGGGGACCCCACTGAAATGACCTCACCTTGGTCCAAGTATGCTCTGACTTTTTTTCAACCCCATATTCCTATTGAAACCACCATTCCTGTGTAGTATCCATAGAAAATGGACATAGCTGCTCCTTGAAAATTGGTAATTGAAGCCATATTGAGATATTAATGGGAGTGAAGGGGCTGTTGCACTGCCTTTGCTATACAACAAAAAAATAACTAGTAGGGATCTTCTGGAGATCATCCTATAACTGAAAAGAATGATTGTAATGGCAGCAATTTTATGCTTTGTAGAAAGCTAGCGGTAAGAAAAATTTCAGGTGGGGGCAGTGAGGAACTTCTAGCAAATCATGAGATAACTGATGGCACTCATGGGCAGGGCTATAGAATCTAAAGCAAATGTGGATAAAAATGTTTAAAGCAAAATATATAGACTGGCAAGATACAAAATATATAGACTGGCAAGATAGAGTCCCATGTCTTTCAAATATCCATGCTCCCTCTTTCCTGGTTTCAGTCTTTTCTTTTGGAAACTACTTTTATTTCTGGACTATCCTGAAGATTTGGGGTCATTTGAGGGCAGGCTGGGATTAGTGTTTGGGTGTCCTTGCACATTTGCAATTAAGAGGGACCAACAGGAACTTCACATTGAAAGGCAATTCTCCGTGATGTGTCTTGTGAGCAGGGAAGGGCACTGACAATCTTTCTGAACTATCTTTTCAAAGATGCTTTGAAAAACCATGACAATGCCTCCCTCCTGATCAAAAGGCAAGCATGCTTATGTCCATTATAAAAGATCCAAGTTCCCTAAACTCAGAATTTCCCTCTTGTAATATAACCTAGTGCCTGGCCCTCTTTATGGCGCCTTATGGGAACTAGTACTTAAAAAACTGGCATGAGAAAATGATGACACTCTGGCTACCACTATTACTGTAAATAATACACTGACCTTTGAGACTCTGACCCAGGAGTCTCATGTCTTCTGCCAGTATCCATGAAACTGGCAGGCTAACTTGCTAGTGTGTACTTAGAGTAAAATCTCAGACTCTTAGCAGTTCTTGCCTGCTACAGGGCCATCCATAGGATATACATGGCATTGAAAAAAGAAAAAAAAACTATGGGATTCTTGTCTATGTAATCAATTTGAGTCACCCCCCAATCAATATGCCAGCAACACTGTAGAAGTCCAATTTCAACCAAGTCAGCAAAGAAATGCCACAATGTCCAATGTTCACCAACCAGCCTCTTGGAATTAGGTTCTGCTTACAAGGCCCCAGGAGGATCCCATAGGTGTGAGTTCTAGAGCTCCTTAGGGTACTTAGTTGACTCTACATATAGGGAAGAGGGTGGGAAAGTGCCCTGAAGGATGGAAGGGGAGCCATTGCCCATATGGGTCTCAGTGTAGGATCAGGTTGCCCACCTGGATGGTACTGCTGGGCTAGCCACCGAGAGGAGGGCTTAGTCAATTTTGAGCTAGGTATGTCAAAGCACGGGGAAACTCTACCTCCATCTCTAACAGAAGCCACTACAGAACTCATGCCAAGAACTTGTTGACAAGTTACAAAATTTTCAATTTTGGGAGATGAGAGAGCCATAGTCAGAATGTTAAAGCCAAAAGAGCACTGCACATTAAGTTAGAAAAATGCAGCTTGAGTACAGTTCTACTGCTTACTGAATGTGCTTTGTAAGTCATTTAACTTTTCTGTACCTGAGGTCTTTCATCTCTAAAATCAAATGAAATGGGATCAGGATACTACAACCGGATGGTGCTATTGGTCCAGTTACCAAGAAAGGGGCTTGGAGAATTTTGCAAAAGATACTTCAAAGAATGAAGGCTCTACCATCTCTAACAGAAGGCCATAATACTAATTGTAACGCTAACCTTATAGAATTGTTGTGGAGACTGAAAAAGTAAACACGCATGAAAATACCCAGCAAACTGGTATTTGGTGATTATTATTGTTGGCCCTCCCACTTCTTTTAAATTATTATTTCATAAGTAAAGAGAATTAAAATAGGTAAAGGCATGCATTATGTTCTTACTGAATGTTTTAAATATCACATCACCCTTCCCTGCTTTCGGTGATGGTTGAAGAGATAAAAATGTAGTGAGTTTGTGAATGTTTTTGCTATGTTAAGTCTCTAATCAATTTTAAGCTTAATATTCTATGAGGAAGGGAAATATAATGAGGGTAGAGATGGGAGACGGAGAAAATATTATGAAGCATTGGGTTCCTCAGTTCATTTATGCCATGATTTAGGGCTCCCTATGTGTCTGAGTCTTTGTGACTCAGAAATTCAGGAACTTATTCTTGACATATTTTTGAATATGAAAGAACAGGATTTTTTTGAAAAGAAGAAGAGGTGGGGGATCACTTTTGGATCCTTGGTTGCTATTTTCAGTACACAGAAATGAAATCCGATTTCTGTATTTGCTTATGTACACATGAGGAAATGAAATGTCAAGGATGTCCTTTGCACCATTATCTCAAAATACAGTTTCTATTCAAAGTCTACAATGGGTAAACATTATCTAAATTCCTATAGCCGGGCTGGTGCTTGTGTGCTAGGGTAGCCCAAAGCACTATTGTGAAACAGAGCTTCTTGTCTTCATGCCCTGCCAGCTCTCTACCTACGTTTTCCCTTTTGAGTCTCCTTTTTCAAAGCTCAGTGATGTCCTTAGAGATATGAAATGAGGAAAACTTCTCATTATAGTAATTTATCCTTTTTACCACCAAACTTAATGATCTTGCATCATAATGCTACAGGACTTTGCAGTATGGTTGTCACTGAATCTGAAAGCAAATTGGAGCTAAAGTTTTGGTTATGCACAGTGGTGTCATGCATTATTCCTTCAAGATAAGGTGTGCAGTTCAACAGCTGCCTGTGATGTGTATCTCAAAATGAGGACAGTTAAAATTGTATTCAGATCACCCCATAAGAAAGTGCCCTTCTCATTTCACTAAGCTGTGTCCAGGAGAAAGGAAAAAAAAATTACATGCTGAGCACCTCCTATATTCCACAGTTTGGGTTTTTCACTAAGTCCATTCACAGGCATGGTCTCATCTGAATCACACAATCGCCCAGTGAAGTTAGGTCATTTTAGCATGGGAACCTTAAGCTCAGAGAAGGTAAGTAATTTCTCCCTGAGTCAGAGCTAAGATTCAATCTCAGTCAGGCATAGTTCCAAAGCCTTACTTGTTCTTTACAAAAAATAAGAACTACCACCTTCAGAAGAGTAGTTTAACTAAAACAGGAGAAAGCTGGATTTTAAACAAAATAATGGAATAATGAGTTGGCCTTTGTAAAAGTGACATAAAAACAGAAACCTTTAGATGGGGGAGAAAAATCTAAAAATATATAAAAACATATTATCTATAGTAAATTTTCTATTATTAAAAAATCCACACAACAAATCAAGTTTCAAAAATGGCAAACTACTAAATATTTGCAATATTTATGACAATTAGCTAGTTAATGTCTGTTACATACAGTTACTTCAAATCAATATACAACTTATCCATAAAATGAGAAGACAACAGATAATCCATAAAATTGAAGTATAAATGGCTAATAAATTTTCAAGAAATAATTAAATCTACCAGCAATCTAAGAACTGTGTATTATATCAATAGTTCATCTATTATTCATCTATCATACTGTGTTCACACACATATATACACACACACACACATACACACACACACTCACCTCACATTGGTAAAGTATATGAAAAAAGTTTGTTTTATATAGTCCTAACAGAAACTCGAATTGTTACAAATTTTGGGGAAATCATTTTGGCCACATGTTGTAAGGAATTTATTTGAAGCACCTTAGGATAGGTACTAAGATCTATGTACTAGTATATGCACTATAGAATTGTTCATGATAGTACAATCTTTAATCTAATTGTCTGAAAATAGAAAATTGGTTAAGTGAAATGCAGTATATCTTTAAAATGCAGCCATTAAAAATATAGTTACTGTCAAGGCAATATATTCGCTACATACCACTTGGTAAGAAGAATCAAAACAGAGGGACCGATAATATGATTACATATGATAGGAAAAAATATATAGAAAGATAGGCACCAATGTTAAGCCATTGTGATTCATTGATTGTAAGACTCTGAAATCAAGACAAGTCTTACTATCACTGGTGTGTTGGTTTCAATGAAAGTCTGCCTATGTCCTCATTTTTTTTTACGCTGATAGGCATCACTTATGTAATTTTAAAAAGAAGAATAGACTCTGAGCATGTTATAACGAATCTGCTACTACCTGGCTTATATCTTTTCCACAGGAGGGATTGCTGAAGGGGAAATGTGGAAAAACAATTGCTGGGGGGTAAGGTGGGGAAGGACAGGGAAGACGTTAACAAGACAGCTCATCTGACTAGTCAAGGAATTCAAGGTTCTTAGTCTTCACAAACTCTGCTACCAAAAACGCTCTTTAAGTGTGATTATAAAAGTATGCTTTGAAAAAATACAAAGAGATAAGGCCAAAAAATGGAGAAAGTGACGCATATCCAAAATTTCAATAACATAAAACAGATAGAGCCTAGAATTGTACCTAATTACCAGAGAGCTTCAACTTCATGCTTGGAAAGATTCTAGGAAGAATAATGGGTTGCCAAGCAGTAAAGAAGGAAGGTGTCAGTTGGAGTTAGGATGGGGTTATTGGGAACAACCAAAGAATCCTCATTTCCTTTTTAGATACCATAAGGCGAAAGCCACACATATAATGCTCCTAGAATCTCAAGATAATTAGCAAAGTCTCTCATGACAGGATTTTGAAAAAGACTGAGAAAACCTAGAACGGATGACAGCACGGCTGGGTGTAGTCATAGTTGGATGAGCCACTGTATCTAAAGATTGTTGATTAATGGAAATATGCCAACTGAACTAATTGCCTTGTCTCCTTTCACTCTAAATACCTAATTCATTTCCCACATCACCACTATAATCATCTTTCTAAATCACAGATCTGACCACTGTCTATGTGTTACATCTTAGCGGGGCATATAATGCCCTTTAGCACTGGTTCCTTTGTCGACCTTTTTACCCCCGTGCCTATCTCAATAGCCAATAAATGACATTGCAAGCCTCATGTGACCCTTGCTGACACTGTACTCTACAACATGAATGACATAAAGAGCATAGAGAAAAATGTAATCCATATGCCAGATAACCTAGAATCTGGGTAATTAGAAAAAAATGTGGGAAATTAGAGACATTAAAGCAGAATTTCACAGACATCAGCAAGGTCACCATAGAAAAGCAGCAGCACACTTGGAAGACAAAAGTAGAGCCCATGTGCAGGTGATTCAGAAAGCTGTTTTTTGTTTTTTTTTTTTAATTTACTCTATAATATAAAGAATGTTTGAACATATTAGACTTGCTAAATAACAGGAATACCACAAAAGATAGTCACAAAAGTCAGAAAGTTTAAGATTACATGAAGCTTTATGAATATCTTTTGGGACTTCCTAAATGTGACTCCCATACTAGGCTACAGGATGGATAAGGTTACATTGAAGGATGCATATAATGCTGATGGGCTATAGCCTAGACCTCATGTAGTGGCAAGCAAATATCCTAAGAGCCATACCTTTCCATACTAGTTAAAATAAGAGCCTTGAGCCAGGTGCAGTGGCTCACACCTGTAATCCCATCACTTTAGGAGGCCAAGGCAGGTGGATCACTTGAAGTCAGGAGTTCGAGACCAGCCTGGACAACATGGTGAAACCCTGTCTCTACTAAAAATACAAAAATTAGCTTGGCATGGTAGCATATGCCTGTAATCCCAGCTACTGGTGAGGCTGAGGCACGAGAATTGCTTGAGTTGGGATCCGGAGGTTGTAGTGCGCCAAGAACGTGCCACTGCACCCTAGCCTGGATGACAGAGTGAAACTGTGTCTCAAAAAAAAAAAAAAAAGGTAAGAAAAAAAAGAAAAACAAAAAAGAATAGCCTTAGTGAGGCAGCTACTACATCTGTAGTCTTTGAACAGTGAACTCGAATTAGTCCTTACTCAGAGAAACAGTGGGCATTTAAGATGTCACATGACACTTTGCTAGAGTTTAAAGAGAGGGTTCTGGATTCCTGAATAGGAAAATACTCTTTTGCCGAAACATTTTGTGGAATGCCAAGATTGCAAACAGTATGTTGAGACTTAATGGATGGCTTTGCATTAAGTAGTATTAACTAATCCTGGAGCATATTCTGCAGGTCTTTTGGCTTGTAGGAAACAGCATACTACCTTTTGGTATCGTAATTGGCTCCCTTCCCATTTCAAAACTTTCTCATTTGTTGAGAACAAATTAAAGAGGGTAGAAGAAGTAATTTAAAAATGCATCCTGAATCTAAAGGCCAAAAGAATAAAATAATATTTATAAAATGGCTCTGAATTAAAGCATCTGAATCAGAGATTGGGTTCCACTTGATGAATAATTCAAATGGAGACTGTAGAAGGCTCAAAGATGTATTTAGTAGTCAAATTCTCCTTTCACAAGCCAGAATCCAACTAAACCAGCTAGGGTAGGAAAAATACTCTTCTCATAGAAAATTCTTGCTGTTAATTGACTTTTACATCTTATACCAGTTTCCTCAGAAAAAAATGAAGGATAACAAGACATTTTCCTGTGTATTGTAACATCTTCTAATAATAACCATCACCACTACCAACAGCCCTGATGCCACTGCCCCTCCTTTAATGACTGAACTCCATCTATGCACAGGACTGCAACATGCACTGTTTGTGTATTTTCTCATGAATCTCTATAAAAATCCTACAAGATTGCTATTACCATCCTGACATTCCAAATGTGGGCCTGAAGTTCAGGGATACTAAGTGACTCATCTAAGGTTATATTATTAAAACTGGTGAAGGAGGGATCTGAATCCAGATCCATGACTCAAAAGTCCATATGCCAAAGAAATGAGCAGATAATCACATGAGAGAAAATAAAATAGCAAAAAAATTAAAAGAATAAACAAATAATGGTAAGTCTTCTGTCAATTCAGAAAAGGCAGATTCAGAAAACAGCCAAGGCCTAAGATGGTCATAAAGGTAAAACTCTTCATGATGAAATCTGATATGGTTTGGCTTTGTCCCCACCTAAATCTCATTTGAATTGTAGTTCCTATAATTCCCATGTGTTGTGGGTGGGACCTGGTGGAAGATAATTGAATCATGGGGGTGGTTTCCCCTACACTGTTCTTGTGGTAGTGAACAAGTCTCAAAAGGTCTAAGGGTTTTATAAGAGGAAATCCCTTTCACTTGTTTCTCATTCTCTCTTTGACAGCCACCATGTAAGACGTCCCTTTGCTCTTCCTTTGTCTTCCACCATGATTGTGAGGCCTCCGCAGCCATGTACAACTGTGAGTCAATTAAACCTCTTTCTTGTGTAAATTACCCTGTCTTGGGTATGTCTTTAACAGCAGTGTGAAAACAGATTAATACGGTATATTGGTACCAGTGGAGTGGGGTGCTGCTGTAAAAATACCCCAAAAAGTGGAAGTGATTTTGGAACTGAGTAATAGGGAAAGGTTGGAACAGTTTGGAGGGCTCAGAAGATGACAGGAAAACGTGAGAATGTTTGGAACTTCCTAAAGACTTGTTGAATGGCTTTGATCAAAATGCTGAGTATGATATAGACAATGAAATCCAGGCTGAGGTGGTCTCAGATGGAGATGGGGAACTTGTTGTGAGCTACAGCAAAGGTGACTCTTGTTATGCTTTAGCGAAGAGAGTGGTGGCATTTTGCCCCTGCCCTAGAGATCTGTGGAACTTTGAATTTGAGGGAGCTGATTTAGGATATCGGGCAGAAGAAATTTATAAGCAGAAAAGCATTCAAGAGGTGACTTGGGTGCTGTTGAAAGTATTCAGTTTTAAAAGGGAAACAGAGCATAAAAGTTTGGAACATTTGCATCCTGGCAATGCGATAGAAAAGAAAATCCCATTTTTTGAGGAGAAATTCAAGCCATCTGCAGAAATTTGCATAGGTAGCAAGGAGTCAAATGTTAATCGCCAAGACAATGGGGAAAATGTCTCCAGGGTATGTCACAGATCTTCATAGGAACTTGGTGTCCTGTGTTCCCGCCACTTCTGCCATGACTAAAAGGGGCAGCTCAGGCAGTGGCTTCAGAGGGTGCAAGCCACAAGCCTAGGCAGCTTCCACACGGTGTCGAGCCTGCAGGTACACAGAAGTCAAGAAGTGAGGTTTGAGAACCTCTGCCTTGATCTCAGAGGATCTATGGAAATGATTAAATGCCCAGGCAGCAGTTTGCCACAGGGGCGGGGCCCTCATGGAGACCATTGGCTAGGGCAGTGCAGAAGGGAAATGGGGGCTCAGAGCCCCTATACAGACTCCCTACTGGGGCACCATCTAGTGGAGCTGTGAGAAGAGGGCCACCACCATCTTTCAGACCCCAGAATAGTAGATCCACTGACAGCTTGCACCAAGTACCTGGAAAAGCTGCAAACACTCAATGCCAGCCTGTGAAAGCAGCCAGGCGGGAGGCTATACCCTGCAAAACCACAGGGGCAGAGCTGCCCAAGGCCATGGGAGCCCACCTTTTGCATCAGTGTGACCTAGATGTGAGATATAAGTCAAAGGAGATCATTTTGGAGCTTTAAGATTTGACTGTCCCACTAGATTTTGGACTTCCATGGGGCCTGCAGTCACTCTATTTTGGCCAATTTCTCCCATTTGGAATGATTTGTGCCCCATTGTATCTAGGAAGTAACTAACTTGCTTCTGATTTTACAGGCTCATAGGTGGAAGAACTTAAATGCCTTGTCTTGGATGAGACTTTGGACTGTAGACTTTTGAGTTAATGCTGAAATGAGTTAAGACTTTGAGAAACTTTTGGGAAAGTATAATTGGTTTTTGAATGTAAGAACATGAGATTTGGGAGGGGCTAGGGGTGGAATGATATGGTTTGGCTGTGTCCCCACCCAAATTGCATCTTGAATTGTAGCTCCCACAATTCCCATGTGTTGTGGGAGGGATCCAGTGAAAGAAAACTGAATCATGGGGGCAGTTTCCCCCATACTGTTCTTGTGGTACTGAATAAATCTCACAAGATCTGATGGTTTTATAAGGGGAAACCCATTTCACTTGGTTCACATTCTGTCTTTGCCAGCTGCCATGTAAGACATCCCTTTGCTCTTCCTTCATCTTCTGCCATGATTGTGAGGCCTCCATATGGAGCTATGAGTCCACTAAACTACTTTCCTTTATAAATTATCCAGTCCTGGGTATGTCTTTATCAGCAGCATGAAAACAGACTAATAGAATATCTAAACTCATATATCTCCCATTCATATAACAGTCTCTATGGAAGAACTGACAAATGGCAGGGATTTTTGATCCAAAGCCATGGATTTCTGGTTGAAAATAGACATTAGAATAGTCAGATTGTCTGGCTGCGATTTTAAAACACATAAACATGACCACATATACGTTTAGTGTAAAGGAAAAACAAAATAGATATATAACTAATTCATATTTATACCATAATCTAAGTTTCATTAATCACTTTAAACAAGGAAGCTCTTTTTAAGGGAAAAGTTAATTAGTGGAGGAGTCTGGAGTAGACAAACCCAGTTTACTGAAATTTCCACAACCACTTGTCTTCTCTCTAAAAACCCTTAATAGACAACGTGTAATTCTAGTAGTAGTAGTGAACCTTTATTGGGTATGTGTAATGTGTCAGGTACCATGCTGAGTGTTTTACTGTCATTATCTTATTTAATACGATACACACAATCTTAACAAACATTAGATGATATAAAATTATGACAAAATGACTGATTTATGTTAATATATTGTGATAAGCTTGTATTATGTAAATTTTCTTATATACAATGCAAAATCTAAGTTAAATAAACAATAAAGTATCTATGTATTTGCTTAAAGTTTAATCTTTCACTCTCCCAGCATGACGTCTTAATTGTCATAGATATTTTTGCTCTGAACAGTCAATTTCATAAATGAAAGGGAGTGAGACCAGGTATATCCAATAATTAATTTCCTTCTTAGACAGGCAAAGTGGCTCACACCTATAATCCTAGCACTTTGGGAAAAACTGCTTAAGGCCAGGAGTTTGAGACCTGCCTGGGCAACATAGCAAGACTCTATCTCTACAGAAAATTTAAAAAAACAATAATGAGTGGGGTGGCCTGCCCCTGTAGTCCTAGCTACTTGGGGAGCTGAGGCAGGAGGATCACCCATGCTTGAGTTGGAGGCTGTAGTGAGCTATGAATGCATCACTGCACTCCAGCCTGGGAGACAGAATGAGACCTTGTCTCTAAAAATAAATAAATAAAAATTCTTGTGTTTTCTAGTGTACTCATATAAAGGACAATTCGAGAGTCACCATTTTCATGTGGCTAGCATTACCTTCAAATAAAGTAAGCTCAGTGAAAATTTAACATAATGAATTTTAGTGTGTGAGTGTGAAGGTAGGTTTTACATGTACACTCGGGCAGCCTGCAGTCCCTAGTTATTCAACAGAACACTAATCTAGGTACTGCTGTCAAAGTATTTTTAGATGTAATTAATACCTATAATCAGTTGACTTTTAAGTAAAGGAGATTATCTTTCATAACTTGGGTAGGCCTGATTCAATCAGCTGAATGGCCTAAAAGCAGAACTGAGGTCTACCAGAGGAAGAATGGATTCTACCTATGGACTATAGTTTTAGCTCCTGTACAACAAATCTCACAAACTAGGAACTCTGCTGCTATCTTTACTCTTTCTTCTCCCTCACTCCTGGCATTCAGTCCATCACCAGTTCCTGTCCACTCATTTTCATCCCAACTGGCACTACTTTTGTCTAAGCCTCCATTAAATCTTGTTAAAAGTGCACACAGTCCTAACTGGTAAAATTGCTCCTAGTCTATCTCTACTTAGTGATTTAATTCACCATCTATGTGGTCAGTCTTGTCAAAATCCAGCTTTTACATCTCTGATTATCTCAAGAGAAAGGAGCTGATCTCACCATTTTTGTACACTCAAACACTTAGTAAAATATCAGACACTCAATAGTTATCAGGTGTTTGCTGAATAATTTGAAATTCTGTACACATAGGAGTCAATCCTCCAGAGAATATAAGGCACAGAATCTTCTTAGTTGGGGGAAAGTCTTCTGGGATATTGTAACTAAAGCCAGGTGAAGCAAATACCAGAAGTCCTGCATTTCTTTTATCTCAGAGAATCTTAATTTAGGAGAGTCAGTAAAATCTATGGAGACTCTCCCCAGAAAAAATACATTTTGTATATAATTTCTGGGAGTTCATGAGCTTCCTAAAACACAGCCATCTATGGGCCTTTGCCCACAGTCTATGAGCCCCAAGTCAATAACCCCTGAATATAATTAGATTTTACAAGTTCAAATTTGATTTAAATTCCCTCTAGTTTGGGTTCCAGCTTCCTTTCCTTTGTCTGGATCTTCTGTTGTGCTATTGTCCGAGTATCCATATGACCCAGAAAGACTGGCTCTAGTAATCACTGAAAGATGACTCCACTTACAAGAATATTCTGTTCTTAAAAAGGAAAATATTTCCAAGGACACTACTGGTCTGTTGTTAGTCACAGTAGACTGCCATGGATTGCAGGTATGTGACATAACAATGCTTTATACTGACTAGCTCCCCTTTCACTTCTGGGGCCCCATGTTTTCCTTTCAAGCTAGCTGCAAAGAAGGGAAAATGGAAAAAGGGGTATGTAACTTAAGCTTGGTCCTGAAGCAATTCATGGCAGTGCTTAAAAGAAGACCATACCTTCTGATGTCCAATCCAAACACCTCTCTAAGACATGGCCGCCTGCCCAGTATTCACCGTGAAAAGTTTTTGTATTAGGCTTATCCACGCCCTTGTACGAAGTCAGCCTGAAAACAAATCTTCACAGATCAGAGATCCAAGATATAAACAAATGAGAAGATACTGCCTATGGATATCAACGACAAAGCTCAACTGAAGCTGAAAAGGAAAGACAAGAGAGAACTAGCAGAGGGAGAAGTAATTGCACAAGGGACATGAACACTTCAGTGGGGATGGAGAGGGAGAGTCTGAGAAAGGAGATAGTGAGCTGTATTACGATATTTTAGGACACGATATTTAGGTAGCAGAGAGCCTGAGCTAAATGCTTTTATTCCAAAATCACTTTCATCAAGAATGCATAAAATTTAATAAGAGAAAGGGAATAAGAGGCTTAGAAGGCTTCTGTCAGTCAGTCAATCAGAAAAACAATTATCTAGGAACCCTTTCCATAATGTAGCTGTGCTAGGCACTCTACACCCTGAATAGCTCATTAAAGTACCTGTCAGAGGGTCCTCATTCCTTACATAGTTGGCCAGAACTGTGCCCCAAAAACATATTGTTTGGTCCCAATTGCCTATTTTCAGGGGGAACAGAAATAAAAGTACTTTGCTACATTTGACAAAATGTTGCAATGTAATAAAGAATAATATTGACCTCCTTATTGCTTTTAGACAGCAAACTGTAAGACTTTACTCCTTAACAATCTCTATCATTTGCAAAGGAACTCCCAAGCACCATGTTCCAGAACCTTTCTCTGTGTGACTTTATCATAGCATTTCCTCCACTGTACTGAAAGCAAACATCGCTCAGTGTCTCCTGTTAGAATGTAATCTTCAGCTGGGCAGGGCCGGATCTTGTTTCTAAATCCTCAAAGCAGCCACAGGGCCTCACCTGTACTGATGCAGCAGGTCCTCGAAAAATGTGGTGTCTGTATAATGCTGATGAGGAAAACAATCGATTCCCGGCCATAGCCACTGTCTATGTGAAGCCTGTGCATTCTCCCCTTGTCTGTTTGGGTTTTTCTCCAGGTACTCTGGTTTCCTACCACATACCAAAGATGTGACCATTAGGTGAATGGTTGTGTCTACATGGTCCCTGTGTGTGTGTGTCTGTGTGTGTGTGTATGTGTGTGTGCGTGCACACTGTGATGAGACGGTATACTCCCCAGGCCTTGAGCCATTGGAGTACGATCTAGCTACCCTCAACCTGGAACTTAAACAACTGGGAAAATAACTTTTGTATTTGCTTTTAACAGTCTTTTTTAAATGTACATAAGCTCACATTCACTTCAATGTTTAATGTTAAAAGTGATTGAGATCTTTATTTAGAAGTTTGATGATGTTTTTGTGACTAGAAATATGCCATAGGAACTTAATTCTGGTTTTATCAATTAGCCTTTGGTAAAATTGGTTTTGTTATATATCATGTTGCTTAGAGTTGCAGTTTCCAAGAACCTATTGAGGCCATTAAGTGAGGACACAGGGTGCTCACAGAATCACAAACTGACCATCTGAGTCATTTTCTTAGATGGGAACACTAAGCTATGCTTCTCGTTGTCTAGAATGTGGTCCCTTTAGTGCCATCTCAATTAAGGACGACAGGCTGCAGAAAGTTGCAATTAAAACAAATTAAGATGATCCTAACATCTATTGCTGTGGTGTTAGTAGTATCAGGTTCTTTTTTAAAAAGCTCAAAAAGGAAGGTACAGTATTGTGACTAAAGCAATGCTTTTTAAAAATTTGCAGCCAATCTATATCAATCTATATATTTTTTTCATTTCTTCTTTTTTTTTTTTGAGACAGAGTCTCACTCTGTCACCCAGGGTGGAGGGCAGTGGCACCATTTTGGCTCAGCCCACGGCAACCTCTGCCTCCCAGGTTCAAGCAACTCTCCTACCTCAGCTTCCTGAGTAGATGGGATTACAGGCACACACCACCGTGCCCGGCTAATTTTTTGTGTGTTTTTAGTAGAAATGGGGATTCCCCATGTTGGCCAGGCTGTTCTTGAACTCCTGGCCTCAAGTGATTCATTTGCCTCACCCTCCCAAAGTGCTGGGATCACAGGCATGAGCCACTGGACCTGGCCTTATTTCTAAATTAGTCATTTAAACGTGTTCCCACTAAAAATATGCTCAGCTCCTCATACAGGCCTTACCTGCCCATTTCACCTTAATAGGCCACCCTCTGTTAATATCTGTATCAATTTCCTTAGTGTTTCCCTGTCTGTATTTATGCTGTTGATTTTCTGTTTATCTTTTTATTGTTGTTGGACTTCATCAAGAGAATGTAAATCTATGAGGGCACAGAATATGTCTGTCTTACACAAATTTGTATCTGTGGATCTAACCTCATGCCTGACACACTGTAAGTACTCAATATATATCTATTGAGTGGAATAAAAGGTATTCTTTGAGATTGTACCTTTCAAGTAATTTAGTAGAAGAGTAGTTTGTTGAGATCTCTGTAGAAAAACAAAGATGGTTTTGTTGGCCAAATAATTTTGAGCAACGCCTAACGTTATCTTCTTTCTGGAATACTGGCAAGTCCAAGGCTCTGAGAACTTTTGCAAGAAAGAAACCATTGAATAGTACTTAACTTAGTGTTTTCTAAATTTATATGACCAAGAAAAACTTTTCAAAAGAAATATCTAATAACATTCTGTGGAATGTATTCTAAAGAACACACCTTGGGAAATAGCTTTAAGCACCAATTAAGATCCTGGACCATTACCCCAGAGATGATGGTAGATATTTTTCTGTATTTGTTGAAAGGCCAAAGACAGCTTTTTCTGATCATTCAAGAAAGGAAGAAAAGCTTATTCTCACTAACTGGTCACTTTCATTGACAATCTCTCCCAACTCCTGCAAATTATGGATTCTTACCTCTTTTTAAATAGCTCCCATCACCATGTAGCATCAAAATGCTCTTAAAAGCATAGCTGGCATTATATTGGGTCTACTTAAAAGGAAAGCCTCCAAGAAACTGGTTTCAACCCCAGATCAGTGCTGTTGGCACAGGGTTCAATTTAAGATGGCTTATTTTTTCATTTGAGTTTAATTATTAATTAGCATCAAAATTTCTAACCAAAAACACTTGTTTTACCAAAGAATCTCCCAGAGCTTTCTTAAAATAATTTACTTTCAAATGAGTGAGCATCAGGATCTTCAGGTACGTCTCACCATCACTTTGAGGTGTGAAGTAAGTAATGCATCATCAACAATGGTTAAAGTACAGAAGTTTGTGACTCGCTTTTAAAAAAGTGCTATTTGAATGTCATCCCTATAACAGCATCACTCTCCCTCACTTGCATTCCAATATAGTTTCTAAAATGTGAGAGGAAGAGGTGGACTAGTTCATCTTGAGATGATATGTCTGTGATATGTGCCTATTACTAATATTCTATTAATAGTAAGACTGATTTTTAATTTATTCCTGAGCAGAAACAGGAAAAAAAAATGAAAAGGCATTGCAAAATCTGGGGATGGCCCCTGATCGTGTACCCCACTTGTGCATATACCATCTGCCATCTAGACCATGACTAAAAGCATCTGACAAAAAGTGAGCCTTGTTGGTCCACTTAATATATACTTCATTTTAAAGGAAAAAAATAAATATATATTTTTTCACATAGCTCTCAGATATTCAAAGAACTGTACAAAGCAAGGTGAGCTTATGTGGTACTTAATGAAAATTCTCTGTTTTTGAGTATATCTAGGGGAGAGGTGGTGGTGGTTCTGAACAGATTCCAAAAAGTTACCAGTTCTCTATAAAGAGTTGCAGTTCATAGGCTGCCCTAATTTTGCCAGAAAGCAATACAGTGCTGTTCTCTAAGTAGGAAATATAAACGTGTGTTGCATTCACACCCATTTAAAATGCTGCCCTTGGTTTATAACAGCCTGTTTTGAGGTCACAAAAGTGAAAGCCATCAACCATGGTGGATCATTTAACAAACATTTAACAAATCACAACTAAAGTTTGAATCTTTGTGGAGGTGTGAAATGGAAGAAAGATTCATGTCACCTCTAACTTCTGGCCAGGCATTCTTTGCATTCACTTTTTAAAAGTCCATTTCGATACCAGGCTGGAGTTAAAGGAAACCTGCCTATTTATGGCACTTCCAAGGTGAAAGTGAAAAATTCTGATAAAGCTCATAGCCTTGAGGAAAGTTTCAAGTGGCTTATTGCCTTAGTTTTCTCTTATTTCACTTATTCATTATCAGGCAGAATTGAAGGACAGATTCTGCCTTTTGCTCTATAGGCTAACTTCTTCTATTCTCTGTGGAGACCACAGCTGGTGACTTAAGTATTTCGCCACCCATTTATCTGTGTAACCCTTGATTTAATGGACTCGAGATCTGCAAAGCACATTCCATGAAAGAAGTCTGTACATCGGCTGATGGGATGTGTGGGTGTACACAAATTATGCAAAGAGAAAAGTTACTCTTCTGCATGCAGTGAACCAAATTATCCCCATTCCTTTGCAGGAGAGTTTTTTTTTTCTTCTTCTTTTTATTTCTTTTCACAGCTTGAATAATGGTTAGCTGAGATTTCAGGTTCTTCTTGGTTTTCAGTAGGATCCGCCAGGTGTGGAAAAGGGCCACATGTCCACAGTCAGGGCATCACTTCTGAGATCCCTGCCCCCTCCTCACACGCATTTATCTATGGCTCTGGGTGCCTTGTCACTGGCCCCAATTCCACAGTAGGACTCATAAAGCTGGCAACGTTAAGACCAAAATAATGTCATTTAGTGTCTAGGGGGAGGTTACAAAGAGGATTAGAGGCAGGCAGGCAAGCAGGGTATATTAAATAAGTCCATGACTAACAGGGTGTGACAGAAAAGGGTTTTATTCTTTTCAACAAAACAGTTCCCTAGGACTGGGACCATTACTCCACTGTGCCTTTATCAGATTGGAATTTTTACGGTTATTTTTGATTAATTCACATTTTTGTAAAGGCTTTTTTGGAATGATGCCAGTTTTCAATTTTTAATTAAAGTCATAAATAATCTTAATTCTGCCTTAAAAGGTTTATTGTTTCTTTTTTTTTATTATTGCTGCCAGGAAATATTTCAAATACCAAGTCCCGATGTGAGTGAGCAATTAGATTCTCTCCAAGGTCTAGTAACAACATTGTATCATGTAAATATTACACACTGGTATATCAGCACAAGATTTGGAAATGTGGATTGACTAGTATCAGGTTTATTAGCAACTGCTTCTCCTGGGGAGTGACATTTCCTCTTTTTGTTGGATGGAGCAACTTTCATCATTTTAATTTCCACAAATTAATCCATCATGGATTCATAAAGAATTTCTATAATCTTTGGATAAAAAGCAGGCTAAAATTTAGAAAGTAAACACTGCAAAGTTATCACTAAGGGCTGGGCAATGCAAGTCAACAAGTCAATGAAATCAAATTCAACCACTTGCAGAAAACAGTGACCATAAAAAGCTAAGCCATTTGAGAGACAATATCTACTTGTACATAAGACAAAATGAAGAGAACACTGCAATATCTGACATGAGATTATAATACTGCTCCTTAAAAGTATACCCTTGTTTATTTAGATTGCTTGTTAAAGGCTGTCTCCAAATTGTCAATAAAATAATATTTTGTAGTCTCAATATCTGGTTTTATTTTTTCAGTCAATGCTTCAAGAATCTTCCACACAATCAAAAGTACTCTTTCTTTATATAGAGGCTGAAACACGTCATGTTTGAACAGAAACCATTAATAATTGCTGAAAATATCCCCCGTTATGTTTCCAAACCTGTCAACCTAGGTTATTTTCTTAACTTGAACATCACAGGGTTGCTTATTTGTCTAGTTGGGGGACCTATGCTCTTTCATGTCCATGGCAATTGTTAATCTCTACAAGGGTACTCTCCAATGTTATTGATAGATTTACTATTACAATAAAACCTTACACATTTGGACAACTTGGAGGCAGAAAATGGTCAGGCTTAGTGGGGGAAAAACTCTCATCTAGAAGGTTTTTGTTTTTTTAATATCATTACTTCAAATTTATAAGGTATATATAGATGATGACAAAAACAATAGACGGTGGTCCTGCTGAAAGTAGATAATAGTATGCAAAAGGGAATGTTATTTTAAGAAGATTGAGCACACGCTTTCTAACTTATTTACATTAATTAACTTATCAGTTCCTTTGCTTTTCTGAAACACAGGAGCATATTCAGTGTCTGTCTAATGATCACAGATACCAATTTACTGGGATTCCAATTAAAGAAATTTAACTATATTTCTGGTAAAAAATGATTTTAACAATTAACTTACAAGAGTGGGTTTGTATGCAATTAGGACTATCTATCAAATCCCCTTGACTGAGCATTTTTCTAACTCACAGGGAAAAGGTCAAATTCTTTCCATATACGCACCCTCAGCTGGCATTGTGCTAATACCTCTCAAGGAAGAAAAAAAAAAATCTCAAGTAACAAAAAGACTATAGAGAATTTCCCAACATAAAAGTGTTAAATCCCCATAAACCATGAAAGAATGCAAGATTTCTAAGTAGAAGCTACGGTGACCTGAAAACCCTTGCCATGGGGTTCAATCACTTGAAATACATTGAGTCTTAAAACTGCCGTTAAATTTGTTACAAAGGGCCCTTAAATGAATCAGGCACCCATCTCAATACCGATGCAACGCTCAAAAAGCCAAGGTCAGCTCAACATGTTTTCTGCCATGAATAGAAGATACTCACTGGTCTAAAAATTTAAAAACTTGGTTATTAGGAAATGCCTTGAAAGGTAGTAAGCTCTCTGTCTCTGGAGGGGTTGAAGCACAGTACAGCCAACCACTTGCTAGACATCTTACAGAGTTAGGACAGCAAGCCAGGTGGATAGGCTGGTTGGTCTCTAACATTTCTTCCAAATCTAAGATATTATGATTTTTATGAACTTTGAAAATGCATTAGCCCCTCATTAATATCAAAGTGATTTTAAGTTGAATTCCTTTTTCAGATTTTCATACAAATCCAGAAATCTGCTCTTTCTCTAAGCTCTCTACTTGTCCTAGAGACTTACTTACCTTCTTCATTAGAGCTTCATGATTTTGGCCAATTGATATTTTATGAAAAAGTACTTCTTTCTAGAAAAAACTTCTGTGGCATTGTTTTTCCCAAGTCAATTTTCTTTCGCTATCTGAACTTAACTTTAACTTTGATAAAAGCTTTTATGTTGCTTTCCAGTTTAAAGGACTTTCACTACTTTTCTCTGATTCCTATTACACAAGCTTTCCCCCTGAAATTTGCATAGCTATACCAATTATGCAAACAGTAACCTTGCTATTGCTTCATGGGAGACTTACCTTCTCAAATGATCTAAAACAGGTTACACCATGAGAAGTCTAAGAATTTCAAGCACCCTGCAGAAGTTCTGTATACTGAAAGAATAATTTAAACATGCTTTTCCTAGCTGGAAAATTCTCTTTTAAAATTACCTTTTTCCTTGCTTGATGATCTTTGGAAGAATGTGCCTTCACATGCTTTCTTAGGGAACTTGGGTCTGTGTAGCGTTTGGTACATCCTGGAATTTGACAAGCATAAGGTTTCTAAATGAGAAAGAAAGAAACAGCTGTGGTTAAATCATAAAGGTAACTGGGGAACGTTTTACTCAAAGACTATTGACTTCAGAGCATGAACTGTTACCAACTGACTGATGTGAAATGCTGGCTAATACTCACGCATTTTAATTACAAAGTCTAGTAACTTTGCATGATGGTAAAGAGAAGGGTAAACTTTCAAGGAACAAAGAGATGCCCTATCCTTGATGATTTCTAAGAGATTGCTTTAGTGTGCACTCTAACCACAAAACCTCTTGTGCTATTTTTTAATGTGGAAATTATTAGTAAGCATCTCCAGTCATACTTACAGTTATGTTTCCCTGAGAATAATCTTTGGTACTGTCAGAAACTAGTAAACATATATTCTTTAAGGGTTCAGGTAAAGAAGCTGTAGAAAAGTCTAGAAAAAAACTGGGTATTTTTCAGAAGAAACCTGATTCAGAAAGAGAGAGGGAGAGAATTAAGAAGAGAAAATTAGTGTAAAGTGAGTAAGAGACAGTAGGTTTCAAAACGGACATGTGAAAAATCATCCAGAGAAGCATTAATAATGTTAGTTGCAGAGGAGTCCTGGTACTGAGCCTGAGTTAATTGAATAAGCTCTTGATGGACTGCAATCAGAACACACATTTTGGCTATTCCAATTCCCCCATGCTCCTGAAAGATGTGAGGTATGGTGCTTAAAGCTGAGTCTAGGCTATGCTTTTTTTTTTTTTAGGATGTTGTTTTGTTCTTGTTGCCCAGGCTCGAGTGCAGCAGCTTGATCTCTGCTCGCTGCAACCTCTGCCTCCTGGATTCAAGGGATTTCCCTGCCTCAGCCTCCCGAGTAACTGGGATTAAAGGCATGGGCCACAACCCCCAGCCTTTTTTATTTTTGTATTCCTCGTGCTTGGTACCAAATAGAAATGAATGAATAAGAGCAGCTCACATCCATTCACATTTCAGCACCTCTTCCTACTGTTATGATCCTTAAACTTATCAAAGATTTGAGACTGTGACTCTTCAGTTAGGAGATAAATCAAAATCTTCTACTTATTTCAAGAAATGAAAAATTAAAAATCACAGGATTAACTGTGTTCATAAAATATATTAATAGTAACTGGGCTGCTTAGTGTCTCCTCAGGTAAGGTATTTGAGTTGCGCTTGTATAATGTGATATGTAAAGAAGAGACCTGAAAGCCTATCTCAGGATTCTTGCTCTAGAAACTTATTATAGTTTTAAAATATATATATCTAATTTCTTTTTAATGTTGCTTCTGTTTTTATGTGCAAGTGTGTCATTCTGTGGGCCAAGAAATAAGTGGATTATGTTATTTAACCTACTAGAAGCCATATTTATGGTTCACTCCATTTTTGTGTCTTTTTTGATTCTAAGAACAAGGTAAAATCATGAATATATAATTTAATTTGGAAAACCAAACTTGAATTCTGTGTTTGATATCCGCTATGTTCATTGACCGACTATTTGACTGGTTGGTTAAGTCACTCCAAAGTATGATCCCAGGATGTGCTGGGCACTGTGCTTCAAATTAGGGACTTAAAACTGAACAACAGATAAACCAGCTTCTCCATACCTCATGGTTTCCACAAAATAGTGAGCTTATTATTGGCTACAGTCACTTGCCAATTAGTTTCTACTGAGTAAGCAAAGGTTTTCTTTAACCTGGGAATCATTTCTGAATTCACATAGCCTTCTTGCACTAGCCTTCCCTACCCTGCGCTGGCCTCAGGAGTACAACTAGCTAAGATCTTTGCTGGCAATCCCATTGTAAAAGCTTCAGCTTTGAGCATTAGAGGAGATGTTGCATGTACAAAAGGCTTAATGATTGTTAAGAAGTTATATCAATTGATGCCATTATTATTACCATGATCACTACAATTTAGGTTGGTAATGTCATTTTCTATTTGATTTTGAGATGTTCTAGAGAAAGTTTGACTACACACCCACTTTTCCTCTCAGCTGACCTTCATTTTCTTCTCTTGTTGTCAGCCACCAGGGAGGGACTGGTATGCCAAAATAGCAATGTCAGGTACTGGGTTAAGTAGCACTGCTGCAGCTGTCATTTTATCTCGGGTTACCTAAGCTTTAACTAGCAGGCTACACTTCATCCAACCACATATTTTGTTATTTTCCACCTGTACTGTACAATTACTTTCCCTGTTTAGATATTGAGATGCTAATAGAGAAATTAATTAATACAACTTTTAAGGGTTAGAATTAAGAACTCAGTAATCTTTATGGGAAGACCATTTTTACTACTAATAAAAAATCCACTTAGTTGAAGAAAGATACTTTATCCAAAATTCTGACAGCATTAGCATAAGGAGTGCTTAATGAAAGGGAACAAGGACTTACATTTAAATAATAGATTCTTCAAGCAAGTGAGTTTGTTTTTTAAAACAAGTGTGTGATTTCTATACGCTCTGAAAAGAGCTTACTAATTTGTTAAATGTAGTAAAAATTTAAACAGGAGCTAGTTTGTAGCTTAAAGGAAAAAAGATGGTTTAAAAATATTTAGTAGAGAAATAATTTTTCCCAAAAAAAAGTAGCTGAGTTTTTAAAAGCTCTTGCAGTCGGGGAAATTATTGTATCAGGTAGCTATCCTCAAAAGTTTTTCAAAAAGATATGGATTTTTATTCCAAAGTGATTTCTGAAAATGCTCTTAGTTTGATTAGCTAAAATTAGCTCCAAGCAAAGGAGGGCAGTACGGAACAGTAACACTTAGCCTCACAATAGTCTTTCAAACTACAGATAACTAGCTGGAGTAGAAGCAATTTCTCAAGACAATCTTGTCTCATAAATGTTCATTCTTCCATGATAAAGGTTAATGACAAATTGGAAAATTTATTGGATCCTACCAAGACCTTTTTAGGCACAACAAAATAGGGCATTTTAACACAATTTCTTTTTTTTTTTCTTTTCCTACTTAAAAAATCCCACTATTCACCACATTTATTCATTTAGTATTCTATTCTATTGGTCCCAAAATCACTGAATTCAGGTAGAGTAGAAACTGGATCCATCCCACACTCATGTTGCTCTAATTCTATTTGAGATATTCACTAGGCAAACCATCACATTTATGCATATTAGGGGATAATTCTGTTTAGAAAGGTTATGTGACATATAGCTAAAATGACTTCTATCGATATGACTAATAAAGACTAATATAAAATTTAATAAATGTGTCAACTATAACATCAGAAGAATCTTAAATATGTATGAGAAGGTATGTAGAAATAACAGTATCTTTTCAAAATTCAAACTCTGGTGTAGTTTAATAATAGACATCAGAATGTTAGCACCGAAAAAGTACTGTCATGAATACATTATTTGCAGGAACGTGGGATAAGAGATCTATGATGTGTATAATACACTTACCCTGATGACTTTGTTAAGTGAAGTGAAATTACCTAGAGTACCTGGCCTAGTGTAAGGAAAACAGCATCAAAGCCTGGGAAATGCAAAGGAGGGCTATCAATGTAATTGAGAAAATAAAAGACAAGGATCATAGAAAAGGCATTTGGGAATGAGCAAAATGTAGCATTAAGGGAGTTAAGGGTGTCATAATGAAAATCAATTGTTCTCATAGGGTTGATGTCAAAGAATATGTGGCTGTTAACAGATAGGAAGCATGAGGAAACTGAACCCTTGGGAAAGATTTGCTTTCTTCTTAGATCAGTTGAAGGTGGAAATACCAGGTGGTTTCTAAAGCAAAGGGCCAAATTCACTCTCGAAAATCATTCCAGTCACAAAGTTCTTATGTCAAGAGGAAAAGAACCAGGGTATAAAAAACGAAGAAAAAAACCAAAAACTGGTTCATATTCCTAGCAATAGCATGCATTACCAACTTGATATCTGAATACTGAGTTTAATGCTAGTCTCTACTGATCACTCTCTGTACTAAAATCTACTATAGGACAGCCCCTAAACTGCTTTTGCTTTGTACATAGCAGTGACCCTTTTGTCACTGGACAAGTAACCCTTTGTCCCAGGAGGTTGTAATATTTAGAATAACCTGCTACTACAGAAAAATGAAACAGCCAAAGAGGGCCCCATCTGGCCTTTTACCAGGCTCCATTGCTGCCCTTGGCATTGTCCCTGTAACCTGCAGACCATAAAGCAAACATTTCACCAGCCCACTATCAAGCAGGCACTTCCTCACACTGGGCTCTGGGCTGGAAAGTGGAAAGCTCCTGCCATTCTTACAGTGTCCAGATGCGTCCGCTGGTGTTGGCGCGGTCGCTGGAGTTACTGAAGGCCTTCTGACAACCCGGATGCTGGCACAAATAGGGCTTCTCGCCTGTGTGGCTCCGCAAGTGGATCTTGAGATTTTCAAGCCTTGAAAAGGCCTTCTTGCAACCTTCAAACTGCAAAAAGAAAACAATTTTTGGTTGTTGAGAAGGACCTTGAATGTTTGAGTCTAGGGGACAGGAAAAAAAAAATGTCCTTCATTTGTACTTTTCCTAAAATGATAAAATAAAATCAAACCCAAACAGTAATAAATATTGCTTCTAAAAATATCCAAATGTTTATGTGAAGTGCATTTTTCCACTGAATATAGATGCCACTTTCTGTACCAGATTTGGGTCCCAAACTGATTTCTGTGATTACTTATGTCAAAGAAAATTCACTGTGAGCCATCTGGCTTTGTTAATAAAAAAACAGTCATGTGTGTCTTAAAGATGTATTAAAAATTAACACACTTTTCCATTTCCAAATTTGTCTAAATTGAAGGAACTGGAAAGGAAGAAACTTTTTGACAACTAATAAACTAATAAAAAATCAGAGTGATATATGAGAAAAAGGAGAATTGAAGATCCCTGAGTCCAGGATGAAAAAGACATGTGTCCACTAGATCAATATGACCATACATTTCCTTAACTTATATTTGTAAGTTTTTTCCAACTTTCAAAAGAGTGACCATGTTAACATATATATGGCAATGCCAAGACTAACAAGATAAAGTTTTTAACACGTTTTATAAAAGAAGCTAAAAGACAGACAATTCATTTAGTGCAAAACCATTTTCCAAATAAAGTACTGTAATACTCTAATCTTTGTTTTATTTTTTAAACATTTTGTTATCTAATTCACGAGGAAAAGAAGATGAAAGGCTTAAGATTTCAATAAATGTGTCACTGGTTTGTCAATAACATTTATTGACAGTAACATTTACTTAATGTCTTCTAAGGACAAAATATCAGCTACTATTAATAGGGTCAAACTTTGGAATAACAATCTAATAAAGATAACGTGTTAGAGAAAGCCTGTAAATGAAGCATAAAGGTGAGATGGGGATTTATCTTTCAACCCTCTCTTTGGTGCTAAACCCCAGAATATTTATGTTACTTAGACAATTTTAATCCCATTTGAGTTCCCACCGGAAGGGAAACTGAGAAATATGGAAAACCTACCAGAATGAAGCATAATACATTTAAAGCAATTAAGAAGACTCACTTCTTATAGAGGAATGCAGGGGGGTGAGGGGTAGGTAAGGAAGGAAGGTAAGTTCCATATGGTTTCCATTCAAAATTAGCAGGCATGAAATAACCTTGCTGCAAGAAATTTTATAAAACTCTTTGGTTTTCTTACTATAATAGACAGTAGAGGACATTGTTCACAACCGAATGACCTAGAACTGGCCAGGTTTTGGTTATTGGAATTTTCATCTTTAAGAAAAGGAAGAACTAAGTAAAAAAAATAATTAAACATGTCATAACTTAATCTATTTAAGTTGTCCAGATTTTGCATGCTGGAGTATTTTAAGAAATTTATGAAAGTTGCACTTATTTTTGATTGAGAGTTATACATGTTTCACAGACATATGTTGGTTTATTTCAATTTTGATATTTTGCTTAAAATAATTTTGGTGTTTTCCTGATTTCTATTTCACATAAAAATAAATTTAGCCTGAACAGAAGATGAATGCTGACGAAGCCAACTACTTTTTCAGCAGAGTAAAAGGAAACGTCACTAGAGGGAGAGAGGAGTTAGGGGGCTCATTTCTGCAGGTTTTCAAGTGACTCTCAAATTTAAGAATAAAGGGAATCAAAATTAACCCCCAACTCATAGCTAAGAGGCTTCTGCTGACCAAACCTCTGTTTTTAGGGTTCTCTTTGAATGACGACTCAGAGAAAACTCTTGGAGCTCAGTTTATTTGACTTGGAATCACCTGGTGGACCACACTTAGGTCTGAAATGAGCTTGTGGTTTTAGACACGCCAAGTATGTAGCTGAGTTTCTAGCAAGGCTCTTTTGTAGGGTGGATTCCATTTTGGGGCCAGCTCCAGGGGCACATTCCCAAACCTGAGTAGGCCCCACATCCACTCTGGTCCACAGTCACCCCTGATCTTGGTCTGAGAGAAAGCTGCATTGTTTCAGCACTAGGATGAGAGTGAAGAACTACTTTAGAATAAGATTAATGAAATTTCTGTGAGTATAGGATAAAACAAGATCCCTAGTTCTACTATAGAGGGATTAGAAGGATCCAAGACATGTCTCTGATGAATTCAAACTGTTCACTTGATACAACATAAACTATATGTGAGAATACCATTTCCAAGTTCTTTCCAGTTAAATGTCCACTTAAATATTCAGTTAAAAGTCAACTAATTGCTATGATTACTCTTAACAGAAGCAATAATCAAAGACCAAAGAGCTTACTGCATTCCAAGCAAATCAGTGCAAAATGAACAATATCTCATGACATCCTGATCATTTTCTTTTCTTTTTCTTTTTTTTTTTTTTTTTTTTGAGACAGGGTCTCACTCTGTCATCCAGGCTGGAGTGCAGTGGCACATTCTCGGCTCACTGCAACCTCCGACTCCCTGGTTCAAGTGATTCTCCTGTCTCAGCCTCCTGAGTAGCTGGAATCACAGGCACGGGCCACCACATCTAGCTAATTTTTTTGTATTTTTAGTAGAGAAGGGGTTTTACCACGTTGGCCGGGATGGTCTCGATCTCCTGACCTTGTGATCCGCCCACCTTGGCCTCCCAAAGTGCTGGGATTCATCCTGACCATTTTCAAATAGCAAAGATAGAAGATAATATAGGCACCCAGACTGAAAATGACAACAAAAAGATTATATGTAAAATAATCAAAATCTAGCTGATATCAGATGCTTCCTCTGTAACAAGAAAAGGCAGAAGACCATAGAATAGCATTACAATATTCTCAGGGGAAAAGATTACGAATGAAGGGTTTGACCTCATTATGTTGTATGAATAAAGGCAGAAGAAAGGAAATTTCATATAGTCAGGTGCTCATAACATACAGTGCCAACTGACTCTTGTTGACAAAATTCACTTGCAGGAACGATGGAACCTACGGCTAGTAAAATCAGGCACTAAAGGATTAATAAATGACTTAGTGAGGTGCCAAATATCCAACTCATCCCAGGAGTGTGCAGGGCACCACACCTGAATGAACTTGTCACACTGACAATTCTGCAAAAAGAGAAAGGAGGTGCTGTTCATTTCTCTAATCGCATGTGGATGAAACTTGAAAGCAAACAATTTTATCATGAATCATTATCATTTATTATGGGAACAACCCTGTAATTCATGACAAGAATTTCCCCCTCCCTCAGGCAGTTTTACCCCTAGATTTATAAGTTCAATTAAATGCAAATGCATTAAAAATAAAACAACATTTAGGCAGGCTTATAAAAGATTATTATGATATATACCAAAATTGGATTCTTTGGCTGTCTGAGCAAATGGATGCCTTTTATCCTTCTTATTTTTTTCATGTTTTCCAAATCTTTCATGAGTGAGCGTCACCTTGTAAATGGACATCTAAGCTTAGGGAAGCAAGGACCATTAGGAGTGTTTCCTTGGGTTTGGGCAGATACAGAGGCTTGCTCATTGAGGTTCCTGAAGTTCAAGTCCATCCTGAAACCTAAGGTCCACATTGTCAACTGACTGCTTGCATCACTGCCACTGGACAACTCCTACCCAAAATTGAACAATATCCTATTTTTAGGTCTTCTGCTTCCTGGGCTAGCTGTAGACGATGAGCCCAGGACTTAGTTACACATGACTGAATTATCAGGTCAAAGTTTGCCCAAGGTTCAAAACCAGGCTACATACAGGAAAACAAGAGAAACACCAACCAACAACAAACCCTCAGAATCCAAGGGGGAAACAGAAGGTGGCTGAATAGAACATAAGCGGGACAAATGCAGGGTGAACGTGTGGGGAGCAGCAGTGGTGGAAAAGGGGCCTGGTGTGCACTGAGGACTTATTTCCATACCAAGTTTCTTTCTAGAAAATGTCCCCTATGTTAGTAATTTTATCTAAATAGCATTATTTTTCCCCCAACAAATACTGAGTAAAACCTATGGGCATGGAAGCAAGGTCAATATGTACAGCTGGGCAGGGTACATGCTGATGCACCCCTGAGGAGTGGTTCTCAAAGAGGTCCCTAGACCAGCAACATTGACATCACCTGGGAACTTGTCAGAAATACAAATACTCTGGCCCCATCCTGGACCTATAGAATAGTGTATAGACTTACATTCATGGGTTTTGAAAACACTGCATTGCATGAAGCCTCCCTTTGAGAAAAATTTCCATTAGAGGCTTTTGTGTAAGGGTCTAAAAATGAAAGCCATCTGACTGCTAACAAGCCCTGAAGAAGATTTAGATATTCTGATGAACACTACCACAGTGTGAGCAGGTGAGTTAGGAAATGCCATTCATACTGTGATCACTGTCCATTTATTGATGAAAATCTTGTGACAAAAGTAAAGTGTTTTGCGGAATTTACCCATTTCTAATTCAGACAAGAGTCGCATGGACTAGTGGAGCAGCAGCCATCCTAGATGGAAAAGTCACCTCCGTTACAGAGCAGGGCGAAAACACAAAATCTCAGAATCTCCATCTCTTACTGGAGACTCTTTAAATTCCCAGCTTCTGAATCTGCTACCAGGCAGATGTCTGGTTCTGAAATAGGCGTGCCCACAAGTTCCCTCAGTGGCCTCCTGACCAATAAAACAGCCCATATTTCTACTGCCCATTACATTCCCCCTGTTGAGAAAAAGCACAGAAGGGAAGCCATCATTTTCTATTTGCACATTTCAGTGGCTTTGCAGACACATACGGGAATGGTGCATGGAACTGTAAGTGACAGAACTTATACTCCTGGGTTTTGAAAATACTACATTGCATGAAGCCTCACTTTGAGAAAAATTTAACTCTGAGGTTGTTTTCAAGTAACAAACTTTAATTAGAAAGTTTAAGTTATTGCAAACCTAAAGAACCTTAGCTTGTACCACTGTGCTAATTTAGATTATTTTATATTTAAAGAATCATAACTGGACTGTAATCACCATCTATATATATATTGGCTTGATTACAGATTGTTGACATTAAGTGGCATTAAGATGACCTTTGAAATATTACTTTCCCTTTCTATTAGAGGCTTTTGTGTAAGGTTCTAAAAATGAAAGGCTCATTAGACACCATTAAAATAGGATTTATTCCATATGTGTAACCAATAATTAAGTAGAATATTACTCCCTCCCTTAATCAGCTACTTAGAGTGCTGAGAAGCACAAGTTCACATTCAAAGCAGTAATAACAGCAAACCTTTCCTGATCAGGTTTCCATACCATTGCTAATGTCAATGAAATCCAAACAGAAAGGGGTCTATGATGCTGGACATGCTTTTTAAAATATACATTTGATTTGAATTAAGGCTTAGTGTTTACGACCCTGGGAAGTACACACTTTCACAATTTCGTCAATAAGACCAATTAATCCCATTAGTGATGTCTGATGCTGAGCTATGCAGCAAGAACTGACTGACAAATTATATGCCAGTTCACATCTCCACACACAGACCAAAGATAACAGAGAAGAAAGGCATGGGCGGAGGATCAGCGAATATTTCTAATCCTGCAGATACTGTCAAGGTGACTTCCACAATAAGTCCAAGAGTTCAAGTCCACTTGAATCAAGCACATACCTCAAAGCCGTAAGTGAAAGATTACTTCTGTGACTCAGAAAAAGATGGTCAAAGGGCCACCTTATACACTTGAGGAGAGGTGAGAAAGCTGATGCGTGTTTTCAGCTGGGATTTAGTTCTGGAAGCTTCTTTCTAGAGCAGTGTCTTCCCACCTTCACCTGGGAGACTTGTTAAAATACAGACTCTGCCTCAGTAGTGCTAGGTGGGACCTGAGATCTGGGATTTCTAACAGTCTCCCAGGTGATACTTCTAAATGGTGGAAGTTTGAAGGTTACACTTTGAGCAGCAACATTCTAGGGATCATTAGGTCACCCTAATCTTGAAAATATATAGTATAGTGGGATTTTAAAAAGAAGAAATGGCATAAAAGAACTAGAAACTTAATAAAATACTAAAGGAAAGAAACAGACTGTGGCAGTTTCACGTCTTAGATTGTGAAACAGTTAAATCTAATTTTAAAATGTAGGTGGGAAAATAATAGGGGAAAAAAAGTAGAAGAAAGGTCAGAAAAAAAAGACCAAGAATCACAAGAAAGACTGTAGAAGCAGACTGGGGCCATCTGATTTTGTTTCTCCTTCTGCAGACTTCGCATCCGGACATATGGCTCACCTTGTGCTACTCTGGTTTCTGTTTCCAATGTATTCCTTTTTGTTTGTTTGTTTTGTTTTGAGAGAGTCTTGCTCTGTCACCCAGGCTGAGTGCAGTGGCGCTATCTCGGCTCACTGCAACCTCAGCCTACCTCAACCTCACTCCTACCTCAGCCTCCCAAGCAGCTGAGATTACAAGTGCGTACCACCAAGCCCGGCTAATTTTTGTATGTTTAGTAGAGACAGGGTTTCACTATGCTGGCCAGGCTGGTCTCAAACTCGTGACCTCGTGACCACCACCTCAGTCTCCCAAAGTGCTGGGATTATAGGCGTGAGCCACCGCGCACAGCCTCCAATGCATTCTTAATAGTACTGGATGCTCTAGCAAATCTTAATATTTACATCAGTTTGTAGAAAGTGCCACATAAGGAGAGAAAAAGAAAATCATTCAAATGTTTTGAGGCTTTTCAAAAGTATCTAATTCATGAATCGATTACATGGAATAATGAGGGAATTCCTTCTGCTCCTTGTTTTGTGCAGACTAATAACTCCACAATGGGAATAGAGAACATGTCTCTATGTATTCTTGCTTTGCGATTTTACTCATGTTACAGTCAAATCACCCTCTTGTCCTTAACAGAGCATTGTACTCAGGAGTTTCTGTGTTTCCTTTTGGTTGCCAAAAGGTAATAACTGATTTTATAACATTTCAAAGGTTTTATCCAGAATAATAACTGCCTCATTGGAAAATTATTTAAAGTTAGGATAGGGTTGTCCCTGGTTAATTTGAGAGTCCTCTTAACTTCAGGGAAATCAGTGTATCCCAAACTGAGTTTCCAAAAGTTCCATGTAGCTAAACAGATTTTCACTTGCATTTCCTACAACAATCTTCAAAGTTTCCCTGACCCTGGGTTTGGATGGGGCAGGTGGAGGAGAGAAAAGGCTGTGACACTTTGGTCTCAATGAGTCAATCACTCACTGAGTGCATACCAGTCAACTGGCATTCTGAAGTGGCCTACAGTCCTCATTTACCCAGATTATCTGGAACTATTAAAAATGTTGTAGAACTAATATGAAACTCTTTCTGTAATGTTTTCCTAAACTGTAATAAACAGATTCGAGTTACTGTGTTTTTCCTTTGTATAATAATCTGGTGTACAAAACGGACCTATTAACTAGCTCATAAATACAACTTCCTGGCTTGTTGTTCAGCTTATTTTTGATGAAGAAATCTGTATAAAACAAGGGTTACTGAAATGGACAGTACATACATGTTTCGCATTGCTTTAAAGGAATTTGTTGCTTTCTAACATTTGAGTCATGAGGAAGTAGCTGACTCTTAAAAGGGTCCTTTAAATAAGGTTGCAAAATTAATGAGAGTTCAACTTAAAAAATGAAAATGGAAAAACTTTTCAAGAAGCCACAAGACAATGTAGAGAGAATTATGTCATTTCTGTGCCAGCATTTGAACCGTATTAAATTTTTATGGAAATTATCAAGTGTCTGGTTTGTAACATTGAAAGGAGCTGGGGACAAAGGGAACCTCATCATGGGCATTTTATCATGACTGGAAACAGAATATTCACAGTGCAACACTGATATTTAAGACATATCACATGGCCTTCTCTAGCTATTATACACATATAAGATATCATATGTTATCCATGTTATATCAATACAATGCCAGAAAACTACAATTTCAAGTGAATAATTATTTCTGTGAGTAGGTAAATAATAAAAACTGGTTGCCTGGAGGTTGTGTAAGCAAAACAGTAAGTTTTTGTTGCTGCTGTTGTTTATTAGCATTGATTTCATGCAATCTGTGAATATATATCCACAAAAGCATGTATACTTCAGGGGTTGGCAGACAGTAAAAAAAATGCATTTGATAGCATGCCAGTAGAGCAAATATGTTTCATGGCTATAGAATTAGTTCTGCATAAACATACCTGTCTTAGTCCATTTTCTGTTGCTAGAACTGAATACCACAGACTGGGTATTTTATAAAAAAAAAAAAAAATAGAAGTTTATTTAACTCACAGTTCAGAAGACTGAGAAGTCTAAGGGCATGGCAGCAGCATTGGCTGGGGACTTTCATACTGTGTCATATCATGGCAGAGAGGCCAAAGGGGAGGTCGGCAAGTGAGAAAAGGGGGCGGAACACAAGGGGTGGCCTCACTTTACCACAGCCTGCTTTGGCGACAACTAATGCAGTCCCATTAGAGTGAGAACTCACTCACTCCTGTGACAATTAACCCAGGCCCATGGGAACATTAATTCCTCTTAACAATCTAACCACTTCTTAAAGGTCCCACCTCTCAGCACTGACACATAGTGGACCAAATTTTCAACACATAAACTCCAGGTATCATACTCAAACCATAGCAATAGATAAAAGGAATCAAAGTGTTTAATTGTCTGTGTACCTGTGTTTTTGATCACCACATAGCCAGGTATAATTCCATGTACATGTATTATATATATGGAATATGTGTACTATGTATAAGAAGTATTATGATTATATATTACAGATACATGTATATGGAATTATACCTGGCTATGTGGTGATCAAAATAAAAAGTATAAAGTATAAAGCACACAAATAAAAGCAGTGCTAGATGTTTTACTATTCTACATTAAAGAAAAGAATTCTTTCAAACTCTAAGTACAAGCAATATACCAAGTGACCAATTCCCTCGTCCATTCATGGATGCATTGACGTTTCTCACACACATACTGAGTTTCTTGCACATTCAGTACTTCATTAGGCTCTGCAGATGATGCAAAAGTAACATTGGTTTTCATCTTACCTTTCCTGCCTTCATAATGTGTTCCAGGAGATAGAAATACATGCAGAATAAACTTGGAATCTGACCCTGCTTGCTCGAACACCCCCCATATTATTTTCTATATATAAAAATGAGGCGACTATTGGGGAGGTGAGGAAGCTAAGAGAAGGTTGGAGAATTCATCCTTTCGATTTTAGGCAATAATTTTTGTATTTAAAATAAAAGTCAGAAGCATTCTCTGTAACTCTAGTTTCTCCAAATGATCTGCCTCAGAAATATATTTCCAACTTTCAGAAGTCAGAAAGGGAAAGATGAAGTAAAAGACAACTAATTAAGCAAAATGAAAGAAAAAGCAGAAAAATAACAACAACAACAAAAAAAAAGAAAGAGACTACAGGTCAAAGAAGGGAAGGGGGAGGAAAAAGCTCTGAGGCCCTATGGCTTAGCATACATGTGATCAAGGCCTGTCCCCCTCTTCCCTGTTCCCCACATCTCCCACCTGGGCTCCAGGCCAGCCCAGCTGCAATTCCCTAATTAAGCAGCATGTTGCTTTTTGCCTCTCACCTTTGCATATACTACTTCCTGTGCCTGATTACATCCTGCTAACCCTTTAGCTTGGTGCCGCCTCCTCTGGGAAGCCTTCCTTGAGGCTTTTGCCAAGGCAGAACAGATCAGTGACCACACATCCCCACCATGCTTTGCCTACTGCCTTGCTAACACTTGGAAGTAGAGTAATTGGATTGTTTGTTTCCCCTACTAGGCTGTGAGCTTTATAAGGACAAGGTACTGAGTCTTATTAATGCTTTTGTTGCCAGCACTAGGTGCAGTGCTTGGCATGTACTTGGCAAGTGATTGCAGATTATTTGCTAAATAAATGCTGAAGAAAATGGAGAGAATGAACTCTTTGTAAGAAAGCGTATTGATTTCCTAGACTTCCTTGTGCAGTAAGCTCATTAAGGCCTTTTAATTAGGTTGGGTTAGTTACTGCTCATGATGACATCAAATGGTCAACACTGCAAAAGCTTTTATAAGATGCATTTATAGGCTTTAGATGCTGAATTTTAATGTCCTATAGAAACACTGTAAAATGTATCTTTGTTTTAATATTTAACCACGTGAGGAAAAATACTAATAACAACATATGGTTATATATTTTGTGAATGTGATGCGTTTACTTCTTTATTGATGTTCAGAGAAATCTTTAGCAACACTGGTGAAGTAAGTGAGCTGTTTTCCTACCACTCCCTTTTCCAAATTTGAGCTAAACACACAGATCTATTGGGAACGTGTTATTAGCAATAATTCAAGGCACATAAATGTGTGCCTTCTTCATACATAAAGGAAAAGAAACTGTTTTGAATTGCCCTTTAAAAGCTGAGCTAATACGCTGTCAAATATGCCAGGAAAGAGCCTCTCATCAGAGTTTCTCATGCAAAGAAAAAAAGATCTTTTCGACCTTGCCCTGAATTGCCCTGAGTCAAGTGTCCCCAAAGAACAGGTCAAGCAGTTTCCCATGATGCCATGCCTCTGTCAACCACCCTATAACCAACCTCTCTGAATGGGAGGCACAGACTCCAATCCGGTGTCCCAGGTTATAACTATGCTTGGCTACAGGGTTTGTGTTCAAAGCACACGGGCTGAAGCAAAGCCTTGGCTCTGTCTTCCCTGTTGGCAACAGACTTGGCTGCCCAGTAATTAATTGTCTTTGACTGCAAAGATGAGAATTGCCACTGCTTGCCTTCAGTTTTATTAAGAATTGGCATGCTTGGTTTAACAGAACTAAGCAATATATTTATTTACTATGGTGTTTCCCAAAATGATCGCTGAATTCTGTCATCTCTTGACTGAGAAACTGTTTGCGGGTTGCAACAGAATGTATGCTAACATACATACAGCAACACAAACCTCCAAGACAAACTGTTTAAGTCAATTTGCTCATCATATAGGCACATAGGTGCAAATATGTGCATATGCATTTGTGGGTACAGCCATGGGCACACACTTTAACACTTGCACACATATCCCACACAGATTCTGTAATAAACGTGTGTGTTTAAGATCTGTGTGCAGGGGTGTAGAAGCAAGCATGAATTTGCCAAGAGAGAAAAGGAAATTCACACACGAAGAGAATAATTTACCATAAATTGGCCCACACTGAGTTTATTCCAAAAAACGGAGTGCAAGATGCCAAATTTTTAATGGCTCTTGCTATTCCAGATCTGGCCCTGACAAGCTTTGGAAGAGATGCAAGTGGGCAGGAAAGATGGGATTAAAAAATTATATCTTAAGCCTTTTCACTTTCAAAAGTAAAATTTCCACCACTGCGACAGGGGGAAAGAGAGTGGGAGCGATATTTTCCTGACACTGTGCTTTTCTCAACAAAAAGTCATCGATTTCCATTATGCACTTCTTAAATATAAATCCTGTAATTCTTGTTAAAAATCATCACTGACTGGCTGCCTAAAAAAGAAGGAGATATGAAAATAATGGGACTCAAAACCTTGCATTAGCCCTGGCGGCCATTACAAAGGGGAGATCTCAGAGTGATGACTTCACTGCAGCTCCGTCGTCCTAGGATTGACAATCTTTTGTGACAACCCACACTGGTTCATCAAAACCACTCACTTGCTTCAAAAATGCATCATCTCCAGTTTCTTTTCTTTTAAGGTGGAACTTTTTTGCATAGCTCTCCCATCACAAGCCCTTGCTGGCACACAGCAGGGACTCAGAAAATCCTTCATTCTTTCCACTTGCTCTTCTCCTTTCTTGTTCTGATTTTAAACTACTCTATCCCATTTCTGAATGTCTCTCTCTCTGTTGGTTGATGAGGAAATCTCTCTCACACTTTGCCTGTTCTTCCTATATGCCCTTCTTCCTATATGTTCGCTCACGGGTAAGAAGCTGTCATTAAATCCGCTAACTCTTTCCACGTTTAGGTCTTAGGACCCACATGTTATTCAATCACTGTCATGCATGAACTGCACTTTGATCCCTATAATTCTTATGAAAATACCTTGGCTCAGAATTGCAACCTCAATCCCCCTGACTTTTCTACTTAATACACCTTCCATTCCCTCTCTCTGGAACTTGACTCCAATTATCACAAGAATAACAGGTCTATGAAAAATTCTGCCTAAAATTATAAAGTCTGGGATAAATGAGAATATTTCATCATCTTGGATACCTTAAATTTGATGAGAATATGGGTCTAATTATTTAGAGTAGTTGGTCTTTGAATTGAATTTAACTATTATTGTTTATTATTTCCATAAAAAGTAAAAGAATGAGTAAAATGAGTTGTTTCCATGATATGTTTCTTCCTTTATACTATCTCCTTGCCATTTTACCAGGCCAACAATTTTGGCAGGAAAGTATATAGCACATAGTAAATTCTTGATAAATGTTAGTCATTATCATCATCCATATATATATACAAATTATCTAACATTATTGTTCCTATTTTACAAGTGAAGGAAATTGAGATGTAGAGAGGTTAAGTGACTTTCCAAAGTCACACAGCTAGTAAGTAAAGAGCCTCAGCTAGGATCATGGCCTTTTGGTTCAGTTATTTAACCAAGTATTCCCCCCATGTAATTCCAAAGGAATGTTACTTTTCAAGAGGTCAAGGAGATAAGGAAAGAAACATGTCTTAGGAGGAATCCAGTTGCTCTCTTTCTTTTTTTCTCTTACAAAGTAAAAAATGTTAATAATTTAAATTCACAAAGACCAACTATCCTAAATTATAGTAATCATTCTTATCAAAACCTGAGCACAGAGTTAAACCACTAGCAATGACTAGAAAGTACTGTGAGCCTTATGTCCTTGGCATAATCTTCCTTTTAACTAACTATACTTCTCAAATAAAAACAAATGTGGTATGCATCTGTGAGCCACTCAGCAGCCTGGGCTGCTGAGAAAAAAATGCAAAATGATACCTGGCATAAAAGAGTCAACATGGCAATTCTAGAAGAACCTACAAGATTGCACATTCAGCCAAACAATGAAATATCTTACAGCAAGATCCCTTTTCATTTTATCAAATATAGGATCCTGAGAATTACTACCAATTTACCAATAGTAACAAAGGAAAAATAAACAAAAAAAAATGAAAAAAAAATTACCAACAGTAAAAAAACTTGGCCCTTCTTAGGGGCATACTTAGCTTAGCTTTTCTTCAAAGTAACTTTACTGATGGAAAAAGAAAGATATTTTAGAAGTTCCCATAATCTAACTGGTGCCTAGTACATATTAGGTGCTCAACAAATCATCTTTTTTGGAAAAATAATAAATCAATGTAATATTTGCCTAAATATTTGTTGTAGCACTTTCAATTTTCTTTGAGGCAAAATTCCTCAAGAAAGAGAAAAATAGGGGGAGGGGATCCAAGATGGCCAATTAGGAGCAGCTCAGGATTGCAGCTCCCAGTGAAAGCGCTGAGGGTGAGTGGATGCCGCATTTCCGGATGGATCTTTATTGTCCACAGACCAGGAGATTCCCAGGTGGAGGAGCCCCATGGGTCGCCACCACGGCTGGTTTGGCCGGAGCGGCTGTTTTTCACGGTTCTCTGTACAAAATACACGGGTCCGGGCGCCGTTTTAGCTGGTGATTGGAGCTCTGGGAAGGCAGAGTTGCCCATTCATCTGATTAAAAAGGGGACTGAAACAGGGGAGCCAGGCCAGGAGATTCCTGGGCAAAAAAGTGCCAGGAATCTCAGCGCTGCTGTTTCAGCTGACGCAGTGGGTCCCCGCATGGGAAATCACACAGATCCTGGTGCCTTTTCAATAGGTGACTGGAACACCTGGGAGACAGTCGACCGCTCAACTAAAAAAAAAGGCTCTGAGGCAGGGAGCCAGGTGATCAGGCTCGGCTGGTCCCACTCCCACAAAAAATAGCAATCGGAAATGCTCTGGACTGAGAGTTTCACAGCAAGCACAGCTGAATCCTGGAGAGTCCAGCTCTGTGGGGGGAGGGGCATCCGCCATTACTGAGGCAATCCACCACTAGGGAGGTAGTTTGCCATTGCCGAGACAGCCCACCATTGCAGAGGCAGTTCTAACTACACCTGTATAAACAGGACTGCAGGGGAAGTTCACACGGCAGCTGGGCAGAGCCCACAGCAGCTCAGCAAAGCCTCTGCAGGCAGACAGTGACTAGGCTGCCTCCTTGCTAGGCAGAGCAGCCCTGAAAAAAAGGCAGCAGCACAACAGAAACTCATAAATAAAGCCCTAACTTCCCGGGACAGAGCACCTGGGAGAAAAAAAGGGGTTTATGAGTTCTGCTGCAGCAGACTTAAATGTACCTGCCCAGCAGCTCTGAATGAACAACAGAGCTCATAGCTCAGCACTTGAGCTCCTATAAAGGATAGACTGTCTCCTCAAGCAGCTCCCTGACTCCCATATATCCAAAGAGTCACCTCATAAAGGAGAGCTCAGACTGACATTTGGCAGGTATCCTTCTGGGACACAGATAGCAGAAGAAGAAACTGGCAGCAACCCTTACTGTTCTGCAGCCGCTGCAGGTGATCCCCCAGGCAAGCAGGGCCTGGAGTGGACCTCAGCAGTCCTACAGCAGAGGGGCCAGACTGTTAGAAGGAAAACTAAGAAACAGAAATAAATAACTTCAACATCAACAAGCTGGACATCCACTCAGAGACCCAATCTGAAAGTCAACAACTACAAAGACAACAGGTGGATAAATACATAAAGATGGGAAGGAACCAGCGCAAAAAGGATGAAAACACCCAAAACCAGATTGCCTCTCCTCCTACAAGGGATCACAACTCCTCACCAGCAAGGGAACAAGGCTGGATGGAAAATGAGTGTGATGAATTGACAGAATCAGGCTTCAGAAGGTGGGTAATAAGAAACTTCTGTGAGCTAAAAGAACATGTTCTAACCCAATGCAAAGAAACTAAGAACGTTGAAAAAAGATTTGACGAAATGCTAACAAGAATAAACAATTTAGAGAGGAAGATAAGTGAATTGATGGAGCTGAAAAACACAACACGAGAACTTTGCGAAGCATACACAAGTTTCAACAGCTGAACTGACCAAGCAGAAGAAAGGATATCAGAGATTGAAGATCAACTCAATGAAATAAAACGAGAAGGAAAGATTAGAGAAAAAAGGGTAAAAAGGAATGAACAAAGTCTCCAAGAAATATGGGACTATGTGAAAAGACCTAATCTACGTTTGATAGGTGTACCTGGATGTGACAGAGAGAATGAATCCAAGCTGGAAAGTACTCTTCAGGATATTATCCAGGAAAACTTCCCCAACCTAGCAAGGCAGGCCAATATTCAAGTCCAGGAAATACAGAGAACACCACAAAGATATTCCTCAAGAAGAGCAACCCCCAAGGCACATAATCGTCAGATTCTCCAGGGTTGAAATGAAGGAGAAAATGCTAAGGGCAGCCAGAGAGAAAGGTCGGGTTATCCACAAAGGGAAGCCCATCAGACTCACAGCAGATCTCTCAGCAGAAACCCTACAAGCCAGAAGAGAGTGGGGGCCAATATTCAACATCCTTAAAGAAAAGAACTTTCAACCCAGAATTTCATAACCAGCCAAACTAAGCTTCATAAGTGAAGGAAAAATAAAACCCTTTGCGAACAAGCAAGTACTCAGAGATTTCATCACCACCAGGCCTGCTTTACAAGAGCTCCTGAAAGAGGCACTAAGCATAGAAAGGAACAACCAGTACCAGCCACTCCAAAAACATACCAAACGGTAAAGAGCATCAACACAATGAAGAAACTACATCAACTAAAGGGCAAAACAGCCAGCTAGCATCCAAATGGCAGGATCAAATTCACACATAACAATATTAACCCTAAATGTAAATGGGTTAAATGCCCCAGTCAAAAGACACAGACTGGCAAATTGTATAAAAAGCCAAAACCCATCGGTGTGCTGTATCCAGGAAACCCATCTCACATGCAAGGATACACAAAGGCTCAAAATAAAGGGAAGGAGGAAGATTTATGAAGCAAATGGAGAGCAAAAAAAAAGCAGGAGTTGCAATTCTCGTCTCTGATAAAATAGACTTTAAACCAACAAAGATCAAAAGAGACAAAGAAGGACACTACATAATGGTAAAAGGATCAATGCAACAAGAAGAGCTAACGATCCTAAACATATACGCACCCAATACAGGAGCATCCAGATACATAAGGCAAGTTTTTAATGACTTACAAAGAGACTTAGACTCCCACACAATAATAGTGGGAGACTTTAAAACCCCATTGTCAATATTAGACAGATCAATGAGACAGAAAATCCACAAGGATATCCAGGACTTGAACTCAGATCTGGACCAAGCAAACCTAATAGACATTTACAGAACTCTCCACCCCAAATCCACAGAATATACATTCTTCTCAGCACCACATCGCACCTACTGTAAAACTGACCACATAATTGGAAGTAAATCACTCCTCAGCAAATGCAAAAGAACGGAAATCATAACAAACAGTCTCTCAGACAACAGTGCAATCAAGTTAGAACTCAGAATTCAGAAACTAACTCAGAACCACCCAGCTTCATGGAAACTGAACAACTGGCTCTTGAATGTTGACTGGATAAACAATGAAATGAAGGCAGAAATAAAGATGTTCTTCGAAACCAACGAGAACAAAGACACAGCATACCAGAATCTTGGGGGACACATTTAAAGCAGCCTCTAGAGGCAAATATATACCAATAAATGCCCACATGAGAAGCAAGGAGAGATCTAAAATTGACACCCTATTGTCAAAATTGAAAGAGCTAGAGGAGCAAGATCAAAAAAACTCAAAACCTAGCAGAAGACAAGAAATAACTAAGATCAGAGCAGAACTGAAGGAGATAGAGACACAAAAAACTCTTCAAAAAAAATCAGTAAATCCAGGAGCTGGTTTATCGAAAAGATCAACAAAATAGACCACTAGCCAGATTAATAAAAAGAAAAGAGAGAATAATCAAATAGATGCAATAAAAAACGATAAAGGGGGATATCACCACAGATTCCACAGAAATTCAAACTATCATCAGAGATTATTACAAACAACTCTATGCACATAAACTAGTAAACCTGGAAGAAATGGATAAATTCCTGGACACTTGCATCCTCCTAAGCCTAAACCGGGAAGAAGTCAAAACCCTGAAGAGACCAATAACAAGGTCTGAAGTTGAAGCAGCAATTAAGAGCCTACCCCCCCAAAAAAGCCCAGGTCCAGATGGGTTCACAGCCGAATTCTACCAGACATACAAAGAGGAGCTGGTACCATTCCTTCTGAAACTATTCCAAACAATCCAAAAAAGGGAATCCTTCCCAAATCATTTTATGAAACCAACATTATCCTGATACCAAAACCCGGCAGAGACTCAACAAGAAAAGAAAACTTCAGGCCAATATCCATGATGAACATAGATGCAAAAATCTTCAATAAAATACTGGCAAACCGATTGCAACAGCACATCAAAGAGCTTATCCACCATGATCAAGTAGGATTCATCCCAGGGATGCAAGGCTGGTTGAACATACGGAAGTCTATAAACATAATTCACCACATAAACAGAACCAAACACAAAAACCACATGATTATCTCAATTGATGCAGAGAAGGCCTTCAACAAAATTCAACAGCCCTTTATGCTAAAAACCCTCAATAAACTAAGTATTGATGGAACGTATCTCAAAATAATAAAACCTATTTACGACAAACCAACAGCCAATATCATACTGAATGGGCAAAAACTGGAAGCATTCCCTTTGAAATCTGGCACTAGACAAGGATGTCCTCTCTCACCACTCCTATTCAATGTAGTACTGGAAGTTCTAGCCAGATCAATCAGAAAAAGAAATAAAGGGTATTCAAACAGGAAAGGAGGAAGTCAAATTGTCTCTATTTGCAGATGACATGATTGTATATCTAGAAGACCCCATTGTCTCAGCCCAAAATCTCCTGAAACTGATAAGCAACTTCAGCAAAGACTGAGGATAAAAAATCAATGTGCAAAAATCACAAGCATTCCTATACACCAATAACAGACTTAAAGAGAGCCAAATCAAGAACGAACTGCCATTCACAATTGCTACAAAGAGAATAAAATACCTAGGAATACAACCAACAAGGACGTAAAAGAACCTCTTCAAGGAGAACTACAAACCACTGCTCAACGAAATAAGAGAGGACACAAACAGATGGAGAAACACTCCACGTTCTTGGTTAGGAAGAATCAATATCGTGAAAATGGCCATACTGCCCAAAGTAATTTACAGATTCAACACTATCCCCATCAAGTTACCAATGACCTTCCTCACAGAACTGGAAAAAACCAACTTAAACTTCATATGGAACCAAAAGAGAGCCTGCATAGCCAAGTCAGTTCTAAGCAAAAAGAACAAAGCGAGAGGCATCACACTACCGGACTTCAAACTATGCTACAAAGTTACAGTAATCAAAACAGCATGGTACTGGTACCAAAAAGAGATATAGACCAATGGAACAGAACAGAGGCCTCGGAGGCAACACAACACATCTACAACCATCTCATCTTTGACAAACCGGACAAAAACAAGCAATGGGGAAAGGATTCCCCTGTTTTAATAAATGGTGTTGGGAAAACTGGCTAGCCATGTGCAGAAAGCAGAAACTGGACCCCTTCCTGACACCTTACACTAAGATTAACTCCAGATGGATTAAAGACTGAAACATAAAACCTAACACCATAAAAACCCTAGAAGAATATCTAGGCAAAACCATTCAGGACATAGGCACAGGCAAGGACTTCATGACCAAAACACCAAAAGCATTGGAAACAAAAGCCAAAATAGACAAATGGGACCTAATTAAACTCCACAGCTTCTGCAAGGCAAAAGAAACAATCATTAGAGTGAATCGGCAACCAACAGAATGGGACAGTCTACCCATCTGACAAAGGGCTAATATCCAGAATCTACAAAGAACTAAAACAGATTGACAAGAAAAAAACAAACAAGCCCATTCAAAAGTGGGTGAAGGATATGAACAGACACTTTACAAAAGAAGACATATATGAGGCCAAAAACATATGAAAAAATGCTCATCATCACTGGTCATTAGAGAAATGCAAATCAAAACCACATTGAGATACCATCTCACACCAGTTAGAATGGCGATCATTAAAAAATCAGGAGACAACAGATGCTGGAGAGGATGTAAAGAAATAGGAACACTTTTACACTGTTGGTGGGGAGTGTAAATTAGTTCAACCATTGTGGAAGACAGTGTGGCGATTCCTCAAGGACCTAGAAATAGAAATTCCATTTGACCCAGCAATCCCATTACTGGGTATATATCCAAAGGATTATAAATTGTCCTACTATAAGGACATATGCACACGAATGTTCATTGCAGCACAGTTTACAATAGCAAAGACCTGGAACCAACCCAAATGCCCATCGATGATAGACTGGACAGGGAAAATGTGGCACATATACACCATGGAATATTATGCAGCCATCAAAAACGATGAGTTCATGTCCTTTGTAGGGACATGGATGAACCTGGGAAAACCATCATTCTCAGCAAACTGACACAAGAACAGAAAATCAAACACCACATGTTCTCACTCATAGGTGGGTGTTGAACAATGAGAACACATGGACACAGGGAGGGGAGCATCACACACTGCGGTCTGTTGGGGGGGAAATAGGGGGAGGGGACAGCGGGGGGGTGGGGAGTTGGGGAGAGATAGCATGGGGAGAAATGCCAGATATAGGTGATGGGGGAGGAAGGCAGCAAATCACACTGCCATGTGTGTACCTATGCAATAATCTTGAATGTTCTTCACATGTATCCCAAAACCTAAAATGCAATAATAAAAAAAAAATTAAAAAAAAAAGAAAAGAAAAAGATATTTCTGTCTTCTACAAGGAAGTTCCTATTATTGCTCAGTTGACTGGTTACTAGTCAACTGAAGTAACTGGTTTGAAATAACAAAGAACCAATTACTGTGTTTTCAACAAAATTACTAAAAATCCTATTTTTCTATTTCTTTGTCATTTAATGTTATAAAGGAAAAAAATGTCTTTCCATTAAGTCAAAATTAAATTGTACAAGTGTCTCTGCCAAAAAAAAAAAAAGAAAGAGAAAACTACTTCATTTTACTATTTTACCTACATCTCTCCTCTGAACTCCAAGCTCTACTGCCTATTCAATGTCTCTACACTGAGGGCCTACAGGCACCTCGAAGTACCTATGTCAACACTTAACAATGACCTTTTCCCCCCGAGTCTTCACTCCTTGCTCTCTGTTCACACAGCCCCAAAGGCTACAAGTCATTCTTGACATTTCCCCTCTCCCACATACCCACCTCTAATCTCCAAGTCTGCAAGTATCTCTCAAACATGAGTAAATACTTCTCTCCATCAACCTCTGACCTTCCCTAGGCTAAGCCACCATGGTCTCCCACCTGGTCAACTTCAGTGATCTCCTAAAAGGTCTCTCCCCACCCACTCTTGTCCTCACCCACCATCTGGTGACACACTGCAGCTGGAGTCATTTTTGAAAACTAGAAATACAATAATGTTCCTCTTTGTGTAGAATTCTTCAAAGATTTCTCACTCCTTTTCAGATAAAGCTCAAAGCCTCGCCATGGCCCACCCATAAGTCTTGCTTGGTGTGGCTCCTGCCTACTTCTTCAGCCTCATCCTCACCTTCCCTTCCCCCCTGCTCCCTCAGCTCAGTTCCTCAAGGGCGCCATGCCCCTTCTCACCTCAGGGCATTTGCACATGCCATTTCCTTTGCCTGGAAAAATGTTTTCCCCTTATTTGGCTGGTTAAATCCTATGCATTATTTAAAGCATAGCTGAAATATTCCTTTTTCAGTAAAGCATTCTCCGTCCTGGTGGTTAGGTTTAGTCTCTCACATGTATGCCCTTATAGCATCCTCATGGAATGTGAGTCTATTAGGACAGGAACCAGTCTTGTCCCTTCTCAGGATGCAGCAGCACGTGTAGTAAGCACCCAATGCAGATGTGTTGAATAATTGACAAGTGACTTGTTAAAAATTCAAATCCAAGTCATTCATATTAAAATGCTTTCTTCCTCTCTCCTCCTTCCTCCCTCTTTCTTTCTCTTTTTGAAACTATGCTTCTAGGGCTTAAAATCCACTCAGAATATCCGTAAATTCATAGGAACAGTGCTTGTTCTAACAATGGGGAATAATAAAAGATGAGACAAATTTACAGAACAGACTCTCAGGTCTGGAGACAAAAAAAAATGTTTGTGAATCCCTCTATAATTTCTAAGTTCGACATGAAATGCATGTTTTCTAGATTCTAACTGCACACACAGAAATATCTCAACTCATTCTGACAAAGTTATCCACCAGGGAGATGAATAAATAGCTTCACTAAATACATATGGTGCAATTACACCCAGCAATAAGTGACAATAGGTCTTGCTTTATAGTAATCTAAAAATTCAAAGCCCAATTATTTCAGCTGCTCAGTAAATAATACTGAAAAGACATAGTAGTAAAGCAACTTAAGAACATACTGTATTAGTAAACGCTAATGATCTCTTTATGATCCACAGAGCCACTTCTTTTTCTTCTGAAGAAAAGAAAGCTTTTTGTAAATTAAAAAAGGAAAAAAAAGCAAGCCATCCATGAGCTACAGCCAAGAACAAAATGAAAGCAGGGAGTACTCCTTTTGATCTTTCAAGAGTAGTATTTAGTTAAAGAATGTATGCTGGACTACAGAAAAACATGACCAGAAACATGAGCATTTGAGAACTGAGAAATATGGTCACTGGCAGTTGGCCTTTTAAAAATATACAAGAAAAAAAATAAGAAAAAGGGACCTGTCTCCATAGCTCTAAATTTCAGAGTGAACTGACACTGACTTTAATAAAAGGGGTCAGTTTCAGACTTCTTTTAGAATGCAGAAGCACTGCAAGTAATTGGTATAATTAGCAGTTTAGAAATGCAAATCAAATTCAAACTTGAAATGACTGAGATGGAAAAGCAACCTCAACAGGGAAAAGAGGAGAGACAAAGAGAGAAAGAAGCATGAAGACACACACACACACACACATAACACACACACTACACACACACACACACACACACACACACACACACACACACACACACATACACATATGCCTTTCTAGATGATCTGAGGTTAGCTGAAGACACAGTAAAGACAGATCTGGGATTCGGCTATCACTGGCTCACTGATGGAACTTTTAGATAACCATGGTGAGAGAGGGGAAACCAGAAACTGCCTAGCCACAGGTCCCCCCCAGGCCAAGAGAATTTGGAGAATGATGATCCTCAAGGCAGATCTGGAAAAAATGCCCTATTTATAGCTTCTGTTTGCATGCTCCCTGAACTTTTGGTGTTTATTATTTTTCTAATTTGAGCAAACCATGTAAGCTTTTGATATCTCAAAACTAAAATCATATGGCCAATAAAATGTTTGTTTGGGGGGCAAAAAGCTGGTTTGCTGACGTCAGTTTACTTTTTGGTCACCTTACTGCTGGGAAATTGTAATCCACCTCTCTGCTCTTCCGCCTACTTGTGGCCCATTTGAACCAGAAGCCTCCCAGAGGCACCACCACCCAGGGGATCTCTGGCACTCTCTGATGTTCCAGACAGGACCTGACCAGGCTCATCCAATTTGCATCTTCTTTGCACACTATATTTTTCCTTCCTAACTCTTTACCTATCTGCCATTAAAAATACATTTCAGTAATCATCTGCTTAACAGCCCACTCCTGGGTTCTGCATCTATTTTGTTAATCTATTTCCAGAGCCTGTCACAGTGCCTGGAACTTGCTAGGTGCTCAATGCATGAAAATTACAAAATCTGGAATTGACGAGTAATAATGAGTCAGATTATCCAAATGTTAAAGCCACTCTTTGGATCATCATTTATTCAATGACCAAAAGTCAATTCCTGAGACTTTATCAGGTAATTTTTATATGGAAACAACACATAATATCTGAAACAATAACATACCAAATGGTATTCTAGCGCAGTGCTTCTTGGACCTTAATCTCCTTGGGAGCTCCTTATAAAGCAGACTCTGATTCAACAGGTCTGGGATGGGGTCTGGATGCTACATTTCTAAAAAACTCCCAAGCGATGCTGATGCAGCTGGTCTTAAGGTCACACTTTATTTAGTAAGGTCCTGGGGGATCTAACTGACAACCCCAGCCCAGCTTTTCCCTTATGCGAATCTTATTTATTTTCCATTAAAAAAATCATATTGTGATTGCTACCTAGTTCCTGGTTCAGATATTCATAAAGATGTATTCTTGGGCTGATGAAGAGTCAAGTCACGACTTCTTGGTTTTCTCCGGGATTTGAGAGGTCTGCACTACATATATTGTCTGATAAATTCTGCCTCTCACCAGAAAATTTAGCCATATCTTTATTACCCCAGTGAAAGATTCGCTTGCATCAAGGGAATCTTGCCAGGGGAAAAAAGTCAACTTGGACTTTCCATAAGGTGTTCTTTTTATGACAGAATCTTGAGAATATTTATCTTTTTTTGAGAAATTGTTACATATGCAGCACTTACGTATTTACTATATACAGAAGGTCCCTGTTATCTCTTAGGATATCTTTCCATTTATGTGATCAATATTGCACAGATCATTCTTTCCAACCGTTTCTAAGCCATTGTGAATAGACTAAAATGGGCTGATGGATATTGATATTTTGATCTTTACACTGACTTCCACATCTCTTAATATTCAATGATTCCTTTGTGAAGTGAGGGTTTGAGCTGTTTCTTCAAACAATGACACAGTAACATAGATGTTTTCTGCAGGCAATACTGGATATTTCTTTGTACAAGTGGTCTTGCTTCATACCACAATGCAAAGAGCTGATGATGCATATTTAAAGACTTTTCAGTGGATTAAAAGTAAGCTGTTGAAAACATCTTTTTGATAGCAGTTCTTTCGTTAGTACTTGCTGTTGACTTTCCTGGAGGAATACTGCCAATGGTAATTAGATTTGTCCATTATATATATATATCTTCTCCACCTCACATACACACACACAGACACACACACAAACGCACACATACACATGCATTTGCTGAAAAAGTAAACATGTGGCTTTCTGTCTGTAGTATACCAATCAACATATCAAAATCCAAATTTGGAATCCTAATTCACAATACCACTTTTTTCCCTTTTTTCTCCCCCTCACTTGGAGTAAATTAAATTCAGCCTTTGTTGGAAGGAAATGTAAAATGTGTTTCACACATATATTTAACACTAATCTGTTCTCCCTACCTTAATTATGCTTTGAATTTCTGTGGGATCTTATATTCCAGGGTCTCAATTTACTTTTATAAATATTCATTGATTTTTCCCATCTCTATTAATGGTGCTAAACATTATCCCTTTCTTTTCGCATTTGGAGAAACTGAGGCACCCAGGAGCAATCTACGGGTTGTCACTTAACACAACTGCAGACCTGCAGATGTGACCCAGAAGCTCCTCGATAGAGAGGCAACCCTCCTGCCAAAGCTTAGAAATAATGGTGCAATGTTCGCTGGAGGATTAAAGCAGAGCCAGTCTGCTCACATTCTAGGCACAGCTACAATCTCTATGTTGTCTTTTCCTTAGTACAAAGTGCAGCAACAGAATAGCTGCCCCGTGGTTAAGAGAAATGATGACAGAAAAGAACAGTTGGAGAAAACAAGGCAAAAGTACTTGGATTTTAGTCAGTGGGAGTCCATCACAGTAACTAATGGGCTGAGAATGTTTCTATTTTTTCACCAAGTAATCCATATGCAAATTTCCTGCACTATTCAATATGCACTTCCAAGCTCAGTAAATGTTTTCTATTCTTTTCTGCTTAGCTCTCTCAGCTTTTTCCAATTAGGCCCTGTTTATTTAGAAAAAAAGAAAATGTCTAAAGGAAGGATTAAGCGCTGTATCTTATGGAGAAAGAATGAATATTAGAAATTCTTTCAGGATCTAGAGGATGCATTCTTTACTCATCCTCCCCGCTGGGATGGGTAATGAGAATAAAGTAAAAGAGGATGAAGCTTTTTACTTCATTTGGTTTGTTCAGCTGAAAACATGCCTTTGACGATCTGGAATTAAATCCAAAATGCATGACAATTCAGACAATGGTGCACATGGAATAAGCTGGTGGGTAAAAATAAATAAATAAAAGAGAGATGCGAAGGCTCAAAAGGACCCACCCGGTGAGCAGAAATTCTGCGAAAGCAAGGGAATTCACCACGTAGAGGGGGACAAGGGGACAGGCTGGGGAGAGAGAGAGAGCATAGGCTGGGGTTAGCGGTTGTGCCAGATGAAGACGACCAGGGACCAGAGCTGTAAATCAGAGAGACGTTGCAAATGCATGGCCTCCCAGGTTAGTAGCCAGGGAAGACGGCCAGTGCGAGTCAGGCCTTCCCGTCTTTAGTCACTGCACCCATGAAGACACGTGGTGTTCTGCCTATCCCTGTGAGGTTTTAAATTGAAAGCTGAAGGTCAATTTGTGCTTAAAGAAAAAAGGATGACAGTTTCTCAACTCAGCTTCAGATCTTTTCTATTTATTTGTTGAAAGAGAGAAGGAGAAACAAAAAAATCCCTGAAGTTGAGTTCCATGGCAGACAGGTTGGAGGTGTCATGGTGCCTGAGAAGGAATTTCTGCCCCTGAGGATGGCCTGCTTCAAGAGGCTGTTGTGACACCACAAGAGATAATATATATGATATTTTACAAACTTAAAAACATCATACCATTGAAAGAGGGGTCATGAGCAGTAGTTATGGTTGGCGTTGGATTAAAGAACAGGAAATAGCCAAGATGCTTCCAGAATCCTGGAAAAGATTCTTATGAAATAGGGTTGTAAAGAACTAAGCATGAGAAGTACCAAAATGTGAGATTAATTTTCTGTCCCTGCATTTAGGGATTCAAAAGTCATACAGAATAATAATTGAGAAATTATAGTTAAGGATAGACTGTTCACCTAGTGATTGAAAACATACAAAGCTCTTCAGAAATCTTCATGATAAGTTTACTTACCTAAGAGACAGACCATAAAGAGGGAAAATCTGAGGAAAGAAAGGTGTTAATATAATCAGCAATGAGATGTCTCCCTTTTAACAACAGCTGTGGGGAAAGTTGGCAAACCTGAATGAGGTAGTATATACATACAAGTGACTGGCTGGGACCATATTATAGACTGCTCCCATAAGTATTTCCTACCACAGTCAACATTCTCCAGATTCAGCAAAAGAAAAAAACATAGAAAAGAAAGGAAAGAAAATGAGAAGAATTCTTCATCTGTGGTCAAACTACCTGCTTACATTGTCTATGAAAATAACTGTTCTGGTTACATTACCTAACGGTCATTTACAAAAGCTGACTTCCCTTCTTCCATGTACCAGTTGAAAGGAAAAAAAAAATCACCTCCAATCACTTTTTATATTTTAACTTAAGTTCCAAGACACAGCAATGCTCTCAAATTTCAGTTTCTCAAGTCTCAAGCTTCGAGAAAAATAAACTAAACAAAAGCCTGCCAAAAACCCAGGCTGGCTATTAAAATGTTACAACCAACCGCCATGGGTTTGAGACTATAGATGGTATCCAGATCAACAGAAATGTCCTGGACAGAAGCCTTCAGATCACCATGGAACAGGCTTTGATGCCCTTTGTCTAGTTCTGTGGAGACCCAATCCTCAAGCAGAATATTTTTGGCCCATCAAATAAAAGCCTTTCCCAGGAAGCCAAAGGGCTTGGAGACGTCACTCGGATTCTCAGCCCATTCTTAAGTAACTCAACACACTGGATCTAACCCCTAGCTTAGGGTACACCAAAAGATGGTGCATGGAGGGTTGGTGTTTTTCTTTTGTTTTCCCGTTTTGATCTCACAGACCAGTTGTATTTTTTTCCTCCTTTCATTACCGAAGTAACTCCTTCCATGTGCCAACTTTGAATAATCCTCAAACAGTAATTTCATTACAGAAACAATCTTGTACATGAGACAGCTGACCAGGCTGTAATGACTTTGGCTGTTTTGACTTTATCTGCCTTTTTCTTTTGCCGATTCACTGACATGATGAGAGTTTCCCAAAAAGGGCAGGCTTCTGCCTCAGCTCTCTGGCACATCAGTAACAAGAACAATCTACACTTGCAGTCCCAGCTGGTTAAGTCCCCACATCTTCCCTGGCAAATTGTCTAAGAGCTCCATCCTCGAGAACTTGCCCCGGAACTCGCAGCAGGGCATAAGCAGTTGGAACTAAAATCTGAAAAATCTTTACTAGGCCTCTAAGCCACCTGCCTCCCATAGTGCGGCGGAACGGGAGGAAAATCTCAAAGTGACTCCTTATCTATAGCATGTATCTATTCTTTCTTTGAAGGTGTGGCCTAGGGGTCTCAAATGGAAAAGCAGGATAAAATAATCATCAAGCAGTGGGTTTGGAGCCCTTTTCTGAGAGTGTTTTACACTGCCTACACATTAAACCTGTTCTTGTTTATGCAGTAATCAATGTATTTGGATTGAACAACACTTCCCCAGTTTGGCTGCCTAGCCAATTAATGTCTTTGCTTTCACCTTTATAATTAGCACATTTAAAAGAAGATTTTAAAAGTTGCTATTGAGGTGGCAGTGAGGAGAAGGCACTGAGCCTGCGTGTGCAGGAGAAACAAAGACTGAAACTACAGGCAGTTGCAAGATGAACCACGAGATGGGATTTGCAGATTGCAGACTTGTCAACCAAGGGACTTATCAAGCAGCCCTAAGGATATACCACCAGGGCAGTACTGACATAGAAAATTAGATCCTCACCCCAGAGGCAACACTAGAGAACAGTGATTTTTAAATAGAAGTCACATTTAAAACCTTGCTATTAGGCACATACATATACCATGACTCTGGAAAACAAAGAAATCTTAGCACCAATAGACTTCTTGGTGAGGTTTGTTTTATTGCCATTCCCAGTCCAGCTCAGATGCACAAACGAAAGAGGTTTTTCATGTTTTTTTCTTTTGTCTGAAAAATTAAGCATTTATATCATCTGCTGAGATTCACACAAAGACACACACGGTAGTTATTCCAAAGCTGTGCAAAATGTTCTGCCTGAAATGCGCATCTTGCAAATCAGGGGAGCTTCGTGGGACTGGGAAACAAGGCCCCCAACAAAGAGATTATCATGGTTAATGAATCACATCTTCAGTGAGGGAATTCTGTGGTAGCAAATGTTACACTCTTAAAGTTCTTTATGAAAAGCTGACTGGTAATGGAAAGCTGTGGCTCCTTCAGTCATGCTAATAACCCCTGATTGACTTTCCACCAGAATGTTCCAACATTGCCTTCCACTCTCTCAGTTCCTTGGAAACATATTTTGGAGGTAAATGTCTGCCATATACAACTACCAAGGCCTTAAGTGAACAACTGCACAATTCATAGTGTTCATGAATCTTCATGAGCACTCCCTCCCACATGTATAATAACAATAAGGCTTTTTGAAGATGAGAGGAAAGGAAAGAAGGCACCATGTTTATTGAGCGTCTAGTATGTATGTGCTACGACGTGGACCAGACGCTTTCATAAAATTTTCCTAAATCAATTCTTTTTTCAAAAAATGTCATGATTCATTAGACTTATTTTACTAATAAAGAAATCAAGACTCAAAGAAGTTAAGCGGTAGTGCCCAGAAGTAATGCTAGTTGGGGGTCGGAGTCAGACTGATGTACCTACAAATCTCCTCATTCTCTCCACTCTATTCTGCTATTCCAAGAGTCTTAATAGGCTTCCCTTCTTAAGTGCACAGCCCTGTCTTAGACTTCATTTAATAAACAGAGGCTGGGCTTCTACTCTGGGCTGGATGCTGTGTAGGATCTTAGCACACAAAGATGAATGGGACAGTGTCCTTGCGCCCAGTATTTGGCCAGGCAGGTGGCCATGTAAACAAACAAATGCAATACAATGAGATATAATAAAATATATAAATAAAGAGAGAGATTGTAAATCTGGGATACTAGACAGGTGGGTATCAAAGTATAAATAGGAGTTCAATGTGCAGAGTGGGTGCTTAGAGAAACATAGGCAGAAGAAATAATACTAGTTAAAGCTCAGAGATGGAAAAGCAGACAACACAGTGTTGGAGGAAGCCATAAGAGAGTAGCTAGAACTTCTTGCTGGTTAAACATGAGGTGAGAAGTCTGGGTTAATCTTCAGTAAAGACTATAGGAAAGCCTTGGACTCTACTCTGTACTTGCCACATTGCTTTATTTTCAGTAGGCACTCTATGAATATGGGCTTTTGTTGTGGTCTGAATGTTTGTGTAACTGGGGGGCATGGCCTCTCTTACCCCGAAGAATGGGGGAAAGGGGGCCCGGAGGCGCAGTGAGTTTCCCCTTCGAATAAATATCATGGACCCAAAGAGTTTGTGGAGAGCGATGTATTAGGCAGAGAGAGATTGACAGAGAGAGAGAGAAGACAGACAGACAGACAGACAGACAGACATAGAGATAGAGAGAGAGAGGGGGGAGAAACCAGCTCCCAAGCTGCCGTGGGAGGAGATCTAGAGAAGGAATCCATATAGGAGGGAGCAGCGGGATTTTAACCCTTGATTTATTCCCTCCCCATTCATGTTCTTGGCCAATGAGAGGAGTTTTTTTCAAGCTTCCTCTGGAGTGATTGATCTTTGACTCTGATACTGGATTGGTTAGGTCTACAACTCTGAGTTAGAGCCCCCTCCTCCCAGAGCCTTTAGCAGGCTTTTTGGACAAAGAAGCCCACCTGGATTTCTCTACCTATCCCCCATCCAGGAAACCCAAAGAACTTTACATTCCCAGATGGAGGGGTGAAGCTGGAAACTCCTGCCTTTGAAACCCTGCCCCTCGCAGACCCGCAAAGAGTCCCTTATTTGCATCCCTGCAAAATGTGTATGTTGAAATACTATCCTCAAAGATGATGATATTAGGAAGTGAGTCTTTTGGGAAGCCACGAGGGCATTCTGCAAGGATTAATGAACAGAGCCCTCTTGAATGGGATTAATGCCCTTATAGAAAAAGACTCCAGAAAGCTAGCTAGCTTCTTCTACCACATCAGGACACAGGAAGGAGCTGCTGTCCATCAGCCAGGAAGTAGGCTCTCACCAGACACTGAATTTGCTGGCACCTTGATCTTAGATTTCCCAGTCTCCAAAACTGTAAGAAATACATTTCTGTTTTTTATAAGCCCCCTAGTCTATGATATTTTTGTTATAGTAGCCTGAGAGGACTAAGGCAGCTTTAAAATGACAATCAGAAAACTTAACTCCTCTAACTAGAACACTCCACTGGCTTCCTAGAGTACTCACAAGAAAATCCAAATTCCTCTTTGCAGTTGCCCAGCAAGGTCCATGTGATCTGGTCTCTGCAACGTCTCTGGCAAAATCCTTTCCCTCATCCTCGCAAGCCCTCCAGCTGCTCTTCCTAAAACTTGTAAAGCCTTTCCCACCTCAGGGTCTTTCCCAAGCAATTTTCTGCCCCAACACTTTGCCTCTGGCTCTCCTCAGGAACTTTTCTTCTCCTTGAGTCTCAACTTCATTATCACTCCCTCTAAAACTTCCCTGATCACCCTTCTCTTAGGCATTTTATCTGCTGTTATGGGTTGAACGGTGTTACCCCAAATTCATGTGTTGAAATCCCATACCCTCCAAATACAGTATAGTGACTGAATTTGGGAGACAGGGTCTTTCCAGAGGTAATCAAATTAAAATGAGGTTATTAGGGTGGACCCTAATCCATTATGTGTGGTCTCCTTAGAGAAAGAGGAAATTTGGGGCCGGATGCAGTGGCTCAAGCCTGTAATCCCAGCACTTTGGGAGGCTGAGGTGGGCAGATCACATGAGGTCAGGAGTTCGAGACCAGCCTGGCTAACATGGTGAAACCCTGTCTCTACTAAAACTACAAAAATTAGCTGGCGTGGTGGCATGCTCCTGTAATCTTAGTTACTCGGGAGGCTGAGGCAGGAGAATCTCTTGAGCCTAGGAGGTGGAGGTTGTAGTGAGCTGAGATCAAACTACTGCCTGGGTGACAGAGCAAGACTCCATCTAAAAAAAAGAAAGAAAGAAAAGAAAAGAAAGAAAGAAGAAAGAAAGAAAGAAAGAAAGAAAAGAAAGAAAGAAAGAAAGAAAGAAAGAAAGAAAAAAGAAAAAAGAGAAAAAAAGAAAGAGGAAATTTGAACACAGAGACACACACAGAGGGAAGACGATGTGAAAATATAGGGAGAACACCGTGTGAATATGAAGATGGCCGTCTACAAGCCAAAGAGAGAAGCCTGGAGCAGATCCTCTTCTCACAGCCCTCAGAAGGCTCCCACCCTGCCGACGCCTTGATTTCAGACTTCCAATCTCCAGAACTGAGAGACAATAAATTTCTGTTAGTTAAGGCACCCAGTTTGTGGTATTTTGTTATGGCAGCTCTAGCAAACTAATTCATATGCCACATTTTCTATTTATTTCTTCTACAGTATTTGCCACCATCTGGAATCGTCTGGTGTATTTATTACTTGTCTCTTACTATACCTAGCCATTAGAATGTAGTCTCCATGAAGGCAGCGTTCTTCTCTTGCTTTGTCCATCATTCTTTGACACTCAGGATGATCCTGGTACACAGTGAGTCCACAATATGTTGAATAAGTTAATGAAAAGATTGTGTTTTGATGGACTGAAAATTGGTAATCATTTTTTTAATGCACTCTATGAACCTACATTTGGTCACACGGCCTACCCACCCTGGGGAGATGAGAGAAAACCAGCCCTTTGTGAATCAACAGAATTCACCAGTAGTGAGGTCAGCACTACCCACTGGTGCCTTACAAAAATTCTCGTTTTGCTCTTTGCCCAAGTTTTTCATATGAACATAGTTTGAAAGATCCAGTTGTTTCTTTCAATGTCCTGATGTTTCGCCAAACCAAATTCAATTGATTGAAATATAGCCTGCTGATGCTTTTGTAAGGCTAAAGAAGTGGATGGCAACCTTCCACCCCTTTGCTGAATGGTGTAATTGACCTGCCATAAGGAATTTGGGGATTTTAACACATTCCCCATTTGGCTGAGCTCACCAATTATTCCCCAGTTGCTATCAGAGCCACAGACTTTTCTTCTTTGGGGTCATTAAGCTTGTCAAAACTAATTTGTCACCACAACTGCTGACCTGCATTGCTCTGACAGCAGCACAAGGATCACCCTAAATAGGCTCTTGCATTACAAGAAAGTAAATGGCTCACCAGAACTCACTGTGCTCTTGCTGTGTGCCTTATAATGGCCTTCTGACCCCAGAAGACGTGGAAACAGTATCCCATGAGTGACACAGGTCACAAAACCCTTGTACTAATCATTTTGGTGTTATTAAAAATAAATAAACAAGTAGAATGAATAAATGCTTGGAATACAGGCTTGAATCTGATATGTGACAAAAATATGCTATTCTCAGCTTTGACAAAATTCGAATATGTTACATGTTCTCTCCATGCAACCATCCAATGGAAGTCAGGTGGAATTAAACATGCCATAAATCATGGGTCTCTAATAAGCCAGTCAGAATAACATTCTTTGAAAGTTTCTTGATTGTAAATGCAAAAATATTCCAAAATCAAGGTTGCCAACATTCAATAGGAAGAAGGAAACTTGCTGTGAGGAAATAGCATCCCGTTCTGAAACAGTACTTTGTGGGCTCTCCCATATTGAGAATAGTTACACACCATTTGCTAGAGTTGGCAGGTTTAGTGAGTCTACACACAAGTCTCTGCACAATTAGACAAAGGTAAGAACAAATCTATTAATTTCAAAAGGATGAGGGTATCTTCGGTGACTGCCAATCAAGCATCATGAAAAGTTGCATTAACTCTTTCAGGCTGAAGGGTACCATTTAATACAAAAATGTTCAAAAAAAATTAGTTATGATCTCAAAGAATCTTGATATAAACATGAAATATGAAAATAGCATTACTGGCCTGGCATGGTGGCTCATGCCTGTGATCCTAGCACTTTGCGAGGCCTAGGCAGGAGGATCACTTGGGGTCAGGAGTTTGAAACCAGCCTGGGCAAAACAGTGAGACTCTGCCTTTACAAATAAATAAATAAGTAAGTCAAGTGTTGTGGTGCAACACCTGTAGTCCCAGCTACCTGAGCCCATGAGTCTGGGGCTGCAGTGAGCCATGCTGGTGTCACTGCACTTCAGCCTGGGGAACACAGTGAGACCTTGTTTCTAAAAGGCAGGCAGGCAGGAGAAAGAGAGAAAGAGAGAGAGAGAAAGAAAAGAGAGAGAGAGGGAAGGAGAGAGAGAGAGAAAGAAGAAAGAAGAGAGAGAGAAACAAAGAAAGAAAAGAAAGAAAAGAAAGAAAAGAAAGAGAGAAAGAGAGAAATAGAAGAAAAAGCAGTATCAAGGAACTTTTGTTCTCTTCTTCCTGAAAAGATTCAACCCTAAATAGACCTGAGTTTAGAATAATTGGCTGCAACTAAATTTTCTTGGTGGCAGCATAGATTAAACACAGTGATATTTTCTTTAAATAATAAAGAGAGGCTAGAGATACCTGGTACCCATACTCATGCCTCACGAGTTTCTTCCCCAGCAATCTTAATTTTCTCTTTTTAAACAGGGTACCGTTGCCTAATGAAAATTGACACTGTAAGGGTACAACTGGCAAAAGGATTAAATCTCTTGACAAAAGGCCAAGTCTTTGGTTGTTTACTTATATTTATTCAAACAAATCTGTAGGCTCATAGTTTGTCACTGATGTCATGCCTTTGAGCAGCTTTTTTGTTTGCTTTTTGTTTGAAAAGAGATTACAGGATGGGTTGAGGAGCAGTAAAGAGCGAGAAACAAGAGAAAGCCGGGGGAATGTGAAGGCCAGAATTTCATGGGAGTCACAGATTCAGTGGAGTGCTAATGATGTCACTTGGTCTTCACTCTAGCAACGGGGGATCCCCCACCCCCAAACCCTGCACTTTCAGGAGGAGTAAGCTAAAAACTTGGCAAATGGCATAGTAACAAAGTCCTGAATTGGCAGCCAAGATCTGGATGTGAATTTTAAGTTGTTTTCTCCCCCAAATGTCCAACAAGATCTGCTGTGATTTAAGAAGTGGGGAAAGAGATTTATTGAGGTATAAAAAGCCACATTTCAGAGTTGCCAGTGCTAATCAATAACTGGAATTTGACAAAAGACCATGTTAGGCTCAATAATGAAAAGGACACACATATAAAGGCAAGTATAATTACATGGTATAAATAAGGGAGGGTTGCCAAAGACTGCATGTTGCCAAGTGCCTCAAATATTCATGTTCTTTGAAAGACTTATTTTTGTGTCTACGGAGGATGAATAAACCTCACTTAAAAAAATAAGGCTCTTCCCAAACCTTTGCTCATTTCTGGAATTGAACCCTTTTGCAGGTTCTGAAATGTTTAACTTTGTTTCTCATTAATTCGACATGTTCACACATCCCCTGCACTTCTGGAGCTCTGAACAAAACTGGCAGCGAGAGTATGCTGGAATACTGAAGTGAGGACTGCTCCCCCCAGTATCACTGGCCCTGCTGGAGATGTGCCACTTTTTCTCATAGGATGTTAAGGCAAACTCTGTACCCTTCTGTAGTCTGAGTTATCACAGGAAACTGAAAACGTCTGGTGCTTAGCCAAGTGGTTTCCCATCTCCAAATCGCTGGTGACTCAGCCAGAGTAAAAGTCAGCTCTGTGTTCACTGAGACCGTCCTCTAACATAGAGACCAGATGAGAGGAAAATTAATTGCTGAATGATAGAAGTTTCCTCTTTGACTCTCAAAGCAGGGCGGTCATTTAAGAGTTAACTTCTGCTTAGTTCTTCAGCTTTAGAAGTGCAGGTAAAGCACAGATCGGGTTTCATTGCCAATCCAGATTGATAATCTTATTGTGAGGCTGAAGTGGCATCAGGCCTCACTGAGACACCAAGGATGATGGTTCCCAGTACAGAAATTGAAAGAACAAGACCTTTGGAGACATGCTTGGAAGGACCTTCCATATCCCTTGAGTCAGTTTCACGTTTCATTTCTGAATCTGATTGCCATGAAACTACAATAAACCAAACATTCTATACCACTTGTTAAACTGGACACTTTTTCCAATCTGTGAGGGTGCATGAACTGCTTCAGGCTGCCATGCATCTTCTGAGTAAACAAGTCCATCAGCACACTAACTGGTAGAAGCTTCTGGTAGCTAGAGGTATTTTCCAAGCAGACACGAAGAGAGTGCTGGGCTGCAAAGTATCACTACTGGCCCAAGTCATTAGCTTCAGGGACAGGACATATTGTGTTTACCACAGATTGATGGGACTAATTTACAGAATCATCAGTAAATGCTATGTATCTCCTCAGTCTCTCACATAGCCTTTTGTAGACAGAAAGATAAATCTGAAGCTCAGAGCAAGCTCATTTAATTTTCGCCTGACAGCTAGTAATAACAGAAGCATCTTATAAAGGTTATGTTTCAATGAAAAAATCTATTACTGGGCGTACAAAACACACTTGCATTAATTACATTTTCTTTGCACTGCATTTGACAAAAGGTCAAGAAGTTACCCCCCAAAAAAGGAACAAATGAAGATAATTCTACCTAACTAAAATTTTCTTTTTCTAATTTTCCAGGAATTCAGTCCCATACTCTGTCCTTTAATTAGTTACTACATTTAATTAAATCTGATGTTCTGAAGATGACTAGCCAGAAATATTATCAGACATATAACAAGGATCAATTATTCTCCAGCAGATGATGTTTCTATATTTCTAAAGTTGCCTGTGTCTAGAACATACCTTGCCTGTCATGCTAGAATACTGAAAAAGAACAAGACACGGGGACAGAATTTTTTCATATTTTGTCTTCACAATAGGTATCAGGTGAAATTATTTATAATAGAAAAAGACAATGCCTTTGTATTTTCATTGTTTCTGGGCAGTAATAGGACATGAATGTGAGGTAATGCTTTTTAAAAAAATTATGGTGCTCAAAAGTTGTAAATAGTGAAGGTTATCTTAAAGAGAAAAGAAATTTTCCTGAATTAAGAAAATCTCCAGCAGGGTATGGAGGGATATTGCTGCCTCTCTGAAGCCAGATACAAATAATTATATTCTAAACTTAGTTTTGTTAACTACCAATTGTGTGATCTTGGACAAACCAAAAACCAAAAATTAGCAAAATGAAATAAAATACTCTGAGGGCCAGTTTCACAACTGTCATGCTTGAAAATGAAAATAGTAAATCTCTCCTAAGGTTTCTATGGTGCGTAAATGCACACAGTAGGCTGTCAAACAACAGTAGTTTCCTTCACTCTACCTCTTTCCTATTTTTTTTTTTTTTTTTTTTTTTGAGACAGTCTCGCTGGAGTGCAGTGGCACAGTCTCAGCTCACTGCAACCTTTGTCTCCCAGGTTCAAATAATTCTCTTGCCTCAGCCTCCTGAGTAGCTGGGACTACAGGCGTGAGCTACCACTCCTGGCTAATTTTTGTATTTTTAGTAAAGAATGGGTTTCACCATGTTAGTCAAGCTATCCTCGAACTCTTGACCTCAGATGATCTGCCTACCTCAGCCTCCCAAAGTGCTGGGATTACAGGTGTGAGCCACTGTGCCCAGCCCCTCTTTCCTAATTCTATCACTCTAATCCACTGGTTCATAAATTTGAGTCAAATCCTATGTCTTTATCATCAGCAGCCTAAAGAAGAGTTGTAAAAGATTGGTAGGAAAATTAAAACCCTCTAACCTCCTGACCAAACACATGCACGGGAAGGCAAGGCATGGCTTCCAAACCAAGCTATGTTCCTAGTATTTGCAGCAGGCAGTACCTCTTCCATTGAGCAAAGACAAGCTGCAGATGTGCCAGATGATGACCCAGAGTTACTTACTGGCAATCAACTCCTCCTCTCTCATTCTGTGCTGATTATTTGGGACCCCAGAAAATGCAGAGAATTGGGGAAAACAAAAGGTAAGAGATACATTAAAACCTCACATAACTGTGACCACTGTGTATGCACATGTCATTGCATGTTAACACCTTGTTCTTCACCATGTGGTCTTCGGGCCAGTTTCAGCATCAGTATCACCTGAAGCTTGATAGAAATTCAGAATTCCAGACCCAATTCCTAATGAATGATAATTTTCACTTCAACAGAAAGCGCAGGTTTAAAATGTGAAATTGTGGTCATTTGTCCATTCTTAAACTTTAAGCTAGAGTATAAGCTCTAAGAAGGAAGATATCTTCACCGTTTTGGAAACTGGTATGTTCCTAATGATTAGAACATGTGTCTGGCACATACTGAATGCTTATTATATAACTGTTGAATGAATGGATAGGATTGATGAAATCAATGACTATGGCAACAAAATTCTGGATGCCATTATAGGACATGACTATTGTAATCAGCAGGAGCAAAAATGTGTATTCTATTAAATGCAGAAAATATTTATTGAGCAAATTCCAAGAATTATGACACTGTATTAAATCAAACAGGTGTTGATAGGCTAAATTTGACTTCAATGATGCAAAGCTTTTTTTTTCAGATAATGCTAACTGATGACATAAAAAAAGATGGTACATGAACTGCTTTAAAATTTTACCTCTTTAGGTCAGGTGCAGTGGCTCACACCTGTAATCTGAGCACTTTGGGAGGCCAGGGTGGGCAAATCACCTGAGGTCCTGAGTTTGAGACCAGCCTGGCCAACATGGTGAAACCCCATCTCTACTAAAATTACAAAATTAGCCTGGTATGGTGGTCCACACCTGTAATCCCAGCTACTCAAGAGGCTGAGGCAGGAGAATCACTTAAAACCCAGGAGGTGGATTTACCTCTTTAAACAACTTTTTAAAGGTATAAATTACATATCACAAAATTCACCTAATATAAAAGTGAAATTCAATGATTTTTTAGTAAATTTACTGAGGTCTGCAACTCTCACTATAATCCAGTTTTAGAACATTCTCATCACCCCCGTGAGATTCCTCACATCCATTTACAGTTAATTCTTATTCCTACCCTTAACCCCAGACAACTTCTAATCTACTTTCTGCAAAAAATAAAAAAAAAAGACACTTTGAGGACTTCTCAATCAAGTACATGATTGATATAGTACATGCAATTCTTCTTGGGCATTTAGTAAAGAAGTCCAGTAAGGATCTCTATCTGTCAACACCTGGCCAATTCATTTTTAGTTATTGTGTGTACCTCAAAATTGTTTTTAAATCAATTTTTCTTTAAAAATTCTCTATTCTGCTGGGCATGGTGGTTCATGCCTGTAATCTCAGCACTTTGGTAGACCGAAAGTCAGGAGTTCAAGACCAGCCTGGCCAACATGGTGAAACCCTGTCTCTACTAAAAGTAGAAAATTAGCTGGGCATGGACACACACCTGTAGTCCCAGCTACTCAGGAGGCTTAGGCAGGAGAGTCACTTGAACCGGGGAGGCGGAGGTTGTAGTAAGCCAAGATCACGCCACTCACTTAAGCCTAGGCAACAGAGCAGACACCATCTCAAAAAAAAAAAAAAAAAAAAGAAAAGAAAATATTCTCTATCTGGCTGAAATAAAGATATTAGTATATGAAAATAAGTATACCAGCATATTTACTGCTTAATTTGTTACAGGAGCAGAAACACAGGACACATACCTAAATCCTCGGTTACAATACATCAATACTATGAACTGTGACACAGCTATCAAGAAGGTGTAGAGTTACACGAAGTGACCTGGAGAGACATCCACACTATGATGCTAAGAGACAAATGCAACGTCATGAGAAAGATGCATAATATGATCCCATTTTCTGTAAAGAAAAGAAATCATATATATGTATATATTTGTATGTTTCTACAAGCATAAAAAATATGCACAAGGACAGACACCAAGCCCTTCACACTTACTATTTTAAGGAAGAGAGTGATGGAGGCTCAGGAGGTGAGGAAAATACTTTGTGCAATGTTGTGAGCAAATAATGCTTTGTTGTTTGAAAAGAAAGACCCTATAAATCATATCTCCAAAAAAATATAATTACATTTTCCATTAACTCAGGTTAACTTTCTCATCCCTGCCTTTTCATCATAAACCTAAATTAATACAATCTGTCCTAATGTCTAGGCTAAAATATGATGTGGATTCTTGAGATCTCTGGGTTATAATTTTAGAGATTTTAAAATTGGATTTCAAACCCACTGTCACTAGTCTAAGGGGTGAAGACCTTGGCAACATAATTTTATCAAGTAGCAGGAGCAGAATGATCGTCAGCAGGAAGCCTTATCTTTAGTGGCTTTCAAAGTTTTTCTAACTGAATAGGACAGTGGAGGTATGGTAAATGCTTAGACTCCCTGTGCTGATGATAGATAGCTTAACAGGACTTGTCTCAATACTGATGGTAGTCTAATTAAATAATACAGAAAGCATATCAGTTAAGCAACAAACAAAAATTTTTAAAAAGAGGTAGCATTTTCAGTATCACCAAATGAAATGCTAACTATATGCATATAAAAATAAATATTTGGGCCCAGGCACGGTGGCTCACGCCTGTAATCCCAGCACTTTGGGAGGCTAAAGCAAGCAAATCATGAGGTCAGGAGTTCCAGACCAGCCTGGCCAACATGGTGAAACCCCGTCTCTACTAAAAAAAAAAAAATACAAAAATTAGCTGGGTGTGGTAGTGCATGCCTATAATCCTAGCTACTCAGGAGGCTGAGGCAGGAGAATTGCTTGAACCCGGGAGGCAGAGGTTGCAGTGAACTGAGATTGCGCCACTGCACTCCAGTCTGGGCAACAGAGTGAGACTCTGTCTCAAAATATATACGTAGTATATATACATATATATATTTGTGTGATAAACCACCTATAAAAATGCTTAATAGTAATATATTAAATTATGCAAATGATATCAGAAAGCTAAGGTACTGTATTTCTATTTTTTCCATAGGTAAGTTTTTTTCACCTTATAATGTTTAGTTATTCTTATCCATTTCATCATTTTTAACAATAAATCCTTTAATTTAAAGTATTATACCCAGGCAACTATATAAAGGACAGCATATAATTCAGTTAGTTGTTATAAATTGAAGAACTCATGTAACCACCATAGATCAAGAAATAGAACATTTCATTATTATCCTACAAGAAATTCAATCTCTGATTCCAGGAAAGAAAGTCAAAATTACAAATACATTTGGTACGTTTAGGGAGTGATTCCATCCACTGGGGTTTAGAATGGGCTATCTGGGTAAAAATTAACAATAAGTGAGTGAGCAAATTTAAATATGACTCTACAGAGTCTTGAAACAAAACATCCTTTGGAAAAATGTGTTAGGCTCCATCAACATGGCTTGGCATTTTTTTCATTGTGTCACAGGAGCAAGTGCCAGGACCAATGACTTGTCCATGTTTGAGTTACACAGCTAAAGCCAAACCCTTGACTCATCTCCAGGTTCATTTTTACCCTTGTTTCCTTTGTCACCAAGGTGTAGTGTAATGAAATGCATATGACCTGGCAAACTGAACAATGAGCCTCACTGTTCAAAGAAGGTAAAACAGATGATTAATTTGTCAGCACAAAGTAAAGATTCAGAGGCTGAAATATCAATCTCTTTTTCAGTCTATTATTCTTTCTTTGAATAAAAGGTTGCTTATAATTCACATTTGGTTAGAAATGTAGAAGTTCAAAAGCGAGCAAACCTGTGGTATACTCCCTACACCTCACAGGAAATATCTCCAAAGAAGAAGAGGTCTGCAGGAAAGATTAATTAAAGTCCAATGTTTCCACCCAGAGTAGACCTTCTTTTGGTCTTGCACATATCAGATACATAGTTATTTGCTGACTTGATCAGGACTGATATATGGTAATCAAGATCAATTTCATGAAGGCAGAGATCTCAGGAATGTGGACCATGAAGTGATTATTCCTTATAGTAAACGGCACTTTCAGCCATGCTCAAGTTTCCAAAAGCCCAGGATAGCTCTTTGATTCTTCTGGGGATCTTTTTTTCCCCCAACCAAATAGAGCCACTGTGAAGAACTCAGCTTGCTGTGTATGCAGCAACCAAAATAACTTGGGTCCCTTGTTTCTTAGTTCCATGCCTAGCTTGTCAGAAGCCCCAGATGGTTGCTTTCAGTCACTCCCAATGACAGGAAAGTTGGGCAATCCAGCACCTCTGTCCAGAAACTGAGTAAAATTCAAAAAGAGGCATTTTCACAGTATACTTTCAGGAAAGGAAGCTAGGTGAGGGGCTTTAGATCAATTCTGTTATTTCCTGTTTCAGGGACAAGTCTTGCAACTTGGTGGACAAATTCTACCTATGATAAAATACTTTATTTAGAATTGTGCAGTCATTTCTTGTTCCAAGTGAATAACATTCACTGCATTCACATACAACCAGGAAGTCAGTAATTTAGTGCTAGCTTTCGTCTCTGCATAAATGCAAAAATCTGGCATGTAAGGTAATTTGAAAACAATTATTAAGGGTGGGTTTCAGAGCTGGTACACAAATATAACCACCAAATATCTTGCACAGATCCTTCTACTTTAGCTCAGAGGTTTCCTAAAGAGGAGAGTAAACAAGACTGTCTCTGTTTCACTGATGGTAGGAAAGGGACTAAAATAGTCATAAACGAGATTTTTTTAATCATGGAAAACTCAAAAGCAATTTAATCTTACAGTCCTTATATTATGAGAAGATGAATTGTATTGATTCTCTTTTAACAGAGACTCTTGGTAATTCATGGAACAGGAAGTCCAAAATGCAATTTTTTTCTTTCCCAGACAATTTGGGCAAACAAATGCATTATTTGTAGAAGAAATTTTTATTTTGTCAACCTAAAAGTTTGCCATAGACATCTTCTTAAACAATACAGAAATAAGAGACTATCAGTGTTTCTTTGCCCCTGAAGGAAGCCCAGGATGCTGCTAAACCATCCTGCAATGCACAGGACAGCCCTCATAACAAAGAATTATCTGGGTGACAGTATTAGTAATGTAGAGGTTGACAAGCCCTGTCCTATAGCATGGAGTTGCAGGATTACTCAGGGGAGCAGAAACTGAAATCAAGTTGATCATATACACAAAACTCTCATTCAACTTAGTGAGAACAATTTACCAAGTAAATATCCTACTGTGAAGCTGGAAATTGAGGAGACAAGGATGAGAAGATGAGTATTCCCAAAGTTAAACAAGAGTTCAAAGCAGGTTCAGAAGCAGAATACTGGCTGTATTTGCCCTGCTATATGACTTTAGTCTTCTGCGGGGAAATAAGAAAAGGATGGGGGAGGAAGAAAGGGAAGGAAGGGAGGGAGAAAGGGATGGAACAGAGAAAGGGAGGGAGGGAATGAGGGATGGAGGGAGTTGGGGGGGGAGGTGGGGAATGAGGGGAGGGAGGGAGGAAGGGAGGGAGGGAGGATGGAAGGAAGGAAGGAAGGGAGGAAGGGAGGGAGGGAGGGAAGGAAGGGAGGGCGGGAGTCTTATGGTTTCCATCACCACCGAAGAATAGAGCACTGACAAGACAGCCATGTCGCCCACCCCCTCTCAAAGTGGAGAACATTTGGAGTTCATTTCAGACCTCCTGTCCCCATGAAGATGTTACACACTTTCTGGCTATGTCACATCAGAGGGAGCTTGAGGCTGAATTCTGTTTTGCATTTTAATAGTGTCACTGGCATAAACAGCCCTCACTGGGTTGAGGGAAAAGTAACCCAGTCTTAAAATAAAAAGTCATTATCTGATCCCTATGCAGTCATCCCTTATACCTAAAAATGGCATTTTTCAGAAATGAGAAAATTCTAAATAAGCCACTGGGGGGAAACTAATAACAGGTTTGTGAGAAGAAGAGAGAAAGGGAAATGAAGACACAGACACAACTGACCTGCAAGGGCTCTGTTGGCACATGACCACCAGGATGCAAAGCTGGGTCTAAGCACAACAAACTAACCCACGGCACACACAGTAGCATGGCAGGACTATGGTTCTCTGATTGGCACACTGTAACTGCTCTATTTCATGTATTTACACTTAAGCCTGTAGTAAGAGTTCTCTGAAAAGCACTGTCTTGTATTTAACTGATGATCGGCTCCAGCAATTAAATCCTACTACACTTTAGAATGCTGGATTATTTTGCTGCCTCCCAGAGTTGGAAAGAGAGGAGTTGACTCACGTCTTACCCATCTCATTCCAGTCAGCAGTGGCACTAGAGGCAGTACTGGGGATACTGAGGATATTGCTGTTTTGAGTGGCATGTGTTTGCTATCGAGAAAACAGTGAGTAAAAAGCAAGATCCTGCTATTTGTGGTCCAAGAAGGGGCTTTTGTTCAGAAAGTTGTTTTGGGATATATATTGCTCACATAACACACTAGTGTGTTAGCATGTCATATCTCTACTAGTTTTTATGTCTAGATCAGAATGCCATATAAAGAGATGCTTTCCTATAGAAGAGTAAACGTCGATGCTATTTACAAAAAACTTCTGCTTTGATGAGTGCGGCTTGATTTAGGGAAAATGAAACTAGATATAAGTCCTTTTTACCCCTCCAGTAAAGCTTAAGATGGTTCTTCTCTTTTAGGATGAAATCTGTGCATGTGACAGAAGTCATCCCAGTTATTTATTCCTCTACTTAATATAACCTCAAACTTCTCTCATTCTATACTCTGGTTATTGGTTACCTCTGGATCCTAAAACTGGGAGGGGAGAGTATGGTCACTGCTCAGTTTTGGAGGGCGTGTTAGCCTTTTCCAGCTGCAAAGGCCCTGTGTTACAGATAATGGGGTCCTGGAGGGGAGCCTCCCAAAGGAAGCATGAGCTTCTCCTTTAGTATTCAGAGCAAGCTTCTACTCTATTTCTGGTTCCTGACTGTAGTTTCAGAAAGGTGGTGGGTTTTTTTTTTTTTTGGTTTCTTTTCTGATAGATTATCACAGGATCATAGGGTCACATTTCAGATAAGCTATCTTTAAGCACTTTTCTCCTTGTAAAATACTACAAAATGTGGTGAGCACAAAAGCTTTAGGACTTGAGGTAATAGTACTGTTTGAAAACTTTCTACCTGTGTGTTTAGTTGATACATACATATATATATATATATATATATATTTTTTTTTTTTTTTTTTTTTTTTTGAGACAGAGTCTCGCTCTGTCGCCAGGCGCCTGGCTGGAGTGTAGTGGCGCGATCTTGGCTCACTGCAACCTCCACCTCCTGGGTTCAAGCAATTCTCCTGCCTCAGCCTCCCGAGTAGCTGGGACTACGGACATGAGCCACCACGCCCAGCTAATTTTTATATTTTAGTAGAGACTGGGTTTCACTATGTTGGCCAGGATGGTCTTGATCTTTTGACCTCATGATCCGCCGGCCTCGGCCTCCCAAAGTGCTGGGATTACAGGCGTGAGCCACCACGCCCGGCCCAAGTTGATATATTTCCTTTCCTAGTATTAGTAAGTATATATATTTTAATTTATTCCTCAAATTGTTTTAAAAATGATTTCAGAGAGACTTCACTTATAGAAGAGCATATGTTGATCTTTGCATTGTAATACTTCTTCCCAAAACACACGTTAGGGTGAATCAGGGCAGTTCTAGTGAATCTCTCTTCCGATGCTGATTGCAAGAGTTAAACAAACTGCAAAGTTTGAGGGCATATTCCTTCACATTTACGACATCACCTGTAAGTCTGTGGTGGGGGGATCCTCAAAACACCTTCAGGTTCAGTAATTAATGAGAAGGATCCACAGAACTCACCGAAGCTATCATATTCATGGTTATGGTTTATTACGGAGAAAAGATACATATTAAGATCAACCAAAGGAAGAGATGCATAGGGCAAGTCTGGTAGGGTTCCAGATACACATGCCATTGTTATCAGAGTGTGTTGTCCTCCTGGGATCAATGTGTGACAATATACACAGAGTACTGCCATTCAGGGAAGGTCACCTAAGCTTTGGTGTCTAGAGTTTTTATTAGGGCTGCATTGCATCAGTGATTAATTGTTCATGTGGTAAATCTCAGCCTCCAAGTTGATGGATATCTTGTGTCCCAAAGCCCCCACCCTAAATTACCTGGTTTGTCTTCCTGGCATGGCCTGTCCTAACTTAACACTGTTGGATGTGGCTGGTCCAACCTAAAGTCTGGTGTGACCAGCTCCCAAATTAAACAAAGACACTCCTATCAGATATGAATATGAATTACCTCCCAGAAGTTGAGGGCAAGGAGAACTTTATTTGGGCAAGGTGAAGTTCTTTATTACAAAAAAAAACTACCTGTTATTACTAATTGTGCTAATCCTAGCCTATTTCTAACTATGATTCTTTGCTATAAAAATCGTTTTCACACAAAACTGTTGGGAAATTTTTAAATGAGAAGCAAATTAAATCTAAGAATAAATATCGCTAATAACATAAAATTAAGACTATCAAAACCAGAAGGCAACATCCAATAGTAGTTAAAAATAAAATGAGAGTCACAGAGACAGATCTGGAAAAATATACATTATTTCAAACCACATAATTAAGAAGGGAAACCATTAAAGTTTTCAACATTCTAATTTTGTAAAACTTTTGCATGTTTATTTAATGTTGCTACTGAAAGCTAACCATTTTTTTTATTGTAATCTCAAGCCTCACAGATCTATGTTAGATTTCTTAAAAGGAAATTCTTATAAAAATCAAACATTTATGAGCTCAGATCACGTATGATTCCTGTAAGTGCAAAAAATAAGTGGACATATGGTACAAATTCTCACTCATTTCTACTTTATTTTGCAAGTGAGATGTGTAAAGCTCTTCAAGACCTTCCCTACCATACATGAAAACAGAGGAAAGAGTTCTGGATTTACACCTTTTTTTTTTCTTTCCCAACATGAAATTTTATGAATTACACACAGTGGCAGGTCAAGAACTGAGTTTGAATAAATTAATGAATGGTTTCTTCTGCAATCGACAAATTCAGTGAATACAAATAGACTATGGTTTACTTTTACGTTTCTCCTTCTTTTCTAATTAAATTCTAGATACAGAGCCTCTCGAATGCAGAGTTAACAGCGGGGTTGTATTTTTATTCAACAGAAGTTGCTGGATTACCTTGTCCACACATATAAAAACATAGCAAGTTCAATAAAGAATCTCTGTCTCTATTTGAAATCTCTATTGGTTACCGCTTTTAATGCAATCGAGGCACTGATTGGGAGCAGAAAACTATCCCATTGACAGACATATGGGGCCTCTGCTATTTTCTAAAAGTCAGTCAGCACCATTTGTGCCGTAGAAAAACCAATCGCTCCCTAATGTAGAGGGCAGAGAGTACAAGGGGAATTTACAATGAAACTATTGCAAGTTTAAAAGAACAGCATTCATACTTTTTTTTCCACCTAGGACGTGTTAAAGGCTATCAATTGCAGCTGAGGGAGAATTAAAGTCCCTATTTACACATTTCACTGTGCCTGCAAAGCTGAAAAAGAAATGAACTCAGTTGCAAAAGTATGCAGTTCACTCAGGCAATTTCATTGTCTTCGTGTAGAAGAAAATGTCCTTTAATGTCATCAGCTAAGAAAAGGGGAATATTCAGGAATCAAAAAGCACAAGAAATGTTAACATTAAAAAGAAAAGAAAGGTGGTAGGACTAGAAATGTGATAAGGCACATGGAGGATGCATGGGATTTGGAGCAAGAAGCTTGAGGAGACGGGACAGAAGCCTCCTAAATCAGGGATTTGCAGCTGGGATGGGAAAAGATTAGAATTTCCTGGGGTTGTGGTGTAGTTTGCAAAAGGACATTAAACAGTATAATCTTATATTGTGAATACGGAAAAATACCTTTCATTTTTGTAACACAAACCTTGGTGAGTCTAGCCCTAAGAAATCTTCTTGGCTGATGATGATAAGCCCATTCTAAACCAGCAGCCAAGAAGATTCTCAACAGGAGAGGGAGTGAGCAGTTGGAAGAGTAATGTACAAAACAAGTACACCCCCAGGGGGTACAGGAATAGGGAAAGGACTGAGATTTGGTTTGTTCTGATCGGAAGAGAGCATTGCATTTTAAAAGGCTGAATAACACTGTCCGGTCATCCCACAAGTATTACTGCCACCTTCAGAACGCTATTTAGTAAGAGCCATTACTGCTGTATCTGTCAAAGTAACCTTGGGGCATTTGACTTTTTGGAACCTAGCTGACCTCTGGATAGGGCACTTTATTGTGTTTCTGCATTTGCAAAGCATCATTTTTTTTTTTTTTTTGAGAAGCCCAAAGTACCTTATAGATGCAAACTTTTAAATAAAATAAAAAGTCTAAAAATAGACAGTAGCACCCCCTCCTTAAGGTTTTACTTGCACTCTTCCAAATAAACGTATTTGGGTTTTTTTTTAATGTCACTGTTTTTTGTCCATCTTGACAAGTCTCACAGATTCATTAGGGGGAAAAAATATCAAACTATCATCATATAAAGACCCCACAGAAAACATCAAGAAATTCAAAACTTCTCTCTGCTTCCACAGCCCTCATTAAAAAATTGCACCTGTCAATAAAACACAGATAAATTAGGTGACTGTAAGTGAAAACTGCTAAGGTAAATCAGTAATGAAAGAAAAAAAAACAAAAAACTAAACCCCATGTAGGTGAAACACCATAAATCTGTCGCTGTCTCATCAGAACAGGAGCCAGTCAGGTCCTGGCGGGCCATATGTGTATTTATAAATATATCTGCTAATGTAAAGGTCGCAATGCTTACTGCTCAGGGAAATCAGGCACATTTGGAACCATCCCTAGAAGATTTTGGTTTCCTTAAAAAAATATTTTGACAATTTGTGACAAATGCAATCCTGCCCCCATATGTTTTGCACTATTTAAAGGGAAATGACACCCAGTTGCCTTCACATCAACACGTGAATTTTTTTTTCTTTTAATAATGAAGTTAGAAGATGAGAGGGGGAGGCAGGTTACCTTCCACACATCTTTAAAAGATGTAAGTATCTTTCCAAACTTCATATTTCCACACTTGTCCAAGAGGACAGAGCTTCCAAAATCTGTGTTACTGCTTATGACATAGGAAATCGCAGAAATTTTTCTTCCAAATTGGAGGCTGAAGTGGAAAAATAACTGGAATGAAAAGAAAGTGATGGCAGATTCTTGCCACCAAATGCAGTCTTCTGCCCCCTTGCCTATTTTTTTTTTATCTGCTCAGTAACTCCTTCTTCTTTTCTAAGCATGGGAAGGAAAGGGACTCTGTTGAAACGCTCCCCTCTGACACCCTGTGAAGAAATCTCTAATGGATTAATTTAGAACATCTGGATGAATTCAGAACATCTCAATCAGGACTGAGAGTAACACCATCGTGAGGCTGCAAGAGCCAGAAGTGCAGAATAAGCTTCAAATACGACACATCCATTTACTTGCATCTCATCCCATTCCTTAGTGCCAACACAGTGACAAGGTTTCTCTATGGCATGTGAGACAGAAATCCTCCCCCGCCAAAAAAAAAAAAAAAGTCCCACAATCGGATGACATCTTTGGTGGAAAAAAAAGCTTCTGACAAGACGGAAAGGTATGAAAATATTTTGAGAGAACTTGTTTAATCGCCCAGCAATGCCTTCCGTTCAATTTAGCCCTTGAATCAGAATAATCATGACAGATGGCTCCTGCTAGTTAAAAAAAAAATTAGCTAAAATTTCAGATAACGCAGCCTTCTGTCATGTTCTCCTACTCTGAGGTTTATGCGGTTTGTTTAGCAGGCTCTGAACTGCATGCTGCTAGTTGATGACCAGTTTTCACTTAGAATCTGCGGAACTCACACCACTTGATACCGTATGCTCAGAACTCCAAGGGGGGAGAAATATTGTCAGTTGAAATGACAAAAGACCTTGCTAGGCCACCCCCTCCTCCACCCAGATATTAGATCCACATTTTATACACTAAGCAATGTTTAAAATGTAAGAACCGAGAGGAAAGCTCTTGGCTCTATCAGGCTTGCCATCTCTTTGTAGCAGAATAAACTCATATCTGATGCTGTAATTACAACCCTAATGGACACACTTAATTTATTTTGGAGAACTGAGGTTGATATCCACTAGTGCTATTATTAAAAAGACTAATGAGAGCTGCTCAGTAAGAAAAGAAAAGATTTATTGAATTCCTTTTGGCACCCAGCACAGCTTAGCAATTTTGAGAGCCCATCAAAACAGCAGATATATACCCTGCTCAGATGTGCTGTATGGGATGTGAGCTGGGTTTCGGATTTTCAATAACAAATCTGTCACTCCAATTTTAATTAGACGGCTTAAAGCAGCCACATCAATAATGGCAGAATGACGGCTTAGTTCAAAGATCATAGAGATGTTACTCTACTTTAATAGTTCTTTTATACAAGTACATATTTCAGAAGTTTTCAAGGCATTCATCTGGACTACCCCTTTCACCAAAGAGGAGAAAAAAATATTCTTAATTGAATTGAACCAGGAACACTAGCAGTCATCACCATTTCTACACCAGGCTATTGCATCCAGCTGGTTAGGAGGTCTAATTTCACACCACGCAGCAATGAAATGCTGCTAACTTTTATTTGTGAGTGTGAAACGGTAATATTTCATGACAGTGAAAGGCCAGTTGACACCGCTGGTTGCACTCTCCACTGGTCCAGACCTGAGAGACAAATGGGAGGTCTTAGTTGAGTACTGACAAACAAACGAGTCTTTCTCATAAAAAGCTCCCAGAGAAGGAAGGGAGGACTCAATCTGGGATGAAGGGTGAAGCCCCCTAGAGAAGTTCCCATTTAACTGTGAACACTCCTCTGCTCAGATGGTACAGGAAAGTGGATGGTAATCTCAGAGCGAAAAACTGGCCAAACTCCAAACTTTTTTTTTTAACAGGGTGGGGATAATAAAGAGTTGTCACTGTATCCCTTTCCACTGATTCTTGTTACATAAATAAAAACATTGGCTGAATAAATACTACATAAACACTATTAGAATATAGTATATTCTAATATATGAGAAACCGTTACTATACTGATATATATCTTCCACACTTTGTTGGGAATATGTGTGTACACTTTTCTTTAAAATATGAAACCATTCTATACCTACTGTAAATATTTCTACTTAATAATATGGTTATTTTCCATGTCGATAAATATATACCAATGTCATCATTTTAACAATTATATACTATTCCATTGTGCAAGTAATTCATACATTATTAAATCAATCCCCTCTTGCTGGACATTTAGATAGTCTCAGATTATTTTGCAATGATATGTGTATATGTGTATATACATATTAATACTAACATAGAGTACATGAACATGTACTCTATATGTGAATATGTATTATACACACACATTATATCATTTGATTATTATATTAGAATAAATTATCTTAGGACAAATTATTAAAGCTGGCACTCCCAGGTCAAAGTATCTGCATTTTTTAAAAAGATTTCAAAATGCAATCAGGCCTCTATATCCTTGAGTTCCACATGTGCACAAAATCATCCAACCTCAGATTAAAAATATTTTTAAAAAATATAACAATAAAAATAATATAAATAAAAAATACAGTATAACAACTATTTATATTACTTTAGATATTATAAATAATCTAAAGATTATATAAAGTATACAGGTTGTGTAGGTTATATGCAAATACTATGCCATTTTATATCAAGCATTTGATCACCCATGGATTTTGGTATCCTCATGGGGTCCTGGAACCAATTTTGCATGGATACTGAGGGACAACTGTATATCATATCACTGTTTTAACGGGCACAGAATGTGTTTTTTAGAAGCATCTTCTCCTGGATCAGATCCTGACAAAACACTCTAAACCTGTTACTATCACTTTCACAGCGTCATTCAAATCCACGATTCTATCTCCACCTCCTCTGCAATGCTGTTCATCACTCCCCAGAATAATCTGAACGTTCTCTGGACCCAATCCCTGCAAGTCTCCCTCCCTGTTCTGGTCAACCTTCAGTGATGTAGCCAAAGTTGCACTGATTCCTCATAGACATGGCTAACAACCTTCATGTTGTCTTAACGCTGACTCCGTGATATCTAAATAGCACATGCTTCGAGTGAAGACCAAGGCCCATGTGCCAATGCCATTTCATTGCTCTGCATCTGCCTCATTTCAGGCTATGTGACTTTGGGACAGTGACTTATCTTCTATGTGCCTCAGTTTCTTAATTGTTCTGAGTACCTCCTTCAGGAAGGCTTCTTGGACCTCTAGGTTAGGGCCTTTCTCTGTGTCCCCACAACACTCCATACTTCACTCGGCACAACATTTAGCACACAGTTTTATGGAAGCCTGGTTACCTGTTTTTCCCCCAACACTAGACTATCAGAGTAGGATCCACAGGCATCAATCTTGGTCACTACTTATATGCCATTCATTGAAAAAGATAATTATTGAGTGCCTACTTTAAAAAGATAATTATTAAGTTCCAGATGGTATATCTGGAGGAACTAGGGATACAGCAGAGAACACAACACATAAAGCCCCCACTCTCATGTGACATACATTCCACTGGGGGAGAAGCAGATCGACAGCAGAACAGGTCAATATAAGCATGGCAGACAATGGTAACTACCATGGAGGCAGTCAAAAGATGGGGGCGGAGGGGGTGGACTTGCTGTTTAGGAGTCAGACTTGCTGTTTGGGGTCAGAGGAGGTCTCCCCCAAAAAATGACCTCAGGAGAAAGATCTCTTGGTGTCTGGAGTTGGGAGAGACCAGTTTCCTTTGAGCAGCTGACTTCTTCCTATTGGTTTCAGAAACACAAGCCCTATATCATATTTTGTTTAATATAAGAGGTCTGCTGCTTAAAAAGAAAAAAAAAATATTTTTCAAACATAGCCCCTAGTGTAAATGGCTTTGTGCTAGGCACTAAATAGTGTGATTTTGAAGCTGGCAAAATTCCCCAAACAATGAAAGCTTCCGGTGGGGAGCACGTAAGTGTTGAGAGAACTGATACACCAAGAGGAGGCCCAAGTTCACACTCGACGTAAGTGGCAGAGCTGGGATTAAACTCCTTGTCTGCTACCTCCAGAGTCCACATTTCTCTCTTCTTCCCTGAAATATAAGCCAGCAGCCTGCCAAGTCATTTTAATTCAAATTTGATGGAGCTGCCACAGCACTGGTATTGCTTTATTCGCGTTTGCTTCCCACATGACCTTGCTGGGTGTATAGACACCTTTGACAGCCCATGTTGAATATACCTAAAATGGTCTTCACTGTAAGAGTTCATTGATTGTGCCTCTGTATGTTCAGAGTGATAATGCTTTTTAATCAGAAGGCATTTTAATCAGAATTTCTTTTCAAAAAGTGTAGTTAGTTCTAAACAGTAAATACAAGGTAAAGGTTTCTTAAGAATGTGCCTAGAAAGTATTGCCCTTGGCCCGTTTTCTACATCAGATCACTGTCCGGTTCTGCCTTCTGCTTCTCACTGACTTTTTTTTTCTTCTTCTTCTTCTTTTTTTCTGGTTGCTTCCCTACTTCCAGCTGCCAGCAAGTCAGATAACTAAATGCCAAAGTAGTGACACTTGGCATTTCAATGAGTGCTCTGTATTTACTACATGGTCTCTCTCGACAGCCCTCCTGCTCAGCATGCGTGCAAGCTCTAAGCTGCTCTGCTGAACTGAAGCACTCCTTTGTTGCAGAGCTGGACAAACTGAAGAAAGATGAACTTGGGCAGCAGCCCAGAACTGAGAAGGGGGAGTCAGCGGATTCCCTAACTTCTTTCCTTGCCACCTCTTAGCATTTATGTCCTCATTTCAATTAAACAAGCATTTGTTAAAACCTTAGCCCTCTGTGTTTGGCCCTCTACTGGGACATTTTTAAAATGGATTTTGTATTTAAGGGGACAGAACTTTAGGTCTTTTCATTTCAACAAGGTACTGCCATAATATTGTACTATACGTGAATTAGAAAGTGAGTTCACCTTTGTAAGCTCACCCAATTTTATACAAAAGCTATTTGTCAGACAAAAGTAGACATTGGATGCAAAAGTCTGACTCTAGCTTCCAAGACTATAATTTAGACCTTGGAAGTACTGTCTAATTCAAAATATGTCTCTTCATCATATGGATCATGTGTTTAGCCTGCAGCTTAACCATCACTTTCTCTTGGAAGCCCTCCCTGACCCCATGAGTCTGGATTAAGTGCCCTCCTAGGTGCTCTGATGCAGCCAGTCCTAGACCATAAACTTAGAGACAGGAACCCTGTCTTACTCACTGCCACTGTCCCATGCCAAACAGAGTACCTGAAACATATCAGGGGTACAATACACAGTTCCAATTAAAATGCTTTGCAAGTGAGATGAAAAAGTCTTTTCAAATTCCTTTAAGCCATGTTGAGCTACATATGGTCTTAAAATCAATATGATTACTAAATTCATAGGAAATTTTTATTAATTCATCCATTCAAATAACATATATTTACTGAGCACCTAGTATTTTTCCAGGCATTGTCCAAAGGATTCACTATTCAAATATTCTCTTTCTTCCTCCTGTAAGAGTCTTTACTTTCTCCAACCAAAAAACAACTCACGGGCTACATGCAAGAAATTGGGTTATGAGTGCTTTGGGGGAAATTTCCAATCAATGACCACATCATGGCTAGCCTGAGGCAGGAGCCATCACATCACAGAGCTGCCAACCCCTCATAGAGTATATGGCATCTAGTAGACGCTCAATCAGTATTTGTGAAAATGTGAATAAGCAAGCAACTCAGTTTTACTATTCTGTCCATGCGGAGGCACTACTGCATTTTAGGGATTAAAAAAGGGAAAAAGAGTACTAACCTACATGAAAATAATTTACTATGGGAATTTTATTTGGGGTGAAATCAATAAATAGCATGCAAGGAGGCTACACGTCCTTGAGTGGGATGCTACCTCCTCCATATGCTTCCTCACTTTCCATTAATCTACAAATTGCTTCCATCCAAGATGGTAACAGGGACTGGATTTACTCTTTGATATAAAATGCACACACATACACACACCTAATCCAAAATATATAAAACAATGTTTTTCAAGACACTAGACACTGGGCAATGAAAGACAGTGATTCCCAAAAGAAAAATAATAATTTTTAAAAATGAAATGAGGCCCACTATTGCCGTGGCTTACTTTCTGAGAAAGTTTCCAGGCAGCAGCACAAGGAAGAAGGACCCAGGCAGAATACAGCATATTCCCAAAAACTGAGGAATTAGAACAGGGGGATGTCAAGGAAGCGAGAGCTTACAGGACAGAAGAGCAAAACTGAGATCATCCCAGAAAAAGAAGATTTGCAGAGGACCCCCCTCAAGTATTCAGCAGAGAACTGGTAGATATGTGCATGGGAGTAAACTGAGTGTGAAGAATGAACCAAGCAATTGGAGGCAAAATCCTGGATATTCAGACAGGGTCCCTGTTAATCCTACCAGCCGGACTGGAAATACTTAATTCACAGGGACTGACTAGAGTTCCCAGGCCAGTCTTGCCTCAGTAGGAGAGAATAAGTAGCCCTAGAATGTTCACTGCCCCGGATCTGCCTAACAAATCATAAAAACAAGACCTGAAAGGATCAAACTATTTTCACATAAGTTACCTACATGCCAGAGCAAAGTGCAAGAATATTTACAGGAATGTCCCTAACAATATTAAGCACTCAACAAAATAAAATTCACATTGTCTGGCATTCAATCAAAAGCAACTAAGCAACCGACTCCTCACCAAAGATATACAGATGGCAAATAAGCATATGAAAAGAAGCTCCATGTCATACGATATCAGGAAAATGCAAATTAAAACAACAATGGGACACCACTACACGCACCTATTAGAATGACCAAATCCAGAACACTGACAACACCAAATGTGAGTGAAGCCGTAGAACAACAGAAACTCACTTTCTGCTGTTTAACAGTTTCTTATAAAACTAAACATACTCTCCAACTCTCAAACATACTTATACCATAAAACTAAACATACAATCCAGTAATCATGCGCCCTGGTTTTTACCCAAAGGAATTGAAAATGTATGTCCACACAAAAACCAGCACATGGATGTTTGTAACAGTTTTATTCAAAAATGCCCAAACTTAGAAGCAACCAAGATGTCTTTCAGTAGGTAAACGGATAAATTGTGACACATCTAGGCAATGAAATATTATTTGATGCTAAAAAGGAATACACTATCAAGCCATAAACAGCATGGAGGAACCTAAGATGCATAGTGATAACTTAAAGAAGTCAGTTTGAAAAGGCTACATACTGTATAATTCCAACTTATATAGCATTCTAGAAAAGGCAAAACTATGGAGACAATAATATCAGTGGTTGTCGGGGGCTGAGGGGGAGGAAGAGATGAATAAATGGAGCAAAGAGGGTGTTTAGCCAGTAAAATGACCCCGTATGGTACTATAATGAAGAATACAGGTCATTTTATATTTGTCTACATTCATAGAATGTTCACCATCAAGAGTGAACTCTAATGTATGCTGTGGACTACCCTGGGCAATTATGATGTGTCAGTGTATGTTTATCAGTTGTGACAAGTGTACCTCTCTGATGGGGGATGGTGATAATAAGGGAAGCTCTGCATGCATGGGGGCAGGGAGACGTGGGAAATCTTTCTACCTTCCTCTCAATTTTGCTGTGAACTGCTTTAAAAAACTAAAATCTTGGCTGGGTGCAGTGGCTCACACCTGTAATCCCAGCACTTTGGGAGGCCGAGACAGGCATATCATGGAGTCAGGAGTTCGAGACCAGCCTGGCCAATATGGTCAAACCCCATCTCTAATAAAAATACAAAAATTAGCTGGGTGTGGTGGTGTGCACCTGTAGTTCCAGTTATTAGGGAGGCTGAGGCAGAAGAATCATTTGAACCCAGGAGGTGGAGGTTGCAGTGAGCCAAGATTATGCTATTGCACTCCAGCCTGGGCGACAGAGTGAGACTCCATCTCAAAAAAAAAAAAAAAAAAAAAAAAAAACAAAAAAACCCCAAAAAACTAAAGTCTTTAAAAAGAATTTAACTCCAGATGGATTGAAGACCTAAACCTAAGACCTAACGCCATAAAAACCCCAGAAGAAAACCTAGGCAAGACCATTCAGGACACAGGCATAGGCAAGGAGTTCATGACTAAAACACCAAAAGCATTGGCAACAAAAGCCAAAATAGATAAATGGGATCTAATTAAATTCCAGAGCTTCTGTACAGCAAAGGAAGCTGTACAGAAAAGGAAACAATCATTAGAGTGAACCAGCAACCAACAGAATGGAAAAAATTTTTGCAATCTACCCATCTGATAAAGGGCTAATATCCAGAATCTACAAAAAACTAAAACAGATTTACAAGAAAAAAAACAAACAAATCCATTCAAAAGTGGGCAAAGGACACGAACAGACACTTCACAAAAGAAGACATCGATGAGGCCAACAAACATATGAAAAAATGCTCATCATCACTGGTCATTAGAGAAATGCAAATCAAAACCACATTGAGATACCATCTCACGCCAGTTAGAATGGCGATCATTAAAATATCAGGAGACAACAGATGCTGGAGAGGATGTGGAGAAATAGGAACACTTTTACGCTGTTGGTGGGAGTGCAAATTAGTGCAACCATTGTGGAAGACAGTGTGGCGATTCCTCAAGGACGTAGAAATAGAAATACCATTTGACCCAGCAATCCCATTACTGGGTGTATACCCAAGGAATTATAAATTGTTCTATTATAAAGACACATGCACATATATGTTCATTGTGGCACTGTTTACAATAGCAAAGACCTGGAACCAACTCAAATGCCCATCAATGATAGACTGGACAGGGAAAATGTGGCACATATATACCATGGAATACTATGCTGCTGCCATAAAAAACGATGAGTTTGTGTCCTTTGTAGGGACATGGATGAATCTGGAAACCATTCTCAGCAAACTGACACAAGAACAGAAAATCAAACAATGCATGTTCTCATTCATAGGTGGTTGTTGAACAATTAGAACACATGGGCACAGGGAGGTGAGCATCACACACTGTGGTGAGTTGGGGGGGGGGGCTAGGGGAGAGAGAGTGGGGGGTTGGGGGAGAGATAACGTGAGGAGAAATACCAGATACAGGTGATGGGGGGATGAAGGCAGCAAACCACCTTGCCATGTATGTACGTATGCAACAATCCTGCATGATCTGCACATGTACCCCAGAACCTAAAGTACAATAAAAAAAAAAAAGAAAGTAGATCAGAGAAAAAAAAAATCTCAGAAACTGCCAGGCATGGAATGCAGCAGGAAAAAATGACCCCCGATGTGAAGAACCAAACCAGCTTTGATGGATGTGATAACTGACACAGATGTTACAGTTAGCAGAAAATGCCACTACATTAGTTGTTATAACTGTATTCTTTATATATTCAAACAGTTAATAATAGACATGACAGATATATTTCAAAAAATCAGACTTCTAGAGATGAAAATGGCAATGTCTGATAGGAAAATTACACTGGAAAACATTAACAGCAGAGTTGACATCAAAGAAACAAAGATTAGTCACACTGAAGACAAAGCAATAGGAAATATTCAAAATGAAACATAAAGAGAAAAGATAAATTTTAAAGAGAATTGTGTTTAAAAAGAAAGAGAAAGAGAATTTTGTGATCATAGCATCTGTGAGCCAGCCCAGTTATGTACGGCTTCATAGCCTGTGTTCTTCTACCCTGACATGCTACTTCAGCTCCATGGTGGTTAACCACGCCTTCACTGCCACCATCTGACTGCCTCGTTGAGGTGGCTATTCAGGATGATGATGATGATGATGATGATGATGGATGATGGTGGGGTGTGTGCGTGTGCCTGTGTGTGAGGGTAATCTATATTCATGACCTTCCCAGTATAAATATCAGATCTGGGCTGAAATACATGACTAGATGTGGGGTTGTGTCCTGAGCACAAAACTCAGTCCCCAGCATGCTGGCTGTGGCTAAAGTGATCAGGCATTAGGAAAAACTATAGTGGAGCGAGGAGCTGCTTTTACACAAAAAACCCTCTAAAAACCCAGTAAGTTTTGAATTTACTCTTCACAGACTAGTATGGCCCAAAGCATCTGAAAACCAGCATCTAATTAAAGATAAAATAAAATTTCTACTATGGCCCATTATCACAACACATAAAATTCTTTCTCCAATAATTAATGAAAATAGCTTGCATTAATATGGCAATTAGCTCCAAGGCTTTTTCATTTCCCTAAGGAAAATAGGCTTTGCTTCCTATCTCCTTTCCAAGAGCATGTGGTGGCATCTTGGGGCCCTGGGTCTGGATGCAGCAACAGTTCCAGTTGCTGGCACCAGACTTCTGGCATGGACTCAACCATGAATGATTCATTCAATTTTTCAATCAAGAGATGGCACCAAATCACCAAGTCAAAAATCTCATGGCTGGGAGAGACAGCAACAGACCATCAGTCCATTTATCATTTTTAGCTGCCCAGCATTCATTCTGCCTTACTAATTTACCACAATTTCTTTTGGGAGTATTAGCTCTTCCTCAGTAAGTACAGTATGAGTATAAGGATAAATCCAGAAGCTGGCTACTCTCTATAGGAGCCAAAAAGACAAGTTCAGCCAGGGGTTGGGCATTATGTGTTGTGATAATGGGCCATAGTAGAAATTTTATTTTATCTTTAATTAGATGCTGGTTTCAGATGCTTTGGGCCATACTAGTCTGTGAAGAGTAAATTAAAAGTTGGGCCACTGTAGCTGGATGAGGTGGCTCAAGCCTGTAATCCCAGAACTTTCGGAGGCCAAGGCAGGTGGATCACCTGAGGTCGGAAGATCAAGACTATCCTGATTAATATGAGGAAACCCCACCTCTACTAAAAATACAAAAAATTAGCCGGGCATGGTGGCACATGCCTGTAATCCCAGCTATGTGGGAGGCTGAGGCAGGACAATCACTTGAACCCAGGAGGTAGAGGTTGCATTGAGCTGAGATCACGCACTGCACTCCAGCCTGGGCAACAGGAGCAAAACTCCGTCTCTAAAACTAAAAGTTGGGCCACTGTCGTATAATTTCCCCTGGATTTTGAATAAGTAATTCAACTGTTAATGAATCGGTTGGAGTTGTTCATCACACGGAAAGTGTGCTGAACAGAAATCAGACCCATTCACAAACTCTGAAAAATGCCTTGGGTTCCATTCAATCTCATGCACGGTCCTCAAGACCCTCACTGATCCTGTGACTGCCCCACCCTTTAGTCATTTCACCTTTGAACTAGGGTTAATAACAGTTCCTACCTCAAAAGGACATAATGAAGGACAGTTAATACATGGAAGGTACTCAGGACAATGCCTGGCATATAGCAAACAATAAATGTTAACAACAGTAAATAATAATGAGAGTAATACCATCATTATTACCATTATTATGTTCTATCATTTCACATCTATTAAATGGGAGAAATATATGTACTGCATGAATATATTCAAGATCAAATGCTATACTGTATGTCAAGGTGTCATTATAATATAATGCTGTACAAATTTAGGTGGTATTGATCATAAGTCTGAAAACTCTAGCTTAGGGAGCCTGATTCTTATACTTCACAGATGGGATTCAGAAAATCCACAGACCCTCTGAAAAAGCATGCAAAATTGTATGAATGTAGAGGTGCACATGATTCTCTATATTTGGGGCTAGGGCAGGAGGAGTGGTCCACAGCCTTTCTTGGATTTACAGAGTCATCCATTCTCCTCAACAGAGGCAGATGTACACCACTGCTCTAGATCGTACAGGGAAAGATGTCAAGTCACTTTCAACCTTATCTAGTGCTCTTCCAAGATTCTGGGAATTGAAATAGCCCCCAAGGCAGCTGCAGCTCACAGAAGTTCCTTGAGCTTGCCCATCTTTGAAGAACATTTGGGATCACAAGGCCAACCTCGTAGCCAGCCTAGTGGGCTGATAGCTCAATCAAAGGCTTTCTGTAGAAAAAGAAAGTAGTCTGGTTATAGACTGCACCATCAGCCATGAAGGAGAGGGGACCACACAGGTTTGTCCTCTCTGTCCATTGAACTGGAAGTGACCACTTCAGGTTGTCTTTGAAGATAAAAAAACACAAAAGTGTGCTTTTTCAGCATACTGAGAATTCCAAAAGTATATGTGGCTTGATTAAAGCCCCACTGGCACATGAGGATAATCGCACAGTTGGAGTAATATGAGATGGGAGAGGGGTGAGGAAATGATGGAAAAGAAAGCCTTGCTTACATCAGTATGGGGTTCAACGTGAGAAAAATTTAGGACTTAACAAAAAGGTATTTCCTTTGTATATGGTATTATGGGATCCAAGGCTAGAGGACCAGAACTTTGCTACTCTCAAGCATTCTTCCACCCTCTTTACTTCCATTTCTTTATCTGTCAACTAAGGTATCAGTGAAGAAGGCTTAAGTTCCTTCAGCTCTACCATTCTGAAAATTACCGGAAAAAATGAAAATTTTATACATTAAAGGCCAAGCATTCTAATCAATGTCAGTTACACTTGCCAGGCCTAAATTATCACAAATATAAAGCAATGTAATTCAAGTTAATGAGTTTTACAGCATGAAAAATCTTCAGCATTGGCCTGTACCCTGCCCACAGTTCTAATGATTGAGCAGAATGTTAGCCCTCACCAAGGGACACTAAAGCAGAAGTTTAAAACGACGACAGAGAAAACAAAAATGGAGATCATGTGATATATTTTAGATGATCACTAAATACAGAATAGCAAAGCGGAGAAAGTTAGATTTTCACTTGTAAATACAATGAAGCTATTTCATTATGAAAATAATGTCTGCCAATTTTAAAGTAATTTATTATGAAACTCATTTTCCTTCTTAATTAAAAATGCAAACTATGTCACATATTATTTTAAAAGGCCAAGTGGATGGAGAATGTGAGAGAAGAAAAAAAGAGAACAGGTCCTCTTTTTGAGTAATGTCTGGTAATGCAACTTATATCCCTGAAGTTGGGACATGTTGACTGCACTCTTGTCTGAGCACTCCAGTGCTTCATACCCCATGCTAATCCTTGAAACTGCCTAAGACCTGAGTCACATATGAAGTCCAAATGTTTTTTTCCAAGTCCTTCCTGTAGAAATCTCCCCCTTCAAGAAAGTCTGGGAACCAATCTTTGGCTCTATGTCCAACCCATTAATTGCATCTGCTGTTCTCTACTTAGAAATCATACAAAACGTTCTGTTCATTCTGCAGCACACACACCCACAACTATACTCCTTATTTGGGTGAACTCTAAATGCACAAATAGTACACCATGATAAAAGTTTCATTATAAAGAGCTCCCTTGACTAATCAGTAAGATATTTTAAGCTTCCACTGTTACTATGACAGAGTGAATGTTAGAGGCCACAAGGCATACAAAATATGCCCATAAAACACAGTCCCTACCTTTAAGGAGTTTATAATCCAATAGATAAGGTAAGAGAGAAGTAATTCATAGACTGTACAAAGCACTTATGAAGGATAGAAGGATTGAGAGGAGAGACTGATTCTTAGTGAAGTAACACCTATATGAAGTATTTAGGAGCAGAAAGAGTTCAGATTTGGCAACTGATGATGTACAAGGAGGAGAAAGGAAGACAGGGGAAGAGTAAGAACTTACATGTTTTCTAGTTTTAGTAACTCAGAAAAGAGTGTTTGTCATTAGTAAGGCAAGGAAATAAAGAAGGAGAGTGATATGGTTGTGTCCCACCCAAATCTCACCTTGAATTGTAGCCCCCATAATTCCCACATGTGTGGGAAGGACCTGGTGGGAGACACTTGAATCATGGGGACAGTTTGCACCATACCATTCTCGTGGTAGCAAGTCTCACAAGGTCTGATGGTTTTATAAAGGGAAACCCCTATCACTTGGCCATCATTCTCTCTCTTGCCTGCTGCCATATAAGATGTGCCTTTCACCTTCCACCATGATTGTGTGGCCTCCCCAGCCATGTGGAACCATTAAACTTCTTTTTCTTTATAAATTACCAAGTCTTGGGTATGTCTTTATCAGCAGTGTGAAAACAGACTAATACAGAGAAAGATGCAATGATGACACACAAGGTTCTGTCTGGGACTTTCTCTTTTTTATATACCTATGGGGAAGCAAAGAAATGTTTCCATTGGGCAGTGGGTGTAAGGGTAAAAAGGTTGAGCTCTAGGTTCTAACACCCAATCTTGAAGCAAATACTCTAGGAAAGGCATTTTGTAGATGAGAGTATTGAGGTCTAAAAGGTTAAACAATTTACCTAAGAGAAGATAATTTACCTAAGAGAAGATCTGAGATAATTTACCTAAGCCAAGGTAGCTGCATAACCAAGGCTGGCTTTTTGTTGATCTTTTCTTCATAGTCTTCACTTTTATATTCTGTTTGAGGTTTCATTGTGTGAATAATGTCACTCTCCTGCAGCATAATATGGCTCAACTCTTTTTTAATGTGCACATTTCTGGGTAAATAATCTAGCCTCTTAGACCTCAATGTTTTCATCTACGAAATGGGGAGCACATGAATACTTACATTACAGCGAAACTTTCTGGTAAGGATTCACTTAGATAACACCAGTGAAGTGCTCATGCTTAGCACAGTGCCAGTTGCATAATAAACCTTAAATAAATTCTCCTATTGTCAGTCTTGGAACCCAAGAGAAAAATCTCCAGATCCCAGGTACCCAGGTTTAAAAGGGCATGAAAGTCATAGCTGGTTACATCTCTTGCAATAATTCTTCGTATCTGGCTTCTTACAATGGACGTGCCATGTCTTCCTAGAATATTTGTTTCCTCTTTGATGATGAAGGTTCTGACCAAGACCTCTCCTAAGCATTTCTTCCCTCTGTTCCTACTTCCCTTCTCCATTACTACAAAGGCCTTAGGTTTTCAGCACCTCCTACATTACCCTCATCATAACTCTTACTGTCTATTTTTTTCACTTGCCACCACACTTCTCTGAAAAACAAATGGGATTCTATTACTTGGCTGTTGAAAAAGGCTGTGTGCATCTTCATTGCTACCAGGAGAAAGTCTTAAGGCCAGCATAGGAAGGTGTCAAATCCCAACCTCCAACCCCTTCTTGCCATGATCTTACCTGTAGGCACACCTAGCTATAAGGTATTTCCTATATATGTTGTACCCGTGTGCTTTAGCACACAGTGCTCCCCTGCAAAGGACACTCTTCTGCCCACCTCTGTGCTCTGAGCATAATCTGCATATCCTCAAAATGCAGCTCAAATGTCACCTCCTTAGAGAAACCTTCCCTGACTCACCAAGGCAGTCCCTCTCTCCTAATTCCAGGTCTCACAATGGTTATGATTCAGAGTTTCTACTTAACTGTGCCACATCCACGTTTCAGATACTCATCAAAGAAAGGCCAAAGAAAGTTTCATTCCTCTGAACAGAAGATCTGAGATGGCTTAAAGCACAGCTGTATGAATACTCTTTCCTCACTGCACAGATCAAAGTGGGATTGGGTTTATAGATGGGCTATGAGCCACTTGTGATTTTTTTCATAAAGAACATTATATGATTTCTTATTCTGAGCTTTCCTATATGTAACTGTGCACAAAGTCTAGTCACCTTATTTACTAGTGAGAGCTAATTCAACCTAGTCCATGGTGGAGCCTTTCTGGCTGGACTCCTAAGCCAAGGTAGCTGCATCACCAAGGCTGAATTTTTGTTGATCTTTTCTTCTTAGTCTTCATTTTTATATTCTGTTTGAGGTTTCATTTTGTGAATAATGTAATTCTCCTGCAGCATAATATGTCTCAACTCTTTTTATGTGCACATTTCTGTAACATGGAGCGCTCCAATAACATTAAGCATCACTGCACTCCTCCAAATTAGACCCGATACACTATTATGCAGCAAAAATTCTAACAACCTACCCTTGAAGGTGTATTCAGAGTCCAAAAAATTACATCTCATCATCACCATTCAAAAAACACAAATGAGACCACAAAAACTGATCAGCCTCTTGATCAGTTACCAACATCTAGTTCCAAGGTCTAGAGGTTTACATGACACCAGTTGTCCAAATAAGTACCTCTGGACTCCAGGGAATCAGAACTGCCATTGTCTTTTAACTCGCTCAGGACAACTGTGCTAACAATATGCTACAGGCAGATTAACTCCCAGCATCCCCTGCTATGCTGAAACGGAGACCACAGAACGTCTGGCTTCAATGTCACCGCAGCCTGCAACAAGCATGAGATGCGTCTAGGGAGCAGGCTGTGTTAAAGATGCTGCTTGACAAGTTGACGTAAAAGGGGCTATAAATATGCCATTGGTTCCTAATGCTGGAAAATTCTTCCTGACACAAGAATGGTGTTTCTCCCTGACACTGAGAAAAAGCATTTCAGATTAGTTTCAGGCCAACTGAATCTTGACGGATCTCTCAGTGAAACTCTGGTAGAAGCCTTCCTCCCCTTATATGGCTTCAAAGCACCCTGTTATTTTTCATTTGTGGCTCGTAATCCATTTTAAGCAAATAATTCTGTACTATCAGTCTGTCTCACAAGGTAGCAAGCACCATGAGGGCAGAGATCTTGTTTTTGTTGTTTAAAGCTGTGTTCTCGAGTGAAGTAAATAATTCCATACTATCAATCTTTCGCATAGGGTAGCAAGCGCATGAAGGCGGAGATCTTGTTTTATGTTATTCACAGCTGTGCTCTCAGGTTACTAGCAGAGTTTCTGACACATAGGATGCATTCAATAACTATCTATAGAATGAAAAATTTTGCAAAATACCTTCGCTTTCCTTACCCCAAATTCCTTCCACTGCCTCTATCCCCATCTCCTCTCCAGCCCGCCTCATAGATGGAATATAATTAGCTTGAGACACCTACTGCTGTATCTGAGGTTGAGAAATGCAATTAGGACACTCACCTTGCTGGCATTTTAAATACAAAATCATCAGAGTTAGTGACACACAGATACCAGACCCTAAATATTTGTTTTCACAGGAAGAGTAGTGTTAGAGGCATACTCATTACTCTTATAGAATTTACAGCTTAATAAGAAAGATTAACCTGAAAAATTATAATCAGTCAATATAGCCACACATAGAAAGTACTTAAATGATATAGAAAGAAAGGACATCTCAAGGAAACAGAGATATAATAGATATAAAAATTACTGGTCTGAATATATCTTATTAAAATTTGCCTGGCTTAAGGGTATTTACATTTTCATGACTTAAAGGGCTCATAATTGATTCAGATGAATAAGGTACAGTCCATCACTAATCCCAGTCTCTTGAATTTCAAGCAGGATCCAGGATTTTTTTTCTTCCTTGCTACTTTAAACAAACTTTTCCTATTTCTTTCCCAGGCCTGCTATAGTTTGAATGTTTTTGTCCCCCTCCAAAATTGCTGTTGAAACTAAACCCTCAATGTAACAGTGCTGGCCTAACAAAAGGTGGGCAGAGCCCCCCCAGGACTGGATTAATGCTGCTATAAAAAGGGCTTGTGAGAGTGGATTCACTTTCTTTTTCTTTTTTTGAGACTGAGTCTCATTCTATCACCCAGGCTGGATTGCAGTGGCACAATCTTAGCTAACTGCAGCCTCTGCCTCCCAAGTTGAAGTGATTCTCTTGCCTCAGCCTCCCAAGTAGCTGGGACTACAGGTGTGCACCATACTACACTTGGCTAATTTTGTATGTTTTTTAAATAGAGTTGGGGTTTCACCATGATGGCCAGGCTGTTCTCGAACTCCTGACCTCAACTGATCCACCTGCCTCGGACTCACATAGTGCTGGAATTACAGGCCTGAAGAGAGTGGGTTCACTTTCTTCTGCACTTCTGTCATATGAAGACACAGTTTTCTTCCCCCTCAGGAGAATGTAGCAGTCAAAGCGCCATCTTGGAAGCAGAGACAGAGCCCTCACAAGACACCAGACCTGTGGGTGACTTGATCTTGGACTTTCCCAGCTTGTGAAAAATAAATTTCTGTTCTCTATAAATTACCCAGCTTCAGGAATTTTGCGACAGCAACACAAAATAGTCTAAAACAGGCCTCCACAGAGATTAGGGAGATGGGGCTAAATTAACATGTTTGGTCACCGTCCTCATCGTTACAGAGGCTCTTTGGAAGCATGAACTGGGTCTCCTCACAGGCGTGGAATCGTTGCCCTGATCAGTTGATACCCATGAGGGCCTGCTGCTGGGCAAAGCTCTGGTGCCACTATGAGCCATCCTGAAGAATATCCTCACATTAGCAAACTCGATTTAAGCATTTCACAATGGATACACATTAAGAAAAAACATGTGGTACCTGACAAATAGACACAATTTTTATTTGTCAGCTAAAAATACAAGAAAACAAGAAGAACCTCATTCCTATCTTCAGCTTACCACTGTTGCTGGGAAGGCAAAGTGAAAGCATACGAAACACAGAGAGAATAATTCAATGTCAACAGTTTTGGGAGATTAAGGTGAAGGCAGTGAAAATTGAGAGAAGGGAGATCATAGGTCAGGAGGATCAGAAGGATCATGGAGAAGTTAAGACTGAGGAGACCTTAAACAGTCTGCTAGAATAAAGGAAAAAGTTCACCTTCATTGTGAAGGAGATCCTGGGAAAGGTGGGGGAGAGGAAGGCACTTGGAGCTGTATGGGGAGGGGTAGGGGGATCAGGGTTGGAATGGGGAGGGGTTGAGGGATGGGGGTTGGGATGCAAGGGAGAGGACTGGCTACAGAGAAGGGATAGGAAGACACAGGATGCACATAGAGAGCAGAAATTCCTGTCCACAGACCATGAGAAATTTCTGGCCTCAACAGGGAAACTAGGCCCACTGTGGAATCATTTCTTGAAGAAACCCCCCTCCCAGTGTCCCCTAGGCCTTGACTTTCATCTGTACTTGAAAGAGTAAGATTAAAATGCAAGGAATAGGAGGCAAGATATGGAAACCTATGCATACTAAATGTTCAGCAGTCAAGGAGGCCCAAGGGCTGATGTCAGAGTCACTTCTGTCAGGGAACTGGCAAGGGGCAAATAAAACTGAAAGGCATTGATTAGCTAAGAAGAGAAGGGGAGCAACAGCAGGCAGCAAAATTCAATCTCCGAGATAAAACACAACAAAAACGAGGCATCAGGAATCCACTAGTAACATTCTGAAGACTTGGTATTTTTCCCAGGCTCCCCTTCCACAGAGTGAAGCCAGGGGAGACTTTTCTCCTGTTTACCTGGGTGCAACCCTGCTTCCCAAGATGTGTGAACAAGTTGTTGATTCATTTTAGGGCTGGTTTACAGCCACATTACTAATAATGTTGTCAGTTTACCATGGTATCTGTTATTCTGGAAATCAAGGAGTCCTTAGAAACTAACTTTACATCTCTCTTAAAAATATGTCTTATTAATAAATAGTTAAGGGAAACATTTTTGTGGGAGGGAGGGAGTTAACTCTTTCTTGGGTTATTAACAGAGCACTGCAACAGAAGTGACAAAACACACTAAAATACAAGGTGGTCTATGGCCCCTCGATGACTTAATAAAGTTGGTACATCTCTCAACACTCTGAACAAATAAAAAAATTCAAAGCCCATTGCATGGATGAATGGATGAGCAGATAGATGGAAGCTAGTATATTCATCCTTTGTGCTAACATATTCACATCTCTTGAAGGTCTTCTAACTAGAGACTCCATAAGAGAATCTTGCCATCCATAGTTTATGATAAACCTAAGTCTAACCCAAGAACTCTGGCTGGGTTGGGGCTATGATGCGGCTGGTTTCCTGGGGCTTTGGAAGACATCATAACTAATATGTTTCATGAGACCTCTTGTATCTTATAACCTTACTAAGCAGATCCAGAAGACTAGAACCTCTCCGGGTAAATGCCCAGCCACTTTCTGGCAAATTGCTTTCACAGACATTCAAAACTCTGAGAGCTATTTCAAAAGTTTCTGGAGAGCTTTGGCAGGTTCTGAGCTCCAGTATACCTGCCACAGAGGGAGGGAGGGAGTCATGTAACAGCTTTAATCTTATTCCACGTGCAAAGTAATTGCTTACACTTAAAAAAAAATGCTGTATTGGCCTGTCTAATTTCATTATGCCTTTAAAGAATGGCACATTTTAATTCCTTTGCTGTTTCCGCATAGTGCTATTGTATTTACTTGCTAATGCAGAGAACAGAAAAGAACATGACATTCTAAAATGTACTCTTTCCCATGCTTTGCCCTTCCTCTACCAGCATGAGGTACCTTTACCTCTGTCTGTTTTATTTTTTCCTACACAGCCACATAAATTTAAAAAAGATATCATCTGACTACACTGCCTCTTCTTGTCTCTTTTTCACTGCTTTGTATTAAACACAGCTCCTATCCAAGGCAATCTTGGCAAGAAGACCTCATCTCTCCCACATTTCCCCTACCCCAGTACAGTACTACTTACTCTCACCAGGCTCTCCACAGCTTACTACAACTCTAGTCATCTGGAATTGTAAAGATCAAATGTTTTGCAGCATACTACAATGTTTATATGACTGACTGTATTCCTCTTTAACAAGTAGCCCATGACGGAAAACAAAAGAGAAGTTTACTTTCTTTTTTTGTTGGCAAAAGCTGGATCACTTCATGAATGCAGGAAAAGCTTTGCTATATATTTAATACCTAAATAAGTGAAAACTAATACATTTATAAGATCCTTTCTGTTTCTGGTCAGTCAGAGGGCCAAGCCTAGCAAAGATACTACGTATCTGCTGACTTGATTTTAGTCAATGGATAGTTTCACACACTTTTCTTCATCAAAACTTTTCTCACTAAAAGAGAAAAAATGTTGGCTTGCATCTCAACTTCTCTAATTTTCTCCATGCTATATGGAAGGCTTCAGGCAGCTACCCAGATAGAAGGTAGTATAATTGAGGCCTACGTCACTATTGGGTCACTGGGTCCTAAATATAAAGCACAAATGAAGCCGTCTCCATAATTCCTAGAATTAGAAGAAACTCGAGTGAAAATTGAAGTGAAGGGCATTGATTGAGGCTCTCTTGGCCAAGAAACAACATTCTCTTGTCCTTGGTATATTTCCTGTACATGGAGCTTGATGTGGTTTGGCTGTGTCCCCACCAAAATCTCATCCTTAATTGTATCTCTCACAACTCCCACATGTCATGGGAGGAACATGGTGAGAAGTGATTGAATTATGGGGGCAGTTCTTTCCTGTGCTGTTCTCATGATGGTGAATGAGTCTTATAAGATCTGATGGTTTTAAAAAGGATAGTTTCCCTACAAAACTCTCTCTTTGCCTGTTGCCATCCATGTAAGACACGACTTGCTTCTGCTTGCCTTCTGCCATGATTGTGAGGCCTCCCCAGCCATATGGAACTGTAAGTCCATTAAACCTCTTCTGTAAATTGCCCAGTCTCAGGTATGTCTTTATCAGCAGCATGAGAACAGACTAATACAGCAAATTGGTACCAGTAGAGTGGAGCACTGCTGTAGATACCTGAAAATGTGGAAGCTACTCGGAGACTGGGTAACACGCAGGGATTGGAACAGTTTGGAAATCTCAGAAGAAGACAAAAAAATGTGGGAAAGTTTGAAACTTCCTAAAGACTTGTTGAATGGCTTTGACAGAAATTCTGGGAGCAATGTGGACAATGAAGTCCAGGCTGAGGTGGGCTCAGATGGAAATGAAAAACTTGTTGGGAACTGGATGGAACAAAGGTGACTATCGTTATGTTTTACTAAAGAGAGTGGTAGCATTTTTCCCTTGCCTTAGAGATTTATAGAACTTTGAACTTAAGAGAGATGATTTAGGGTATCTGGTGGAAGAAATTTCTAAGCAGCAAAGCATTCAAGAGGTGACTTAGGTGCTGTTAAAGGCATTCCATTTTCTGTGGGAAGCACAGCATAAAAGTTTGGAAAATGTGCAGCCTGACAATGCGATAGAAAAGAAAATCCCATTTTCTGAGGAGAAATTCAAGCTGGCTGCAGAAATTTGCATAAGTAATGAGGAATCAAATGTTAACTCCTAAGATAATGGGGAAAATGTCTCCAGGGCATGTCAGAGGTCTTCATGGCAGCTCCTCCCATCATAGGCTTGGAGGACTAGGAGGAAAAAGTGGTTTTGTGGGTTGGGCCCAGGGTTTCTGTGCTGTGTGCAGCCTGGGGACTTGGTGACTTGGTGTCCTGTGTCCCAGCCACTCCAGCCATGGCTGAAAGGAGCCAATGTAGAGCTCAGACCATGGCTCAGATGGTGCAAGCCTCAAGCCTTGGCAGCTTCCATGTGGTATTGAGCCTGCAAGTGCACAGAAGTCAAGAATTGGGGTTTGGGAACCTCTGCCTAGATTTCAGAAGATGTATAGAAACACCTGGATGCCCAGGCAGAAGTTTGCTGCAGAGGTGGGTCTCTCATAGAAAACCTATGTGAGGGCAGTGCAGAAGGGAAATGTGAGGTTGGAGCCCCACCCAGAGGCCCTCCTAGGTCACCACCTAATGGACCTGTAAGAAGATGGCCACCATCCTCCAGACCCCAGAATGGTAGATCCACTGATAGCTTGCACTGTTCACCTAGAAAAGCTGCAGACACTCAACGTCAGCCTGTGAAGACAGCCAGGAGGGAGGCTGTATCCTGCAAGGCCACAGGGGCAGAGCTGCCCAAGACCATTGAAATTCACCTCTTGCATCAGCATGACCTGGATGTGAGACATGGAGTAAAAAGAGATCATTTTGGAGCTTTAAGATTTGACTGTCTCGCTGGATTCTGGACTTGCACGGACCCTGTACCCCCTTTGTTTTGGCCAATTTCTCTCATTTGGAATGGCTATATTTACCCAATACCTGTACCTCCATTGTATCTAGGAGGTAACTAACTTGATTTTGATTTTACAGGCTCATAGGCGGAAGGAACTTGCCTTGTCTCAGATAAAACTTTGGACTGTAGACTTTTGAATTAATGCTAAAATGAGTTCAGACTTTGGGGGACTGTTGGGAAGGTATGATTGATTTTGAAATGTGAGAGCATAAAATTTGGGGTGGGCCAGGGCAGAATGATAACCACCCAAATATCATCTTGAATTGTAACTCTTACAATTCCCACACATTGTGGGAGGAACCCAGTGGGAAGTGATTGAATTGTAGAGCCAGTCTTTCCTGTGCTGTTCTCATGATAGTGAATGAGTCTCATGAGATATGATGGTTTTCAAAGCGAGAGTTTATATGCACAAGCTCTCTTTGCCTGCTGCCATCCATGCAAGATGTGACTTGCTCCTACTTGCCTTCTGCCATGATTGTGAGGCCTCTCCAGCCATGTGGAACTGTAAGTCCATTAAACCTCTTTCTTTTGTAAATTGCCCAGTCTCAGGTATGTCTTTATCAGCAGCATGAGAACAGACTAGTACAGAGCTTAATTCACCAAAAAAACACTATTTTTCCTCACCATTTCAGTCAAAATAATAACTATTATTAATTGTTACTGAGACAGGATCTTGCTTTGTTGTCCAGGCTGGAGTGCAGTGGAGTGATCTTGGCTCACTGCAACATCTACCTCCAAGGCTCAAGCAATCCTCCCACCTCAGCCTCCTGAGTAGCTGGGACCACAGATGTGTGCTCCTACACTTGGCTATTTTTTTTTTTTTTTTTTTTTTTTTTTTGTATTTTTAGTAGAGACAGGGTTTTGCCATGTTGCTCAGGCTGGTCTCAAACTCCTGAGCTCAGCCAATCTGCATGCCTTGGCCACCCAAAGAGCTGGGATTACAGGTGTGAGCCATTGTACCCAACCCCAGTCAACATTAAATACAAGTGTCCTGTCAGAATGGAACTTCTACAATTTGAGAACTCATTAATTACAATTACTGCTTCATGGTACACAAATATTTGGAACCAGAAGGCAGATGAATGTTCCTCTGTAGAATGCCATCTTCTACCACAGATTGTGTGGATATACAACAGCTACTACTAGATTCACTATTTTTTAAGAAACAATGTCATTTAATAATAGGAAGAAATTTTTCAAGTAATAAAAAATTTTAGCTCATGTGAGAAATCTAAGGTTGGGAAAGAAAAGTTTTCCTTACATGCAACATTCAACAAAAGCAGAGGTCATCTGTGTTAGGGGTATTATGTACAAACCCAGACAACTTCATGGTGGAACAATCTACTTTTGTAAAAGTTATTTTCCCTTAGTTCCTGCCATTCCCAGTTAAAATCAAAACTTTACAATATTGCTTAACTATAAAGTATGTAGTTTGTTCTACCCACATTAATTATAAATTGTGGAGTAATTTATTAAATCCATTTGTGGAGAAAAAGGAGAGAAATAAATCAGTCATGCTAATTAAAAAAAAATTAAGCAAGAAACAGTCAAGAAGGACTTTCCTGAAGAAAAAGGAAGTCTTCTTTAGTTAAATTATAGAATAAATTATAGAAAATTAAAGCTACAAAATGCATTCTCAATACCTTGGAGACACAGGGTTCGGTGAACAGTGGTGTTTTGCATGTCTACATTGCAGGCACGTGCTTTCTCTAATAAGATGACCTCTATGTTCCGCTAATACCTCTCGTGAGCAGAGCAGATCTAAATGTGCTCACTCAGCAGTTTAGGAGTCCATCATGACTAAACAATAAAGGAAAGGATGTGACTGTAGATAATTTTGCTCAGCTTTGATGATCACTATGAATCAAACACTAACTATGGACTGAAGCTTCTTTGTGTCATAATAATTCACAGAATTCCACCCCCCTTCTCACCACCCCATCTTAATCTCTCAAGCAGATTTATATAAACTTTTCTATCACCATTAATCCTGCCCTGAGATCTTTCTTCCCCAGTTCCATTTGTACCAATGAGTTCCCAATTCATATAAGCTATTCCCCAGAGGCACAGGAATGGTCTCTTAATTAAATATTAAATGTCTTGAGAGCAGGTCCAATATTGAGTAATGTGGTAACTGGCCAACAAAATAATGCTATTTGCATACACCAGGAAGAAGCTTCAAATTGGTGGGATCTTTGCTCATAGGAGGCCATCCACATGGAAGGGCCATGCACCTCATGCCAGCTGCACTGTGGTCTGGGAAATGGGGTAATGGAAGAGATGGAAGGTTTTATGGACATGCAAACAGTACCAGATCCAGTAACACACACACACAATCAAAAGCACAGAGACAGACTTTGCAGTTGATAACAAATCAACCTGGTAAGATCCTACAGGCCTAATGCCACTTAACCCAAAATGCCACTGACTAATGGAACTTTTGCCTCAATAATGGAGGATGGAATGAGGCTCACAAATGTATCAAGAATTGTGACACAAATACTTATAATAAAGGTACAATAGAGAAAATCCTTTAAGTAAGTGACTACATGCTTTTAAGCAGATACTCAGGTGGGCAAGTGGAACCAGCAATAAGGACCTGGATACAACAAGTCTTCCAATCAGGGGGAACCTTTCACCCTTGGAGCTAGATGCTTTCCTTTCCTACTACGGGCACTCGCAGGGAAATCTCACCACATGTGTCCTCCACTGAAAGTCATCTGGTGGCCTGACTCTGAAGCCTTTTTGCCTCCTCAGGCAGTACCAGTAGGGACCAGTGGAAGCCCCAGCAGCATCTGATAAACTGAGCCAACCAAAAATAGCAAATGCTTTGAAAATCACTGCCCTTGGAAACACAGCCCACTAAAGTAGGCAAAGACCCATGTGCTAAACTTAACAGGGTGTCTGCTTGCTAAAGTAAAAGTTTGGAATGCAACCCAGAGTTTCCAAACATACGAAATGTGCAGGATATAATTTAAAATCACCCATCAACTAAGAACCAAAAAATCACAACTTGAGTAAAAAAAGACAATCAACTAATGCCAATACCAAAATGGATCAGATGAATTAGATCTTGAAATGATCTGAAAAGGATTTTACAGCAACTGTCATAAAAATGCTTCAGCAATGAATTACAAATTCTTTTGAAACAAATGGAAAAAATTAGAAAATTTCAGAAAAGGAATGAAAGCTATAAAAAATGAAAAGTATAAAACTATAATAATAAAATAATAATAGAGATTTTAAAACTTGCTGGAAGGGCTCAAAAGTAGAGGTGAGAGAGGACAAAGTCAGTGGACTTGAGGACAGAACAATAGAATTTACCCGGTTTCAACAGAAAAGACAAACATAATGATAAAATAAATTAACAGAGCCTCAGCGACTTGTGGGACACTAGCAAAAGACCCAACATTTGTATCAGAGTTCCAGAAGAGAAGAAAGAGTAGAATCAAAAGAGTATATAAAGAAATAATGGGCCGGGTGCAGTGGCTCATGCCTGTAATCCCAGCACTTAGGGAGGCTGAGGCAGGTGGATCACCTTGAGGTCAGACATTCAAGACCAGCCTGGCCAACATGGTGAAACCCAGTCTCTACTAAAAATACAAAAAAGAAAGAATAGCTGAAAACTCCCCAAATTTGGCCCCCCCCACCTATAAACCCACAGATTCAGAAAACAGTGAATCCAAACCAGATAAACTCAGGAAAATATACACTAAAACACATCATAATTAAAAATTTGAAAACTAAAGAGAAAGAATATCTTGAAATCATCCAGAGAAAAAGGATACATGAACATTAATTCAAATGACAGAACATTTTCCCTCCAGCTTTACTGAGGTATGGTGGCAATTAAAATTGTATATATTTAAGGTCTAGGACTTGATGATTTGGTATATGTATATATAGAAAAATGTGAAATATATAGAAAACTGTGAAATATTCAACACAATCAAGCTAATGACTGGGCTTTTTATCTGTAACCATGGAGTCCAGAATCAAGCGGTTTCAAAGTGGTGAAATGAGAGACCTGTCAACTGTGAAATTTATTTTCAGAGAAACTATCCTTCAGAAATGAAGAAAAAATAAAAACATTCTCAGATGAAGGACAAGAATCTGTCACTAGCAGACCCACCTTTAATGACTGGCTAAAGAAAGATCTTCCAACAGAAAGAAAATGATAAAGAAAGAAATCCTGGTGCATCAAGAAGGAAGACGATACAATAAAAAAAGCAAATGTATTGTTAGGTAAAATAGATTATCACTTGCTTAGTAAGTTTTACAAATCACATTTGATGATTGAAATAAAAATTATAATACCACTTGATACTCAAAACACAATGATAATTAAAAATGGGAAAGGTAAAGAAACCTAAACGGAAGTGAGGTTCTCATAATTCGCTCAAAATATATATGAAAAGGCACAGGCCCTATATTAATGTATAGCTACAGTAATCAAGACAATGTGGTATTGATGAGTGAATACATAGATCGTTTGAACAGAATAGACAATCCAGACAGGCCCATATAAATATGCTCAACTGATATTTGACAAAGATGCATAATCAAATCAGTGAAGGAAAAATAGTCTTTACAACAAATGATGCTGGAGCCATTAAGCATGCATAGACAAAAGAAAAGAATCTTGACCTAAACTCATACCTCATATGAAGATGAACTCTAGGTGGATCATAGACGTAAATGTAAGAAATAGCACCATACAACTTTTAGGAAAAAAATAAAGAAATAAATTGTTGGGATTCAGAGTTAGGCACAGAGTTCCTAGACTTCATACCAAAAGCACAATCCATAAAATTGATAAATTTGTTCTCATCAAAATTAAAAACCTTTGTTTGGTGAAACCTCATGGGAAGAAGATGAAAAGACAAAGAGATTGGGGGAAAATATTTGCAAACCACATATCCAACTAAGGACCAGTATACGGAGTATATTAGAAAAAATCTCAAAACTCAATAGTAATAAAACAAGCAATCTAAATCAAAAATGGGAAAAGATATTTTACTAAACAGGATGTACTGATGACAAATAAACGTATGAAAAGATGTTCAACATCATTAACCACCAGGAGAAGGCAAATTAAAACTACAGTGAAATATTACTACATGTCTATCAGAATGGCTAAAAATTAAAAATAGTGACAACACCAAACACTGGCAAAGATGTGGAGAAACTGAATCACTCATATATTGTTGGTAGAAATGTAAAATGCTACAGGCAGTCTGGAAAGCAGTGTTCTTATAAAACTAATCATAAAATTACCATATAACCCAGTAATTGTAGTAGTGGGTAATTATCCAGAGAAATGAAAATTTATGTTGTGACAAAAACCTGTTTGCAAATATTCATAGCACTTTTATTTGTAATAGATTAAACTACAATCAGTCTAGATGTCTCTCACCAGGTAAATAGTTAAACAAAATGTGGACTACTGTAGAATAAATATGCCATGGAATAGTACTCAGCAATAAAAAGAAATACAATACATGGCAACCTGGATGAATCTCCAGTGAATCCAGTTGAGTAAAAAAATGCCAATCTAAAGAAGTTACATATTGTATGATTCCATATATATCACATTTCTTAAATGAAAAAATTTAACAATAGAGGGCAGATAAGTGGTTTCCAGGAAGGTTAGGGATGGCGTAGCTAGGAAGTACATGGGTCTAGTTATAAAGGGAAATAGCATAGCTATTAGTGGTGTTGGAAATGCTTAGTATCTCGACTGTGATGGTGAACACAAGAAACTGCCTGGTAACACATTGTATAGAACTTACACACACACACACACACACACACACACACACGACTACAAAACTGAGGAAGCCTGAATAGGTTATGATTTGTATCAAGCTCAATATTCAGGTTGATATCATAGTGTAGAGTTTTGCAAAATACTAACATTGGGGGGAAACTAGGCAGTGTGTACAAGGACTCTGTATTATTTCTCACAAGTGCATGTGAATTTACAATTATCTCAATTAAACACTTGAAGGCTGTCACAATGTGAATGATGAAACCAGGTAATATTTCTACCATGAAGTTCATTTTTAAACATGGCATGTGACAACCAAGGCCTGCTGTACAGTGTGGAAAGAGCAATGGGCAAACTGCTTTTTTGCATAGTTCTTCATCATTCTGTTAATCATCACCAAAAAGCTACCATTTTATAAGAGCAAGGAGAGGGAATGTTACATTAACACAATATTAGAATCTTTCCAGAGGAAGGTAGATGCTAGTAGACATCCTATCGATCAATTGGCAATTATTGATACTAACAGGTCTTAAGTTCCACATAGCAATGGTGCATCTGTTTTATTCACCAAAGGCAGATCTGCACCTGGCATAGTCCTTGGATCATAATGGAAAGAAATCCAGTAGAGTTGATTGGTGTATGAGGAACTCATACCTAACACATCCCTAACCTTTCTGGCAATCTAATCTGTGGAATGCAAAAGAAGTTCCCATTAAGTAGGAGTTTACAATATTCTGGCTCTGTAGGGTGAATAGAAATGTCCTGGCACCATCAGGATTGACTGAGCCCCTACTGCTTAAAGGTTCCTTCCAAAATAGCACTTGCCTTCTACTATACAGGAGAGGGAAGAAATACTTGACACTCAGACAGCCAAGGATGTAACTAACCTGAAACTGTCCAGCCATAACATGGAAATTAGTTTTTGAATAGCCAAACATATCCATGTTTATTTTAATATTTAAAAATGTTAAATTTTCTACAAATTAAATTTCATGCAAATTTAGTAACAGAACTGACTTATTCCCTGTCTTCCAAAATATACAGGTGTATCCCTGGCATCAAGCATGCTCCCAATTTTGAAAAACAGGCATAACTAACCAAGGGATTCTTTGAAACATGGAATGTCAAAGTGAAACAGTTTCGTTAGCCAGGAACCAGATTGATGTTTCTGATGTCAAAAATTAGGGCTCAGGAACTTGACAAGTACCTTAAAGTCTCTACCTCAACTAGTTCTCAAGCTAAATGTAGCTCTCAGTATAGCAGCAGAAACACCCAGCTCCAACAACTACCTGTAGGGAGAGAATGTTAGGTAAAAAGGAGTCACCTGCCAGACATATTGTAGGAGGAAGCTGTGTTTGCATTGAAAATGGGAAGACATTTTATTGAGATGCCTTTAAGATGAGAGTACAAATGGGTACATTAGTAGCCATCATTAAGACAAATGTCCATTTGACTTTTACTTTTCCCCCTCAAAGCCTCTTTAATGAAGATACAAAAAAAAAAAAAAAAGTATCACAGCAGATGTCATTGGGTCCAAGTCTGAAGAGAGATTAGTAAGTACAAGAGATAGTAGAAAGTAAACAAAATGAATCAATTTAAAAACCTGGAAATAACAGCTGAAGTTGTGATTCCATTTGAATGTTTAATATGTTGGGAACACTTAGAAACATTATACATGTCTCAGAGTCTTAACTTCCTATATCTTAATTTGCCGTATTTCACATGGTCATCAGTGGAACTACTGATACTTTCATTTTTGTTTTAATCATATTTTCATATTTTAACTGTTGCTTAAGATTTCTGTTTTATTACTATATAGTTCAGAATTTAATTAAGTAGGCTGAATTTTTAAATGAGCCATTGTATCTTAAGTCCAATTACTTTTAGAAAAACGCAGGTTAGATTTTATGATATATAGTAAATGAGAAAATAAGATTCCCCATTTAAAACTGTGCTTTACGGCAGCTTCGTCTGTTCATGTCATAGTCACAACGAATGAGGCTAGAATGTGAACATTTGGAGGACAAAGTGGCATTTGTTTTCACTTCATATAGTGCCTAGACTAATGCTTAGTGTAAATATATATATATATATATATATATAATGTGTATATATATATATATATAATGTCTTCCAGAAGTAATTTTTTGGGGAAAAAGTGATTCATTACAGTTATTCAAAATATGAAAAAAAATAAAGTAAGCAAATAAAAGGAATTAATAAAAATGAGTTGTCTATTTAATGATAGTTGCTTCTCTTGGAAATGAGGGAAATAAAGAAATTGTTTCCTTTTTAAAGATTCTGCTTAGAAGAGTTAAAAAAACCTGCATTTCCCTCCTTTCTCATGGGTAAACAGTGAATGCACAGAGGTACTAAACCAAATCCCTCTCAGTGTAAAGGAGGAAATGCTCATTTATGGGATAGAGTTGGTACAGTTATTAACCCAGAAACTCAATATGAACAATTGTATTTATTTCCATTATTAATGAGTAAACAGTGTTCAAGCTGGATGATGGACATTTTCAACATAACTATTTTTTCAACTTTTGACAATTTTTGTAAATTTTCATCATAAAATAAACACAAAAAATTGACAGTATATTCACTATCTTTATAAAGGTATTCCTCTCTCAGTGTTATTCCAGTTTTAATTTGGCTGGTGGAAAACAAAAGATCAGACAGTGTGACATCTAATAATCTCTACCATGACCAATTCTGATAAGGTCAAACACTTTTATTCCCCAGGAGTTATCATACAAAATTTTCTTTAGTTTAGATTTTCCACTTGTGAATAAAATCCTCAACAAATCCTTGCAGAGTGTTTTCCTTGTGTGACATGGAGCCAACCAGCTAAGGCTCTCAGTGAGGCCGGCTGCCAGGGTAAATCATATCTTTCCTGCCTTTACACGTGAGCCAGATGTTGGGGATTTTGTGAGCTACAGGATCGTGGGGAAAAAAGTTTTTGTATTTCCTGTGTTCTCACTGCAGCTCTCAAACTTTCAAGATTCATGACCAGTCAACAGTGTCATGAACTGGCCTGAAATATCCCAGAGTAAAACCCACTGACAAAACACCTGACTCTGCCATCGCCTCATACCATTTGTCTGATCAGGATCTCTTTGCACTGCTGCTCCCCCTGACAGTTCTGAGGGAAGTCAGTGAGGCAGGTGTAATCTTTAATCTTCTGAAGCCTGAAATTCAATGAAATTCAACTACCATTTTTAAAGTAGCTTATTTTCTTAATATTAATAGTATTTTATGAAATTTGTTAATAAAATACTATTAATACTATGCTAACACTTATCATAGATAATTTAGAAATATGTAAAAGTATGAATTTATATGTACATTTCATGTATATGTAAAAATCCACAATAAATCCACTATCCAAGGAAAACTAACATCATTTTCATGTATTTCCAAGGACAAGTAAGGAATTCCCTAGGATCCTAATGAATGCCCATACATACCTATATATGCCATCATAAGCACGATTGTTTGTGTGTATATACGAACATTCATTTAAACATTTGATCATAAGCATTTTCCTCATTACTAAACATTATTAAATAACATCGATGGTTGCATGATTTCAGCAAATGGCTATACCATAAATCAGTTAATATTGGTCTACTCCTGGATTACTATTGGCCTACTGTTGGATTACTGCTAATGTCACTAAAATTGTCATTTTTTCTGTTATAAGTAATTTGCAGTGCTACATTTTAAAAGTATTTTGGCAAAGGAAGTATTGCCTTATCTTTTTTGAATACTCACTTCCTTTCTGTTCTATCCCAGCCTTCTTAGGAGCAGTCGTTTTAAAACTCCACTATACATCAGAATCATCCAGAGGGCTTGTTAAAACACAGATTTTGGGCTCCCACCCTCAGAGTTTGTTGACTGAAAAGGTATGGGTCGAACCCAAGACTTTGAATTTTTAAAAAGTTCTGAGGTCTAGGACCACACTTTGAGAACCGTTGTGCCAAAGAACCTCCTGTTTTATACTCTGGTTTCTCTTCAGAGCATATAAATCTGCCTTTTAAAAAAGCACCTGTTGGATCTATGAAACTGATGCAGCCGGTAGCTTCTCATTACGGTCTCATTCCCTTTTACATTGAAAAATACAATGCTACTTCAATTGCCATTTCACAGTACAGCCCATGGCTTGGAATGTCCACAGGTGCCCTCTTTATGTTGAAAATATTTGGCAAATAAGGAATGCTGGCAAGAGAGACTGCAGTTTTGACACCTACACCGTGATTTGGGATTCATTTTTCTCACTCAAGATTTGGCAAGTGTATGTCTTCCTTAAAGTCAGACTGAAAATAAGCTCTGACACACAACTAGCTTAAAAACATCACAAGGAGTAAACAGCTGTTTCCATAACTAATAATTATTAAAACATATTTTTGAGTTTTTGCATAATTTGCCTGTAAAATGAGATCTAAGTATTTACATGGAATTTCTACATTCCTGTGTGAATAAATTATCAGAACTAAAACCTGGAGGTTTCTTGACCTCCAGCATCTCCCTGATGTCAGCCTGTGCTCAACCCTGCCACCAACTTTGTCTTTCTAAAAATCAAAACTGATTCTTTATTTATTTCCTTCCCCAGCAATATAGCAAATAAAATGTTCAGAGAAATCACTTCTGATGCAGCACATTTAAAAATGGTGGCTAAAGTGTTTAAAAGAATCTCTTTTTTAATGCATGGCTGACCTAGAGATAAAGTGAGGGAATGCCTCAGAGGCCAGAAAGAAGCAAACAAAAAGCCTAACAATCAGGAGTAGAGAGCAAGAATTGGGACTATTCTAACAATTCCAGGTACCCTAGTGCTTGGCTTCTAAGGGGCCAGCTGAAAAGGAGAAACAAAGCATGGGTTCAGATTTGGATCTGAGTTTAAACAGAAACCCACATTCACAAACCAAGAACTTCTACATGGCAACACAGCAAATAAACAAGGAGAAGCAAAACAAAACAAAACAGAAAACTGACCTATAGAGTGAGGCAGTTGGCAAAGATGTCTTGGCTCTTGGTGGAGAGAGAAAAAATGAGTCTCTTAAGAATTTGTAACCACAAAACCTGGGTTTGAATCCTGAATTCAGGTTTCTCATGTGGTCCAAAACACTCAAAAGCTGATATTTTAGTTTCAATTTATATAGAGTTAATATAGTCTCTAGGCTTTAGGTAGCAACAATGATAACTACTCCCTGGAAGAATGCATCTAAACCTAGGTGTCAAGGAATTCCCAAAGATAAAGTTCTAAAGGATGACAGGTTATACTAAAAAGTTTACTATCATGAATAGTAGCAGCAACAGCCAGTAGAAAACACAGTATAAAAAATAACTGAAAAGATGATCAACTATGTAAGTATGGAAATATCAGATATATAACTATAGATAAAATGTTTAAAAAAGAAAACTGAATGTATAACAAAGAAACAAGAAGCTATAAAACTTGAAGTTTAAAAAAAAATAAAATATACTTCTAAAAATTAAAAATGTAATTATTGAAAAGCTTGATTTATGAATTAAACAGTGGAAAAGACACAGCTAAAGAGAGACTTAGCAACTTTGAAAATGGATGTGTATAAATTAAGTAGAATGCAGCAAAGAGACAAAGTGAGAAAAAACTATGAAGGACTGTTTAAAAGGCACAGAAGGTAGACTAAAACACATAATAGCATGCTAAATCAGAGTTCCAGGAGGTGATAATACAGTGATAGAGGAATGGCAACATTTTGAAAAATAATGAATAAGAACTTTCCTGAATTCAAAAAGACACAATGTTAGGTTTTTAGAAATCTTAATAAAGTCTAAACAAGACTAATAAAAATGAATTCATTGTAGCAAAACACCAAAGATAAAAGGGTGACCTTAAATGTAGCCTAAAAAAAAACTCAAATTACTTTCTTAAAAAATGACAATTATACGCAATAGCAACATCAGGTGGAAAGATATCTTCAAAGTGCTGTGAGAAATAATGTCTATCACAATTGCATACAATTTACAAATACCTTTCAAGAGAAAGAATGAAATAAAAATGCTTTCAGAAAAATAAAAACTAAGAGATCCTCACTAAAGGAACTTCTAAAAGATGTCCTTCAGAAAAAAGAAAAAATATCTCAGAAGTAAGTCCAGATATAAAACAAAGAATGGAGACTAAAGAAAACAGAAAAATATGGGCAAGTAAAAGATTAGTCATTAAAATAAAAACACCAAGGTTTAATTTGTGAGATCACAATATAAATATAGATACATTCCAATGGGGTGTGAGTTGAGTTAAAGTGTTGGTTGGGATAAAGATAAAGACATTGATTAACTTTACTTCTTGTTACATTAAAAGTGCATGTTGAAACGCCAAAACTTGTAGGATGCAGCTAAAGCAGTTTTTCAAAGGAAATTCATAACCTGACATGGTTATGGTAGCAAATAAAAAAATTGTTTACTTAGGAGTCTGGAAAAAAAAACACCTGCAGAACTAACCAGAAATAGTAGAAGGAAGAAATAAGAAAGATAAGAAAATAAAATAATAAAACAGAAAACGAAGACCCAATATGGAGAATGAATGAAGTCCAACACTGATTTTTTAGAAGAATAATAAAGTTGACAAATTCCTGCCTAGACTATTAAGGAGAAAGAAAGATGACATGTGTTAATAATAATAGGAATGAAAGGGCGATATGATTTCAGATGCAGTAGAGATGAAAAATGTCAATAAATGACAATAAATTTGTAAACTGAGATAAAGGACAAGTGTCTAGAATAACACAAATTACCATAGAACACTTAAGGAGAAAAAATAAATTTTAAATAATACCATAATCATTAAAATTATTAAATCTGAAATTTAAAATCTTCCCACTTAAATGGGAAGTCTAGATGCCTTAAACGATGAGTGGTAACATTCAAGAAACAGAAAAGCTCAAATTTACATAAAATCTATCAGAGAACAAAAATGGGATAAGAAATGAACATTTTATGTGATCCTCTCTCATGACTATAGTGCCAAAATCTTAAGAAAAACATTGACAAATTACCTAATTCAATTTATATATTAAAAATATAATACATCATGACCAAGTTGAACGTTTTTCTAGGAAACTAAGATTCATTGATCATGCCACCGAGAAATCAAGGAGAAAATCATGACTATCTCTACAGGAAAAAAAAAAAAAAAAAAAGCTTAATAAAATGCAGCAAGCATTCAGGGTAAAAACTCATAGCAAACTAAGCATATAAAGGAACTTGTTAACCTGTTAAAAATATGTAGCAAACATCATACTTAGTGAGGAAATATTTCTTTAAATGTCTTTAAAGGAAATATAAATAAGAAAAAGGTAGGCTATCAGCATTTCTATGCAGCATCACCTTGGAAGTCCTAGTTTATAACAATAAGATAAGGAAAAGAAATATAATGTATCAGGATTAGAAAAAAGCCATAAAAATAAATGCATATAGGTTATATAATCTTACACATAAAATCCTTACACAATATGCAAATTACTAGAATTAAGAGTTTGAAGAAGCTTCATTCATTTCTTTGTTATCATTATGTGATAATCCATTATTGTAACTGTTCTTTTTGGTGTTTAAATCTCCCTACATGCCTGTGGAAATCCCTTTAGGCCAGCTCCTGCATCTTTGTGACATGATTCCCATTACTCTTTGAGCAACTCCTTGCTTTTTGGTCCAAAAAGATGATCCAGACTCATTTTAGTCTTTCCCTAATCCAGATCTGGAATTAGCCATTTCTATAAAAAGTACTGTTTCCTTTGGGTAGAAAATGGTACTTAGAAATCAAGTTGTGAGCACTGAATGTGCACACTGCTGATGAGGTATCAGGCACCCTCAATGCACAGAGCTAGGAAATAGATTATTTTAAATAATCAATTCATTTAATAGAGCCCATTCAAATATATCACAGAGTTTATCTTACTTTTGCATTTATACATCTTTTATAGTAAAAATTGGGGTTTATAATTACATCAATGTACTTATCTACTTTATATTGCTGTATATACTTTTAATAATTACAATATAAATATTAACACTAACAATAAATCTAGTAAGTAGCATTTAAGACTTTTTGCAGATTTTTTGTCCTTAAAATTTATCCCATAAAAATATACATTCAGAACACTATGCTTAAAAATAGTGTGAATTAATTAGTAGCTCTGTGGGTAAGAAATCTATTTGATATACAGTTAAAATTCTTTTCTTTCCATTTCCATTTAGTTTTAAGGTTTATTATTTTTCATCCTTTATGGTTTTAATTTATTTTTATTAAATATTTACATTTATTTACTGAATATTAATATCATGTTATTAATATTTAGTAGTAAAATATTTTATTAAAATTTAAATATTATTGTAATAAAATAATATTTTATTAAAATATGTATTGGTTTACAAGTCAAAACTATATAAATAGGTATTCTCCAGTCATTATCACTTTCAATACAATTACCACCAACACCATCTAGTCAACATTCTTATTACCTTTGGGCTTATCTATCCTGTACTTCTTTTTGCAAAATTAAGCAAATAAATGCCAACACAAACACACACACATACATAGAGTTACTTCCCTTTCTTTCTTAAAAAAAATGGTGGGGCATAAAATACATACTCTTTTGTACCTTGCTTATTTCCATTTAACAATTATCCTGAATATCGCACCATATCAGCTCATAGAAATATTCCTCATAATTTTATAGCTTCATGGTATTTTCAGCTGTATGGATATGCCATGGTTATTGAACGAATCTCTATAATCGAATATCTGAGTTTCTGATATGTTGCTATTACAAAGACTACTACAACAAATAACTGATATTTCTGTTGTTTCATATTCGTAGAGGTGTTTCAACAAGGTAAACCTTTAAAAGTCAAATTGTTAGCTTGAAAGATGTAAATTTGTATGCGATTTCCTTCCATGGAAGTTTTAATCATTTTGCATTCTTACTAGCAATGAATCGGAATGCTTGTTTTACTAGATTCTCCAAGAGTGCTTTTCTAAAAAAATTAAGGGTGCATTTCTATGCACCAGCAATGAAGAGTTTAATATTTAATTTTTTAAAGTTACCATTTATAAAACAATAATGAAAATTTGTAATATACCATGGGGCGGGGACTAATGAAACTTGTATGAGATTTTTAAATAATAAATGTATAAAAATTTATTGAAAGACATTAACAAAGATATTAATAATTAAGAGACAAAGCATATTCATGGACAGCAATTCGATAGGAAGGGTCACTATTGTAAACATGTCAATGATTCTATAATTGATCTACATATTTAATAAATTCTAGCCAAAACCTTAACAGGATTTTTCAAGGACCTTAATGAACTGCTTATCCTGAAATGAATATGGAAGAATTAACAGCCAAGAACAGCCAAGTCAGGCTTAAAGAAGAACAGGACTGGGGGAGTTGCCTCATCAAATAATAAAACATAGTCATTACACAATGCAACATTTAAATGTGAGAATAGAAAACCAGAGAAATGGAAAAGAACAGGGGTCCCATAAACAGAATCATTAATATATGAAAAGGGTACAAAAGAGTGATTTCTCTCCAAGGGAAAATCTTGTACATATGCTTCCAGTAAACAAGTATAGAAATAATCAGAACAATGCTATTTAGAATAAGAAAAAAATTGAAAAATCCACATATCTCTGATGGTTAAATGAATAATAAAATTTGGTATAATTACTTAATAAATATTCCACAGCTGTAAAAATTAATGATCCATAGATTCACACATCAGCATGGATAACTCTTAAAAACAATGCTGAGTGATGACAGGAGATCAAGGAAGAAATACATGCAGTAGGATTCTATTATATACACTTCAAAAGCAGGCAAAACTAAACAATATATTTTTAAGGATGCCTATATGTGTGGTAAAACTTTGAGGAAATGCAAGAAAATTGTTAATACAAAATGAAAATTAAAGTAGGAATTTCTTCTGAGGAGGAGAGGAAGGAGAGGATTGGTGAAAGAGACACAGAGATTCTAGAGATCAAGAATCATCTGTCTCTGAAGTTGGATTCATCAGTGTTATTTAATTATTATTCTTTTTACTTAAAATATACACATATGTTATATTCACTCTGATAGGTAAAATACATTTATCTACCATAGTGTAGATAAGTGTATCTACACCCAAAGTTTGTTTAAAGAAAAAGAAAAGGTTGTTTTCTTAGTCCTTTGTCTAAAGGCTTCTAGTGGCTCCCTGCCACTTACAGGACAAAATCTAACTTCTAGCAAGGCAAACTGGAATCTTCCCCATCAGCCCTCCAGTTACCTTTGCAGCCTCATCTCACATCTCTTCCCTGTCACTCACCTGCATTCTAGTGAAACACTGAATTATCAAATACCCAAGCCCATAGCTAAGCTATGTACCTGCAGCTCCCTCTGCCAGGCATGTGCTCTTCATATCTCAATCTGGTCAGTTCCTACACTTTCAAAATCAGCAAATGTCAGATCCTCAGTGGAGTCCTCCCTGATCATTCTGTTGGTCACTCTCTCCTCCATACTTTCACAAAGCTCTATGTCAGTTTTTCTGTTTATGTCTCTCCTCCTTTGCCTGTAAGATTTTTGTAGCCAGGAAATGTGTTTTCGGCTCAGTTCAACCAACATTTCCTGTGTGTTAATTTTATGTCATGCACTGTGCCAGACACTAAATTTATCACAAGTAAGCCCTACTTCCTGCCCTCAAACAGCTTGCAATCTAGTCATATTCAGGTCTATGTTCTTCATGCTGATTACAATACCTGGCATTTTGCATAGCCTTAAACTATGTCTGACGAATAAATGAACAAATTAAGAGAGAAAGAATCATTACCCTTTTCTTATTCAAAATCAAAAATCTTTTGGCAATGAATCATGCTTTCTGTGGCTTTTATCCATTATTTTTTAAGGCTGTAAATTGTATATGCCTGTCAAAGACTAAAGTTTACTTAAGGATAAAAACCAAATGTTGATCTTAATGGGTGTATTTTCACTATTCTCAGAGAACTTCCAGAAACAAATGAATTTAGCCAACCAATTAAAACTCAGATTCATTATACCACAATACCAAACAATAACACAAGACACATTGTATTAATGGAAAATGTTAATGAAAGTATTCCTTTTTGGTCTCTCCCATGTGAAGCTGTGCTTATAAATACGCTTACTTACTGTTCATTTTCTTTAAAAGGAAAAAAATCCCCCAAGAAAGATTTCAAATTAAGCCTTCTTTAAAAGTTTTTAATTTCTAAATAGCTTCAGGCATCTAAGTAAGCAATCAGTCATCATATCTGCCATTTATGAATATTACATGCCAAGGCATACTTTCAATGATGCATTTGACAGATACCAGCTTTTAATAAATACAGGAAGGCAAGTATTGATCATCTTATCATATACTTGGTATAATGATGGTACAATGCGGTTATGCCATCTTGATACAACTTCATTCTTCCCAAACTGGTGTCTATTCTTTGGTGGGACAAATGTATTAATACTGTCTTTTTCCCACATATATCTTATTCTGGCCCCCCTGGTGGTTCTCACTAGTCCCACTGTGATACTATAAACAGTGGCCCCTCTATTAATGTCCACTTCCTATCCCCACACCCTGTGAAGATGTGCATTACATGGTAAAAAGGACTTGGCAGCTGTGATTAAATTAAGGATTTCTGATATGGAGAGAGTATCATTACCCTGAATTATTTGGGTAAGCCCAATGTAATCACAAGGATCTTTATAAGAGGAAGACAGGAACATCAGTGAGTAGCAGGAGATGCGACAATGGAAGCAAGAGGTTGTAGTGACATGAGTAAGAGGTCACAAGTCAAGGAATGCAGGTGGCCTCTAGAAGCTGAAAAAGGCAAGGAAACAGATTCTTCCTTCAGAGCTTCAAGAAGGAACCAACCCTGTTGACTTTCACCAAGTAAATCCAGTAAAATTCATTTCAGACTTCTGATCTCCAGATATATTAAGACAATATATCTGTGCTATTTGAAGTTACTAAATTTGTGACAATTTGTCACAGCAGCAATAGAAAACTCATCACCCACTGAGTGGGATCCATCCCTGCTTGCATTATCTTGCCCCAGCATTGCTCTGGGCCCTACATAATACTCAGTTCTCTCATACTGGAAACTATCTTCATGCCTCATTGGTAATCCTTCATACTCTGCCATTATTTGTATTAACCTGATACTTGTTTTTCACCTGTGACACAGGCTATTTATTGGTTACCTCAAATTATTCCCCATTGCTTCCTCATTCTGCAGTGCCTGGAAAGGCAAACACTCTTTCCAAACCATTCTTGCAACTGGGATGGCAATATGACCCAGTTCTGGAAAAGTGAGGCATACATGGATGTCTGCTGGGAGAAAGAAAATGTTTGAGGAAAACATTTGTTTCCCTCGTAAAAAGGGAAGATATGATCAATGTTACCATTTCTCTGTCTTTCTGCCTTAAATATGAGCGTGATGGTTGGAGCTGCAATAGCTGTCCTATCACAACCATGAGCCAAAGGTCAAGAGATCCACAACGACATGGCTCTGATATTGCTAAGTCACAGATCTAAAGCCCTAGTTGCATACTTCTGGAAACATCTGGTTTTGTGAGAACAATATTTGTTGAAGTCACTGTAGTATGGTTTGGTGTTACCTGAAGCTGAAAGTATTTCTAATTTAATATGCTACCTTTTAAAATTTCATATATAGGCTGAGCACAGTGGCTCATGCCTGTACTTCAGTACTTCAGAAGGCTGAGGCAGGATCACTTGGGCCCAAGAGTTTGAGACCAGCCTGGGCAACATAGCAAGACCCCATCTCCATTTTAAAAATTTAATATAGTCTCTTTTTCTGGTAGCCCCCATTATACCACATGCAACTGGACCACTGAGGCTTAGGAAAATATATAACAGAATTCTCTGTAGCACATAGTTATAAACATTGCTATATATATTTTAAAAGAGAAAGAGGACAGAGATAGAGGTAGGAGACACAAGAAGGAGAGAAGGAAGGAAGAAATTTAAACCTGAACTTGAGTCACTGGTACCAAATCACAAATTTAAAAAGAAATGCTTAAGAATAGAGTGACATCCACCTTAATTGTCTCAGTCTTACAAAATTCCATGCTATAAATACACACTGAAGAACTGCGATGAGAATCTGACTGAGAATTCCAAGCTTCCACCAAATCCTTCTAACATCTTGCTCGATGTACTGAGTGTCTCTAAGTCTCTCCATCACCATTCTGCACATTTGAATACTAAAGTAACTCAAAGAATTGCTAAAAGAAGCTTCATTCACTGGTTCCACATAAGGTGCTCCAGAGAGCTGGAGAATCCACATAATACAGTTCCCAGGGCAGTCATCTGGATGATGCTGAGCTGTCTCGTGGAAATTAGTGTCAACGAAGACAGACACTTACTCTTACAACTTTCTAAAATTCTCTGTTTGATGCCTGTATCATGGATTAACCTATGAGATTTGAGATTTGTTAAAGTTTATTTGGTAAATCTTTCGTGGTTAAAGCAGAGATCTTAAAAGAACTTTTTCATCAGGACATTCCATTTATGACGACTATTATTATGATGTCTCAGTGCAGCAAAACATTCAGAAGCTGAAGTAAACAACCTGCATCAACTACTTACTCTATGTCAAGTGAAGTATTAGAAACTGGGGCAAAGGGAAACCACAGTTCTTGACCTTGTGAATTTCAGATTTCTATTCAAGTAACAGACATGAACAAATAAATATGATATGTTAAAGGTTATGAAAAGGGAATTGCAAGTTGTTTTGGAGTAACGAGGCAATGAATTAAAAATATGAGAAAAAAACTCCTTTTTATCAATTGATGATTGATGACCAGACCAAGGAAAGTAAACAAGAAAAAGACTCCTTGATATTTGGTAGGTCAATAGAGAAGGACTGTTCTGAGTAAAGAAAATAACAGATTGGATGGAAGTAACGGGGACAGGGGGAGAACTTTAATACACGAATCACCTAAATCCCCCCTACAAATACCAAAAAATGTTTTTGAGGATGAGGCTGAGGAATGAGTTAACAGCTAGTAGCAAAATCATCCAAAAGTTGAAGGGATGAAAGGAGGATCCAGCCAGATACTGCTGTGTGAACTCAACTCAAACAGTTGGCAAGCGACTGGGAATGTTGATCTACAAGAAAAAAAAGGGCCATTTGGAGAAGTTTGGCATCACTGAGTGTCTCTATGGCATATCCAGGGCCAGGCCACTGAGCAGCTCTCTTGGTTTAGGGGGCACAATGGAAATGGGGGTACTGCTTATTAGCACTAAAGTTTCATAGAACACCGAAACACATGGAGACTAACATTTACTGAGAAGATATACTGTGCAGTCCTTACGGAAGTCAACCCATTTAATCTTTTCAACAACCCTGTGAGATTCTTATTAGTGACCTCAATTTAGTAGACTTTAGAATATGGACTTTAATATATACTTATATTTCAGTTTTAGCTCTATCATATATTGTTTCTACAATGGCATATATTTAAAATGTAATTGAATAAAGAAGTAACCTTCCCAATGAAGCACAGCAAAACCAAAGTAGGATTAAATTCTATAGCTCCTCAATTCACAGGCAGAAATCTAGGCCCCTGAGTCCTGCAGCCCCCAGTGGTGAATTCTCCATTCTGTTTTGAACTGTCATTAGAAACATTCAAACTACAGCTCCTACTTTCACACATTTGTGTCATTTCTGCATCTGGTATTCTTTGTGGCACCCAAAATGTCTTGAAATAACTGCTGTAAGAGAATACATTGGTGCATTCTGTTCTGGAGCATGGGGTGGGACAGGCAATTTGGCAATGCTTATTAAAATTTCAAATGTGCATACTCTTCGTCTAACAATACTGCTATTATAAACTTAACCGGTTGTTAGACAATAAGAGTATGTTGTGCCATTCATCCATTCATGCGGGCGTGCATTCATATACACAGATACGTATATACACACACATCATGCACACATCCACAGATACATACATATCGATACTCATAAGAGGCCAACAGGAGGCAGAGTAGCACATGGCTAAGAACATGTCCCTAGAAGCTAAACTGCGTGAGTTCAAATTCTGATTCTACCATATTCTAATTGTGACCTTTGGCCTCTTGGACTTCTAGTCTCAGTCTGATTATCAATAAAGTGAGACTATGAATAGTCCTTACTTCATAGGTTTGCTGAAAGGACCAAATTAATTGTACATGTAAAGGACTTGGGCCAGCACTATTACATACTATACACATGGTAGCTGTTGCCGTGAATATCAAACACTGCAATAGCAAAAGAATCTGAAAATAACCTAAACACTGGCAAGAATAGAATGAGTTCATGATCGTATATCCATATAAAAGAAAATAATGCCATCAAAGATACTTAAATTATCTATACAAGTGGCTTGCCCAGAGAGAAAGAACAAACATTTGTTAGCCAAAGAATTCTATTCTGGGGCTCTCTGGAGATTTTCTTCTCTTCAGTTGTCTGCTAGTCATTTGTTGAATTAGTAAAGTACTACTGTGGTCTGAAGTGGTTCAGGACGGACAGAAATGTGAGTATATTTGCACATGGACATAGCATCTTTACAGACCCTTCCTACCTGCTGTTTCACTCTGAAATTCATAGCTATTATGGGAAGAAAATATGTGAACCACCTTCCTGTCTCCTCAGCTTTCAATGGACTTTCCAGAAAAGCTGCCAAAATAATTTGAGAGAATGCATGTTTTCCTGCCTGAATCTACAGTTAGGCCCTTTGCTGTAAATTCTCTTTTTCACACTCCTTGCCTGACAGGTAAACAGCATGAGAGCTCCTTTCACAGATTATTCTGAGCACTGTTATTAACTAAAGTTGCTCATATGTCTCAAAAAAAAAAAAATGGAGTATTTCTAAATCACAAACAGCCATACATATGCAATTTTAAAAAATAAAGTAAATGGGTAAACCAGTCAAGAATATGATTTAGTTGTAGAACAGACTACAAAAACATGCCATTATTTAATTGAAGTCATGCCCTGAGCATATCACTGAGATGAGGAACATTTTGAGGACCTAGGATGGTTTGCAGGTGAAGGGTACAGGAAAGGGCAGGGAATGCAGGAATGTTCCTTGACAACCAAACACCCAGCCCTTTATATTCATTAAGTACTCAGACCAATCTTAATGAATGGAGCACCATCATCTCCATGCTGTAGATGAAAACACTGAGGTTTAGTGGTCTTAAAGACTTGCCTAAGTTTACTTAACAGGAAATGCATACAGCTTAGATTTAAAATCCAAGCTGGCTTTTTCTAAAACAACCCTGCTCTTTCTTTTAAAGAACAGTAAGTCTGGGTAAGAGTTCATGATTAGATTTTCCATAACGGTAAAAGCTGAAGGTAAGACTGAAGGAACGGCTCTATCAAAAACTCCTATGGTCCAGCAGTATTCAGCAGTGCTACAAGGTGACAGATGTTTCATAAAGTCCTCGATGCAAGCTGCCTAGGGAAGAAGCAAAGGTTATAGCCAAGGCCCAATGTCATTGAGGTACTTTGCTGTTCGCGAAAATGAAGTGATGATATATTGGTAAGCTTCGCATTCCTGAGACTGACACAGAAATTCCTGTTTACAAGGAATAAGCCTTGAGGCCAAGAATTCAACTAATCTTTCTAGAGGAAAAGACTAAAAGGAGAAAAGCCCAGGATACCCATTGTACATCCAAACACCCAACAGGGTCACAGTGCTTGGTTTAGTCCTGATTGAGCCTGCTTGGTGCTGCCCTGCGTCAGAAGCCCCTAAAATAGAGGGGACATCAGGATTAGGTACAGCAGCAAAAAGCCCTGGCTGCCTTCCTTCTGAAGGGTCAGTAAAACCATCAAGATCTGAGCTTTTTACCCCATCTTTTTCTGCCCCCCACACCTTAGGCTGAAGACAGAAGTGAAGTCCAAAGCTCTCTTTATCTCTCTCCCTCTTCGTGGTTCACAGTCCCCTTCCTTACCCTGGTACCAGCTACATCTTTCTTTCTGAATGTCTTCTTCTCCATTTTCTGCCACAGGTAAGAGATGTGTCAATCTTTGCTAAAATGTCAGCTAAAACAGAAGTATGGTACTAACAGTCTCAGGGATAGTTGGAATTTCAATGGGGATTCATCAACAATTTAAGACCGAAGCCTAAAGACACTAAGAATGCATATCTGATGGTAGAATTTCAGATACTCTGAAAAAGAAATGAATGAAATACACAAGTTTTGCACTCTTTTTTTTTTTTTTTTTGAGATGAATCTCGCTCTGTCACCTAGGCTGTAGTGCAGTGGCGCAATCTCGGCTCACTGCAACCTCCACTCCCAGATTCAAGCAATTCTCCTGCCTCAGCCTCCTGAGTACCTGCGACTACAGGTGCGTGGCCAATTTTTTTGTAATTTTTAGTAGAGACGGGGTTTCACTGTGTTAGCCAGGATGGTCTCGATCTCCTGACCATGTGATCCGCCTGCCTTGGCCTCCCAAAGTGCTGGGATTACAGACATGAGCCACCATGCCCAGCCTATACAAATTTTGTGTGCACACGTGGGCACACATAAGACATATGTAAAAGAAAGATAACAAACAAATGTAATTATTTAAAAAAGTATATCTGGAGCACATAAATCAAGAAGTACATATGTGCCCTCCTGTTTTGGAAGGATCAGGACTTGGGTAGCAATCACAAACGTTCTTAAGGCTATTGCTTTCCTCCAAATACCCAAGGCAGGGTCACTCCAGTTTCTGTCACTCCAGATAGCTTGGGCCTTTGAGACCAAAGGCGGTCTTCTGTCAGTGTCCTTCTCTGTGTACAGCAGGGTTGTATAACCACACTCCCTCTGCACCTAACCTTCCCTGGCCTGAAGAAAGCCCTAATTCCACAGTTTCTTAGATTCTATCTAAACTTATCTAGCAAATGCTCCCAGTCTGTGAAATGTTTGTTGAGTATAAAAGGCCTGAGAGTGGTTGAGAGAGGGCTTGTTCTAGTTTTTGCACAGCTTAGAGGGATACTATAAGATCCCTGAGGTTAATTTCCACAGGCCCAGCAATGCATCCTGCTTAGCTCAGAGTAGGCCCTAAAATTATATTTGGTTAGTGGCCCTGAATCATTTGGCCATGACAAATCTAGCATCTCAGGCAGGCTCAGAAGTATCCATCAAACCCCAGTAAGGGCCTTTTCCTGCCCTCATTCTACACCAAGGTTAAGAGGGGAATAGAATGTGTTTGTTCAAAATGCTCCCAATGTACATTCAAAATCCAACCCCTACTAAGACCCCTAAATAAAAGAAGCAGGGCTTGCAGAATTCTGTGTAGTTGACATACCTCCAGGTTCTCTTATCCTTAGCTTGACATCTTTTAAAAGAGGGGAAAGAGTTGATTTTTGTGGCAAGCTGGTGACTCTCAGAAGACTCTGTATTCATCTCTCCACTTAGACTGTGAGCAGTTCACAAAGTACATGCTCCATGTGCTTGCTTATGTGAATTTTGTGACATTAAAAGAGCCACAGGCTGGGAATCTGGAGGCTTCTGACCCTGGTCTAAATGCTACCAATTGAACTCTAAAGCCAGTGACATTTAGAGTTGGAAGAAACGTTACAGATGACTCTATTCCAACATCCATCCTTTACAGGTAAGGAAATGGAGATGAGAAGTGATGTAACATGGTCATGCACTGGACCCAGCAGGGTCAGAAGTAACATTCAGGTCCCCTAACTCATAGCCTAGAGCTCTTTCCACTATAGCATCTGTTCTTCATGGGTTGGCATTCTGCAATGCATGAGATAGATGTGTTCCTGAACCGGAGCCACACATGCAACTCACCCACTTGATCCTCTGATATTCCTTCTCTTACTCACAAGAAAATGATGCATTTATCGATGAATGTCATAGAATCTAAGTTCAAATACTGAGTCAGTATTGCTCACTTTCTCTCTCTTTCCAGAGCCATTCCAGAACACCGTGTGTGAGAGAAAACAACAGAATGAAAATTGCTCACATGGAGCTGCCCACCTCCCTCACACAGCCCGTGTGCAAAGACAGCCCCTCAGCTGTGCTGCAGACGCAAGGTGGTTCATGCTCATTGTTTATTGTGACAGCTGATAAGCCAGCTGGCACAGATCACTCCTCATTTCCAACAGAGACACCACCAGGACACGTGTGACAGGCACCAGCTGCCTCTCAAGAAGATGGGCGGCATCCCTGCTGGCCAGCAAGGTGCAGCCATGGCCCTGGGCCTGAGACCTGCAGTCCTCCACAGAACTTCCCAGCAGAGAGCAGAATTGGGACCAGCTTCGGGCTGGGGGAGTGGGGGAAGGAGGCACCAGCACACTCCTGCTGGCCAGGTGGTTGGGGCCATGGTTAGAGCCAAAGGTTGTTCTAATGCTCCCCAAGGCTCTGTGTTACATTTGGCAGAAGAATGGCAGTTCCAGAAGAGTAAAACGTAGACACAGGAGGCAAAGTGTTGCATCTGGAACACACACCAGGCACCACCAGAGCAATGGGCTAAACATTTAGGAATATGGCAGCCTCAGGCGCAGGAAGAGCCTCTTGCCCTCCAACCTGGGCAGGTCCACCTGGTTCATTGCACATGGAGAAGTGGCCCCTTGTGCAGTGAGAGATGGGGTCTGAGGAGGGGTCTGGCCATCCTGGTCATAGGACACAAAGGAAGCTCTCAAATAGTAGGAGCTTTCGGTAGCCCCTTCTGTTCCCAAGTTTACCTCTGCCAACCTGCTCAGCAGAGTGTGGAGCAGGGGGTCTCTACATCAACACTGCTGACGTTTTGGGTTAAATAATTCTTCACTGAAGTCGGGGGGGCAAGTACCCTTGGCCTCTACCCCCTAGACTCCAGTAGCATCCTCCAAGTTGTGGCAATTAAAAATATCTCCAGGGATCTCCCCCTGGGGTGGGGGTGGGGACAGGGGTAACAAGATAGATAGAATAGCTGTCAATGGAGAGCCACTGATATAGAGGTCAAGAGCACAGGCTTGGGTGCCAGACTGCCTGACTCTTAATCTCAACTCTGCCACTTACTAGACATATAATCTCCGCCAAGTTATTCAACTTGATGTGCTTCAGTGTTCTCAGCTGTAATATGGGAAGGTGATAACACCACTCACTTTACAGGGCAGTTGCAACTATTAATTTATTTCCTATAGACAAACTCCTCAGAATGGTGACTGGCCCAGAGTTAGCATTCCTCACCGCTTTAGAAGCCCAGGAATACTCCATTTCTCCAAGTTACCGCAGGGTTCCAGGTTAGAGTCTACCATTGAGAGGCATCTGTGTACAACTTGGAAAGCAGAAGTGAAGAAGCAGCCACAATTCCCCTCTGGTAATAGCAGCCAGGACCGTGTGAAAGAACAGACATGAAATTTGCCTCGGCTTCCAGACTTTCCCATGAAAATCGCCTGCTTTGGTGTCATAAGTGGCTGAGATCATCTGTGACTCTTTCCTTTGATTTCTAAAGCCTCCTAATCTTCAAAAAGCCAGATACAGTTGTTCCTGTCCCATCCTCCACCAGCTCTTCTATCAGTTCTGTAAAGCATAATTTTACTAAATCCCTTCATGCATCAAATATCTAGAGTGGGTCCTGTGTTCTAGACCAAACTCTGACTTATGAACCCATTAACTTGATGGAGGTTCTAAAGTTCTACCATTAGGAAAATGTTCCTGGGAGTCATCATGCCCTGGTGTGGGTGTAGGTATGCATGCATATGTATGGATGTACTTAGAGTAGAACCTTTATTTTTTTTTAAATCACAAAATAGAATATAGGTCAAAGTCGAGCTACTCAGGATGGATAGGAGCCCAGTAGGGAGTGAAGGTAGATGGACTGACCACTCACTTACATTTTCTTCCCCACACCTGTAGAATCCTGAGGCTCTGAAACACCCTGTGTGCAAATCCCTTTAGTAAGAGCAGGATCTAAAATGCATGCCAGTTTTATGCATAGGAAGTGCTACAGCAGAAGTCCAAATAAATAAAGTGTGCCCAGAGCACAGAGGGTAGCAAGCAGCTGCCAAGGGGCAGTACTGGAAAGTCAGGCTTGTAAGAGCGCTCTGCCAGGCCCCGGGGGAGAAAACAGGTTGAGTAAGAAGCAGAGTCTCTGTCTTTATGGAGTTTGTGGTCAAATGGCAGTTGAAAACAGAAGCAAAGGACCAGAAGACAAAGAGAATACAGATATGTGTCTTGGTATGAGGCACTCAGCATTCAGTGGCCTGAGTGTCTTAGGTCCTATTAGCAAGACCTCGGGGAACAGATGTTGGGCTTTGTGGTGTGCACGGTGCTCTCATTGATTCACAGAGAAGGACGGGCAGCCCATTCACAAAGGGTCTAGAATATAAAGCTGCCCTAGCTAAGACCTGGCAGCCCATGGAGCTGCTGAATAGTGGCTGAACTGCCCTGGACCCTCCGTCTCTAGTCCAGCTGACCTCACTGAATAGGAGGGAGTTGCCTTATGATCTTTATTTTCTAATTGATTTTTGGTAAATTGCTTTCCTTGATTTTTGGTAAACTGGCAAAAAAGCCAGTTTGCTTTGGGTAGGCTGGACACCTTGCTCTCATACTTCATTTTCATTTGCTTCTACTTTTCCTGAAACTCTAGGTATTCAGGGGAAACTGGGCATATCTGCACTAAACATTTTTTTATTGTTTTGACACACCCGCCAAGATATTGGTCTCTCTTTACAGCACTGCTTTCAAAAGTCAGATTTTTATGGTTGAGAATTCTCATTAAAAATGATTACTTTTGGCAGCAGAAGTCAGAAAGGTGACAGGGGAGAGGGAGGTATTAGAGGCACTGAGATTTTTTTTCCATTTACAGAAAGCCTTCCTGTAAAACAAACATCATGGGAAGAATGAAAAAAATGTAAAAACGTACAACAAAACCCCCTCTAACTTTTCTATGTGCTATTCAGAGAAATTTCTTAAGTATAGGGGCTAAACCACCAGCCCATTCCCTCTTCATACATACTCATTAGGCTGCTCACATCGCAAGTATAGGGCAGTGTTTTCCATAACTCAGATGTCTCTATAGCAAGCACCAAAATGCCTGGCATGAGGAACATTGATAAATGCCTCATGAATAAACAAACCAATGAATTTCTATTAGTTATCGGAAAAGTGTGGGTTAAAGTAGTTAATGTACATTTTGAAGACCCAATATAGAACATCTAGCAAACCAATTTCCTTTTGGTGATGGCTATATGTCTTCTTTTACCTGTATCGGGGGCAAAACACACAAACAAACACACACACACCCCACACACACACACACCCCACACACACACACCCCTCACACACACACCCAAAAAAAAAAAACAGTCAATGATCATTTCTAACCTCCTTCCAATAATTCTCTAAAGGACACTGGGGGCATAAACTTTGTTTGATGCTTTTTAAATATTCAAGAAATTTCTTGAGGACACTGTGATTCATGTTTCTGTTGGGCTAGTGTGTAAAAACTTTCTTCCATACCTTTTTGTGAAAACCACTATGTTCTTTTATGAGCTGTCAGGAAATGTGGGGGCTGGTGGACTCTAGCCACCATCTCTCTTCATCTTTGCCTTCTATTTGTTCACGTGTTAGATCTTCACATGTCTCTAGTTTCTTTTTCTTTTCTTTTTTCTTTCTTTTTTTTTTTTTTTTTTGAGATGGTGTTTTGCTCTTATTGCCCAGGCTGGAGTACAATGGCATGATCTCCACTCACTGCAACCTCCGCCTTTTGGGTTCAAACAATTCTCCTGCCTCAGCCTCCCGAATAGCTGGGATTACAGGTACCAGCCACCATGCCCGGCTAATTTTTGTATTTTTAGTAGAGACAGGGTTTCGCCATGTTGGCCAGACTGGTCACGAACTCCTAACGTCATGTGATCCTCCCACCTCGGCCTCCCAAAGTGCTGGGATTATAGTTGTCTCTGGTTTCTTATATGGGAATAGAGCAAAAATGTGGTGTCCTTTGGGCATCTTCAGCTCTCTGTGACAGTGTAGTTACTGGTGATGCCTGTAAGTAAATTTGGGTCCTCTGGTGGCCTGTGACATCCACGTCCCCAACCTCACAAACACTAGTGCATGGACTTCCCAGAGGAACAGCCACTACAGACTTCAAGCGGCTTGAAGACTTACACCATAGTCTTTTAGACAGCCTATCAGTTTACATACTGCTTCCATAGCAAACTCTCTTTCTTCCTTGCATATTTTCTTTTTTAAGGTTGTTGTGACTTTTATTCCCAATATCCAAGGAAGCTGTCATGATTATGTTAAGATTCAAGGTATACTTTCTTATAATATAATCTATTGTCCTTGGAGATTCATTGTTTCATTCTATATGATTGTAGCATTTAAATATGTTAATATGAATAAAAGACTAATCTGTGTACACATCTATACATTTATAGCCTGCACGCAGGGCCCGGCTCATAGCAAGACTACAGTAAATGTTCATTTGGCTTCTCTAGCAAATGTAGAACACAGGAGGGCTCAAGAGCTACTATTATTGGCTTATGTTATTCTCTGGGTAGAAAGCACTAGGCCACCTTTTCTTCACTTTTCCAGTCAGTGCTTGATCTTTTGCTGGCAAGAGGAAGTATTGAGTTAAAAGAATCTGAGGGCCAGAACTCTTCCATGAATTAGTATTGGAAGGCCAATGCTAATAGTACAGGCCAGGAAGGAGATAAAATCTGGATGATCCAACTGTGACGGGAAAAGGCAAAGCAGATGAACTTAAGTCCAGGTAGCGCTTGTCAAAAATTTGGAGAGGCTAGGGCCTCCATGTACAGTTGGGCAGATTGTATTCAGCACAACAATGCTCAAATCCCAAACATAGGGGCAATGCCTTTTACTTCTTCATGTAATGGTACCACAGGGCTCACCGTGACTCTGAGAGAGCCTTGAAAAAGGAAAGGCAGACAAATTGTGGAAGAGGTTTCACATGTGACCCCAGAATCAAGAAGATCCCCATTTGAACTCAACATTTTCTCCCAGCCAGTAAGCTTCGATACTTGCTTTTCTGGTGGCAAAACCAATGCCTGGATTTGGCCTCAATGAAACCTGTGAGGTTTGTAAAACCAGTGTGCAGAGAAGGGGCCTTGAATATGAAAGAAAAGAACTACAGAAGGCTAAGTCACAGAATCAGAAAGCTGAGACATGGGCTTAGAAATTGTTCTGGGTTGAATAGTGTCCACCACGTCCCTACCAATGCCGAAGTTCATGTCTACCTGGGACATCATAATATGACCCTATTTAGAAATAGAATCTCTGCAGATGAAATTAGTTAAGATGAAGTCATATTGGAGTAGGGTGGGCCCTTAATGCAAAATGACTGGTGTTTTTATAAGAAGAGGAGAGACACAAAGACACACAGAGGAAAGACAGCCATGTGAAAATGGAGGCAGAAATTAGAATGATGTAGCTACAAGGCAAGAAACATTAAGAATTGCCAGCAATCATTAGAAACTAGGAAAAGGCAAGAAAAGATTTTTCCTAGAGCCATCAATGCAAGCATGTCCCTGTCAATGAACACGATTGAAAACTTCTAGCCTGTAGAACTGAAAGAGAATAGATTTGTTTCAAGCCACCCAGTTTGGGGTACTTTGTTAGGGCAGCCACAAGAAACTAATATGGAAATCACCTAGTCCAGTACCTTCAAAGTGCAGAAGTACACACTCAGACCTGGGGAGACTTGAATGGCTTACCCAGTGTCACAGGGCTGAATACTTGCAGAGCTGGGACAATTCCACCACTCACTCACTGGTTCTTTCATTCCTTTCAACATTCATTGAGCTCTTTGCGGTCATTGTGCCAGACTCTGGGAATGATTAAAGAACACTAAGACAGATCCTTCCCTACATGGAACTTTCATTCTTAAAGAATTGATAGATAATAAACCACTATTTACACAATCAATTATTTAACTGCCAGTAAGGTGAAAGCTATCGGGAAAACATAGTGTCCAATAAGAGCTCCCAGGGATTTGACTTAACCTGGGAATTAGATAAAGTGTCCATGAGTGACATTTGAAAGGAAATCTAAAGGATATATTAGAGTTAGCTGACCATGGCATAGAAGGCTCTGTGTGCGGGATGTGAGGAAGGGGATGTTTGAGGGGGTAAATAGGTAGCATTAGAGAATAGTCCAGATAAAGGGTCTAACCTTCTCCTCAATCTTCTTTCTTCTACACTGCCTTTCCTGGAAACTCATACCAAAGTAAGGCAATACCATTGTCCTTTCAAAAAATGTCAATGAGATGTTAACTATAAAATATTTACAGCCTAAAAAAGACAGAGGAAACTCTCATTTGCAGCAGGCACTGAACTATGTCTACACTAGAAATATTATAACACGGTACCCGAAAACTTTCACCTCTTGTGATGCTGAGAACACCCTCTCCAATCCACCCATCCCATATATGAAGTTATATCTATCCTGTCTACAAAAGAAGTTCAACAACAATAATAAAGATTTTCCTCCATGATGACCGTCATAACCAACCTGGCTCTCATAAACAGGAATTTAGTAAATACTGTGTAGCTAATAAACTGCCTCAATTATACATGCCTATCAAACTCAAAGGTTGTTTGTGGAAGGCTATTAAATGTATGGTACTATTACAACTGTCCTGCACACAGCATTGCTTCTCTGAAGAAGGCACCAAATGCTAATTCAAAATGGGTCATATTTTCCACTTCAAGTTCATTACACTCAAAGTAAAGTGAGTGAGTGAATGACTGGCTAACCCCAAACACCCCTCACCCAGAAAGTCAGTGGTCACATAGCACTGTCATCTCATAAAAAAGCCTTACACATCTGAAGCTCTTTTACATGGAGTCTAACCATGAGTTCAGGAAGACTCCAAAATGACTGAAATTCCCATTGTTTCTTAAAATGAGCTCCTGGCCAAGCTGCCTTATTTCTATAGTGGGACCTTAAGTTTTGTGATTCCTTTACTTTCTCATTTCTATTCTACATTAAATAAATAAGAAGAATTTATTTAATGTAGAATAGAAATGGGAAAGTTCCTAAACAGAACAAAGGGACTGGATGAGCTCAACATAATACATCAATTCAGAAATGCCAAGGGGGCATTTCAGAAGATTTCATGTGAAGTGACGAAGAGGTTCACCGATGCTGAAAAACAATGCAACTCCTCTGCCTCAAGATTTCTGAACTTGTCTGCAGTAATTGCCTTTGCCCACCCATCCCACCTCCTTTAGGAAAGGCTCTATTCTTCCGCAATTGCTCTGCTCTGATGCAGACTTGAAAAAACTCCTCCACATGGATGCACTCAATCACCCAGCATTAAATGAGACATCTAAGGGTTCTGCCACTCACCATATCCGTCAGGTTTCCTCAGCCCTTTTAGGACTCCACTGTTGTTCAAAGCCACTACAATCCCATTATCAACTGGCATATGATCAGATGATAACTAAAGTGAACACAAACACTTAAATGGCACAAGGAAATGTTGAGGTCTCACTCTTGGGTAATGCAGCCCAAGAGATTTTCAGACACCCGATCCACAAGCCGAACAATCACATTACAAAATGCTTTCGATGTCCAGAAACAACCATTCAATTGGCCATCGTGTGCCTGTCATTTGGTCCCGAGTGCCTCTGAGAAAGGCAGTTTGGCCTTTATTCTCTACAAACCTTTTCGCTTTCAGAAACCACTAAGTTTTTCTAGACTTCTTCCCACCATACCTGCCTCCTAGATATCTGCAAAGATCAGTTCTTACTACAGATTAGCTTTGTACATGTCTCTGTACATAGGCTAGGCATTTGCTTAGGTGAAGAGAGATGCTGGTTTAGTTGTAAAGAAATTAATCAATCAGAGTGGTTTAACTGTCCATTGACTAGTCTATACTCTGCAGCAGGAATAGCAAGCAGCATGTCCTTCAACCAACACAAGATGTAATTTGGGTGCTGAACGCAAAAGATACAGAAGAGACAAAAGATACACTGTACAAGAAGTTGGCAATCTATTTGTGGGAGCTTGTACACACACACACACACACACACACATACACACACACATACACTAGTAATACAAGGCAGTATACAAATGTCACATGAAGGGTAGAAACCAAGGAAACATAAGCATTTGGAGAAGGGAGACATCTCTCTTTGAGCAGAAGTAGTCTTAGAAGTCTTCCCAGAGTAGAGATGATCAAAGAGAGCTGTGAAAGGTGGCTAGGGTTCAGATACACATTTAGTTTGTGGGGATTCTCAGGAGGGGAAGAGTCACAGGCAAAGACAGAACTCAGGATGAACAGCCTGGTATCAGAGTGTCGGTAGGGAAATCCAAGAATGTGCAGGGGAAATATGCCTCCTAAAAATATATGCTTCCAAAGTGGTAGTTTTTCAGCAGTATTTAAGGATGGGCACTAAGACTGATGAAAAGAATCATCAGAAGCTGTGTGATTGCAAAGGTCAGTCCGTTTAGTATGTAATTGGAACATGGAGAGTAGGACTGTGAGATGAATTGACCACACTGAATGAAACTAACGTCTTCTAACGTCTTTTTAACATGGCAGCTTTCCCACCAGCCAAAAGGGCAGGCCTTGTCCCAAGGCCCAGCCCCATACTGGGGAACCTACTTCTAATGAAACACATCTACATCTCCGTGCTTATCTCATCTACAATCCTCATAAACATGCATTTTGAAATCTTGGATTGAAAGAGAGACAAAACTCTTCCTATAAAGGAATCATAGTTGTAAAGTACATCCCAAAAGGAAGGCAGGAAGAAAGGAAAGTAGGTAGGAAAACTGAAAGTAGGAAGGAGGTAGGAAAACTGAAAGGCAGGAAGAAAGGAAAGGAGGTAGGAAAACTGAAGTAAACTTGCTAGGCCTTTGTCACATCCTCACAGGAGTAGGACTGAATATAAAGTAAGCAATTAGGATGAGGTTTAGAAATAACTTCTAGGCTCTGCTTCTTTATCCTCTCTCCTTGGTTACACAGGGCTGGCTCTGGCAGCCCCGGGGCAGGGATGCACATATCTGTCCCCAGAACCCACAGCTGAAAGTCACTGAGGAAGAAAACAAGATTAATTACTTCTCTTGCTGGTTGTTTCCTGTAAACTAAAGGAACATTTGGGATGTACTTTTCAAGTCATTGTTTATCATCTTTGAATTACATTAGGCCTGTTAAACAGAAGAAAATACAAGGGGCTTCATAGGTTCTTAGCTATCATTGGGATCTTGACTGGGGTTAGTGGGTTTCAAGGAGGGAAAAGCCAAGGAAGGTGACAGAGAGTAGATTCCAAATCAAAGGTGCAATGACTCTCAACTGTGTTCCATCTAAACTCTGGGATCTGACAGTCCCTTGGGAATGGCTTTGTCAGTGATCCCCCATCCCCAGGGAGGCAGGTATACACACTTGGAAAGAGAGAGTTTCCCCAGTGATTCTGATCGATGCCCCTTGGGAATCACTGCAATGGAGGGAGAGAATATAAATGGGGACAAGCTAATGAGATCAGCTTTCCCTGACTAGGAAAGAAAGATCCTGTGTTCTCATCTAGAAAAGCAAGTGTGAATAATCTTTGAATATGACAGGCTGTGTTTCAAATTCCAGGTGTTCTACTTACTGTGTGTGTCCCTTCTGGGTCTCGAATTCCTATCAAGGAATGAGGTAATAGCAGTTACTTCATGCAGGGGTGGTGAGGGGCAAGGAGGTGACATGAGTCAAGCACCTGGCACAGTGTCATTGAGGAGGCAGTTGATGAACAGTAGTTCGATCCATTTGATGCAGAATGAAGAATGGGGTTAGGAATTAGATGAAAATATAAAGACTCTAATGAAAATAAAGAATGTTCACTCTTTGGAACATTAAAACTTGATAACAAAAGATGGGAGTTCTTATGAAATGGTGTTTAAAGTTTAAATGGTGCTCTCATCTTTGTGACTCCTCTGTCCCTCACAATCATCCTTGAGGATCATTAGAAGGTAATGGTGGCCCAGGAGGTTGAGTCATTTGCCTGACATCACAGAGCCAGCAAAGAAATACAGTGGTAGAAACAGACGCGATATGCACATCTCTGACTACATCACACAGCCTCACTGTGTGGCAGCTGTACCACCCACTATGGTATTCTGTCAGCACTCACACCATAAATGTGCTCACTTAGCAAATATGTATTGAGTGCCTACTATGCGCCACTTGCATCCATCAGTGAACAATACAGTAAAGATCTCTGCTCTCAGAGAGGGCAGTGGAGGGGAAAGGCAGGGAAAATCAACAACAAGCAGGAGACACAGTAAATAAGCAAAGCCTATAGCATGCTACACGTTGATAAGTGCTATAGGGGAAAACAAAAGAAAAATTAGAGTAAGGGAGATTCACAATGTGAGGGTCAGGGGAAGGTGACAGCTGCAATTTTATTTTTATTTTTATTTTTATTTATTTATTTTTAGAGACAGGGTCTCACTCTGTCACCCATGCTAGAGTACAGTGGAGCAATCACAGCTCACTGTAACTTCGAAATCCTGGGTTCAAGCAATCCTTCCACCTCAGGCCACCACCCGACCCCCACAAGTAGCAAGGACTACAGGTGAGTGCCACTTAAAAAAATTAGCACCTGGCTAATATTTAATTTTTTTTTTTTTTTTTTTTTAGAGATGGGGTTTTGTTATGTTGCCCAGGCTGGTCCTGAACTCTTGGCCTCAAGTGATCCGCCTCCTCCCAAAGCACTGGGATTACAGCCATGAGCCACTGTACCCAGCCGACAATTTTAAACACAATGGTAACGTAGACTTTATGGAGAAAATGACATTTGAACAAAGCCTTGAAGGAGGTGAGAAAGTGGGTAACAGGAGAAGAGAATTCAAGGCAAAGGGAACATCCCATTGAAGGATGCTAAGTCAGGGGCATTCCTCCCAGTGTGCATGCAACAGGAACAGCCGCCCTTGTGGTAGGAATGGCTGTAAAAGAGGAGGGTAACTTAAGGTAAAGTTCTGTTTTTTCCTTAAGACTGGTGCAAAAAGGTTTGGGTGCTATGAGCACACTGCCATTCTTCCTGGAAGAGATTTGGATTGTCAAGTCCCCTCTCAAACCAAGCATACTGTTCACTGAGTGTTTACATTTACATCATACCCAAACATTTGGTCAATTTGAAGAAATTTCACCAATCCTTTTGTTTAGTATTAGAGCATAGTGTGTTTTTCATCCTTTAAACCAATTAAGTTGGCCTTATGTGTAATCTAAGAATCACAAACCACATACTTATGCAGTGACATGGATTCTGTCACCAGGCTTTTCACCTTTGTTCTAATCTTGAGATGTAATAGATTTTGCAGTAAAAGCCTGAGGTATGAGATGCTTTTTAGACTTCTCCCAATTATTTATGTAGTGTCAGACTATAAATGTCTGATATTATGAGAATTAGTGTTGAGCTGCAAGAACGAAGCAAATAATTACCAGCAGCACACATGGAGGATTGTGTTTCCAATTCTCTGTTGCTGCCACCCTGATGTAAGCAAATGATACCAGTCGTGTATCTCCTGATCACAGCCACAGTAACACTCACCACAAATCAACTTCCACCTGCTTGCAGTTCCAAAAATAGAGCAGCACAGAGATTTCTGTGTGCTAGAGAAAGTAGTCAGTCTTAGGGATTGAAAAAGACACAGCTGAGATGCAGGACCTGTTCAAGAGTAACAGGAACCGAGCATCTGCAATTCTTGGACAAGACCCTGAAATAGCTCAGAAATTCTGAGACTGTCACCTTAGCATTTTACTACATCATACAAAGTATATATACTATATATATAGTGTGCTACATGTAGTATGCTATAATATCTGTACATGTATATGTGTATACACACTACATGACACTACATTAGAGATAAAAACCAACTTTGGAGGATGATTCAAACTATATAATGTGAGCCATCAAAGAACCTAAATCAATAAGTCATATTCATTTCTAAATGATTTATAACATTTTATATGTGGTTTTGATTCAACCGAATAAGACATTTCTCATGGTCCTTTGCAAAACCTATCCTAGCCAAACTTAGCTGACTAATGTTTAGTTTAATCAGTTAATGTCAGCATCAGGTAGAGACAAGATTGTATCCTATACACAGCAAATCATCACAGAATATGGCAATCTGTAGCTTCATATCTGCTTGATATATGGTAACTTCAAGGCCTGGGTAAATTCTCATCCTTTATTTTGTGCTTTACAAATGTAAGCATCCATTGTACATTAGTCAAATTTCCTGTTCAACAGATGAACACTGGTGGAATCTCATTCTCAAATAATAGAACACTGCACTTAACAGAATGAGGTTATTGCCACGTTCCTCCCCCGGATACCTTGGGGCTTACAGACTTACCTTGAGCTAGCTCTAAGAAGTTTCCAGGTATTCTGTCAGAAACAACCTGCAAAAACCCTTGATAAGCTTTCTGAAATTTTTCCAGAACAAAGCATGTGACCAGCTGGGCTTCACCTGGCTAATTCACAAAGCAATAGTTTTTTCAGTTTATCCTGAGCAATATATCTCTAAAATTTGAAGCTCCCACAGCAGTTATTTGGGTTCACTCCTTAGCCAAAGAGTAGAAAGCAGATACACACAGTCACAAAGAAAACATATTAAATAGTGGTTTGGTTATGGTGTTTGTTTGTTGGTCGGTTTTTTAGTCTCCAAGGCACCTAGACATTTCTAAGATGGTTTGATTAAATACCTCCCTAACCATAAGACAGATGGTGACAATGTCATGTCTGAAGATTTGCTATGCCTAGGCATTGTGTTAAGACCATTATATAGAATTTCTCATTTAATTCTTACAGCAACCTGCTAAAATGTCATCCTACTAATATCATCCCTATTTCATAAATAAGCAAAATGAGGCCTTAGAGAGATTAAGCAGCTGATGCACACTGCATGGCTAGGAAATGCTACAGCTTACATCTCAGGTCCCGTGCTTGGTCTGATACTTCGATGATTACAGTTCACTCCATTCATATCTCAGGTTTTCTCCGTTTTTGAGAATTCAGCATGAATATTTACGGAAAAATCTTTATCCATTCTCCAACCTGGTCCTATCCGTTTATGCAAAAAATATTTAAACTTTCCAAAATGCAAATATGTATGGATTGTTTGGTGGCTGGATTTAGCTAAAGTGCCCTGTCCTGATACCTTAAAAAATTGAACACACACCTACCCTATGACCCAGTCATCTCATTCCTAGTAATTTGCCCAAGAGAAATGCAAACACCTGTCCACACTGAGACCTGTAAACAAGTGTTCATGGACTTTTTTTCACAATAGTCAAAAATTGGGAATGGTCCCATAGGGAAGTGGATAAACAAAATGTGATATGTATCCACCCAGTGAAATAGTATTACGCAAAGTAAGGAAATGAGCTACTAATACATGCCACAACATGGATGAATATCTCAAGGTGATTACAGTAGTGAAAGAAACCAGACACAAGAAAGTATACACAATATGATACCATTTATTCTAGAAAATGCAAACTAATCTACAGTGATAAAACCCAGATCAGTGGATGCCTGGGACCAGGGGCTGAAAGATGAATGGATAAGAAAGAGACATGAGGTAACTTTGGAGGTGATGGAAATGCTCTCTCTGTTGTCTTGTACATGGTGGTGATTTCACGGATGTACACAGATGCAAATCCCATTGCATTCTCTCTCTAAAAGAATGTAATTTATTACATACAGCTAATACTTCAACAAATTTAAAAATAAATTACTTAGGTTTGTAAAGGAAAGCATTTACATACTGAACTCCAGTGATCAAACCTTTTTTAAAACATACTTAAAATTTTTTTCAAAGTGCCCAGTCCTTATCCAGTGTTACACATGGTTTGAGCTATCTGCATTATTTGCTTTAGATTCTAAGTTCCTGGTAGTCAAGGACAAATTTTCCTTTTCAGTTTAAGTCATGTGCACTACCCAACACAGCATTAGGCAGGGAAAGTATTCAGAAAATTTAAACAAAACTCCATTCTGCTATTTTTTGTTGCTTTCCAAAGAAATCCTGAGAACAGAATCTAGAGTGGGCCTGCTAGCTTGGCCATCAGACCCTAAAAAGTGTCATCAAGGAGATGTTTGCTTTTGTTCCTAATCATATAAAGATTGCCAAAATCTCCAGACAGTGAGTGAAAAACCACCTGCAAGAAAGTCTCAGAACTTTTCCAAAATCCTTTTTATGTTAAGAGATGTGTTAGATTTTGTGGCCCACAGAGCGAGCATTGCCTCTGAAAGCCAAGTGCAATCCTGTGTGCTTGAACTTTCAGGTTTTCTGTAAGACAAAGGATAAGGGGAAAGAAGGTGACAATACAGAGCTGATCCCACAAGAGGTCAGAGACCAGCAAGTATTCTCAGCTCTGGGTTTGCTCTCATCTCCTCTCCTTCCTGTTGCAGTGAGACAGAAGCCTTTATCCATGCGACTGACTGTACTGGTTCACAAACTTTGTTACTGACCCTTAGATAAGTACAGAAACTGAGAGAGTGTTCAGAAACTCATACAGCATTTTGACTTTGCTGTGATCGGTGGCCTCAGTGCTTGTTAAACAGGGGGATAGACTGGATCCAGTGTTGCCAAACAAGGATGATGAATCTAGTCATGAAGAGTAAGACCATGTTTCATTCACAGGGGATAAAATTAAGAATTAAAAACACAGGCTGGGCGCGGTGCCTGTAATCCCAGCACTTTGCGAGGCCGGGGTGGGCAGATCACAAGGTCAAGAGTTCAAGATCAGATTGGCCAACCTGGTGAAACCCTGTGTCTACTAAAAAATACAAAAATTAGCTGGGCATGGTGGCTACTGCCTGTAATCCCAGCTACTTGGGAGGCTGAGGTAGGAGAATTGCTTGAACTGGGACCTGGAGGCAGAGGTTGCAGTGAGCCGAGATCACACCACTGCACTCCAGCCTGAGCTACAGAGTGAGACATCATCTCAAAAAAAAAAAAAAAAAAAAAAAAAAACACCAGTGGTCCTCTTCCACAGATGGTTTGAGAGGTAGAGTTGTATAGTGCTGCTTAGTCCATGAAAGTTAATTTTTCCCAAAGTGATGATGGCAAGAGCCAGAGAGAGGCAATTCTCTAATAGCCAGTCAAATCCATGCAACCCCCAGTCTGACTGCAGGTGTTCAGACTGAGACTGTACAGTGAATTAAATAAATGTTCTCAAAAAGGAAGTTTATCCAAAGTGATATGTTTCCATTCTAATTAGCATCACGGCTGTACAAGCTGCAAATACGGTTGTCATCACATCAAGAATCAAAATGAAGGTCATGATAATGACTGTGTGGATAGAATTAATTAATTTTTTTGCATCCCTGTAGGAACACACTTATTCTTGAATCAGCCCCATTAGTTTTTTGAGCAGCCAAGGCAGCAGACACAGATGGGGCTGCTCCATGAGGCCACTGATTAAAACTAATTAGGGGAAGAACAAAATGAAGCCCAGGAAACTCAGTCTCTTCATTTCTCCTGTTTTTCACAATGATTTACTGGTGCGGAGCTCAAAGTGTATGTAGATAGGTCACCTGGCATAACACAGGGAGTGCATGGGAAGAGGTCTGCTCTTCCTAATTGCTGATAAAACTGTACTGATTCACATGGGCAAAGATAGAGGCCAGGACTTTTAAGTTTACAGGCAAGATTTACTTAATTCTTCTTTTGTATCTCAGCTCAATTGTCACAGTCTTCCCCAACTTCACAGATTAGATTGCTTCCTCCTGTTTCTTGCAGATACGACCAATTTAGTTCTGTGATCCTTAGATTGGTATCCATCTCCCCTACGGTTCAGTCATCTCCACAGGGCAGTAATCGTGCCTGTCCTGTTCATCACTCAATCCCTAGCACTTAAGCACAGTGATGAGTAATAGAATGTACTCAAGGCTGGGCATGGTGGCTCATGCCTGTGATCCCAGCACTTTGGGAGGTCGAGGCAGGTGGATTACTTGATGTCAGGGGTTGAAGACCAGCCTGGCTAACATGGCGAAATCCTCTCTCTACTAAAAATACAAAAAAAATTAGCCGGGCTTGGTGGTATACACCTGTAATCCCACCTACTCGGAGAGGCTGAGGCAGGAGAATCACTTGATTCCTGAAGGCAAATGTTGCACTGAGCCAAGATTGCACTATTGCATTCCAGCCTGGGAGACAGAGTGAGACGCCATCTCAAAGGAAAAAAAAAAAAGGAATGTCCCCAAACATTTGCTGAAAGGATGAGTAAACAAATGGATTGATGGAAAACCGAAGTCTCTAGATATCAGACCATATATACAATGCTTTGGCCCATGTTTTAGATCAAATAATAGAATTAATCATGAGTCTCACATTATTAAATTTTTCTTTTTTTGAGACCGAGTCTCGCTCTGTTGTCCAGGCTGGAGTGCAGTGCTGTGCCATGGTCTTGGCTCACTGCAACCTCCGACTCATGGGGTCAAGTGATTCTCCCTGCCTCAGTCTCCCAAGCAGCTGGGATTACAAGTGCCTGCCACCACGCCCATCTAATTTTTTGTATTTTACAATACAACTCCTGACCTTATGCAATCTGCTCACCTCAGCCTCCCAAACTCCTGGGATTATAGGTGTGAGCCACAGCTCCCGGCCTATTATTAAAATTTTTAAGAAGACAGGATAGGCCACAGAGTTCTTATTATCAACTCAAAAGGAAACATTCCTAAGTATTCAGGGGTAAGAAATATACTAACATGGTTCTTGCCCAGAGAGAGTCTTATAAATGAAGCAGTTCTCTTTTCTGGAATAATCAATAGATTATTGAGAAATAATAGAGAAAGAGACTTAATTATTCTGTACTACAATTAGGACAGAATGCTACAGGTAATGTTTAAAAGTCATGATAGAGAAGAACAAATTTGTTAATGTAATCTATGCTTTGAGTCTAATCATAATTCCAGAACATTAACATTATCAATTACAAATAGTAAAAACCTGAAACGATATGGTTAGTCTACAAAGGCTTTCTTCCAACCTCAAGATTATAAATGCACAGGTATTTTACCAAATAGGCCCTCAACACTCCAGTGGCTAAGCTATCTCAATTTTAGTTGAAGAGAGTGGATTTACCCACTTAGTATATATTTATATTTATTTACTGAGAAACTGTGTTATTAGATAGACTACAGAATAGTCTCAATGATCAAGCCACATAAACATAGGTCCATTAATTTTTTCCTAGCAAACACAAATTATTTTTATCATTGTACTATCTGAATAATAATGCTTTTCTCTTATCATGAAGCAACAATGCTTACAATGAGTTTCATTAACATGCATTGAAGTATGAAAGCTCAACAAAAGCATAAAAATCTATATACTTTACATTTTATCGTTCTCCATTTTCCAAAAAGCATTTGAGATGATTCAAAAAAGGAGGAAATATATATATGTCTGCATGTATATACATGAGACAGAAGTAAGGAAAAAAATTCATCTGCATACATAATGTAGTTCAAAATAAAGTAATTCAATAAAATATAAATCATTTTGTAATAAATAGTATACTTCTAAACCTAACTAGTAGATATTTTGACATCTCTTTTCTTGAAGCATACTTATTGGGCTATTTTTAAGATATGCGTTAAAGCACCTTTACCAATATCATTTTATCTATTCAAAGTATCAGGGGTAAAAGTGATAAAATTAACTATTTTTGGCCAAATACTGTAAATATGATCTCATTTAATCCTCACAGCATCATTTCAAGAAGGTCTAGTTACTCTCTTACAGATGAAAAGAGACAAAGATAAAGCTTACACAGCTGAGAAGAGGTCGGGCTGGAGTCAAACCTAGGACTGTCTCATACTGAATTCCATGGAGTCTCACGACTTAAGGACACATGTGGGAGACGGATAGAGAGGCGGGGGTAGCAATGAGGATTCTTTATATTTCAACCCTGCCCCATCTTTCTCTCAACAATAAATGTAAACCAAACCTTTGAACACAAACACAACACTGTAATCAGTTCCACTCACATAGTAGTTAGCAATCCAACAGGATGCAATGTCAGTAACTTGGCTAGAAGTACACATTTATTTAATTGAACAACCCTTAGCCATTTCAGAGTCACTACAAAGATTCCAGAAGATTCTGAAAGATTCATCCAAGCAGGTCTTTAAGGCACAAGAAGACAATGTAATTCACAAACAGTGTAATTTAGCAGTTATTCACAGCAGGAGTTTTGCTAAAATAGTTCACAATTGGATACACTAGAATGCTTGTCTCATTCCCAGATTTGGTAAAGGACAACCAGTTCATTTGAGGATTGAAACATTTTCAAAATGCACTGTAATATTAGACATATTCCCTCCCCCACCCCCATCTAGGTTTGAGGCTCTTCTTTTCTCCCAAATCTATTGTTCAGTTAATCTGTGCATGCATGCCAGAATATTCTAATTTAAATCTGAGCCTGAAATATGCTATATTTTGTTTCTAGCTGCGAGTGTGAATGCCATAAATAACATGTACTGTGCTTGTTCTCTGTTCCTAAACAGTCTGATAAGCTCATATTGAAATCATTTCAGCAATCACATTTGACAGCTCTCTAGAATCCTGTTCTATCCAGCCTCTTAACCAGTTTCCAGGCAGATGAGGCATTTGGACACCTGTCTCTAAATTAGAACAGCTCTGGTGGAACCCTCGGTGGAGAGGTATGCTCCAGCTAACAGGCCGTCAATCTGTCAGTGGCTCGTAAGCCCTTTCAGCCTTGTCCAACTGAAGTCCAGCTCAGAACCTCAATCAAGGCAGAACCCAGTGGGTGAGAATCCTGTCGAGTTCATTCCAAGGCATCTGTACGCAAGGTTGTATGCCAGATTAAACTAGTGCAACCCAGATCCACTACAGCGGCAGCATAGCATTTATCTTCCTGTAATTCATTCATCCTTTAAATAAATAGTAATTAAACATCAACCAGGTCACAAAGACACCATGTGCCATAGAGAATTTTTGAAGCTAGACATCTAGGACACTAAGTATCTTAAATTTTCTGGGCCTCAGTTTCTCCATCTGCAAGATGGTGATAATATACATCAGTTCACAGGATTGCTGTGAAGATCAAATGAGATCATGCATTTTGTAAGACATCTAGCATCTGTGTTACTTCATAGACAGCTACTCAATAAAAAGCAATTCTCTTGTATGCCAGGAATATTTACATTTCAACCCTGTAATTGTTCTCCTCTTCTCAGGAACAAAGGATTTTCCATTTTCTCAAATAATGGAGGCTTTATATTAAAATCAAGAGCATACAGGACACAGAAAAAAATAGATCTTTTCTCTTTTTATTTTTCAGCCCATATCAATGTCCTGGGGATTTTCCCCCATGTTGTCTTATAGTAGTTTCATAGTTTGAGGTCTTAGATTTAAGTCTTCAAGCCATTTTGATTTGAATTTTGTATATGGTAAGAGATAGGGGTCAAGTTTCATTCTTCTGTATATGGGTATCCAGTTTTCCAAGCACCATTTATTGAAGAGATTGTCTGTTCCCCAGTGTGTTCTAGGCACCTTTGACCCCATTATTCTTGATGGCATGACTGGAACTTCACATAACTCGCTGAGAGGTTAACAAAGAGTACAGGATGCTAGAATGAAGCAAGAAATGCTGAGTTGCCTGCTTTTCAAATATTCTGCTATATAATGAATCTTAGTCACTGACATCGTAGCATCATATGCTGTCATTATCATAAACTGCTCACAAAGATGCTCAGCATCATTAGTCATTACGGAAATTCAAATCAAAACCATGATAGACACCACAGCCATGAGGATGACTACCAAAAAAAAAAGAAAAATAACAAGTGTTGTCCAGGAAGTGGAGAAATTTGAACATTCATGCACTGCTGGTGGGATTGTAAAATAGTGTAGCTGCTATGGAAAACATTTTGGCAGTTCTTCAAAAAGTTAAAACAGAATTAATATATAACCTGACAACTATACTCCTAGATGTATATACCCCAAAGAATTGAAAATGGTACTCAAACAAATACTTCACAGCAGTACTATTTACAATTGTCAAAAGGTATAAAACCCAAATTTCCATCAACAGATGAACGAATGGGTAAACAAAATGTGGTATGTACATGTAATGGAATATTATTCAGCTATAAAAAAGGAATGAGGCACTGATATGTGTACTGCAACGTGGATGAATCCTGAATACATCCTAAGTGGAAGAAGCCAGACACAAAAGGTCATATAAAATATGATTCCATTTATATGAAATGCCCAGAATATGCAAGTACATAGAGACAAAAAACAGATTAGTGGTTGCCAGAGGCTGAGAGAAGGTAGGAAGGGAGAACTACTGATTGATGGGTAGAAGATTTATTTTAGGGTGATGATAATGTTTTAAGAGTTGATGTAAGTGACAGTTACACAACATTTCAAATGTACTGAATGCCACCTAACTATAGGCTTAAAAATGATTAATTTTATGCCATGTGCACTTCACTTCCATTCTTACAATGTCAAGAAAGATAAATAAAAAGCAAAAAGAGGGGAAAAAAAGGCTGCTCACAGGTACCAAAGGAAAAAAAATACTCCTAAAGTATAAAGGTGATGATGAAACAACCAAGCAATTCAACTGAGAGGCAATTAGAAATTGTTCCAATGGTCCTAGTCCCTTTCTCTTTGGTGATGCAATAAAGGTTTTATATCATTCTTTTTAAACTGTCGTTTTTTCATGCCAATATACATAGGGCAGGAGCCTAGACTCTGGCTAGCCAGGAAAGGGATAGCAAGAGTCTAGACAGAGAGGAGGTTAGGTTGAGCAAAATCAAAGGAGCCCAGGAAGTCCTTTTAGCTTGGGCAGGTACGGTGCAGGGATCAGGAGGTCAGACAAAGGCAGCCTGAGCAGCCTTGCACAGCCAGGGACACCAAGTGAGATCCGCTGTCAGTGAGATCTAAATGCCTTCAGTCCTGTGCAGCCTGCCTGCTGCATGGATGTGGAAACCTTGAAACCACAGATGTTCACTGCACAAAGAGGAGGTTTCAAAAGCGCAAGTGAACACTTAAGGCAGAGCAAGAGGGGTTGGTTTCAGCAGAAGACCCTACACGCCTTCCCAGGTTTCTTGGAATTGGCTCTAAAATCTGCATCCCAGCTACAAACCTAAGTCCTCAGCAGTGTAATCACCAAGAACCAACTTTCGCACAAGGCTATAAAAATTACAAAATGCAAAAAGCGTGTCTTCTTACTTTCTTCTTCATAGAATGCTATTTTCAAAATTTCATATTGTTTTATATATTTTTAAAAATATCTTATATTTAAAAGAAGTTGTCAGCTGACAAATATATTTAGAGATGGTAGAATGGCTCATAAAACAAACTAAAGGCATAGAGCTATATATCATGCAGCAGCCTAACAAATTTGAGTATTTCTAATGTGCATCAAGGAAAACATGCAAAGTGTCAAGTGACAAAGGAATAAAAGATTTCCACTCAGTTAGATGTACTTCCATATTTTCAAGATGGGCAAGTATATGGAAGCCCCTATACCCTATGCCACAAGGTTTCTGGTTACCCCATCCAACTTACACCACCAGGATGCTCCTGCCCCTACTGCCAATAGCACTCTCCTTTTAAGTTCTTCAAAAAACCTGAGGCTGGAATACCAAGTGAAATGGAGAATTCTTGAACTTCTCCAAGTTCTGTACCAAAATGGCACGGTGCTGGGAGAGCTTCCCACACCCTGACTTGACCCTTTCTCCTTCCACCGTAAGACCTATCTTATGTCATGAAGGATGTGCACTCACCCAAAACAGCCGTCCCTTGGTCACCCCTCAGGCCTGTGATGCATCTACTTCAGGAAGATAGAACTAAAGAAAAAGCCAGAGAAGACCCTAGAAGAAGACCCCAGGCCATTTGGGCAGGGAATTCTAGGGCCCCAAATATCCACAGCAAGGACTAGAAGGAGGAGGCACAGGCTGTGAGCAGCAGCACCTCCTTGGACTTGCAGACTCCTTTTCCCATGGGGAAAGGAGAAGATGGAGAAGGGCCAGAGTGGGGCCCTTCAAAGCTATGCTCCTTAAAGTGTTTTCCAGATGGGAGCATGGACTGCCCCTGGGGAGCTTGCTAGAAATGGAGAATCCCAGGCTCCACCCCGGACCTATACCATCAAAATTTCTAGGTGATTCCTATGCACATTCAAGTTCTAGGGCAGGTACTAAAACAGGAACCCATTTGGTCCAAATCAAAGCGTGATGCTGTATCCAGTGACTAATAAATCCTTGAAACTGCCACTTAATCAGCTTCTAAAATGAATGCCAGCTACTTAAGATGAACTAAAATCCCATTTATCAAGTGGCAACACAAGGACTTGTTTAATTGTCCCAAAAATGTAGGCAAAGGATCAAAAGAACTAGAATGAGATAGGTTCTGTCTACGTTTCTGGGTTCAGATTGAGCCATGAAGTTTTAAAAAAAATTGTAATACTATAATTCCAGCACTTTTGGAGGCCGAGGCAGGAGGATTTCTTGAGCCCAGGGAGTTGAAGAACAGCCTAGGCAACACTGTGAGAGCCCACCTCTACCGACAAACAAAAAGTTAAAAAATTGGCTGGGCATGGTGGTGTATGTCTGCAGTCCCAGTTATTCGAAGGCTGAGGTAAGAGGATTGCTTGAGCCCAGGAGGTCAAGGCTCAGTGAGCTGTGATCACACCACTTGTGCTACAACCTGGGCAACAGAGCAGGACCTTGTCTCAAAAAAAAATTGTAGCAGATCCCCAGAAACTTTATTAATTCTATCAAAGCATAACACCAAGAGAAAACAAGTTAGAAACAGAAAAAAGTCTGTTTCTATAATCAAAAGCAGGATTCCATAACCTAATTATTGTATTTTCAATTAAACCACAGCTCCTGGTATGTTCTCCCCTTGTTTCTTGAATTAGGAGAGACCTATAAGCATGTTCAGAGCAGGGACATGTTAATTAAGGAGAGAATTTCCCAATAAGCAGCTCAGCCCACAACACCTGATAATTAGGAATGTTGTAACAATGCACTGACCCTTCAGGGACCCTTTTGCAGTGTTGGCTCTCCTCGGTGATTCACAGAAAGCGGTATCACAATTTTTCCCAGTTGTCACTTTTGCTGCTGCTTTTGCAGACTGTCACATTTACAAGTCTTCAAGAAATTGTTTGGGAGCCACATGATGCTGGGATCACAGGAACTCTCTTTTTTGACACTCTCTACCTTTCTGCCCTTAGGGGCCCTTTAACCTCAACCTGAGCACTTCTTGGGAGAAGAGTTCAACAGCACAATTCTTCACACCCCAGAGTATGATTTCTTGCCTTCAGAACCTGAATGTCACTTGGCGTCTTAGAATGTCCTTCCTCTTCAGAAGGGGAGTGGGGAGCGGGAGCCAAAACACGCCTCCTCTCGTAGCAGCAAGAGGGTGCCTGACTTCACCGCGCTACTCTGTGTACTATTATTGCTAGGTGAGCCAGGACATGGAGTTTCTGAATATGTTTGCTTCTGATAGAAGAATTGCAAATGAGGCAATAAGCAGAAACACAAAGAGAAGCAGCAACACTAGCCTAAAAGTACTCGGAGTAGAAATCATCTCAACAAGACTGCTTACCACAGCTGTACAGAATGCTAAGCAGTTTCCAAACATGCATGTTGTCACTTCATCGTCACTATAACCTTTTATGGCAGATGTTATCTCCATTTTACAGATGAAAGCATTAAGACTGGGATTGCTTGTTAGAAGAACCTACAGATACTGAGCTATGAATCAAAACCAGGACTAGTTAACTAAAGTTAAAACCCCTGACCAGTGTATTACACTGTGGCAAGAATCAGAAGGCTCCAGAAGGTCCAACTAGATCCCTGCATGTTTGATAACCCCAGAATATCCCAAAGCTACCTCTTATGTCCTATTCCACCTTCTATCTGTCTCCTACTTAAATTTCCACATCTGGTCAAATTCCTTAACTTTAGCTCGCACGGATTCTCCATTTTTTGCTTTCCCTTCCCCTGCCAGTGGCCTTGTTGAGAATCTAGTCACTTCTCTTCTCTGTTACTGCAGCAGTGCCCTAACTCATCTCCTCCATATAACTCTCACTTCTGTTACACATCTTCCACTCGGTGCCAGAACGAGTTTCCCAAAGCATGCGTCAGGGATGACCCCTCCTCAGAAACTATGCAGCTTCCTAGAAGGCACAGTTTCATACTAACCTCCTTCCTGTCTTGCCTTCTACCACACCAGTCTTCCTGTACTTGACCCAAATGATTGTATCCCTGCCCCACCCAAATGCAAGCCCACGCCTTTGACCATTGCTCCTTCATCTCCTGGGACTGGGATGCTCACATCTTTCCTCTTCCAGTCAAAATCTATCCATTCATTCAAGGCTCACTCACGTGGAGCCTCCTGCTGCCTGCCCAGATCCCTCTGTCAGAATGAGTCCTTCTTTCCTACATGCTCCTGTACAGAGCTGTAGTTTGAGCTGCCTGTAGTTTATTTTATAAGTTTTGATTTGCCTGATTTCCTTGCTATGCTGAAAGATTTAAGGTCATCTTTAAAACCTCAGTGCTTTTCATGGGGAATTACCATCTGCAAAAAGCCCCAAGTGAGGATTTTCTTTTAGAGTTTGAAGACTTTCTTATTCCTCACCAGCAACAAAAATTCTGGGATGGACTGCATTTTACATTTTGGTTTTGTTGTTTCTTTGTTTTGTTTTATTCTGGCTAAGAAAACAGAAATCAAATCTCTTTTTTTTTTTCTCTCAGGCCTTGTCCTATTCTAATTTCTATCCTCTCTAATCTTTATTTTCTACTTTATACTTGTATTTTTACTATTCTCTGTTTCCCTTAATTTCTGTAGAACAAGATAGGATATAAATAAACAGATGTATAAATAAAGAGTGGGGTTTTGAAAAATGATTGACAACTTGAATTGAAAGCAAGACTCCTGTTGGGAAAGTAGAGAACTCAGCCCGAATTGGGAACAGTTTCTATCAATAGCCAAAATGGGAGGATATAAGACTCAAACCAGAAAGCAGTTTGCTCCCTGAGACTGTAAGAGTGCTACAGGAAAAACAGAGAGGCTACTGTGAAGACCTGCAGCCTTAAGCACTGAGACTCTCATAATAAATAGGTGCTCAGTAAATGGTGCATTACCCAAGAATTTTTTTCTTTGAACTTTGACTCCCAAATTCATTCCTACCATAGTGACTGCTAGTTGTTCATAGGACAGAGGTGGGAGAAAAACTGTGGGTGATATACCAGGAGGAACTTCAGGAAAGCTGGCGCTTGGAGGACTCATTCTTGATGCCAAAATCCCTCCCAACTTCTTGTGTTTGAGTATAACTACTGATCTCCAGGAAAAATAAAGACCAGTAGAGGGGCTAAAAATAAAAGGGGCAGACTGTAGTGGATTCTTGGTCATATCAAAGTTACTACCTCACTGCAGCTATGGCAGAAATCAAAAGCCAGAGCTGAAGACAGGGGTGTCCATGTTCTAACCTTTGTTGTATAATTTACTGGGGAAGGCGACTTGAGGAAAATCACGCCACTCTCTGAGCACCAGTTTTCCCCATCCTCAAATGGGAATAGCTTTACCTTCCTTACAGAATACTATGAAGATTAAATGAAATGACATGTGAACTTGCTTTATAAACTCTTCATAAACAAAGCTGTTATTTTCACTTCAGGAAAGATTTCTTGAGAGAGGCATCATAGCACAGGAGTCTAGATTACGGATTCCTAAAACAAAGCCTAGGACTTACATTCTAATTCTGTCACTTCCTAGCTTTGTGACTTTTGGCAAGTTACTAACCCCTCTGTGCCTCAGTTTTTCCATCTGTAAAATAGGATGGTAAAATTGTCTATCTGATAGGTTATCATGAGATTAAATTAGCTATGTTTTTACCTGAAAAAGGATTGGCATATAATAAATGTTACACGTTTTACAAATACATAGGTTGAGAATATCCTACAAACCAAGTACCATGCTGAGTGCTGCAGTGGGCATACGTGTGTGCACACAACACACATATACAGGCACGCACGCGTGCACACACACACACACACACACAATAAATCCTAGGGGAACTTTCATAGGCCCAGGCATTTTTTTAATCTATGATCCAAGCATTAGGAGATAAACTTCTCAGGAACAGAAAAACAGATAACAACCTTGCCAACAGACTCATAATCACAATTCTCCTGAATTTAAACCTCAGATTTTCATCATACCCTTCTGGTCACTTAATTAATTTGCAGTATCTATCTAAGAGTTGCTTATGAAATGCTCAAGTTTTTTTTCTAAATACACCATTTTATTTAATGAACTATTATTATGACAGCTGTGGAGAAATTTCACTTTGGTGCTTTCCTGAAGGAATATTTTATACACACTTTTCAGCTGCCCACATTCAGGGGAGATACAAAATCCAGGAAGGGCCAAAAAAAAAAAATCACTTCATTGGATAAAATGTTTTACAAGATAGCCCATCTGTCTTTGTGAGTTCAGAGTGTTTTTGTTTTTATTTATTTAAGTGGAACTTTAATGAGGGGAGAACAACTTTTCCCACTTCCTGTTCACCTGGCTTGGAGGAAGCAACCTGGTAAAACTTCAATGAGGCCCAAGTAAATGTTGTCACTCTTGGATTAATTTATTTGTAATTAATCAAGGGTTTTATTTGGGGATGATTAGCAGCCAGCCATATTCCAGTTTTGACATTCTAAAAATATTATCCCATGATTGACTACTTCTTTTGAAGTGTGGTAGGAAAGTTGTCCAACTTGTTACCAGGTTCCAAAAGCCTCTCTGTTGACACCGAGGGAAACCTCTAATTACATGAGTCACTGTCGTTTTACAACTGAATAAACTGTTAATGAAACTGGAAAAATCGTCATCAAGATGATAAAGGCCATTCTGGAACTCAATGCCAAATAGTCACAGTTTGTACCTTTCAGAGAAATGACCACTTACAAAGAGACTGACGTGTGGGAGATCAAAGGTGAAATCCAATACGATTTCCCAGGTCTCAATAGGCTGCTTTATCCTGATTAAAAGGAAAAGGAATTTCCTGGGCCTGTCTCTTTATTGTTTTTGTCCTGAAAGTGGGCATGGAGAATACATTCTGCAAACCACTATGCTAGCATAATATAAAAAGTGACGACTGGCCCTTTGGTGAGTGACATAGTTTGGTCACATGTATTCAACACTCCAGTATTCCTTTTTTCATTGTTTTCTTTGTAAACTACAAAGTTTACATCTGTACAACTTCCTTAATCCTGATTTCTTAAATGTGTGGATCCAGCCTTTAAATGCATTAAACGCTGTGCATTCCAGTATCCCTGTCTTTAGAGACATCATGAAGATGACAGACTGAGCTTCTCTGATCGCCTTTGACCCCAATGACCTCCAAGGCAGCCTAATTTCCTCTGCCCACCCCATGTCTTCTCTCACTATGGGCCATTCGGTAAAGCTGGACAGCTTGCCACAACAATAGGAATCATCCATCTCTTACAAACTTGAGGAGAGAGAATGAAAAAAGAAAGCCAATATAATAAGCTTGGGCACCACACCTTGCGCTAATCCTGCCCTTTGCGAACACTTTAAGGACTTTTTCAGAGCCAGGGTGGTTCCACACTCTACCCATTTCATATGGAATTTAATAGGACACCTGGTTATTCTCTGGAGAGGGTCCCTCACACTTATTCATAAAGATATTTCTGCATGTATTATATAATTGTTGCTGAGGACCAAAATTTGAAGACTTGACTGAAAAAAATTATTTTTCCCATCTGCCCAATGCAGTATTCTCTAGCCAGAGAATAGCAAAAGAGAGAAGCCACCAAACATTCTCTACGGGTATCTAAGCACCTCTCTCTCTCTTCCAGACAATGTACTCCCTATGAGTTATGTGGAAAGAGAAACAGGCTGCTCTGGTGGGTCTCCAGTCTACAAAATACAAAACTTCACAGCCACAGGATGCCTCAAAAAGATGCTTACAGACCACTTCATCTAACTCCCTCAATTTTCCAGGCCAGAAAAATAGAGGCTGGGCAATAGAAGTGACTTGTCCAAGGAAACACCACTATTTAGTTCCAGAGTCTGATCTAGAGCCTGCCTGACTCCCAGCCCAGTGCTCTTTCCCACTATATTTTCTAAGATCCATGTGTTTTCCTCTACCATCTGTCCAGATTCCGTTAGGGTCACAGAAATGTCTGGGAAATGTTGAGTCTTTTTCAATGATTACTACAGTATAATGTCACAATGGTCAAGTATTACAGGAGTTAGAGCACTCAAGTTAGAAACAGATGGAGCAAAAGCATCATTTTAGAATTTAACTGCACAGTATAAATGGGAGGATCGACAAGGCCAGTGAGTAAACGCCAAGCCCAGGGCCAGTGCATCACAAATGTGGAGGCCAAACCCATTTGGGAAGATTTGAGTCTTAAGAGGAGAGCCAAGGGAAGCCCTGCTTCAGTGGATTCCAAACAGAGGGCAACTGAGACCTCCTGCTTAATGAAATTACATTCTCTGCTCATCCTGCAGGAAAGCCCCCTGCATAGTCCTAGTACTTAACTGGCCAAATATTTACCCATTAACACCTTTATTTATGAAGGGGAGGTTGATTTTAATGAAAAATATAAATGGGGACATGTGAATCACAGCCTTGGTCTTCAAAGGGTTTTGCAAACTTCAAAGGGCTTTAAATAATATGTCTAAATTATAAAACATCATACCTCACAAGGTAAAAACAAACTAAAAAGAAAACCCAAAAAACATGCTACATTGAATATATAGTCCCCTAGTTAAAAAGATTTCTGTCAAAAATTATTAATTCATTGTTTGGAAATGGTTGTTAGATTTTTAAATTAGCTCCCAAAGTCTATTTCAATAACAAAGTATGACAGCATGCTACATGTACAATAAAAAGGGAAGAAATCCCCACTGATGGTATATCACCAAATAAGGACAATCTGAACAACAAAACTAGATTTTAGGTCTTTTCCTAAAATCTTTAATGCTAGCAAACGAAGAAAAATATTCAATGAATAAGGATATGGAAGGAATGAAAAAAATTTGAACAGGACCCCCCAGCACTTTGGAGAACTATTAAAGTGGACAATAATGAAAGAGTTCCTTCAGTAGAGCTAAGTGGGCAGTGAGTTATAAAATATGAAGAAAGGAGAAAACACTATACAAAGATGAAAAGAGGTGGTGGAGTAAGGTGTTCAGGAGATCATTCTATCACAGTCTTTGAGTGGTGCTGTCAGCTTGGGACAATTGGGTCATTGCTCTTTAGGTAAGAGTTGAAGTGAAGGTCATCAGCAGTGGTTCTCAAAGGTGGTCCCCTGATTTAGCAGCATCGCACCACTTGCAAACTTGTTAGAAATGCAAAACATCAGGACCCACCCCAGACCTAGTTAATGAGAAAGATTTCTTTCTCAACACTCTAACCCTGCCCCACCCTGTGATTCTGATGCATACTAAACTTTGAAAGTGACTGATAGTTAAGCGGAGTGAGTAACATCAAGAAGCTGTTCATTATATAGCACACTTGCAAGGCAGGCATTTTGGCCGTGTCCACTAGTGATTGTACTTCTCTAAAACACTGGTTCTCAAGTATGACTGCACATGGGAATCCCTGGGAAGCTTATTAAAAGCCCCGGGAGATGTCAGCAACGATTGGAGATATCTTTGGTTGTTAAAACAAGGGGGTGGGAGTGGGAGTTTGCTACTGGCCTCTAGTTCCCTCTACCAACTAGAAACCAGGGGAAACTGCCAAACATCCCACAGTGCACAGAACAGCCCCCCACTTCAAAGACCTATCTTGCCCCCCAGTGTCATTAGTGCTGCTTTTGAGGAACCCTGCTTTAGGCAAATCAACTATTTCAATCTGTTTTAGTTTTTGCACCTTAGACTTGGTGAAAAAAGCTTGGGTCAGCTTCATGGGCACTGCCATTTTGACTCATTCTGCCTTACCAGAGCCCCCTTTTCAGTGTTTGTGTCTCAGTGATATTATCAGGTTGCCTGCTCAGTTATTCATAAAACAGTGCTTCATTTCCTAGTCAGTATGGTTCTTGTTTGCCTATGCTCTTGTGAGACCAAGTAACAAATGTAAGATGCCATGTTTCCTTTCTGCTTCTCTGGAACCTAATATTCACAAAGTCCCTGACTCTCTGACAATGTGAAGCTCTCCAGAAAGAAGTTCTGAAGACAAAACCAGATAGAGCACACAGCCCCCTATGTCTCTTGCTTGAATCACTATTTCCTTAAATGACCCTAGTCCTTGCCTTTTTCTGCACAAGATAATGTCTGACGGTCTTAGTGATTATGCGTCTGGAATCTATATTCAGGTGTACACTTATGCCCAAACCTTGATATGACTCTGCTTTAGTGTAATCCTGAGCAAGTTTGATGTGATTTTGCGGGTCCTGAACCTCCACCACCTGTATATATGCAGTGGGCTGAAACTGTGCTGACAGAACCTCTCAAGAGTGCTATTCTCAAGCTACAGGCCTCATCTACAGTCCTCAATAAGACTTCTGAATAGAACTAACATTAATCCCTTCAAAAGTTTGGATTTTTTTTCTTTAGTCAACAGTCTCTTGGTCAGGAGCTCCCTGAAGGAAGGAAGGATGAGCGGAGAGATTTGGGTACCAAAATCTCACTCTGACACCCTAGTAATCCCCACGGCCAGCCTTGATTCTGCATTTGCAAGTATCCGAGAGGTAAACATTATCAATCCCAAGGGTCAGCAGAATAGAGAAGTGAGATGAGAATAGGGTTAACTGGCAGTCAAATATAGACTAAACCTAAGCTATCTTCATTCAAATGGATTCTGAGAGCTGCTGCCGGTTAAACCATGAGTGTACAAAACATGGCTATTGCTGCTGGGAATCAACTGTACCAAAGAGACCAACACTTACTTGTCTGTTTTTATTTTGCCTAAAGAATAAGTAGAGCATAAAACCCCTCACCATCTACTGCCTGTTTTACGCCAAATCCTCCACATCCACTGTCCTGAAGATTTCCACACTGATTCTGAGCAATTTATATCAGCCCAGGTGTTCAAAGTTCCAGGTTGAAACATTTGGTTAATTAACAGCATGCTGCAAACACTCAAAATCACTTCAGCTGCCACTAGAACAAAACAAAACTCCCAAAAACAAAAACTGTGGGGAAATATAAACAAATGGTGGTATTCTTTGGAAAACAATATATGATTTTAGTGACAATAAAAGCAGTAAGGGCTTTCTTGATTTAATACTGTGTTTCTTAAAAACGTTTTTCTAAAAGAAATTATATTGAGTTTGAGTAAAGACTTGAAAGTACACATTATTATGAGCAGAATGCAGCTATGTGCCAGGATGCCAAGTCATTAGAGCTTGCTTGAAAAGAAAAAAAAAGGTACAGTGAGAAAGAGCACAAACCTCAAGAGTGACAATCTTGGAAATATCAAAAGAAATGGCTATTCTTCTACTGAGAACCCAAAATGGTTTTTCTTCCTCGGAGCCACAATGCCCTCAGCTGCGGTTCTCTCTGCACTTACAGCTTCCCAGCCCCTCCCCCTTCCCACAGCCCCACTCAAGGTCCCAATTTAAGTCCTGCATTTTAATCCTTTTAAACACCCATTTGTTCTTTTCCTCCCAGTCACTTTCAGTGAGACTTCACGTCTTTGGAAAAGGGCCAGAGGTGGTTCTGTCAGAATTATTTTTTTTTCAAATATGAACTATAGAGTGTTGAGCAAGAAATCCAGTTTTCTTAGTTTTGAGGTGGGGAGATCAGAGTGAGGTACACTGAGTTTTTTTTTTAATGTATTTTCTTTTCTAAGAATTAAAGCAGGTGGGGAAAGGGTGGGGAGCAGTTCTGGCTTTAGCTGTGGTTGGATTCCCAGGAGATATTCAAGTACAATTGGTTTGGGGTGACTGGCAGGCTAAAGGCTCCATCAGTCAGTCTGTAAGAAGGGCTGGGAAGGGACCTTTTAATCATATCCTAAAGAAAGAGAAGGTCAGCCCCCCAAAAATTTGATCCCAAACAATGCCTCAGTTATTGGAGGGCTGGGGAGGTAGTTTTGAGTAAGTGTACTATTCTATTACTGAGTTTGCTCCCAGGAAAATCTTCTTCTATACAAGTCCTAGCAGTCATGGACATGTGAATAAGCCTGAAAAAAATAACAGAAAGATCTGTTTTCACACCATATTTTAGCTACTGGGAACTGACCCAGTACCTCTTTAGGATAACGTGACTGAGTAACACAAAGGAGAGAAGAGTAATTATTTCCTATGAAGACAAGAACAGGATGCAGCTTCAGTTCACTTGTAGTTCTAAAGAATACAATGCAAATTGTAGGTTGGGGTCTCCCAGATATATCAGCTGCAAGAGCAGCAGAACCTGGCACCTGGAGCACTGGCCAGTACCTCCAGCCGGCTGTTGTCACCAACAATAAAAGGCAATAATATGGGCACTGTCAATAGCACAGGTAAGGGCCAAGAGGGCAGAGCACGCAACATCACCAACAGAATCTGGCACAGAACAGAAAACAGGAAGACACCTTCAGTGTTCCAGAGAAGCTCAGCAACCTTCTGGGGATGACCATCAGAAAGGACATGGGGGAGGGAGTCTGTTCAAAAGGAGAATGAAGTTCTTACAACAGAAGAAAGATCAAAATCTTTGGAACAGTGTGTGGCTCTTAACTCTACCTGTGAAACCACACACTCTCCATCCCTTAGTGCCAAGTTCAACAAAATAGGCATAAAGCATTTATGCGTATGATTATACGGATCTGTCCCAAGACTGTAGGAGATATTAAGTCACCTCCCAAAGCCCCTTAGAACTTCAACATTTATTTTCCTGATTGTTCCTTTCCCCTTAAGAAAATAACACATAATCTTTCTTTGATAGTCTCTCATTTCTCTTTCATTTTCTGTTCCTGGTACCCCATGCCTGGTCCTATTCCTGTTTTGCAGTGAAAATTATTCAGAGAGAAGGAATCCAATGGGTCCATCTTATCCTACATGGGAAAAAGCTTCTTGCTGGCCAGCCCATGGACTGACTGTCTTTGAGTCAGGTACACATCTGCAGTCCAGGTTGGGTAGAGCAGACCCAGTGGTCTACAAGATGAACCATTACCTCAGAAAGAGGTGATGGGCATGACTGAGAGGGGACTGCTCACAGTACTGTCACAGCGTTAGAGAAACTGGCATGTTTCCTCGTATTTCTTTGAAAAGAAAAGCAAAAACCTGGGACAACACAGACTCTTTAATTTCTTTTGATCTTTGGGCAGATCCATTGCTAAATTTTTCCAGATACCCTCTGAAAAGTCCCGCAGGATAACAGAATGAGTAAGAAACAGACTACAAAATGCAGCAAGTGAGGAAAAAGTTTTGATTAAGCCAGAAGCAAGGGTAGATGTAAGTTCTGAGGAAGGGAAGACGCAGGAAGTTGCTTGGTAGTGCAGGAATAAACAACAAGGCAGAGAACAGCGCAGAGTCTGTTTTTAGTCACTGAACTCCTGCTGCCAACAGCAGTGTCCAGATAACCTAGCACCTAGAGTTGCCTTAGATCTTCAAATTCCAAGTCCTGCCATTTATTGATTCAATTTTGTGTTTCCAAGTGGCCATTTTGGCCATATTGACACTGCATCCTTACCGTAAGCTCTATTACTTGCAGAAGGTCCCCTGACAAATGAAAGAAACTGACGTATACACTGGGCCTTGTGGATTTCACATAGTTAGAAAGCTGCAGGAAGATGAAGTGTTCTGGACTTTTTGCTGTAAAAATGAATTTCTTTTCTTTTGTACATGCAATGTAGCAACTTGGGAAAAAAGAAATCCTGGCCCCAAAAGCAGATGCCTGGAAAGATCAGACAACAGGCTGAAGGTGAAATTAAACACAGTCTTGGAATCACAGCTCTAGATATTATGAGTCCTTGCAACAGAGATCACTAATGTTCTGCCCCGTCAGAAAGCTTCCAGTTATCTTGGAAAATGGAAGATGTGCCAAAAGCTGGAGGACTGGGAAATGTCATTCATATTTTTAAACTGAAGAAGGTAGATTCTAAAAAATACATAGAGGTCACCTTGGGAGATCTCGGGGGAAATAATAAATGGTTTATTAGGCTGCTTGTGAGAAGACAGAAAAAAAGTGTAATTACCAGGAGGCAGCAAAATTTTAATTTTACTCACAATTGGCCACATAAGCCTAAGCTCATTTTTCCCTTTATTTGTATTGCTATACCAAAATATGAACTTCAACAATGTATTTTATAAGGTTTCTTATGGTAGTCTTATAAATTGTGGAGGGAGGTGTAAAACTTGTTATAAACTGTTTTCAAAGTTAATAATCACCTTAAGAAAGGATTCTAGTAGCTTACCACAGGGCTCTATTCTTGACCTGCCCAGTTGAACATTTTCATCATGAACCTACATGAAGATAGTAAAGGCAACCCTACCCAATCTTCAGAGTCACAGTGCTGAGAAAAACAGTAAAGACCCTGAATGGTACAGTATGGATCCAAAGAGAGGTTTGGCAGGCATGAGAGATGGGTTAGATCTAGCAGGATATAATATTTTGGGTCCTAAATAAACAACCATATAAGTAGGGGCTGAGAGATACATGGCTTAAACAGCAGCATAAAGAAATGCTATGTTTGCATCAAGAGAAAGCTGAACATGGGTCAAAGGTAGGGCCAGGCAACCAATGAAGCTAATAAGGTAAGTTGCATTTAATGTGCACGTGATTTTTAGAATTAGGTAGGTGATAAATCTTTTCTACTCTGGACCATACTTGAAATATCTGCACTTTTAGTGTTGCATTTTTTGAGGGATGTACATTCACTGGAATATATTTAGAGTTCACCTACCAGGATAATGCAGGAACTCTAAATTGTATTATATGAAGAATATATAATTCATACCTGAATGAACTAGGTATGTTTACTTGGCAAGTATGGGTTGGGGGACATGGCAATTCTTCTTCAAACAAATGAGAAGTGAAGAGAAGTAATACTTCCTCTAGGTATCGCCAGAGGACACAATTAGGGATGAAAGCTGTAAAGGATATTTTAGCTCTTTGTGAAAACAGAATAAGCCCTGGCAGATGCTCAAAGGCCCAACAATCACTAATGGGAAAGTTGTCAGAGTGTAGATTTTAAAACAGGTTGCTGAGTTGGTGATATTGTTTGGCTCTGTGTCTCCACCCAAATATCATCTCCAACTGTAATCCCCATGTGTAGAGGGGAGAAGCCTGGCTGGGAGGTGACTGGATCATGGGGGCTGTTCCCCTATGCTGTTCTCGTGATAGTGAGTGAGTTCTCACAAGAAATGATGGTTTTATAAGGGGCTCTTCCCGCTTTGTTCTCTCTGTCTCTTGCCTGCCACCATTTAAGATGTGACTACTTCCCTTCCACCATGATTGTAAGTTTCCTGAGGCCTCCCAGCCATCCAGAACTGTGAGTCAATGAAACTTCTTTCCTTTATAAATTACTCAGTTTCAGGTAGTATCTTGATAGCAGTGTGAAAATGGACTGATACAATTGTGTAATCTTTTAAAGTCCTTTTAAATCTTAAGATTTACTTTTATATTACTTTCAAATCTTAGGATTTATTTTATATTACTTTTTTAGTCCTATATTCTAGTTCTGATCATTTCACTAATCTCAAAAATCTGTCACTGCTCCAAATTACAAACAAACTTAAATTCACACCTGTAACCTACCCTTTCTGGTTCATTTACTTTGCATTTTAGCTTCACAAATAATACTGAGTCAGCTCAGTGTGCCACCCCATGCCAGCACGGAAAGGGGGACCCTATTTGATCCAGGAATGTTCTGGGAAAGACATGAACTTAGGTATTATGGCTCCAGAGCCAGAATTCCTAACCTCTCTGTCTGCTTTTTTGGTTACACAGAAAAATAATTCCAATTAGTATAGGCAAGGTCAATGAACTTCTGTGAGATGAACTCTGTTGGGACCACAGAAAGGTACTTCACCAGCTGGTAGGCCCAAGGAGGTCTTTGTTCTCTGGTTCCAACTTTCCAGCAATCTCTGGGTGAGAACTGTGGGCAAGACTCCAGACTCAGGCAGTGAGGAAAGGGGCCTGACTGTGTTCTCCACTTGAACCCATGATTGGAGAGCCCTAAATAAAACTGGAACTTTGCTCCCATTTAATGCAGTTCTGTGTGTTCACACTGAATTTATCCAACCCCTGAAGAAGAGTGAGGGGGTAACCTTGGGAAGACAAGGCCCACTCTGACCATTTAGAAAATTCTATCATGTAGGGCTAGAGTAAAACATAATGCAACATTTAAACAAAATCAAGGAAAGTAAACAGTATTTTTTAATTCAGAATGATATTCATGAGGATCACAAGAAGAAAACACGTTCTGCAGAAGATGGAAGGGTAAAAATCAAGCTGTTAGACGGTTCATGCACTGTAAGGGATCCTGCTGGAAACTTATTTCCTGTGGATCTTTTCAGCCAGTCTACCTTAAATGCTGATATTATATTGGGCTATCATATAGCCACACCATGGCTCAGAATGTGCATAATATAATATAAGCTGCTCTCATAAATAGAAAAAAAAGTTAGCTAGCACAGTCAGAAACAGCTGGCTTAACCACATTATGGTATTCAACTGTGTGCTTATTTTTAAATTTCATCAAATCGCTCTGAAGCCAATGATCTAATGAAGAGAGAAGCATCGCTTCAAAGAGAGCACGAAAGCGTCTTTTAAGACCATGATCAATAGGTGGCAGCGTCTCTTCCAGCACTGAAGTCCTCTCTGTGGGGCTCAGATGAAACAAACTTTCTCAGTAATTTCACCCCTCTCAATGGCTGTCTTTCCAGTCACCCATCAGGTGACTAGGCCTAGCCTGTGCACCTGTTAGGATTCCTGCACATATGTCTGACGAACAACTTTTTTATTACTTCCAACATTTGAGCCCTTTTCTGGAAACAGGAAATGCAGACCTCCTAACAACCATCTCTGGAGTGCCAATGACCCTACTGCATGCTTTCACTTTCAAATAGTCACCAACATGTGGCAGGACAGGAAATCATTTTGGGATCCAACCAAGTCAGCAACCTCAGTCTGCACTGAACACCATGGGCATACAGAGAGGGCTAAAAACAAATGGTGGGGTTCTAACCAAATAGCAGTTAAGACACAAGCCAATGATGTCTGAGCAAATGATCACACAAGCACACGATGCAAGAAACAAACACACATCTAACAACAACAACAGCTGCATCTCGATAGGAGCTGCTCCAGACGTCTAGGATACAGAGAGATTTCCAGAGCTGCAGACAGTGTACTGCTTGTCAAGATACTCAAATACTGGTTAGTAAATAACCTCTGTCTTGACACTTAAGATCCCCCTGCTAATGGCCTGGCCACCTGCACTCCTTCTGCAGGGCCCCTTCCTCAAACCCTGCAACAGGATTGCTAAAGGATAAAAGCCTAGCATGAAATGGGCCATCCAGGACCCTGCTCCCTTAGTTGATGCCTATTTCAGTTGGTCGGTGCCTATGCTAGGCTGACTCTTAAAGACTGTAGCCACTGCCAGTGCCCACAGCCCACGGATGCCAGCAGGAGTGTCCTGTGCTGAGCTACTTGTACTCTGATTCTTTCCTTCATTCTCTTTCATACCTATATCCCCCACCTCCAACACACTTGTGCTCCAACACACATAGGAATAAGCTTCCTGCATGAAGCTTCTGAAGAATGTGTCAAGAATGTGGAGTATGTATCTCTGTACAGAAGATACCCTATGTCCCTAACGTGACATAGGGTGTCTTCTGTACAGAGATATATACTTTATTGTTTTTATACATTTCCTGCAGCATTCTAATCTTTCAGTGATAACTTTTAAAGCCTTCAAACACTAGAGTCTACTGAAAGTCACCGGCATCACTTTTACAAGACTGGTTAGGCCCTAACCCTCCCCTCCATCAGAGATGGGCCTCCATGTAAAAGGAGATAAAAAGTGTAAGCCTTCACACCTGCAGGTGAAATCCTAAACCTGATAGGGTCCTTGCAGTTGGAGGAAGCTGAAGGTTTCATAATAAACTACAAAGATTTATTTTTCCTCCTGTTGGAGAACAATAAACTCCTTCTGGTGAGTGTAGGATCCTAGGCAAATAATTACTACTAAGGCACATGTTTCAGAGAACTGCCTGAAAGCATCCATTGATAAACTCCTGTGAGGCCTAAAATTTCCCTTGTACTTTCAGCCCCTAAAGAATCTGGGTCAAAATGGAAGCAGACAATGAGCCTCAAACAAACAGAGCAGACTGAGCCTCTCTTCTCCCACGTGTGTGTTTATGAGGAAATTCAAACATGGCTTAAATAAGACATAGAATTTCTTATTTCTAATGTGGAATGCAGTAGAAAAAGTATCTGAAGGAAAAGGAAAGGTGTGTGCGGCAGGGTGGGGATGGGGGGCTGCCGCTTACAAGTGGTTAGGTAGACAGAAGCTATCGGGAACATTCTGGAATGTTGGAAATTGCGATAGTCTCAACATTTTCTAAGACAGTCTGGTATAGAGCATTGTATTAAGCCTACATACATCAAAATCCACCCCTTGAAAAATGTACCCAAACATATCTCCACCTCCTAGTAACTATGTGGATCACAGGAACTGGCAGAAAAAAAAAAGGACAAAGAGGCCTAACTAGCATTCTATTAATGTCATTCAAAGAAACAAGAGGGTCATAAAGACTTGAGAAAGTAAATGTATATTATTTGAGAACTGAGTTTGTTTTTTTTTTTTAAAGAACATAGCAATAATTTTTACCAGAAGTTTGAAAACTCTTCAGATGTCATCAAACACTTTTCTAGGCTACAGAATTTTCACCAATTTCTCCCATATATCAGAGGGATGACCCACCAAACTCCACTAACAAATATGGCACAACTGCTGTGGCTGATATTTTAATGTGCAGTCAAAGGTGCACTTTTGGTCATTTGTATTTATTTTAGGTGCCGAACCAGTGGGAGTTACTAATTTTTATAGGTGACACATACATGCTGAATGTATATGCATCATGCATATGTACAGGGGCTGATCTGTCTCATTGTTCATTTGTAGAACACAATTACAGATTAGAGTGCATTGGGAGAGGTCTGTGTATAAATAATTAAGGGTTTAAAAGAATCATTGGAGAGATGTGCACACCTGAATATTTGCATACATGCGTTTAGGTTTAACGATATTTTGATAAGTCCATGAAAGCTTCTTTCAGAGGCAGTGGCCTAAATAAATACCAAATAAAACTTTCTCCCCATTCTCCCTGAAATAAAGAACTAAGACAGATAGCTACATTTAGTTTTCAGGATACTTTTCAAGGATATATAAATGTTGCTTCATTAAGATTGCTATCAAATGTCACAATTGCTTTTCTTTTGTGGTAAAATTCACGTAACATGTACCATTTTAGCCATTTAAAAGTATATACTTCGTAATATTAAATGCATTCATAATGGTGCATAACTATCACCACCATCTAGTTCCAGAACATTTTCATTACCCTGAAAGAAAGCCCTGTTGCCATTTAGCCACTCCTCATTCCCTGCCCACACCCTGACCCCTAGTCAACTACTAGTTGGTTTTCTGTCTCTATAGATTTACCTATTCTAGACATGGCATAGAAACTGAATGATACAATAGGTGGCCTTTTGTGCCTACCTTCTTTCACTTAGTACAATGTTTTCAAGGTTCATCAATGTTGCAGCATGTATCAGAATTTCATTCTAAAATTTCATTGTATGGATATACCATATTTTGTTTATCTATTCATCCAGTGATGGACATTTGAGTTGTTCTCATCTTTTGCCTATTATGAGTACCGCTATTATAAACATTCATGTACATGTTTTTGTTTACTGTCTGTTTTTAATTCTTTTAGGTATATATACCTAGGAGTAGAATTGCTGGGTCACATAGCCATTCTGCTTAACCTACTGAGGAATTGCCAAACTGTGTTCCACAGCAGTTATGCCACTTTGCATTCATGTTTAATTTAATTTAATTATTTTCATTTTTTTCAAACAGAGTCTTGCTCTGTTGCCCAGCCTGGAGTACAGTGGCACAATCGCAGCTCACTGCAACCTCTGTCTCCTAAGTTCAAGCAATTCTCCTGCCTTAGCCTCCTGAGTAGCTGGGACTACAGGCGCACACCACCACGTCCATCTAATTTTTGTATTTTTTGGTAGAGACGAGATTTCACTATGTTGCTCAGGCTGGTCTCGAACTCTTGGCCTCAAGCCATCTGTCTGCTTTAGCCTTCCAAAGTGCTGAGATTACAGGCGTGAGCCACTGCTCCCGGCCTCACGTTTGATTTTATAACCCAACAGTTAACTAGCATGAGGGGCCAGTATAGGATCAAGCAATAGCTTCTCCTTATTATCCAGGCCCAGCTCACTGAACACCTCCTCTGACAGAAACTTCTGGTCAAGCAAGTTACAAAGCTCCTCTCCCCCAACCCAGGCACTTCACAGACATCATTGTTTCAATCTCTTCCCAGCACTTTCAGATTCCCCCAGTTTCTTTATTCATTCACTAGTTAATTATCTACCTCTCTCCCTTTCTAGACTTAAACTCCATGAGGGCAGGACTCTTCCTGTCTTGTTCAACAGTATCTCCTGTGCCTAAAACAGTCCCAGGCAGATAGCAGGTCTTTCCTTAGTGGATAAATGTCTGAATGGTGCTCCAGGCTGAAAAAAAAAAAAAAAAAAAGAACTACAAGACAGAGGAAGAACCAGACTCAGTGCCCATCTTTTTTTCTTTCTCCACAAAGAAAAAACAATTCTGGATAGCAACTGGCAGCAGAGCCCCAAGAAGAGAAAGGAATATGGCCCCAGAGGCCACTCAATTAGTGACACCTTTGGCCAACTCTAGACTGCTGAGATTTCCATTTTTTTTTTTTTTTTTTGAGACAGAGACTCACTCCTTTGCCCAGGCTGAAGTGCAGTGTCGTGATCTCTGTTCATTGCAGCCTCTGCCTCCTGGGTTCAAGCAATTCTCCTGTCTCAGCCTCCTGAGTAGCTGGGACTAGAGGCACCTGCCACCACAACCAGCTAATTTTTGTGTTTTTAGTAGAGATGTGGTTTCACCTTGTTGGTCAGTCTGGTCTCAAACTCCTGACCTCAGGTGATCCACCCACCTTGGCCTCCCAAAGTGCTGGGATTATAGGCGTGAGCCACCGTGCCTGGCCTCCAATGTTCTTGTAAAGCTCTGCCTTTCTTTGTGTTGCACAGACCATCAGACATGGCAATCTGCTGTTTTGTTCCTGAGGTAAAGACAGTTTGCTTCAGGCTTTGAGATTTTGTTTTGTTCTGCTTTGTTTATCAAATAAAAGCCTCCCAGAACTTACTTCAAGGTCAAAACAAAAAGTCAAGTTACTCTTTGAATAGCTTCTTGCTAGTTGAATGAGAAAGAAGAACAAAGAAAAAATGTATGAGTTAAGCACAAAGCCTTCAAAAGGTCAAACTCCTTTGAAGATGAAGAGTTGAAGATGAAGACAGAATAGCTTGGAGAGGTTAACTATCCACCCGAAGTCACAGGACTCTCTGGTGGCACAGCAGGAAGCCTGTCCACACTCGCCAACAGAACATCAGCTCCGTGAGGGCAGAGACCTCATCCTTCACGGTCACTGCTCTATTTTCAGCCCAGATCAGAGCCTGCAAAAAATGTACTCTATATATTTTTCCACAACTCCACAAGACCTCCAACTTCCCAAACTCTCAAAGACACAGAACAATAAATATATTCCCAAGCTCTGTGGAACCACCTGAATTTAATGGTTGATTATAAACACTTTGGTGAAAGTCACAGGAGGATGTGCTCTCAAGTGAGTTCTTCAGTCAGGGCCTCTGGGTTCTGCAGGTAATGAAATGGCAGTCTACAGAAAAGGACGCAAACACAGGTCTGATCAGGTGTGGAGAAGGTCACAAGTCACACTGCCACAGAGCTGCCTCCACGACACTTCAGAGCTTAAAGATCTAATTGTCATTCTTCTTGAACCTTGACTTATTTAGTTATTTCCCCTATAAACCTGTGCTGTTTCTCAACAAAAAAGTGATAGCACATTGCAGTTGGCCAAACTAGAACATTTTGAAGTCGAAGTGGATTTTTTTTTAATCTTTTGTTTTATGGTCTCTGTATGTGTGTGTATTTGTGTGTTCTTGAGCAAAACATTTGAAAAACTGACAGTTTTCCACATTTTACCCCTTGACATGTTTGACCACAACAGGTTTTCAGGGCTCAGAAGATTCCATTTGTTAAAATGAAGATATTGGTCCAAATAATGGTCTCCCAAGTCTTCCAACAGGAGCTACAAATGAGCCTTCCTGGGATTTAACAAGGATCTGGTTAGCATTGATATCTAGAGCTTTTAAAAATATCCCGATTATGCTATTTGATTTTTAAAATTGTATTTTCCTCTTTTCCTGGTCCAGTGGGTAAGTGGGGGAATGAGAGAAGGCAAGGCCTCCTTCATCTTTCTCCTTTCCATTACTTCTGCATCCTGAACCAAGAATGAACAGTGCAACTGGGGCTCCTTGCTTCTCAGCATATGGAGTTGTCGTTCTTGACATCAACAGAGTTGGCAAGAGCCTCTGTTTTCTCTTTCCTGGGCTATTCTGAGAAATGTAGCTACAGATGTCGAGTCTGACTAAGCAGAATCTGGCCTCAGATTACTCTAAATTCCAGGTGCAACTAAATCAAGGGTGCTTCTGTGCATCCCTGTTCCTGATCCTACTTTTGTATGTCCCTCAGTAACACTGACAGGCCCTTTTACTGGGCTCTTTCCATATGCCAAGTTCAGGGCCTGACCGTGGGAATTCCAAGATGATCAACACAGAGTAAGTTCTCAGGAGCTTGCAATCTTGAGACGCACAGAAGTTTAAAATATATCATTACACCATAGAGATTCTGTGATGTTAAACCTCCTAAGAAGGCTTGCAGGACCTTCCTACGGAAGGTTCAACTTGAAATGTGAGGCCAGTATGTTGCTCTGCTGCATGTTCAAAGGCCTGCAGAGGAAACAAGGAATGATGGTGTTATCACTGTCAATGGCAGGCCTCTGTCATCAGGTCCAAAACAAAATGCACAGAGGCTTTTGTTTTCCATGGATCAACCACAAGAAGCTGGCTCAAATTCAGCAATAGCCAACTTCCAGCTTTGTTGCGGGGATGTAAAGAATCCCTACCAATGGTCCTTTTGCTGCTAAAACTGGGTTAAATAAGCATCGATGGCAGTGACAGAGGAAGGAAAGAAGTCTATATTCTGAAAAGGGGAAGCAGGGAAAGGAAACTCTCTTCCTCCTTTGTGAAGGTGACAGGGAGAATGGTGAAGAGTTGATAGGATGATCATGTGCAATTCGTACTATGCCCTGATTAGTTTCACATATGGGCTACAACTGTCCCTATTGTAGGCATCATCCAGCCCCCATTTGGCCCTAATTATATGGACCCTAGATATGATTCATCCTAGTGTATAAAGAATGGCACCAAATGGGATTTGCAATAGTAATTCCAATAGCAGGGTGTCCTGCAAAATAGAATTTCTAATTTATCTTTAAAATCCCTTCCAGCTCACAGAACCTACCTTTGAGGACCAACTTTGAAGACTTAGGAATCAAACTGTCCTCTTGGGGGATTTTATTCTATCTCACTGTCACATTGTAAACTCTCAGTGGATGCAGCTTCAAATACAAGACTCCTTTTTAAGCTACTAGTTTTAAGAGTAGCTGAGATGGGGCACCATCTGCTCACAGGGTTTCCTTTAAGTTGTTAAAATCTTCCTTTTCCCATTTAGAATTGAGAGTTTCAAATGGAATACCCTTGGGAGAGGTGACAAATGAAATGAAATTCAACCTAAGATTCAAATGCCAGCTTTGCAGGAGACTTTCTATGGAGCCAGACTTTGGGAAAAAAGTAAAGGTTGAAGAGAGAAGAGAGAAAAAAGCAAAGGGAAGAAAACAGAGAGGAGGCGAGAGACAGGATATGAGAGAAAGGAGAAAAGAGAGACAAATCCAGACACACACACGTGTGCATATATGCACGCAGTGACACATACCCCAACCATGCACACACAAACTGTGAGGTCAAATGGGCACTTAGTAAAAAAGTAGAATCAATCTATAAGGAGAAGAGAAAATGTTAATAGACAGGGAAAGGAGTTGGAAAAAGCAGCCAACTAATTGCCCAAATAAGATCATCTTTGGGTAATAGAAAAAGCTGCTCATCTTCAAGACACTTGTTTTGCCATCTGCCAGGAAAAAAAAAGCCACAATAATCATCTAAATTTATGATGACTAAGAATGTGAATCGTGCTCCCTAGAATTATCCAGCGCATTATCTGCACGGTCTTACATACTGGGCTTACATGCAACCCACACTTACAACTAGGCTCCTAAATTTAATCTCATTTCAGACCATGAATCTAGAACACCTGGAAATGCAGCTTCATGAAGAGTCAACAATGCCCTAAGGAACTAGAAGTAGAGATAATACTAATTCCTGGGCTGGCTTTGTAGGCATCAAAGGGTGTGCAGTCCCATCAGCCCCTACCCTTAGAAGGGCTCCATACTAGGTTTCACGCTCTGCTGTCACCATTTTAAAATTCTTAATCCTTTCTGAACAAGGGGCCCCACATTTTCATTTTGCACTGGGTCCTGACAATTATGAAACTCATTCTCCCTAATTTAGGACTAAATTCTCCCTGGTTGGATCCCATCCCCCAAGAAATATTTCTAATGAATATAGCATAACATTTTTATTCTAAAGAGCTGGATAGGACACCACAAAAACAGGTAACAATACACAATTTTTAAATGAATAATCACAGAAAAAATAAAAGCAATACTTTTTTCATTTCCTGGAAAAAGCTTGAGTTCAGCAGGCATTTGGGGTCTGTTTCAGAATCATTACTTGTCCTTGAATAAAAAGCACAATGTAAAGTCACATTTTCTGTGAACCAGTTTACTCCTCTTCAAATGAAAAAATTGAAAAAGAAATAAAAAAGAAAGAAAGGTCAAATCGACTTCCTAGGGAACAGAAAAATGCAGCTAGAAAAAAAAAATAGTTTACTCAACTTTTTCAATGGTACCAAAAGGAACCTTTGACACTTCTTGACAAAGACATGACAATACTTTTAATGCTATAAGAAAAAAAAGAATCTTCACTGAGAAAACTTCAGAAAAGAGGCCTTGATGATGGGCTTATGCAAAATGTACATGCCTTGCTATGAACCTTGATCTTTTTTACATGTAAAAAAACAAAAAGCCAGAACTGTAGAGAAAATACAATATTCTAAAAATATGTATAGGTGTTTATCTTTATTCTGGGTTTTAGAACTCAAACATTTTCTTCTAGCACACCTGGTCTTTTGAATGAGTGACCTCTCCAAACAAAGCTAAGGACAAAAGACAAAGAGAACATCCCCTGATGCAAGGATTGTGCTGAATCACAAACGTACCTGTACCACAAGGCTTATTTCTAGAGAAAAGAAAAAGGAAGTAAATCCAGGATTTAGCTATGAGCCTAGCTTCTTGGGTCACTGATTTCTCCAGCCAGTGACTGTCTGGAGGCCTTGTATTTTTCCTTGCCTTTGCTTTTTATTTGCTTGTCTATAATTAACAACTATGAACCACACATACATAAGAGGGCATAAAAACAGCATGACAGAGAGTAAGAAGATGAAGATACTGCTCTGGGTTCAGAAATCACAGCCATATTCAACAGTGTCTTTCTTTGCCTACTGATCTCTCTGACTTTCTAGACTCCCAAGACATATTTTCTTGCCCCTACTTAAAAAAGTAATTCCCATCTCTTTGCTCAAATTTCCCATCTATTCCAATAGATCCTAGAATATACTTAGCATAATAACTTCAAACCTTGCCTAATTCCAAATTTGGGCCATCTCTGTGTCAACTTCTATTGACTATTTCCTCTCTTAGCCAAAAGTGACATTTGCTTGCTCCTTCTTATGTCTCATAACTTATTTTTTGCCAAACATTTTGTGTAAAAGAACCACAGAGATTAAGTTAATATTCATATACAGAAAAGGCCTCATACCTTCTTCTGTCAGGCCACTAGTTGAGGAAGGGGTCCCAGAGTCATCTAAGCTATAGTTGATCTAGGGCTGAGTGTTACTGCAGCTTTAATTAGATTCAAATCACTGCCGGCTTAAATATTTTGAGGGTGGGATCAGGCCTTGCCCTTTTGGCGAGGCTTGAGTTCTGAGCACAGACATGATTTCTGAGATGTTTTTCTCTATGCTTTATGGCTAAGCCATCAGTTTTCCAAACTAGGGAACATTTCTCTCAGATTTAAAGCATGGGAGGCTGTTTTTTAAGTGATTAAAAATTCTCTTCATTCTGCATTACACTTCTGGCTTTCTGCACCTCTGGAGACCTCTGCACTACTGCTCTGCCTTCATCCTTCAGAAAGTGACTACAGAAAACTCCCAGAGTGCCATGATGGGATTTCTCTCAGCTCTCCTGCCCTGTTTTTACCTATACCAGGCCATTGCCTTGCTTTGTGGAAAAACCACACACACCTTACAGAGAAGTTCTATTGGCTTTTCTAGCCTATTCTCAGCCTTCTGCCCATCACGCTTCTTCTGCACTTGAACATCCAGGGGAGTGACTTGGAGAATGGTGCAGGGATTGCTTTGTGGCTGGAGATCTTTAGGATTCCAAATAGCCAACATGTAGCCATTCAAAATTAGTTAAGTTGGACTACTTTCTTCTTACCCTGACAAAGAGAGATTACTCCTCCTCCCAGCACTCTGCCAGGGATGAAAGAAGGCCTCAGCTTGTTCTCTCCTGAGAGGGCTTGTCACTTTCTCAAATTTAGTTTGTGTGTGTGTGTGTGTGTGTGTGTGTGTGTGTGTGTGTGTGGGAGAGAGAGAGAGAGAGAGAGAGAGAGAGAGAGAGAGAGAGACTGGCTCTCCTACTAGCTCAAAAAATAAAGTCTATGATTTTGTTGTTTGCTCTCATTTTTAATGCATGTGTGAAGGTTCCTTGCAACTTTCTACACATGTTGAACCAGAACATTACCCCCTCCTTTTAAGGCATGTTGAATTCTGAATGCATCCTTCTTCCTGGAACCCAGGGTTCCTGGCCAACCTGGTCAGCTCAGGTGGACCCATCTGCTCTCCCTGGTAGCACATACCAGGCATTTTACTGAGAGATGTCTTATTGAAACTCTGAGTTTGGACATCCCAGCCTACCCTGAACCTCTCAATGGAATTTTCATATCTCACTTCATACTATTCTCAGTTCTCCAAGACTAACTGCCTATTTAAAGGACTAAACCTCCCATTTCTGTCTTCACTTCAACTTTCCAATTCAACAAACACTGTCTTTTGAACCACAACTCTGGTTCCTCCCAGCCAGCCTGTTTCTTGTCACCTTCAGTGGTCATCCCTCTCAAATGGACCTTACTTTGCTCCTTCCCAGCTCACTAATATGTTGTCCTATGATTTACTGCTTGTCCCCATGTTGAAACTTAATCCCCAATGTGGTAGTATTAAGAGGTAGAGCCTTAGGAGGCAACTGGGCCATGAGAGCTCTGTCCTCATGAATGATGGGTTAATGTATTAATGGGTGGTCATGGGAGTGGAACTTGCAGCCTCATGAGAAGAGGAAAAGAGACCTGAGTTAGTACATCCAGTCCCCTTGCCAGGTGATACCCTGTGTGCCTCAGAACTCTTGAGAGAGTCCCCACCAACAAGAAGGCCTTCACTGGATGCAGCCTCTCAACCTTGAATTCCTCAGCTTCCACAACTGTGAGAGAGAAGTTCCTTTCTTGTTAAATTGCCCAGTTTCAGGGATTCTTTTAATAAGCAACATAAAAATGGACTAAGACATGTGACATTAATTTATTCTTCTCTGTAGGTCATCCAGCCTCTGCCCAGGAATCAAGTCTCAACTCTGCTCACAGGTACCATTTGAATGTGCCACCACTCTCACTTTGTCCATGGATTTTCTAGATTCACAACCTGCCTACTAGTTCCTACTTTCTGGCCTATCTCTTGCATGCTTCCCATACCCCGTTCTTCCAGTTCAGTTACACTTGCACAACCTCTGCTTCATAATGGTTGCTGATCAATTGTTAACATTACATCACAACATGAGAAGACAATAAAAAGGAGGACATTCCATTCTATACTTGGAACCTCATGTAAATAGCCATAAAATGGTTTAACTGGACACTTGTAAAGACTGAACTACAAAGGATATATATTAACACGGTTTAGTGTAAAAATGAGATATTGATTATTTTTAAAGTCTCAGGTATACATGACAGTCCAGCAAAATATTTGAATTATCAAAAGCTTCATGATGGCCAACATCATGATGTCCCAAAATGTTTCTAGAGAAAAAAAGTCATATGATATTCTTTCTGCAAGCTTATACTGCACAGAGTCCATGAAGAATTATGCTAGAATGACACAAGTGAGAATAACTGTCACTGCACCTGTTACTCTGCTCCTCCTGGTCTATCAGGGTTCAGGGTGTCCTGAGACAACTTCTTCTGCCTGGGAGATCTGAGCTTCCTTAAGTCATGTGGCAAAGGGAGCATGGAAAATGGGGAAGGTGGCAGGAGTCCTTATCCTCCTTGTCCTCACTTCATTCACCCCAAGGTTTCAGGCTGTTCCAACATCTCTCCTGGACACAATTTCATTACCAAGATATGAAAATTGAATTACTTCCTTGCCACACTACATAGGTTGTGAAAGTTAATGTCTATAAAGGACTGTGCGTTCTTTGATGCAAAGGAGCTGAACAAATGCAAAGTCATATTAAAATGATACATTGCTCCTGTGCCTTAGTGACTAATTTAGGAGAGAAAGAAATGGCGTTTCATAATGAAAATCTTCATGATGTTGTATCAGTGTTCCTTGAAGATTCACCGCCAGTTTCCTCATATTGAACATACTGGTGGGATTGGGAGAGAGGTGGAAAGAAGAGGTTCTAAACTTGTTTTGCTTCTGTGCCCGTTTCTGCTACATATAAGGCCTAGCTTTAATCATATAAAATAATCCAAGGCAGAGATAGAATGAATACTGGTTTAGGATTAAGAGGCTTGAGGGTCTAATGTCAACTATATCACATATTTGCTGTGTGATCTAGGTTAAGGCACTTACTTTCTCTGAGCCTCAGTTTTATGCCTATAAAATGGGGTTATAACTCTTCTGCCTACCCCATCATTGCTGTGAAGATGAAATAGCATATGTAATAATGTGAAGTACACGGGAAGCATGGTATGCAAATGACACAAATTCTTATTGCTGTTTTATGGACCAAACACTTAGAATAAACTCTCTTAACTCCTTATCTCACCAGATTAATATACAGATGGCAAACTGAGTTCCATTTCTGCAAAAAAAAAATGAATGCACAAAGAAAAATGTACGTCTGAGTCAACACCACCTTATGTCTGCCTAGGGATCTGATTTGCACATTTCACGATATTCCAGGAGCACAATGTATAAGATGCGTCCTTTCTTACGTATTACTCATATGTGTTTTTATTCCTCACTTAGTAAAATTTAGATTTTATAAAACATGTAATATGATGGATAACTTACAGTATGGAAGAGATTTTTATGAGTATGTAACAAACTATACTGGAAAGGGGATGATATACTCGGCCTGTTGGCTCAGAAAAGCATAATGTGATTGAAACCACATCCCACCACCAAGAGTGGCTTACCCCAGGAATGGATGATGATTAAACATCTCAATAAATTTATTCATGTAATTCAGCATATTAACTGAATAAAAAAACCAACCAGGTGATTGTCTCAATAGAGCTTTTAAAAGCCCTTGGTAACAGCCATGCAAGTTCATGATTTTTTAAAAATTAAAATTCTAAAAATGGTATTGTATTAAAAACATATTCACTGAAATCAGAAGTACTGCATATTTGCTATTAACTCACTACTAGAACTCAATAATGTATAAAAGGTCCTAAATAAGACAAACAAGAAAACAAATGAGATGTAAATGTTAGAATGGATTACCTAGAACATCTTAGAAAATAAATTGAGAAAAATTAAGGCAAATGAGAGTTCAGTAGGTTGGTCAGACACAAAATCATCACAGAAAAACAACTTTTCTACACATTACCAACTAATTAAAAAGTGAAGGTATAATGGGATTTCACCTCGTTCAGTGTACATGTGTGAGTTCCCGATACTAAATAATACACCTACTGAGAAAAGTGAAATACGTTAGTAAAAAAACAGATCATAAAATTTCCCGTTTAGTGAAACAAAAAAGGTCCTGTGTCAGATGTCAAATATATTTTAATGAACTTTTTTTGTCAACTCTGAAATGTGGAACCTCAATAGTTGACAAGTAGACCACTGAAACAGAGGAAAGAATCAAGTAACAGAAGAAGACAATGTTAAAATATAGTTTATGCTAACAGTATATTATCTCAATAGGAAAATGATATATCTTATTTAATTATGCTGACAAACCATATTTACTGATGAAAAAAACTAGATTCATACCTTGCATTATACAGTACATAAAAATAAATTCTACAAGAAATAAAGAGATAGAGGTGAAGAAAAATTATAAAAGTATTAGAAAACAGATAATTTTTAAAAATAGTAGGCTAAAGAAAACCTTCTTAAATAAGATAAAAATACACAAATCATAGAAGTTATTGATAGCTATGACTACCAAAGCTTTTATACAACAAAGCACAGAAATGATGCTTACACAAAATGCATGCATTAGTTCAAGGGTTTCATTAATTGTCGTATTTTCTATGGGGTTCTAAAATTTTTATTTCAGAAAATATATATACTGGATTTATAATAATGGTTATGCAAGATTCACATCCCAAGGCTGAGGCTGGCAGATCATTTGAGGTCAGGAGTTCGAGACCAGCCTGGCCAATATGAAACCTTGTCTCTACTGAAAATACTAAAAATTTAGCCTGGTGTGGTAGCACACACCTGTAACCCTAGCTACTTGGAAGGCTGAGGCAGGAGAATCACTTGAAGCTGGAAGGCGGATGCTGAAGTGAGCTGAGACTGTGCTACTGCACTCCAGCCTAGGTGACAGAGCAAGACTGTTTCAAAAAAAAAAAAGATTCACAACCTCACAACCCCACTTAGCTCCTCGCTTCTTACCAGTATTCAGAGCCACCTCTGCTCAAGGAAAATGTATAAAATTGACCAATGTCACAGAGGAAACTACTTAAATCCTATTTCATTTCCATTTTCTCATATAGGGAAGTAGGTTTCAAACTGAAATTGAGGACTAATTCAGAAGCAAAAAAAAACGAGTGCATGTTAACTAGGTCCCAATGTCCTGACACCGATGGGTCCTGAATGCCCAGGCAGCTGTATCTGTAGATGTGACTGGAGTACCACCATTCGTCCTTTGGGGGCAGGACAAAGAGGCTAGAAGATTAAAACTGGCACTCTTCCTAACTTTCTAGAAAAGAGTTTAAAAACTATGAAAGGTCAAAGACTTTAGTCCCATTCCCAGTCAAGCGTATAGAGCTAGCTAGTTTTTTCTTTTGTAGGCCTAGGTTTCTGAGATTTTTCCCACAACTCACCCAGGCTGTGGAGTTTATAAACCAGCCCTTCCTAGGGGCAATAACACCTCTGGATCCCTTCTCAGGCTTTCCCTAACTCACAGCCACCCTCCACAGAGCCCTGCTGTGCTAGAAACACAGCCCAAGGCAGGAAAAGGGGCATTGGAGAAACTGAACAAAGGATGATTGAAGAGCAAGTGGAATGGGTTATTTTTTAAGTAATAAAATATTTGTTCTATTTTCATACACTGTATAAAGCCCTTTACTTTTTATTTTACCTCTTTTGAATCTTTTCATATTAACACTGTAAAACAGCCAAAGTGAGAAATTTTCTGTCATTATTCAAAATTTAATATCAAATTTGTTTGTTTTATACAAATTCCCAACTCTTCTGCCTTAATGTATTAAGTAACACAAATGTCATGTTCTACCAATTAGCCAGCAGGCTTACAAAAACAGAACTTTACGTATTAAATGTGTAAGTTTTCTTTGGGTCAGAAAAAAAAACCAAGTGGCGAGTTGCAAATGCTTCAAAATCCACAAATCAATGTGATGTTAATTAACTAAACTGACAAGCATAGAATGTTCCAGGTGAGGAGGTCTCAGATGTTAGTGTTTGGCTACACTGTATGTATAGATGACATCCATAAAAATTACATGGTTAAAGCATGCAGCATATTTTAGCCCTGAGATGATATCACATATTTCTAACTTTAATTAGAAAGGATATAGGAAATACAGGCTAAGAAGACTGGACTTTTTAATAAAAGATTAAAAGAAAGATAGGAAAACAGATTTTTAGCACATAAAAAATATGAGACTTCCTGGGGAAAAAACAGTATAATCACACATATACTGTTCTGCCTCCTTCCAACATTTCATTAAAATGACCCAAAGAATATTTTTTAAAAAACAGGTGAAACTTAAATCCTTTAATGAATCTGTAAGGAAAAAATTCACATACCAGAAATTTCAAGGCATTTCTATTTAATAAAAGAGCAAATGGTACTTGTTTCTAGGTAAGGCTAACACTGTCTTCAATACCCTGGCACAGAAGTAAGTGAAAGAGACTCCAGCAGATGATTAACACTCATTGCTGTGGGGCAGATGGGAGCCTATCTGAACCTCACTAGGGTTTCCAGAAGCATCCAGGCAGGGAGGCACCCTGGGGTGGGAAATCCTCTAGAGTGCATATTCCTGTCTTATCTTTGATGCTGATGGGTACACCCTCTGCAGAGCACATGCATTTTTGCAGCCACCTCCTGGTTATGAAACAGGAGTAAAAAGGCAACTCACCAGCCCAGAGGTGAAGCTCCCCTGCCACTGCTGCTACAACCCCATTTCTCTCCCTACTACTCCAGGCTGCTGGATTTCTGACTGGGTAATGTAAAACTGTATGAACACTTTTTCCTCCTTTCATCTGAGCCTTAGAGAACCCATCTGTGATAGTTATCAAATTATTGACTGTCAATTTCAATTCTACCCTTTTTTGTCCTGCTCTGTGATACTACAGCTGGACCGTGTAACATTTCTCCTTTGCCAGCTGGAGAGATATTAGGCTTTGCCAATAAAGGAAGCTAGAGAGACAATGCCAGGTGGAATGGAAGAAGGGGTTTTCATCCTTGTACTAACGTGCTTTTCTGCTTGCTTTCATTGCACTCGTGCAGCAGCATGTGAGAAGACCAGTGGCACTTACTCTGCAGCAAGCCTCTCCAGTACCCCAGTGGGCATCTTTCTGTCAACTAGCCCCAGCCCATCAACACCCAGGCAGAGAGCTTCTTGTTCAACAGCTCTGGTCCACTAGCACCCCACAAACCTGTCCACCACACAGTGACATACAGCCAGATCCTCTCCAATGGGATCTAATTCTCAATTTATTTGGACAGGAAGCTATCTTTCTTCCAAATTTCTAGTTCATTCCTTATATAGTCCCTCTCTGCCCTGGAGAGAGTAACTGCTCCATGCATGTGCCATTCATGTGGTCTTAGGATCTTCTTTCTTTTTTTTTAGTACTTAACACTTTTGACTGGTTAATACTTTATATTAAAATTCTTTATATTACTTTAAAGTATAATATAAAGTATATTACTTTACATTAAAGAATTACTTTATATTAAAATTATTTAATATAAAGTATTATATTCTTTCTATAATTTGTAACAATACTTTATGATAAAATTATTCTCTCCAAACAACTGGTGAAGTTTGTCTTTGTAACACTTAATTTCACGTAAGCAGAGAAGCTCCTTTACAGGAGTGAACAACGAGAGAAAGAGCATGGAACAAAGAAAAAGATGCTGTAGGTCAAAAAAATGAAACAGCCATGAGGAATCAGAGTAAAAACATCCCTATGAAATAAAAGGAGAATATTTCTTATAATTCCCAATTTATCTCCTCAAATTCAACAGGATTCAAGCAGGCACTTTATGTATGAAACTAGAGCAAATACTCACAAAGGGGGAACTCCTAAAGACAGTATAGAGATGAAAAATAAATTTGCCAAATTTAAAACACAATAAAGACATGAATTGCAGATTAGATTATAGGAGAGTAAACAAATTAATAACATCTCATTTCAAGAAGAAAACATAAACATTAGAGCAAGAAAAAATATGATTACCAACAAAGAATAGATTGATCCCAGACTTCTCCTCCATAACAATAATAGTTAGAAATAAAAATAAAGCAATAATCACTGAGAAAAAGATTATGATGCAATTATTCAATAACCAGCAGTGTCATCATTGTTGGGTAAAGATAATAGAAAAAGTCTTCAGAATACATAACTCAAAAAGCATTATGCTATGTATTTTTCCTGAAAAAAATCCTCAAAAAACCTCCAACTAGCAGAAAAAGACTGAAAATTGAGAGCTCAAAAAATGGAGAAGTGTTAATATAAAAGGGCTGGCAGCAAGCATGAATTTAAATGTTCTAATTAAAATTTAACATCATTTGCAAGACTCTAAAAACTTAAGGCAAATTTTAAAAGCTGTTTTTTACTTAAAATACAAAATGTAATAAAAACAATAATTTTTAAATCATCATAATAATCTAATCCCAAAGCCTCAGTGCAAGAAAGTTATAGAAAAGATGCTACATTTCTTATGTTACAGAGAATTAATAAATAGTATTTTATTCATGATTTTAAAAACTAGAGAAAAATAAGCAGTAAAATATTTAATTAGAAAATTAATCTGAAACAAAACACAAGATTTATAACTTCCAAGTTGCAAAAGGCAAAAAAGACAAAGAAATATTTTACGTAGGCAAAAAAAAAAAAAAAAAGGCTAATGATATCTTTTTAAAATGTGTTTGAGTGGTGAATTTATATCCTTTATAGCTAATTTCAATTTTGTTTACAATGACCAAATATAACCTGTATAATCAGAAACCAAAAACAAATATTAGAGAAAATTCTGGAGCTCAAAGAACAAGAATTTCAGAAGAGACATTCCCATTTGTCCTCACTTGCAAAGTCAGTCAGTCAACATGTACCTACAAATGCCCTCAAATGACCACGTAAGGAGAGAGAGCCTAGTCACACAGTGAAAACCTCAAAAAGAGTTCTGTCAAGGTATTTTTTTTCTTTATTGACTACAAGTTTTTGTTATTTTGCCTGCATGCATGTGTTGGGGGGTGCTGTGGGTGGGTGTTTAATATGTCTATTTAATTCCTCACAATTCACATTTGGGCAATAAATCCTGGTCTGTCCACTGATTAAAGGGTATCAGAAAAATAAGGGATTTGAAAAATCATCTGTAATGTAACAGCCTTGCCCTACCAGTGGAGAACTAAGGCCCAGAAAAGTAAGTAAGTGGTTTGTTCACATCAGGCCGATAGACGTTCACATAGAGCCAATAGTTGCAATAAATGTATGAGATTAGCAGAAATACTATAAAACTCATAGTTTTATGAAGCCTTGAGGGCCTTGGATAAGGCTCAATAAAAATGCTGTGTTGAATATGTAGGAACCTGCTGAGCAGAGTAGATTTCTAAGATACTGTCCAGCTCTAAAACTTTATGGTTGGAGGAATTAATTGGCTACTTTGTCTTCCAGATTCTGAGACTTAGAGGTTGCCCTTCAGATTCCAGCCTCAAACCACTGGAGAGCCTGCCTGGCTAGTAGCTGAGCTATTGGATCGGCTTTTCAGCCATTCCAAACCTCAGGCTCAGAAATCTTCCAGTTACTATCTCTGGGAGAGAGCAAGACTGGAGATAAGATATCTCCATATAAAATCATTAATACATTAAAAAGTACATGGGCCTCAACGCACACTAAAAGACCAGTCCCTGAGTTTGGAACAGCCAGCAGTGACTTTCACAGATACTTATTATCTGTGAAACTAAGGTTTCTTTTTAACCTGTCTTTCAAATACTAGATTGTTGTTGTTTTTCTCTAGAACATTAAACAGCTTCTTTTTTCAACTGCATACCCACATCCAGATTGAGGCAAGAAGTGCCTTGAAATGAAATGAAAGTAAGTGTGGAGAGGTGCTTTTTTTGGTCTACAGTGCATACTTACAGGGAAATTAAGCCATTAAATTTAGTCAAGAGCCTTTTACAGCTGTTTTGCTATTTTGCCAAAGCTCTTTTATGAAAGATTTGGGAATCATTCTAAAATACCATGGTGGATTTTAGAAGAAAAACTCACTCCAAGGACACTATGCCTTCTCCAGCTTAAGGTGTAACCCTGAGCATTTCCATCTGGATGCAGAAGCCTGCGGGGTGTCAGGAAGAGAAGCTCTGGACATTCTCCAGCTGTCCTTGACATGACTGTCAGAGACCAGGAGAGACCCAGGGACATGGTCTATGGGATCAAGGCACAGGGGCAGCCATTTCAGCCATAATCCGTTTGGTCCAGCTTACTTTTATCTGTAATCAAGTGATTCTGATATATATATATATTTACACACACATATTGTGTGTGTGTGTGTGTGTCTGTGTGTATGACTTCCATTATTAGATCCTAATTCTGTTCTCACTACTTCGGCCTAGGTTGAAATTTTGTGGTTGAGTCAGCTTTACAGAATAGTATTTACAATTCTTCAATTACTTCACCCCTTCCTTATCAGAAAGTTCCATACAGATCCATTCTGAGCTGAATTCTCCTCTCTTGGGTATAACAATTTAATGGATAATGACTTAGGATGAGTTCAAGTTTGTACCAGGGAAAACTAATAAGCAAACTGACAGACTACTTACTGGGAAGTTTTATTTGTTAAAGAAGGTCTTTCAGACATCTAGGACTATGTACCTAGACACAGTACTGTCTCTCTATACACTGTGACCAAACAGTCTCCGAAGGAAGTGGTGGTTACTCTGTGTGTGTGCATAAGTGTGTGTGAGAGAGAGATGGAGAGGAAGCGAGAGAGAAAGGAGTGTGTGTATGTGGGTAGTGGGTGTGTGTGTGTATACATAAGCTATACACAATTCTTTCTCTTACATACCCAGGTGAAACACTTTGAGTTATTATTCTGTTATTACTCTGCTCAAAATATGCAAATTGTTATATCCCAAAGCAAGTAATCAGCACTCAAATATTTAAATAATTATGCACTCAACTAATCAATTAAGTCATCTGTTGCCAGCAAGTCTCTAATTATTTACAAGAAAGCTTTTTACAGTTCTTTTATGGGCTAGCCACAAGAGCCTAAGTAAGTTAAAAAATAGTTTCTCAACACAGTAGGAAAATTAAAGCACCCTGTATGTTAGCACATGGACAGAAATATGCACATGGACACTCAGAGGAAACAGCTTTGTCATTATTTTTTCCTTTCACCACTGGAGTCTTTTTCTTCCTTTAAAACTCGTTTATGATGCTTTGACCAATGTTATGCAAATAGATCGGTAAGATCTTTCAGTTTGAACTAATACACTGGAAGTTACCACTCAGGAATTAGCAATTGTCACAAAGTACTCCTTGAATTTAAATAAGGAGACAGTGCAACATTGGGAGGCATGGGCTTCAAATGCCTCAAGACACAATTTCAAAGGTACAATGTATGGGAAATGTTCCCACCAGATAACTTTTATGTAACCACTGGGCCAATTTGAATAAGGAAATAACTCGGAAGTAGATGTCCTTAATCAAAACCTTGCAGTTTCTCTCTTTCTCTTACTCTGTTGACTTTTCAAGGTACAGAGGAATGTTTTCAACAATCCAAAATGATCCTAGAGAAATAGAAAATGTTATCAATTAACTCTCTTGATGCCAAACTAAACACTAACTTTGCCAATGAGGTACGATGGGGTTAGATTAGAATAAAGATTTGAAATAAATTATTCCTAATTTATCTATGACCTTGAAAACTCCACCAATGTTTTCAGTTTTAAATGGAGTGCACGAATATTTGCTACGTGTTAAGGAAAAGGATACTATGCAAAAGTTTAAATGGCAGCTGCCAATATTGGTACTCTTACTACTACATGTCTCTTCCGAGAACTGCTAAAATCAGAGGAAAGAAGGACAAAATTCACTCTTCCCTTTCCCATACTCCTTGAAACCCACAGTTTCTAATTTGGCATTTTTATCTTTGGGAGAAAAATTATTAAGGTGGTTTTATAATTTTAAAGTATTTTCTTAATATATCTTTTAAAAAGTCACTCAGAGTTTCACAAGAGCCACAAGAATGCAAAAGATAAACAATATAATATCAAGAAACACACCAGAAGAGGCAAGGCAACAGGTAACACTGACCTGCACTGGTAGCACCTCCTTTGGCCAGAGAATGACGCAGACAGCTCTGTGCAGCGTAAAGGACTGAGCTCAACATACACCTACCTGCTAGGTCTTCTTGATGTCTCAGCCACTAAAGAGGGACAGGCAAAGCTGTGCAGGGACATCTTCTTAAATTATGAAAATCAACCCTTCATCCTTTACTTCCAGTTCTGTATTCTGCCTTAGGGGTCTTTCCTTTATAGGATGGACTGCTTTCAAGTTACTCATCTCCCTCCTTAGAGGTCAACTTGATAATATTATTTAGGCTTGAGCATTTTCTAAGCATAGGCTCACACACAACTCAAACCCATCAAAGATGGGCTTTCCATGCCATTCACAATCATTGCAGCTTGAAATACTGTGAAAAGATTCCAGCTATGAAGCCCTTAGTTGACAAGTACACAGTATACAATGTTTTCATGTGGTGGGTGGGTAGTCTCACAGCAGGTCAACTCTCCTACCACAATGGTATCAGAATGTCTTTAATCTATCCATAACACTTGAGCAGTAATGGGTTAATTTTTTTTTTTTTTTTTTTTTTGCGGGGGATGTTTCTTAAAAACTTCCAGGGACATTTTAAAAATAGCCATTATTGAGCTATCAGGATTTGATTCCCACATATAAAATGCATTCACTGTAAATAAAACATGACATTTTTCCTCTTTATAATTTGCTGAAAAGTTTAGCCAAGCATGAACTTTTTCTTAATGACATCCTGCTTATTACTGATATTTCTGCCCATGACAGGGTATTGACTTTCTAAAGAGAACTGTGTTTTGTTTTGTTTTGTTATTGTTATATCATTGTACTGCTGTTGTGGTTGCTTAGTTTCTTTCTTCTTTATAAGTAGAGTGTATTTAAAAGAGAACCTTGTAATATACATGAACAACCTCACTGAGTCATACTTATCATTTTATAGTTCATGTACAGCCCCAAATAGAACTGAAAGCCCAAATTAACAGTAAAATAACTCTTAAATATAAGCATATGTTTTAACCATACAGTATGATGTTTGTATTTATAACTTCTTTTCACTTGGGTTTACTGCTTTGTTTTTTTAAAAAATATGGGTCCCTTAAGTAATTATACACCCCCTTTTGGTACAAATGGTTGCCAATCTCAAATTGGAAAGCAGGTTTATAACCTTGTAGCCAATACATTTGAGTTGCACACCTGTTCCTCAAACACCTACCAACTGAAATATATATTAGAGACAGAGATACATTCATATGCCACAATTTACAACCATGATCACTGCAGCTGGCCTAGCACAGAGCACTGACGGCAACATTTATCTAAATACAGGATGTTTTGAGCAGTGTGTCTCAAACCTCAGTGCACAATCAAATCACCTGGTGATTTGCTATATCTTCTAGTCACAAGGTCTCACAGCACACTTTTAGGATTCAGAAGAAGATTCAGAAGATCTTGGATGGGGCCTATAATTTTGAATGAGCACCCAGGTCATTCTAAAGCATTCATGGGCTCCCAAATTTTGGGAGTCACTCATAAGTGGATCCTGCATCTCCACACTCAGGCTTACAGAGCTGGTAGACAGACACTCAGGGTAGGACACGTAAGCAAAGCTAGCTAAGAAATACAATGCACAGCTGCTAAGCAGAAACTAGGATTGCCCCTGCTGGTGGTAACACTTCATCAAAGGGCGGATGTTGCTGTCATATCACATTTATCTCCCTTGAAGCACTCCTCCCTAACCCTGACCAGGACATAGCACATATGCGGCAGTCGGACTACCTGGATTCACACCCTCACTCCACTTCTCTCTGCCTCAGTTTCTTCATCTCTCATATGGGTATAATAATGAGTTACTAGAAATTGTTTTAAAACATTGTTTCAATAAATTCTTTAAGTAAAATGATGCATAAAAGTGTATATAGGGAAGCACCTGACATATAGGAGATGCTCAGTAATTGTCCGTGTGTGTCCAACGTGTATAAGTACACAAACTCTTGCTTACAATGCAGAATAAAAAACAGTCACTGAAGAAATAAGCTATAGAAGGCCATCAAATGAACTGAAAGCCAAGGTGCAAGTTTGAAGTTGTATTCATTTAAATTTGCACAAGGCATGCACTCCAAGCATTTCCTCCCACTCTCTAGTATTTCTGTTTCTCTAACTCCCTTCCCCCTGGCTGGTTCCTCCTTCCAATATAAGTCACCAGTTAATCTTCTTGCTAATTTACTGTTAAGCTGCTCCAGCCTAGGGATGGTCAATATCATGAACCAGGGGTCTCCAGAGGAGCAGGGTCATTTCTGTGTGGGTCCCCAAACCACAGTTTAGTTTCAGGTTGAAACAGCATCCCACCTAAGCCATGACTTGGTGTCTTCATCATCTGGGCTTTGTCATAGAAATTCTAGAAATTTAGTTTTCCTCTTTTCTGAATACTTCTTTTGTATGCTTTTCGTGGCTCACGTATCTGTAAACACACTCAGTAACATATCTGTAAACACACTCCTCCTGTTAGTGATTTCTGGAGGGCTGATGTCACCAAGTCCCACAATCCTGAGAGACTCAGACAAATTTCCATCCTGGTTCTTCAACTCTTCTGTGGTCAATGTCCTAAGCTGGTTTCCTCCCTTGTCAGATACAAAGATTCTACCCAATTGTATTATATTTTCTTGTGTTTCTTTATTTTTAACTGAATCGTCTACTGTATCATAGGAGATCTGCTTTCCCTATTCCAGTGATTTGGAAACTCTATCACTGTGAAGCTACGTTTGGGGCCACACCCCTCTACCAGAAGATTTTCTTTGATAGCATTAGCTTAAAGCAACATCATAGGACTTAATTACAGTTCAGCCTCCTGGTCTCAGCCATCTCTGTCACTTTCAAAGCCACCATGATTTTGGTAATGAGATCTTGCCTCCATTTGGTCATTAGGTATTTTTACCAAACTATAGAATTTTGGAGGCTGAAGCCAATTCAAGATGCTCATCTACCATGATCTTCCTTATTCTCCAAATACAGAAACTGAAGTTCTCCTTTAAGAGACTTGCTCAAGGTCACACAGTTAGGGAGCAGCATATAGTTTTCTGATCTCATGATGAAGACGACAGACATACTCATTAAATAAGTAGCTACCATACGAAGAAAAGGATGAAAAATTCATTCAGTGATAGAACTGAGCCTTTAAAAGACTGAGATCAACAACAACAACAAAATGAAATTTTTAGAGGAGATGAGTATGTTTGGTATATTTACTGTGGTGATGGTATCATGAGTTTATGCGTGTGTCCAAACTCATCAAAATGTACACATTAAATATGTGCAATTTTTATCAGTTAGATGTAAGACCTTTAAAAAACTTTAAATAAAGATATTCAATAGAGATCAATATATAACCTCGACATAGGTGCTAAAAACAGCTTTTAGGATATTTGCAAAAGCTTTATTCAGAATAGCTCAAAACTGTAAACAACCCAAGTGCCCACAAAGAGGTGTGTATGCATAGGCAAACTGTGACGTAGTCATATAATGGAACACTTATCATCAATAAAAGGAACTACTTAACTATGCAGCAACAGATGATTCTCAAGAACATTATACTGAGCAAAAGAAGCGAGAAACAAAAGTGTACACACAGGATTATTCTATTTATGTAAAATTCTTTAAAAGGCAAATCTAATCTATAGGAATAGAAAGTAGAGAAGTGGGTGCTTAGGCCCAGAGGCAACAGAAGGATTGACTGCAAAGGGGCACAAGGGTACTCTGTGAGGTGCTGGAAATGTTCCATATATTGACTGTGATGGTGGTTTCACAAATGTACACATTGGTGAAATTTCACGGAACTTTGTATTTAAAATGAGTACATTCTATTAAATGTAAATCATAGCCCAGATAGTTGATTAAAGAATACATTTTAAATCTGTAGAGGGTAGGAAAACTTGATTAATGAGTTCCATTTACTATTCCATAAGAACTATAATCTCCATGTGAAAAAATATATTAAATTTTAAATGATTATAAATTTACCTTGGAGCACCATAATTGCAAAAGAAAAAGAAAGAAAGAAAATGAATCCATCTTAGGTTGTCTTACTAGAACTGTATTTTTCAGATAAAGGGAAATTGTGATCCTATTATACTTTGCATTCGTCATAGCATACCTATAGTGTTATATTCTATGACCAATTCCTATGCTCCTATAGCTGTAGTTTTGTTCTGAGTACCACATTAATTTTTCTTTCTTTCAAAAGGAAAACGTACTATAATTAGTGTATTTCAATGAACTGTAAATTGTAAACTATGTTTAAAATACTAATAAGTAGGAAAAAAAAAGAACATTGACTATTATCTCTCTACCTCAAAATAGCCACCGATCATATGCTGGATATTTACCTGTAGAACATATCCTCCTCTCCTTCTTCAAAAATGTGAATTTAAATATGTACTAAAAAATGAGTATTTCTGTGATGCCACTTCATAGCCTGTCTTATTTTTTGTAAAAGTACAATGTGACTTTCTTTTCACAATGTTAATTTTTTTGGCGCGGCACAGTGGCTTACGCCTGCAATCTCAGCACTTTGGGAGGTCAAGGGAAGAGGATAGCTTGAACTCAGGAGTTTGAGCCGAGCTTGAGCAACATGGCAAAATCCTGTCTCTACAAAGAAAATATAAAAATTAGCCAGGTATGGTAGCATATGCCTGTAGTCCCAGATACCTAGGAGGCTAAGGTTGGTGGATGGCTTAAGCCAGGAAAGTGGAGGTTGCAGTGAGCTGAGATCACGCCACTGCACCCCAGCCTGGGTGACAGATGGAGACCCTGTCTAAAAAAATAGTAACAACAATGATGTTAGATTTTCTTCTTATTTGTCCGTGGTATCTGCTGAGTACTCCACAGTCTTAGAGCAATCCCCCATTATTGAACATTTAGGGTTTTTCCACATTTAAAAAAAATTGTCAGAAACTTTGAAATTAATATCCTGGACTCCATGTTTGGGTCCCCTTCCATGAACCCTCACTTGTGGAAGCCTGTCTTCCTCTCCTAAACTCCATCTCTCTCTCTATTCCCTTCCACTCAGTGTGGAAGCTGCTTTCCTCTCTTGGATTCCATCTTTCTGGATTCTCGCACTCAGTGTGAGAGGAGCTTTCCTTCTCTGGTTTTCCCCCTCTGGGAACGCTTCTCACTCAGTGTGAGAGTGGCTTTTCTTTCTCTTCACTCAGTGTGAGAGTTAGCTGTTTCTCTCTCCTTCTCCTTTTTCTCTCTCTAAAAAACTTTCTACAAAAAAAAAAAAAGACGAAATTAATGTCCTTATAGCTTAATTTCTAGGCAAACAAAAATTTATAAGGATAAATTCCTAGAAGTGTAATTGTTAATACAGAAAGTATGCACATTCTTAAGGCTTTCGAATGGCACTGACAAATTGAGACCACATTTAAAAGAGATGCTGACAAACTGGCATGTGTCCAAAGCATGGCAACCAAAACGTCCAAGCAGCATGTCCTTGAAACAAGAGAAGAGACTGGGCATAGCTGTCCTGGAGAAAATAAAACAGAAAAAAAAAAGATAATTTTCCTCAAAAAAAGGAAAGAGATTTGTTTTTCTGTCTGCTTCTTTGTTTCTCATTTAAAGCTGATTCAACAATAAAACAGGAAACCCTGGGTTGGCTATTAAGCTATTACATCTCAGCTTCAAAATTATCCTTCTACGCTGTTCTTTGTGACACTGAAAATCTACATTTCTCCTTTGCCAGGGGATTCCCCGTCAGTCTCAACCAACAGTGGGAGCTGGGGGGAACTGACTGAAGGAAAAAGAAAAGGCTGGTTTGTCCTGTTCTCTCGGCAGCATCCCTCCATTCATGGTTCTTCATCTTGGCCACAGCAGTGGATTCCAGTTTGTCATTTTTCCAACACTCCCAGAACCAGCCTCCTTAGCAGTCTCTTCCTCAGAAATCTGGTTCCCAGCCCCATGCCTTCCTCTGAGCTTCTAAGTTTTAATAATTCCAACCTCTTTCCTTTGTTCCTATCTCAAGAGGGGAACAGGTACTTCATGCAGTCACTTTCTTCCCTTTTTTACTTTCTCAGTTTTCTGATACCTAGTTCACAATTCTTTATAGTGAGTTCTCTGTTAAAATGATTCCAGTGTCTTCATTGGACCCTGACTGATATGCCCCCGCCGCCCCATTGCTGGAGCTGAGTAAATTAAGAATGAATTACCTCTGGCCTAAGAATTTGTAAAATAAGTTCCTGGACTGAAAGTAAGCTGCACCAGATCAGTGGTTTTAAAATCATTTTTTTCAATACAACCCTTTTTGCAAACATAATATTATGTCAAACCCAATATGTATAAAAGCAGCAAGGCTTTGGCTAAAATGGAGGTATGGAGTATCCTGCCTCTACCTGCCTGACCCCCCTCCACCAGATGCTTCTGCTAAGTCCTGCTCCTGCCCCATTCTGGGAAGCCCTGGGTTCAGTAGGGGTCTGTCTGATAATTTCTAATCTAGACAACTCAAGTACACTTCCAGATCTTCTGATTCTGTAACTATATAATTCTTCTTGCATGGCCTCAAGGCTCTCTGGATATCTATGTGGCCCAATAACAGCTCAAGCAAAACAGAGGAACTCCACAGGCTGCCTGGTATACACCTAGCTGTCCCATCTACAGATCAGGCCACAAAAGGAAAACAAGAGATCCTTGCCAACCAGGCAGGGTAACACAGTGGAGAAACCATTATGATCGTAGTGCTGCCATTCCTGCTGTTTGGTTAAGGACAGGTCAGTATTTTTCACTATAATCCCCCTTCTTTCAAAGGTTTCTAACATGGCTATAAAAAAATCTGTCCTGGGGGAGGATCCAAGATGGCAGATTAGACACAACTCCAGTGCACAACACCCAGTGAAAGAGATGCAGAAACCCAGAGATCTCCTAGTTCCAATGGAGGTACCAGGTGCATTTCAATGGGTCTAGTCCGAGGGTGAGCAAAGCCCACTCAGGGCAGACCGAAGCGAGGAGAGCTGCCTCTTCACCCAGAAAGTGCATCTGACCGGCTAGTTGGAGGCTCCACCTCTGGCGCTCCGGTCCAGATACAGCGCTTCCCCCAAAGCCTCAGCAATACCCAGAACAGGGGATCTTTGCCAGTCAAGCACTGGGAATTACAAGTGTGGAGTTGCATAAGAGTCTGCAGACTGAGCTATCGCCCCCTCTACCCGCCCGGAGAGAGGGAGCTGTAAGCAGGAGCAGCTGGGCAGCCCCTACCCTATGACCAGAGAGAGAGAAAGCTGAAAGGGGGAGACTGCTGGGTGTGGCTGGGCGGGTCCCTGCCCTCCCCCACAAACCCCAGAGGGCTGAAGCTCTGACTCTAGTGGGTTGCATAGCCAGTGCCACAGTCTGAGAGGAACCCTGAATGATCCAGCCCAGTGGAGGAAGGGCACAACCCACCACTAGAGGGGTGGGACTGGGCTAGATGTTTTAACAAAAAACACAGGAAGCCTATGTAGCAATGGGATGGCATTCTTGACAACCTAGCAGCACCTAAAGTCAGCAGAAGAGGCGGGCCTAATCTCCCAGCATAAACAAAAAAGACACAGGAAGCTTCCCTAGTAACCCGAAGGAGTCCCTACAAACCCAGTAGCGCCCTCACAGGCAGACAAGTGACCTCATCAAGCAGCTCTCTGATACCACAGCCAGGTAAATCCACAAAGATGGGAAAAAACAGCGCAAAAAAGGTGAAACCACCAAAGACCAGAACACCTCTTCTCCTTCAAGGGATCACAACTCCTCAACAACACAGAATCACAACTTCACCGAGAAGGAGTGCGGAGAATTGACGGAAACAGGATTCAGAAGGTGGATAATAACAAACTTCTCAGAGCTAAAGGAACACGTTCTAACTCAATGCAAAGAAACCAAAAACCTTGAAAAAAGGTTAGACGAAATGCTAACTAGAATAACCAGCTTAGAGAAGAACATAAACGACTTGATGGAGTTGAAGACACAACACGAGAACTACATGAAGCAAACACAAGTTTTAATAGCCGAATCGATCAAGCAGAAGAAAGGATATCAGAGATTGAAGATCAACTCAATGAAGTAAAAAGAGAAGGCAATACAAGAGAAAAAAGAGTGAAAAGAAATGAACAAAGCCTCCAAGAAATATGGGATTATGTGAAAAAACCTAATCTATGCTTGGTCGGTGTACCTGAATATGACAGGGAGAATGAATCCAAGCTGGAAAACACACTCCAGGATATAATCCAGGAGAACTTCCCAAGCCTAGCAAGGCAGTCCAAATTTCAAATTCAAGAAATACAGAGAACTCCACAAAGATATTCCTCAAGAAGAGCAACCCCAAGGCACATAATTGTCAGATTCACCAGGGTCGAAATGAAGGAAAAAATGCTAAGCGCAGCCAGAGAGAAAGGTCAGGTCACCCACAGAGGGAAGCCAATCAGACTCACAGCAGATCTCTCGGCAGAACTCTACAAGCCAGAATAGAGTGGGGGCCAATATTAAACATCTTTAAAGAAAAGAACTTTCAACCCAAAATCTCATATCCAGCCAAACTAAGCTTCATAAGTGAAGGAGAAATAAAACGTTTTACGGACAAGCAATTATTGAGAGATTTTGTCACCACCAGACCTGCCCTACAAGAGTTCCTGAAAGAAACACTAAGCATGGAAAGGAACAAGTACCAGTCACTGCAAAAGCAAACCAATTGGCAAAGACCAAAAATGCAATGAAGAAAATGAGTCAACTAATGAGAAAGAAAACCAGCCAGTAACAAAATGGCAGGATCAAATTCACACATAACAATATTAACATTGAATGTAAATGGCCTAAACGCCCCAATCAAATGACACAGACTGGCAAAAAAATTTTTGCAATCTACCCATCTGACAAAGGGCTAATATCCAGAATCTACAAAGAACTAAAACAGATATACAAGAAAAAAACAAACAACCCCATTCAAAAGTGGGCGAAGGATATGAACAGACACTTTTCAAAAGAGGACATATATGAGGCCAACAAACATATGAAAAAATGCTCATCATCACTGGTCATTAGATAAATGCAAATCAAAACCACACTGAGATATCATCTCACGCCAGTTAGAATGGCGATCATTAAAAAATCGGGAGACAACAGATGCTGGAGAGGATGTGAAGAAATAGGAACACTTTTACACTGTTGGTGGGAGTGTAAATTAGTTCAACCATTGTGGAAGACAGTGTGGTGATTTCTCAAGGATCTAGAAATAGAAATTCCATTTGACTCAGCAATCCCACTACTGGGTATATACCCAAAGAACTATAAATCATTCTACTATAAAAACACATGCACACGTATGTTCATTGCAGCCCTGTGTACAATAGCAAAGACCTGGAACCAACCCAAATGCCCATCAATGATAGACTGGACAAAGAAAATGTGGTATATATACACCACGGAATACTACGCAGCCATAAAAAGCGATGAGTTCATGTCCTTTGTAGGGAGTTGGATGAATCTGTAAACCATCATTCTCAGCAAAATGACCCAAGAACAGAAAGCCAAGCACTGTATGTTCTCACTTATAGGTGGGTGTTGAACAACGAGAACACGTGGACTCGTGGAGAGGAGCATCACACACAGGGGACAGTTGAGGGGGTTAGGGGAGAGACAATGGGGGGGTAGGGAGGGAGGAGAGGGCAGGGAGGGATAACATGGGGAGAAATGCCAGATATAGTATGCACCTAAAGTAAAATAAATAAATTATTTAAAAAAAAATCTGTCCTAGCTTAAGGTTTGGCGTGAAAGTTTTGGCTTCAGGCTGTACTTACTTTCAGTGAAGCTACTAAGAATGTGTTTAGCTACTTTAGAACTCAGAGAGGGCATTGGAAGATCTGAATAAGAGAAATCTGTGCTTTGAAATGCCTCCTGTCTGCACCTCCCCAACATCAGAAAAAATGATTAAGCTACCTTTTCTTAAAAACAAATGTTTTCCAGGTCATTGGCTAAAATATAGACTTGCTTCTTTAGGAAATTGCTAAATAGAACCAAACTCTTCCAATCAAAACAGTTCAATGCAAACAAGGTATTTCATATTAAAGATGGGTTTCTTATACCCACGTTCTACTGTGGTTTGGTTTCAGCTTATGTCATCATTACCTTCTCTGATTCCCTGAAATAGGGTCCCATTGCTTTTGGAGTAATTTCCAAACATTTAAATTTTGCACAGATGACATTTATGACTTGCAAATACTCAACGATAGTCAACATGGGTGGCAAGTTAAAGGTATTAGAATTATTCCCTCTTTGCCCTCTTTGCAAACTAAAAGATTGAAGCTCGAAGAGTCTAACTCGCTTAAGATCCTACTCAAAGGCAAACTAGGAAAAAAGACCTCCTTGTACTTCCTCTGAGAGGTATGCTGCCTCCTTAAACTCCTGCAATATTTGCAAGACATAGTGAAGAGAGCAAGAAAGGGAGCCCCAAATCCAGAAGCTTCTGCAAGTCTGCAGCAGTTCATCCCACTGATAGGATTCTCATCTACTGCTGCTGGAATGTTTCTGTAATCAGCAGAGGTCAGGGCAGTTTCAAAGTCCTGATTCTGCTCCTCTGCCTTTGGGATACCATTAAAGTCACAACCAGAGGAATGCCTTTATCCCTAAGCATGTCCTCAGTTCTCGGAAGAGCATGGCTGTAGAGCCAGAGAAACCCAGCTTAAAAATCTAGCTTTAAATCCACTCAAAATAAGGAAAGTCCTTCTTTTCTACCTTCAAAAGATGGATGTGAACAAAAGAAAAGAAAATCTACCTAAAACAGTGATCATTCAAAGCACCCAATACATAAAGGAAATTCAGCGAATCAGAGCAGCAAACATAAACACTGCTCTTTCAAAATAAAAAAAAAAGGAAGAAAATAGAAGAAATAAGAAAATGGTAGTTATTTAACAGATACTTTAAAAAGGAAGGACACTATGAATACTGCCCTCCTTAAGAATGGAAAATATGCACAATGATTTAAGAAGGTGACACACAGGATCCATTTGGAAAATGCTATCGTAAACGTGTTTGTGCCGGAATCTGCCAGCTTGTCAAATTCAATGACTGATTATATTGGAGCCCCCTAAAACCTGGCTTTATGACTGGGTTGGAAACTGTGTGCTGTGGTTCCTATACCATCCCTCTTCCAATTCCAAGACACCTCACCTATTAGTTTTCCCATTTGTTTTTCCAGCATTCTTGCATTTGTAAGCATTTCCTGAGCACCCACCATGTCTCAGGCATTGTGCTAGGCACTGCAGACACAGAAGTAAGTGCCAGAGCTTAGACTAGGAAGAGGCGTGATATATTCCCCATAGGTGAATGATTGAAGGGGGCTCCAAAAATTCAGTAATCAGGATAAGAAACATTTTGATGCAATATTTCAAATAATTAATACAATAAAATGCAGGATAAAAAATATCAAAATTTTAAATAAAGACAAGATGATTTCATACTGCTGTGTTGAGCCATACTGGAGCTGAGGGAAAGAAAAAATCACTAATATGTATTCTCTCTTATTTAAAATTTTGGTATTTTCTTCACCATGGATTTTAAAAATTAATACTGATTAATTATTACATTAAAATATTATTTATCCTTATTATCGAGCTTTTGGCACCCCCTTAGATTTCTGACACTAATATTGGCCCTCAGTTGGACATATTTTGTAGTTGGCTGAAACCTGAAATACTAACATCAACACAAGGGAGAAGTCTAGGGGCATTAAAATATATTACAAATACCAAAGAAAGATAAAGTGAGGGGGCAGATATCGCAAGGCTCTTCAGTGGCAATACCCAGCCAGACCTTCCGTTGGATAATCTTGACCCCCGGGCATACATCATACAACCTTAACAACCCCTTCACCACTCAAGGAAATGGTGTTTGAGTTAGGTCTACTCACCACAGTCCTTGTACACATGCAGCAACACAGGGAAACTGATTTTTATGAGCAGGGTTTCTACTCCACAGGGCCTTTTTCCAATCTTGCCTGGCTTGTCCTTGATCATGGCAGTAGAGGGTAGAATCTGCCCCAGAACTGTTTGGCCATTCTTCCTAGGTTACACAATGAGCTTCATATTCAATGCAGGCCAGGCACCAAATTCTTGCACATCACTGAGAAATACTGTACTAGAGGGGAGCATGACTACCAGACAGAGCTGGCACAAAAATGACCCAGTTACCTTCTATGCAAAGTATTCTTAAGCATCTGGACCCTCCCAGCCAGGCCTCTACAGTCCTTTGTCCATCCTGTTCTTACCACATTAACCCTTTTACCCTATCTCATATTTAATGCAATGGCAGAGGATGCCAGCTGTGTAGAAAATCTGACTACATTTCCCAGCCTCCTTTGCACCTACATTTGGCCATGTACCTGGGTTCTGGCCAATGGGATGTGAGGAGAGAGACTTGCCCATTGTCAGTCCTGTCATGAGGAATCTCATTTTCTTTGCTCTGAATCTGCTAAATGGAGAAAACACTGTAGACTCCCACGATAGTGAAATCTAAGGTGGATGGAGCCTGGGTCCCTAGATAAACACGTGTAAAGCCCTCCCAACTAGTTGGAAATATACTTGTATTGCGCTAAGCCACTGTGATTTGGGGGGACTGTAATAGCAACCAGCCTATTGTGACTAATATATTTCCCCAACTAGACTATAAACTCCTCACTGGCAGATTCTGAATCTGATGCATCTCTGTATTCTCAACAGTGAGCTGCATTGCAGTACAATTCTATCATGAATTAGCTACCATAATTTCCCTCCAGAAGTACCCTCTACCATCATTACCAAGAAAATTACTAATAGGAAATTTTTCTCCTTCTTTTTGTACTCTCAAACTTGAAAATAAAGGCAAAATAATCCTAGAAGCCACTGTTAATTATGATCACTAAATAGAATAATTCATGCTTCTTAAATGCCACTTCATATGCATAATCAGCTAATAATCTAAATATAAACAAACATCCAAAGACAGAGGACAGAATCAGAATGGGAGCCCCTGACACATAACTTGAGTTTTCCTCTGGAAAGATTTCTAATGCACTATGGTGTCTTAGGATACGTTTGTGCTTTGTGCATATCACAGTTGACATCTTGTCAAAACCAAGGGAAATAATTGCATCTCTGAGTAAGAGTATCATGCAGGCAGCAATTTCAATGTGGCACTGCTTATCAGCACCAATTTACTAACATCTTACTGTATATAACCATGTGTGGTAGAAGAAAAACTACATCCTTACCAAGATTCAGGCATAAAAACAAAATGTTACACTTCCAATTCAAGAGAAATAGAACAAAAGAAAGGGAAATAGAATGAGAAGCTATGTTTCTTCCCCTTAGAAATAAACTTTTAACGAAATCTAAGTCCTAAACATTACATGTTCATTTGAAATGGGGTGGGCAAAATATAAGCCATTTTGCTCCGGTCTTGAGGGAGAAGAAAAACAACCTATCTTATGAGGCTATTAAGCTAACACCTCAGCAAGCTGCAGGCATGCTTCTCATTTATTACACAAAACTGAAATCTTCTGACAGTCCATAATTATGTGCTGAGAACTCTAATGAATAACTCTGCATCAGGACTCACAAAACTTTGATCAGTGTCCCGGGAGGCAGTGGGTCAAGATGAACCCTGAAATATGATTAACTTCACCAACCCATCTAACATTCTACAAACGCTGTTTTGTAACTCTCCACTTTTTACTTGGATATTCTGGAAACACAATTTTGTCAGACATACTAAAGCAGTTCTAAAAATTGTTCGTATTCACTTTCGAAATAGACTTAAGATGGAGTTTGTATCATTTCCCATACGTATTTTTCAACACCTCTTTTGTTCCAAGGCCCATGGTCATAAAAAAGTTACGTTTTGGGGCTTAATGCTATTTTAGATGGGTAACTAGCTGTAATTTAGTACCCTGTTCTCTGCAAGTGCCAAAGTTTTTAGAAGACCTAGGTCTGAAGTGGTGATGTTTTTAAACTGAGTTATCCACAAACCCTTTTCTCTGTTCCCTTTGGGTTTGAGACATATAAATAAGGGAACAGAAATATGATTTAATTGAAGCTGAATCATCTGAAAAAGGAATAGAACTCATGCCTGTGGTTTCATCCACAATTTGGTTTAAGTGGTGTGTGTTTTTATATGTGTGTGTGTGTTTAATGAAAACACAATTGTCTTGTGGTCCCTCTTACTAGCATTTGGGCAAGAATAAAGCATAAAACATGTGCCACTACTCCTCAATGGTGCACCAAAGCAGACATCACCAATCAATACCCTACTCTTTTCACTGAGCCTGACAGTCCATAATCCTTACCACAGCCCTCTAGGTAGCTGCTACCAGACATATAGAACTTAAATACTAGGTGAAATGCAGTTCCCAGCCTTGAACTTCTCTTGTTACTAATGAATAAATGAAATGGACAAGATGTTGGCATTTATGCTGTTCAATTCTCCCATTCTATGGGGAAAAAAAACCCTGAGAAATGGAGACATTAATTTACTTTCCATACACCATACAGCCAATCTGTAGGGACTTTTTAATTAAACTATTTGAGTTATTTTTTATGTTCCTTCTTGGTATGATTTATACTACTGAAGATGTTCACGACAAGGTTTAAGAGTAAGTAATGAGGTTAAGAAAAATTTCTCAGGTGTGTTTTATAAACCAAGCCAAAAACACAAGAAAAAAATTCACTGCAGAAAGAGCTATAAAAATTACCTTCTATCTTGAAATCTATGCAAGATGACCAGCAAAGCTTACTGTATTCTTGCCCTATGTACCATTTGCTTACATCAATAATTTCTGATTCCACTTGCTACTTCACACCAGAATAAAAGCCAACACAGGTAGAAATCATCTCTAGAGAATGAAACTGCCTCTCTTTGACTATTCTGGGTTCATCACCTTTACACTATTGCAGATGACTTCTTGCCTCTCTCCAGGGGTTCAGACTGAGCTGCTCAGGGCGGCTCCGTTACCATTCAGAGTCTGAGATCAGGTTTTTTAGAACAAAACATAGCAACTTTTCCAGGTCTGATTTTAAAAAGCCCATTCTGTGTTTTTGGCTTGGTAACATTAAAAAGACAGCAAGAATTCCTTTGGGAAAAGAGAAAAAAGACTACAAAGCCCTCAAACCAACAGCAGAGTGATGTGATGCCAGCAATGTGTAATCTCTCTTTCCCTCCTCTCTCTCTCTCACTCTCAAACACACACACACACACACACACACACACACACACACACTCTATTCCTAGTCTTCCCTTAAATATCTTAAACTTAAAGGGGTCTACGGGATATCTCTTGTCTTGTGGTTCTCTACATTTGAAGACCCTTTGGTAGAAATGCATGTGCAAGGAGAGGAAAAAATAATGGCAAATTGCTGATGCTATCAAGCCCAGAGCCTCCAGCAGGTTCGCGTGGTGGAGGAGAAACAGCCACGGGAAAGGACTTCACACAAGGAGACGAGGAGGAGCAGCTGGGGAGGAGGTGGAAGTGGGTGACAGAGACATGGAGCCAGAAACAGAGCTGTGAGGAAGAAGGGGAAAAAAGGCTGAGCAGCCGAAGGATGGTGGTTAAAATAACTCGTGGTAACAGAGTGTTCTTTGTTACCACACACTGCTCTTTGTTATCACACATTACAGAAAGTTATAAACAACAGAAGCATGCCGTACAGTAAAGCTGCGCTTCCAGCTCCGGGCTCTGGTGACCTAACAAACTCCTTGGCTTCCTCCTCGTGTGGACTGACGCTGTTTCTAGAACACCACGTTAGAATTGTGGCCATTAATCTGTACATCTCAATCCACGCACAGGAATCTTCCAAAATGCTCGACACTGTGTTCTTAAAGAAGCCTCTTGCATTCACATTGATGCAGGTCAAAAAGACACAGATAGGGGTGACTCCATCCCAGATGAAAAGTGACTTTCAAGTTTTACAAACAAAGCAATGCAAAACTTTTTGGGGAAAAAAAAAATACCATAGAATATGATCTTGTTTGTGTTTATATGCAAAATTATATACTCATCAGAAACAATAAAACAGCTTGCAAATGAAGGAATAGATAAATAAAAAGCTCTCTCTCAATCTTCACTTGACTTCAGGTCAAGTAAAGCAATGGTCAGACACTAAGGAACACTCCATGCTCAAATTCCCACCACTGTGCTATTCTCTACTGTCATTCTACCTTTGTAATCAGTTGGTTTGCCTCTATCACTGATGGCTTTTTCAAATCTTTCCTCCATTTAAATATTGATATTTTCTCAAGATTCTTTTTCTTCTCATTTCTTACTCTGCATTTTGAGCCTGCTTTCTCTCCAGATTGCTGGCACCTTCCTGTGCCAGCAGAGCTCACCATTTCTCCTTCTGTAGTATCTCTCAGACCTCACTTTTCTTTATGGCCACTGCCACCTTCTCATTTTATCCTGTCCATGTGATAGCTGAGTTAAAATGCCCACAGCTATCTATACAGACCCTTCCTCCCTGCCCACTCTATCCTTCCAAGAACCATCAATATTAATATATTATATAAATATTGTCCCTGCCCAAATGTCAAGTTGAAGTGCAATCCCCAGTGTTGGAGATGGGGCCTGGGAGGAGGTGACTGGCTTTTATTATGGGGGCGGATTTGTCATGACTCCTTTAGCACCATCCCCTTGGTTCTGTCCTCAAAATCGCGAGTGAATTCCCATGAGATCTGGTTGTTTAAAAATGGTGGCACCTCACTCTCTCTCTTGCTCCTGGTTTTGCTAAGTGATGTTCATGTTGCCTGCTCCCCCTTCACCTTCTGCCATGATTAGCAGCTTCCTGAGGCCTCCCCCAGAAGGACATGCCACCATGCTTCCTACAAAACCTGCAGAACTATGAGCCAATTAACCTCTTTTCTCATAAATTACCTAGTCCTGGGTATTTCTTTACAGCAATGCAAAAACAGTCCAATACAATTATCCTTCTAAAAGACAGCTACGCTCAAGTGCCTACCACATGTACATGCTTCCAACCATTTCTCTTCGTTCTTACACGAGACGATGTCCAAACTTCCCGGGATCAGAAATTCAATGTCCCTGACAATTTGGCCTCAACCACTGGATGTATCTACCACTGCATATATCCTACTCAGACATGTATTTCGAGTCTTCTAATTCTTTGAACATATCATTCTTTGGCCTAGAATTCACTTATCTTCACCTCAATCTAGTGAAATCCTCATCCCCCAAGTCCCAGCTGAAGAATCATGACCTCTATGAAACTTCCTCAACCCCACCCTGGGGCAATGAGTCATTAATTCCCTCCTCTGATTTATCACAGCACTTCCCCGTATCTCCATCATATCACTGAACATGTTATATTCCAAGCTATATCTTTATGTGTATCATACCGTGGGTTCTCAGAGACCAGGATCTGATTTCTGATATTCCCACGACCTAACACAGCACCTGGCACATATGCAGAATGTTTATTACATTGGATTGAATTCAATAAAATTAAAAAAGGATATTCCAGAAAACAAATCTTTAACAATCATTCAGACACAGGAAATTATGAAAAGTGTGTGTCTCCAGAGAGGAAGGATGACGGAATGTGTAAGAGACTGACTTTCCACTGTATGTCCTTTTGGAGAGTTTTAGATTTTTTTTACCATGTAAGTGTATCACTTGTCAACATAGTGCTGAGGAGGCTCTACAGCATGTGCCTGGCACTGTGCACAGGGGGGACTTCGGCATCATGAACAACTTCACTAACTGGAGAGATCCATGAACTTGAATAACCGCTGTGAAGATTAATCTTTTTCCCCTCAACTCCCACAGAGCCTTGCTGTTCTTCAGTTGTGGCATTCTCCATAGTCCAGCTGATAACGGCATGATTTAGAGACATGCCCTCCACATTGGACCTTGAACCCCTAGATGGCAGAGGCTCCCTACTCTTCACCTCTCTATCCTCTACAAAATCCTAGTATAGTGCTATGTGTACATGTGGTAGCCAACTTGTAATTGTTTAACTGAGCTGGACTGGCCCTGAAGAAATAGCAAAGTCTGAAATGAAAATAAAAAGAATAACTATACTTGTTTGCAGCCAATAAACTATGTTAAGTGGAGGCAAAGAAGATAAAACCTAAATTATTACTAATAAGTAATAATAATAAATACTAGGTTTACTATGGTCAGATGAGTACAGAGGTAGAATAGCTATAAAAATGTATCAGCTGTTTTTCCATCCCTTCTTTAGGTCATGGATAAATATATATTATTCCTTCTCCACTTGTGGTGGCAAAACATACTTTCAAGTGAGAGCCTTAAATATATACACATTGAAAACTGTACAGAACCACTACTGGATGAAGATGAAAAAAGTTTTGAGATGAAGGAAAGAAAAGGAAAATGGATTCTGAAATGATAGCCTCATAAACAAAACAGGAAAACAATCGGTAATTTACAAATAGAGCTAAGGCCTCCCTCCTCCAGTGAAAATATCCCAACTTAATTGTTTAGTGCCAGGGAATTGTTTGAAAATCCCCTGCTATGGAGAAAAGCCACAAGTACAAGATGTGCTCTGTCCTCATTGAGCTTAAAAATGGAGTTGTATTGACACCCACATAAAAAGTTAAAAAACAACAGATTTAAGGGGGAAAGATACATCACCATAGAATTCATATAGGTGAAAAAATATTCATTGAGTACCTAATACTGAAATTTTTAGTATTCACATTCCTATATGAGCTAAGGGTAAGGTACCAATCCTGCTATACAGTCTAGGTCTGACGACTTCCTCCACAAAACCCTCAGTTTCTTCCCACCCACACCCACAAGGAATTATTCTCTTTGGCTCCTCAACACAGGGATTTATCCATACCTTGCTTACCTCACTTACTATTGTCCATCTTGCATTGTGGTTAGTTATGTACATGGACTGGTCCCCAGTGAACTTTAGACTGCTCTAGACAGACTCCATATCTCATCCATGCACTAACAACTCCTCAATGTCTTTGCCACAGTCTAACTCAGCTCACTAGCTAGACAAGGTGTGAGCACAGCCACGGCAGATCTGGATTTGTCTTCAACCCCAACATAACCCACAAGAATTCAACTTCTGAAAGGGAGAAAGAATAAAGAAGACAGGAAAGAAAGGAGATGACAAAAGAGAGGTTAGTATCATGTACATCAATCCTTCTATCAGGGCACCTGCCACACTTAATTTGATTTACTTACCTGCCTCCTTTTGGGAGAAGGCATTGGTTTTTATTTGTCTTTACAGTCCTGTGGGACTAGCCCAATCCTTGTCATAAAACATATGCGTAGGCTAATAATTATTCGGTGAATCAAATAAAGAAGAGAGGAAGGTAAGAAAAATAAATGTTCTCACTTGATTAGGTTCCACTGAAATGAGAGGTGAATGACAGTCAACAGAAGTATAATCCTCCCTTATTTTCCTATCCAAAGTTGGTCCTGAGTGATTTGATCTTGTGCCTGACCCTTAAACCAACTTTGAAAGGAGATTACAAGTTAAAATTCACAGGACAATTACCTTATTTCCTAAAACTGGCTACTTCCCATTGTAGACGGAATTCACATCAATAAGTATTTACTGAGCCCCAACTATACATAGGATGTATTCCGAATGCCAGAGAGGAAAGCAATAAATGTGACCTTGTCCCTTCTCCTCATCCCTTGTAAATTTTAGTGGCTTTTACTATGATGGAAATAAAATTATGTAGTTTCATATTTATGAAGTCCCACATTTTAAAGCCAAGGCCAAAATGGATATTTCTTTTCAAAAGTTGAGATACTTCACAGCCAAAATCCTACATGGCAGGCTGCCAGTCCAAAGGGCTTCACCCCAAAAGGCCTGTCTTCATTCCTTGAGAAGAAAATGGAATAGACAACTCCTCAGATGGAGTTACCAATGACTTAATTTTGACAGAAACATCTACATCCATGAGCTGTGTTAAAACAAAGCTGGTGGAAAGACTTTCCCCTGCAACTTGCTTTAAAACAAACTGTAAATGTTTGTTTTACCTTTATTTTTATGAACTTGTCCCAAATATTTTGATCTTGCCTAGTTTTTCATGTTTCTTAATAATCCAAATATTCATGTCTGTCTCAGCTGCAGTGTGGAAGTTTAAACTCAGGTTCTATGGGGATGCATTGATCCGCTGTATAAATGGAACAGTACTAAGAAGACACGTATCACCTTTGAAAATTGCTGTTTAATGCTGGCGTATCTCAGAAATGAAAATGTCTGAACAGTCTAATCTTGAAGAGTGGATAACATTTTTTTCCTTCACAAAAGTTTTAAAAGAAATGTATATGTATGTGTATAAATTAATAAAAAATGTGTATTTACATATATGACCTTACAAATTCAATCAACATGAATATGACAAAAAGGAAAATATATTATTATTACAAAATTATTGAGGAATTATTAAGGAAAAACATTGCCAAATACTAAAATGTTAAAAACATTAAAAATTGACCATGTGCAGTGGCTCACACTTGTAATCCCAGCGCTTTGGGAGGCCCAAGCAGGAGAATCTCTTGAGGCCAGGAGTTTGAAATCAACCTGGGCAAGACCTCATCTCTACCATTTTTTTTTCAGTTAGCCAGGCATGGTGGTGCATACTTGTAGTCTCAGCTTCTTGAGAGGCTGAGGTGGGAGGATCGCTTCAGCCCAGGAGTTCGAGGCTAAGATGAGCTATGATCATGCCACTGCACTCCAGCCTGGGCCACAGACAAGATCCTGATTCAAAAAAAAAAAAAAAAAAAAAAAAGCATAAAAATTGAATTATCAGGTGTCTCCACTAATCAGATAGGTATCCGGTGTTCCTCAGTTTCCCCTAATAGTAGCTCCCTTATAAGGATCTGGGAAGAACAGATGAGCTGAGGCATGTGAAGTGGTGAGCACAGCACAATACACACCCTCTGTTACTGCTACTGCTACTGCCGTGGCTGCGACCATTACTATTGCTGGTACGGTGGAGTCACTAGACTGTACATCCTGCAAGAGAAGTTTCATGCATAGCACAGTGGTTACAACTGCAGATTCTAGAGTCTGACTGCAAATCCCAGCTCAGCCATTTTCTGATTTAGGTAAGTTCCTTGAGCAATTTATTTAACCTCTGTGCCTTAGTGTCCATATATAAAAAAGAGGATGGTGATACCCATTAAGTTGTTGCAAGTAAAGTTATTATGTATAAAATGTTTGAGGCTGGACATGATGGCTCATGCTTGTAATCCCAACACTTTGGGAGGCTCAAGTGGGAAGATCACTTGAGTTCAGGAGGTGGAAACCAGCCTTGTAAACACAGTGAGACCCTATCTCTACAAAAACAAAGATTTAATTTTAAAAACTAGCCAGACATTGTGGTGTACACTTGTACTCCCAGCTGCTCAGGGGACTGAGGTGGGAGGATTCCTTGAGTCTGGGAGTTTCAGGCTGAAGTGAGCCATGATTGCACCATCACACTCCAGCCTGGGCAACAGAGTTCGAAACCCTGTCTCAAAAAAAATTAAGTTAAAAAAATAATGTTTGTAAGATTGGTAAATAGTAAGCATTTTCTACTTATCCTTAGTGGAAATAAAAATAAAAACAACAGTAATAAACACAGATCACTTACTATAAGCCAGGCACTTCTTTAGGCTACATGCATGCATGCACACACACACACACACACACACACACACACACACAACCATGTAAGTATGAATGTATAGTCAGGTGTCACTTAATGATAGGCATACATTCTGAGAAAGGTGTTAGGCGATTTTGTTGGATAAACAGCATAGAGTGTACTTATGTCGATCATCCCCCTCGTTCCACTCTCACTTCTCCTTCCTGCTACCATGTGAAGAAAGATGTGTTTGCTTTCCCTTCCGCCATGATTTTAAGTTTCCTGAGGCTTCCCCAGCCCTGCAAAACTTTGAGTCAATTAAACTTCTTTCCTTTTCCTTTATAAATTACCCAGTCTCGGGCAGTTCTTTATAGCAGCATGAGAATGGACTAATACAGTAAGTATCTGTGTATCTAAACATATCCAAACATACTATGGTACAGTATCCAAACATAGAAAAGGTACAGTAAAAAAAATCATATAAAACATAAAAAATGGTACACGTGTATAGAGCACTTAACAGGAGTGAAGTCTGCAGGACTGGAAGTTGCTCTGGGTAAGTGAGTGAGTGAGTTCTGAGAAATGTGAGGACCCTGGACATTCCTGTATACAACTGTAGACTTTACGAATACTATACACTTAGGCTACACTAGATGTATTAAAAAATTTTTCTTTCTTCAGTAATAAATTTATCTTACTGTAATTTTTTTTACTTTATAAACTGTAACTGTTTGATTCTTTTATAAAAGCACTTAGCTTAAAACACAAATACACCATACAGCTGTACATTGTACACGATGACAATATTTCCTTTATTTCCTTATTGCATGAGCTTTTTTTAAAATTGTTTTAACTTTTTTGGTGAAAAGTAAGACATGAACGCACACATTAGCCTAGGCCTACACAGGGTCAGGATCATCAGTATTACTGTCTTCCACCTATACGTCTTGTCCCACTGGAAGATCTTCAGGGTCAGTAACATGCATAGAGATGTTATCTCCTATGATAACAATGCCTTCTTTTGAAATATCTCCTGAAGGAGCAACCTGAGGCTGTTTAATTAACTTTTCTTTTACAAATAGAAGGAAAGCACTCTAAAATAATAATAAAAAGTATAGTATAGTAAGTGTAAGTACATAAACCAGTAACACAGACAGTTATGTAACTGTATGTGCTTTATTTTTATACAGCTGGCAGTGCAATAGGTTCGTTCACACAAGAATCACCCCTATGCACGTGAATAATGAATTGCTCCATGATGTGACATTAGCAGTGACGTCAGTAGGTGATAGGAATTTTTCAGTTCCTTTATAATCTCATGGGGCCACTGTTGTATGTGTACATAGCCTCTCCTTGACCAACATGATGTTATGTGGCACATGCCTGTATGTATATTTAATTATCCTCATTTACAGATGAGAAAAATGAGGCACTAAGTGGATAAGTAACATGCTAGCCCCACAGCCTTTAAGTGGCAGAGTCATGATTTAAATCCAGGCAGTCTGGCTCCAGAGTCCATGCTCTTAATCACTATGCTATGCTGCCTGGAAAAAAGAATGTTAATATAATGAATGAATGTTTCTGGTGGAAAAATACTGAAAGAGTCAGTCACTTTGCCCCCAGTGTTTTCACTGAGTAAGGCCAGCTCTTGCAAAGCGTGCACAAGGGAAGAACCAAGGCATGTGGAGGACACAGGAGAGTAGACTCAGAGACTTGGTACTTCCTCCCCAGGCTTGGCAGGGGCTTCTCAGCCAAAGCCTGAACAGAAGGGTGGCCTGAAGGCTCAAAAATAACTCAGGGTGCTGGCCCTAAATCTAAAGTCACTTGGTTTCCTAGCACATTTTAAACTGGCAAGGAGCAAATGCTTATTATGGGCTTGGCCTTCTGGTGGTACCATAAGGTAAGTACTCCAGTCAGAAGACTGGATGCTGGTCTTAAGGAAGCTTATCAACAGGACAAGATACCTTCAACTTCCTTGCTAACCCACTGGCTGAATTTGACTTGTATATCTACAGCTCTTCTAGATTACAGCTATGTATGCTGGATTTCATACTGCTAAAAATATATATATTTTAAATTTTAGGCCATTTAAGGCCAAACATGTATTCTGTGGCCATGACAAGACAAGTTGACCAGATTACTTTATCAATACTTCAGTAACCCTGAGGTCTCACCTTATAAAATTTCATTCCAGAAACTGTGTAATTTTAGGTCAACTGTGTATTGAATCAATAGTTTGTTATTGACTATTTCTTAAGAGTGATTCAATGCTTTTTCATCCTCGTTGAATTCGGTTTCCTACAAATATCTTAACTCTGGGTTCTTCTAGATCATCTGTTCAGTGGAGTTTTCCCAATAAATGACTTTAAGCAATTGAAACTTTCAACCAAAAATACCTGATGATAGAAAGAGATGGGAATGGAACGTGGAAGAAAAGAGGAAAGGAGGAACAACAAGGAAAATAAGCTAGGTCATCAAATTATTAAAAAGACAAACATTTCTTACCTACCAGATTAGCAAATATCAGAATCTTGCTAATATACTGTGTTGGTGAGCTGTAGAAGAAATTAACATTCTCATATATGGCTAGTGAGAGTGCAAATCAGTACAATCTCCTATGTAAATGAAATTGCTATCATCTACTCCATTTTAATTTTTATTTTTTACTCTAAATACAATATATTTACTAGTTCCTATTTATAGAGACAGGTTCTGAGCTAGTGCTATAAAGGTCAAAGTGAGATAGTATGATCCTGAACAATTTAGATTAGTAACATTTTACAGTGCTCAGCCTAGAACAGGAATGTTCCATTACCATGGCAAATACAATTGAACATTTATAAATAACTGAATGAAAGTCATAAAACCTATAAGCGTATTTATGTGCACATACCAAAATCCAAATACTCTTATTTCTCAACTAGCCAGTGTTAAAGGACCAAGCCTGTACCACATTTCTTCTATTCTAAGGCAACATGTTCTCATTTAACATTCCTAAAATTAGGAGGTCTTAAAATTAATGATCTTAGATCTGATGTCTTACTTTAATATAGCCACTTGAAGGTATTTGGCTCACAAACTAGGACAAAATTTTAAAATCATAATGCAAAGATAATTGCTACATATCAAATGAAGTATTTTTGTTTAATTTTATTTTTATTTAACATAATAATTGTACATATTCATGGAGCACATAGTGATGTTTCAATGCATATATAGTGATCAGATCATGTCAATTAGCTTATCCATCATTTCACACATTCATCATTTCTTTGTGTTGGGAACATTCAATATCCTCCTTTTAGCTATTTGAAACTATATACTATGTTATTATAAACTATTGTCATCCTGCAAATGAATGAAACACTAGAACTTATTCCTCCTACCTAGATGTAGTTTTGTATCCTTTAACAAATCTCTCCCTACCCGCCTTCCCCTCTACCCTTCTCAGCCTCTAGTATTCTATGTTCTATGTACACCTCCTTTGAACTAGCCTTTCTACCTCTAGACATAAATGCTTTAACTGGGTGTCATCTCATGCTGTACCAAAAAGGTATCCAAATTCTGAGTATTTCTAAATTTCAGGAGAGATAGTAATGAAGGGGTTTCATAACAACCACAGGACCTACAAATTATGTGTACTATAACTTTGTCTTCATTAGCAAGTACATGGAGATTGTCTTTGCTCATAACTCCATATCTTTCAGTGGGACTAGATTGAGAGATTTGCAGAAGTGGCTGCTACGTTTTATAGAATTCAACAGTAAGGATTACTAAATGATGGCTCAAGATATACTAGAAAGGGAAGGGTCTGGGCCCAAGAAAGGGACATACAAGTTCTAATTTTTCCTCTACCAACAATTGTGTCCTCTTAAATAAGACACCACTACTCATCCGTGAATCATGAAAGTGAATGAGCTATACATTTGCCTCATGTTTAATGATCCATCTACACTACGACTAAACTGAGCTAAACCCACACAAAAGGAAAAAGGAATTAACACTTCAGAAGTGAGTTCCTACTAATTGTCTGACATTGTAGTTCTCCATTACGTCTCTTAACCCTGCCACAGGTAAGTATTATCATCCTCTTTTACAAGCTAGGAAACTAACATTCAGAGAAGTCGCTGTCACTGTCCTGGTTTCAAAGCCAACAAGTTACAGAACAAGGAATCAAGCCTAAATGGTCCTACCTACAAAAATGGACTCCTTGCTCTTCGTTGTATTTTCTCTACACCCAGTAACCTATACTTAAAACACACACACATACACACACACAAAGTCTCTATCACAGATTTTGTCACAACAGAAACACATCTGAACGCAAGAGAGAGACATATTTTTAAAGGAAAATAAGGAAAAAAACAAAGATAAATTTGTTAAAGGATTAAATAGTTCACAAGTTCACATTAAAAAAAAAAACTTCTCTGAATCACCAAAAGTTACTTAAAATCTATGTTTCTATATAGTGCTAAAATAACCAGATGATGGGCAGTTAATTAATTCTGTTTAGACTGAGGTAAATTTGGGTGCTTGGTTCTTTTTCCTACCAGTTGTGTTATAAGGACATACAGTGAATCACTCCTACATAGTCCAGAAATAGTTTTCAACTGAAAGGTCATTTGTATTGTTAACTCATACGAAAAACAAAAGTAACACATTCATCCTGTAAATAACTCCAGAACTCTAAGTTCTCAATGGCCCTTTCTTTAATTTAGTAGCCATTTATAATTTTTCAAGGTGGGGTTGGAGCTGGGGGGCATGGAGTCCTTACTGAATTTACCTAAAGTTAGTGGATGAAGGACTAAATTAAAATTATGTTTAATCTGAACTTACTCCTAGTGTGGATGATTCCCTTCCTGAGTTCAGGAGAGTTATCTAAGATGTGATCCAGTCCTCTAAACAAGGCTAGAGGGAGGGGGAGAGGAGAGGGCAGAGGCAGAAATGAAGTAGGGGGCAGGACAGCTTCTAAACTAAAGGAGGTTGGCCAGACATGGTGGCTTACGCCTGTAATCCCAGCACTTTGGGAGGCCAAGATGGGTGGATTGCTTGATCCCAGAAGTTCAAGACCAGCCTGGGCAACATGGCAAAACCCCATCTCTACTAAAAATACAGAAATTAGCCAGGCATGGTGGTGGATGCCCTTAATCCCAGCTACTCCGGAGGCTGAGGCAGGAGTGTCTCTTGGACCTAGGAGGCAGAGGTTGCAGTGAACCAAGATTGCACCACTGCACTCCAGCCTGGGCAACAGAGCACTACTCTGTCTTAAATAAATAAATAAATAAAGGAGGAAAGGAAACAAAGGCTATGATATGCTAGAAACAAGTCATTCCTCACTCCATGGGGAGGGCTTCTGTTCACAGAAATCTTCCTCCCTTTAAGGCCCTACAAGTCTGGCGAGCTGCACATCTCTAACTTGTTGGGGCAGAGCATCCTTTCTTCCATTTTCCTGTCACTGATGCCATAGAGAACTGAGATTGCCTCTACTATAAATTAAGAGTCAAAAGGAAAATATTCTTTCAGGATTCAAAGTAAAAAAAAGTATGAGTGAGTCTCTGCTTGAGTGAAGATCTATAACATAACGGGACATCTACCCTAGAAGAAGGAATAGGGAAACACGCAGGCCTAGATAAAATCCTGGGACTCAGTGCCCACCTGGGCAAGAAGGGGGTGGGCTCACCTGATGGTCTTGTCACTCCCTCCTAGAAGTCACCGGCACACCCTTCAGTGAGAAGGCAGAGGAAGGGAGGAAGCATTTCCTAGGACCACCTCTGCCAGCTTCCTCCTTCTTCTCCCTCTTCCTCCCTCTTTTTTGATTAAAGACCTCAGGAATTTACGGGTAATTCAATGCAGAACACCAGAGATTTCACCAACTTCACATACTGACCAAAATATTTTGCCAGGATAAAAATATTTTAGAATAAAAACAACCATTGGTATGAGCAGTGCTATTGTTGAATGTGAAGCACTCTGAATTGCTCAGTATCAAAAATACCTCCTGGTTAGATCCTGACTCCAATAGACACAGGCAGTTTATTGGGATCATATCCTAAGAACTCAATGGTGCCAGATTTACATCATCCACAAAAGCAGTGGGAAGGCCCACTAACCAATTAAGACACACACATACACACACACACACACACACACACACTCCACAAAACAAAAAATCTGAATTCTAAAATATTAAGTTTATTTCGTAGGTCATTTCTGGGCTCCATTCTGTTCCATTGGTCAATTTTGGTATTTGTCATATTACTCTTACAGCTTTATATATATCAGAAATAGTTCATAACTTTTTAAAAAGAGGGACTCAGCATCACACTGAAAGGCCCGTAGAGTCTTCTACACAGCAGGACATTGGATGATTAAAGAAAGAAAACTGGTGCAGTTGAGCGATATGAAAATAAAAACAAATTCCCATCTCTCAGGATCTCACTGAAGCTTTGGAAGAATTCACTTTCAAAACTTTGTAACACTTTCTTACTTAAATGCTAATTTCCTTTTGCAATTCTGAGTAATGACTGCCTTTTAAAAAAATCTTACAGCAACACAAAGCCATGTCATTCACTGACCTTGGTGTATTCCTAATGAGATGTCTCTCTATGACACAAGAATTACTAATGGGGGGCTGGAAAGAATGAAAGTGGGGAGTGGAAGATGAATGATATAGAAGGGACATCACTAACATTTTCCATGAGCAAGATCAATACACTGTGTAACAGAAACATAACAAATGGCTTCATCAACTAACCCTCACCCATGAAGAAAGCAACCCATAGGTTTGGCAGCAGAATCCAGTAAACAAATTACCTTGAGAGATTAATTGGATGTGAACTAAGGCCTCTGCAGCATTTCTTTCTCCCAACTACGTATCCTACAACTGTGCCTTAAAACCATCAGTGTAGTTCTGAAAAACTGTAATCTCAAATTTATTGAAATATTCTGCCTCATCCCTTGCTGTAATGTCATACTTCTTTACCTTTTTACTTTATGTTTATAGTAAAAAGTTATGATCAAAATGGAGATGTTAAATTCCAAGGATCATGATTTAAATAAAAATATACTCGAATTAATTTCCCCTAAAAACTTACTCGTTTATCACCCCAAATTAGTTCTCACGTACTGCCAACAGACATAAAATAAATCTGTATCCAGAGCTTAAAGTAAGAGATACTCATATACAGGTCTCAATGTGTTGATCCCAAAATTCCCAAAAGTCAGCTTCAGAAAACACACACCACAATTAATTCTGAAGCCCTGATGCACACCAGACCAGAGTGTGTCCCAAAGAGACATCTGAATTACCCTTCCCACTGCCCTCAAGACAAAGTGCAATGTCCCACAGCATGGCTTACTGCAGTCTTGATGGCATGTGATGGGGGCACCTGCAGCAGCCTGCAGGTGGCTAGCAAAGAGGGAAGTCTGGATTAGATTACTGAGGCTTCTGTGACAAAGCATCACAACCTTAAAATAACAGAAATGCATCAGCTTTAATGGGTGGCTTAAGATAACAGAAATATATCATCTCACAGGTCTAGAGGCTAGAAGTCTGAAATCAAGGTAGGGGTCTGAGGGCTCTGAAGAAGAATCGGTTCTATGCCTCTCTGCCAGCTTCTGGTGGTTTTCTGACAATCTTTGGCTTACAGATGCATCACTCCAATCCTTGGCTTCACCTTCACTTGGAGTTTCCCCCGTGCCTCTGTTTCTTCACATCATCTTCCCCCCGTGCACACCGGTCTTTGTGTCCAACTTTCTCCTTTTCATAAGAATACCAGTTGCATTGAACCAGGGCCTACCCTAATGAACCCATTTCAGCTTGAGTCCCTCTGTAAAGACCGTGTTTTCAAATACCGTAACATTCTGAGGTGCTGGGGATGATGACTTCAACATACCTGTTTAGGGGAGTGTAATTCAACCCATAACAAAGTCCCGCTCCAAAATGGGGTTTGACTCTCTCTGAGTCCCTTCCAAACCTAATTTCTATTGGTTTCTGTTTTGTAGGATACAGTAAGTTGCATATTAAATATGAAGAAAAATATCATATTTTAAAATGTTGTCTGCATTGCACTCATACCTCACCTTGTTCCACAAAGAATTTACATTGCTTAAGATTTGTTTTCACCTTCAAATTCCTAATATTATTTTGGGGGGGAAATGAAAAGATTTACATCATAACATAAAGACTTTGTCATACGTTTAATAATTTCTTAACTTGGGCAATTCTTTCATGTAATTTCTCTGACTCTTAGTTTCCCAGCCTGTAAACTGGAAACAATTAGACCACCCATTCTGCCTCCCATACTAGATTTTGTAAGAATAAAGTGACACATACTATAGAAGAATGTTTTGAAACGTAAAATTGTGTAACGATGAAAGGTCATGGTATTCTCAATCTGACTTAGTTTTCTTTCTGTTACATATTGGTAAAAGAGTTCCTACAACAGAAACGAGAACAGGTGGTGTAGTATGTGGGTACTAAGTTTACACTGGGAAGTCATTTCTCTCCCATCATAATTGGCCCTTCTCCCTGCCAAGGCTGAACTGTTAAACCACACACTATTCTAGTCATTAAGCTTGCAATCTCACATGCATTTTAGTCTCATGAAAAAAAGACAACTTATGCAAAACATGAGCGAGAATATTTGTATTTTTTAAATGGGGGTGTAGAACAACATAGGATAAAAGACACCTGGATGATCAGGGAAAACAAACGAGGGAAAAAGCTCACTTCTGATACTCCTTGGAAATATGATTCAGAGATGTATGCTTTATGTATTAAGTAAAAATATACCTTTTCTAGAATAACCAAAGTTAAAAGGACAAAATTACATAATCTTCAACAGAATTAAATGATTCTGTGTCAAATTCTGAGGTCTTGTTTTAACCAAAGGAATAAACCGGTGGTGTCTTTTTAATTTAGCAGGACTCAGTTGGCTGTTTTTACAAGTAGTATTACAGAATTATCTAGTGTTCTAAGTGCTATAATATTGAGGGGAAAACAAAGGAAAAAGGCTAATTCTTGGGGGGTGGATCCAAGATGGCCAAATAGGAACAGCTCTGGAGTGCAGTTCCCAGCGAGAACAATGTAGAGGGTGAGTGATCACCACATTTCCAAACGAGTTTTTACTGCCCATAGACCAGGAGATTCCCTGGCTGAAAAGTGCCATGAGTTTCCAGAATGGCTGTTTCAGCCAGCACAGTGGGTCTCCACACAAAAACTCACAGAAATCTGGGTGGCCATTTAAACTGGAGCCTGGAACGCCTGGGGAGACACAGCTGCCCATTCAACTGAAAAAATGGGGGGCTGAAACACAGAGCCAAGTGATCAGGCTCAGTGGGTCCCAGGCCCACAAAGACCAGCAATCTGAAACACTCTGGACTGAGAGTTTCACAGCAAGCATAGCTGGACCTGGGATGGTCCCGCTTGGTGGGGGAAAGGGCGTCCACCATTACCGAGGCAGTCCACCACTACCAAGGCAGTAGATCATTACAAAGGCAGTCTGCCATTACTGAGGCAGCCCGCCATTACAGAGGCAGTTCTAACTATACCTCCATAAACAAAACTGCAAGGAAGTTCACACAGCAGCTCAGCAGAGCCCACGGCAGCTAAACAATGCTTCTGCTGGCAGACTGTGACTAGGCTACCTCCTTGCTGGGCAGGGCATCTCTGAAAAAAGGCAGCGGCATGTCAGGAGCTTATAAAGACCCACCTTCCCAGGACAGAGCACCTGGGAAAAAAGGCAGCTGTGAGTTTCACTGCAGCAGACTTAAAAGTACCTGCCCAGCAGCTCTGAATGGAACAACGGAGCTCACAGCTCAGCACTTGAGCTCCTATAAGGGTCAGACTGTCTCCTCAAGCAGCTCCCTGACCCCCATATATCCAAAGAGACACCTCATAAAGGAGAGCTCAGGCTGACATCTTGCAGGTACCCTTCTGGGACTAAGATAACCAAAGAAGAAACTGGCAGCAACCCTTACTGTTCTGCAGCCACCACAGGTGATCCCCAGGCAAGCAGGGTCAGGAGTGGACCTCCAGCAGTCCTATAGCAAAGAGGCCTGTTAGAAGGAAAACTAAAAAACAGAAAGAAGTAACTTCATCATCAACAAAAAGGACATTTACTCAGAGACCCCATCCAAAAGTCACCAACTACCAGGACCACAGGTAGATAAATCCACAAAGATAGGAAGAAACCAGCAAAAAAAGGATGAAAACACCCAAAACCAGAATGCCTCTCCTCCTCCAAGGGATCACAACTCCTCACCAGCAAGGGAACAAAGCTGGATGGAGAATGAGTCTGATGAATTGACAGAAACAGGATTCAGAAGTTGGATAATAACAAACTTCTCTGAGCTAAAAGAACATGTTGTAACCCAATGCCAAGAAACTAAGAACCTTGAGAAAAAGTTTGACAAAATGCTAACGAGAATAAACAGCTTAGAGAAGAATACAAATTACCTGATGGAGTTGAAAAACACAACACGAGAACTTTGCGAAGCATATATGTTTCAATAGCTGAATCAACCAAGCAGAAGAAAGGATATCAGAGACTGATGATCAACTCAATGAAATAAAACGAGAAGACAAGATTAGGGAAAAAGGAGTGAAAAGAAATGAACAAAGCCTCCAAGAAATATGGGATTATGTGAAAAGACCTATATCTACGTTGATAGGTTTACCTGAATGTGACAAAGAAAATGAATCCAAGCTGGAAAACACTCTTCAGGATATTAATAAGAACTTCCCCAGCCTAGCAAGGCAGGCCAATATTCAAGTCCAGGAAATACAGAGAACACCAGAGATATTCCTAGAGAAAAAGCAACCCCCGAGGCACATAATCGTCAGATTCACCAGGGTTGAAAGGAAGGAAAAAATGCTAAGGGCAGTAAGTGAGAAAAGTCGAGTTACCCACAAAGGCAAGCTCATCAGACTCACAGTGGATCTCTCAGCAGAAACTCTACAATCCAGAAGAGAGTGGGAGTCAATATTCAACATCCTTAAAAAAAAGAACTTTCAGCCTAGAATTTCATATCCAGCCAAACTAAGCTTCAGAAGTGAAGGAAATAAAATCCCTTATGAACAAGCAATTGCTGAGAGACTTTGTCACCACCAGGCCTGCCTTACAAGAGCTCCTGAAAGAGGCACTAAGCATAGAAAGGAACAACCAGTACCAGCCACTCCAAAAACATACCAAATGGTAAAGACCATCGACACAATGAAGAAACTGCATCAACTAATGGTCAAAACAACCAGCTAGCATCAAAATGGCAGGATCAAATTCACACATAACAATATTAACCTTAAATGTAAATGGGCTAAATGCCCCAGTCAAAGACACAGACTGGCAAATTGGATAAAAACTCAAAATCCATTGGTGTGCTGTATCCAGAAAACCCATCTCACATGCAAGGATACACATAGGCTCAAAATAAAGGGATGGAGGAAGATTTACCAAGCAAATAGAGAGCAAAAAAAGCAGGAGTTGCAATCCTAATCTCTGATAAAATAGACTTTAAACCAACAAAGACCAAAAGAGACAAAGACGGGCATTACATAATGGTAAAAGGATCGATGCAACAAGAAGAGCTAATGATCCTAAATACATACACACCAAATACAGGAGCACCCAGATACATAAAGCAAGTTCTTAATGACCTACAAAGAGACTTAGACTCCCACACAATAATATTGGAAGACTTTAACACTCCACTGTCAATATTAGACAGATCAATGAGACAGAAAATTAACAAGGATATCCAGGACTTGAACTCAGATCTGGACCAAGTGGAATTAATAGACATCTACAGAACTCTCCACTTCAAATCCATAGCATATACATTTTTCTCAGCACCACATTGCACTTACTCGAAAATTGACCACATAATTGCAAGTAAATCACTCCTCAGCAAATGCAAAAGAACGGAAATCATAACAAACAGTCTCTCAGACCACAGTGCAATCAAATTAGAACTCAGGATTAAGAAACTAACTCAGAACCATACAATTTCATGGAAATTGAACAACTGGATCTTGAATGTTGACTGGATAAACAATGAAATGAAGGCAGAAATAAACACGTTCTTCAAAACCAATGAGAACAAAGACACAATGTTCCAGAATCTCTGGGACACATTTAGAGCAGTGTCTAGAGGGAAACCTACAGCAATAAATGCCCACATGAGAAGCAAGGAGAGATCTAAAACTGACACCCTATCATCAAAACTGAAAGAGCAAGAGGAGAAAGATAAAAAAAAAACTCAAAAGCTAGCAGAAGACAGGAAATAACTAAGATCAGAGCAGAAGATAGAGACACAAAAAACCCTTCAAAAAATCAATAAATCCAGGAGCTAGTTTTTTGAAAAGATCAACAAAATAGACAGACTGCTAGCCAGATTAATAAAAAAGAAAGAGAAGAATCAAATAGATGCAATGAAAAACGATACAGGGGATATCACCACAGATCCCACAGAAATACAAACCACCATCAGAGATTATTACAAACAACTCTATGCACATAAACCAGTAAACGTGGAAGAAATTGATAAATTCCTGGACACTTGCACCCTCCCAAGCCTAAACCAGGAAGAAGTCAAAACCCTGAATAGACCAATAACAAGGGCTGAAGTTGAGGCAGCAATTAATAGCCTACCAACCAAAACAAAGCCCAGGTCCAGATGGGTTCACAGCCAAATTCTACCAGACATAAAAAGAGGAGCTGGTACCACTCCTTCTGAAACTATTCCAAACAATCCAAAAGAGAGAATCCTTCCCAAATCATTTTATGAGACCAACATCATCCTGATACCAAAACTTGGCAGAGACTCAACAAAAAAAGAAAACTTCAGGCCAATATCCAAGATGAACATAGATACAAAAATCTTCAATAAAATACTGGCAAACCAATTGCAACAGCACGTCAAAAAGCTTATCCATCATGATCAAGTAGGCTTCATCCTGGGATGCAAGGCTGGTCAACATACGCAAGTCTATAAACATAATCCACCACATAAACAGAACCAAGGACAAAAACTACATGATTATCTCAATAGATGCAGAGAAGGCCTTTGACAAAATTCAGCCGCCCTTTATGCTAAAAACTCTCAATAAACTAGGTATTGACAGACGTATCTCAAAATAATAAAAGCTATTTACGACAATCCCACAGCCAATATAATACTGAATGGTCAAAAACAGGAAGCAATCCCTTTGAAATCTGGCACTAGACAAGGATGTCCTCTCTCACCACTCCTATTCAACATAGTATTGGAAGTTCTAGCCAGAGCAATCAGACAAGAAAAAGAAATAAAGTGTATTCAATTAGGAAAGGAGGAAGTCAAATTATCTCTATTTGCAGATGACATGATTGTATATTCAGAAGACCCCATCGTCTGAGCTCAAAATCTCCTGAAACTGATAAGCGACTTCAGCAAAGTCTCAGGATACAAAATTAATGTGCAAGAAATCACAAGCATTCCTATACACCAATAATAGACTTAAAGAGAACCAAATCAAGAACAAACTACCATTCACAATTGCTACAAAGAGAATAAAATACCTAGGAATACAACCAGCAAAGGATGTAAAGGACCTCTTCAAGGAGAACTACAAAGCACTGCTTAACAAAATAAAGAGGACACAAACAGATGGGAAAACATTCCATGCTCATGGTTAGGAAGAATCAATATCGTGAAAATGGCCATACTGCCCAAAGTAATTTATAGATTCAACACTATCCCCATCAAGTTATTTATGACCCTCTTCACAGAACTGGAAAAAACCACCTTACACTTCATATGGAACCAAAAGAGAGCCCACATAGCCAAGATAATTCTAAGTAAAAAGAAGAAAACTGGAGACATCGTGCTACCTGACTTCAAACTTTACGACAAGGCTACAGTAATCAAAACAACATGGTACTGGTACCAAAACAGAGATATAGACCAATGGAACAGAAGAGGCCTCCAGAGGCAACGCCACACATCTACAACCATCTGATCTTTGACAAACCTAACAAAAACAAGCAATGGAGAAAGGATTCCCTGTTTAATACATGGTGTTGGATAACTGGCTAGCCATGTGCAGAAAGCAGAAACTGGACCTATTCCTGACACCTTACACTAAAATTAACTCCAGATGCATTAAACCCTTAAACATAAGACCTAACACCATAAAAACCCTAGAAGAAAACCTAGGCAAAACCATTCAGGACATAGGCATAGGCAAACACTTCATGACTGAAACACCAAAAGCATTGCCAACAAAAGCCAAAATAGACAAATGGGATCTAATTAAACTCCAGAGCTTCTGTACAGCAAAAGAAAAAATCATTAGAGTGAACTGGCAACCAACAGAATGGGAAAAAATTTTTGCAGTCTACCCCATCTGACAAAGGGCTAATATTCAGAATCTACAAAGAACTGAAAACAGATTTACCAAAAAAAACAAACAAACCCATTCAAAAGTGGATGAAGGATATGAACAGACACTTTTCAAAAGAAGACATTTAAGAGGCCAACAAACATATGAAAAAATGCTCATCATCACTGGTCATTAGAGAAATGCAAATCAAAACCACATTGAGATACCATCTCACGCCAGTTAGAATGGCGATCATTAAAAAATCTGGAGACAACAGATGCTGGAGAGGATGTAGAGAAATAGGAACACTCTTTACACTGTTGGTGGGAGTGCAAATTAGTTCAACCATTGTGGAAGACAGTGTGGTGATTCCTCAAGGAGAGAAATGCCATCTGACTGAGCAATCCCATTACTGGGTATATATCCAAAGGATTATAGATCATTCTATTATAAAGACACAGGCACATGTATGTTCATTGTAGCACTGTCTGCAATAGCAAAGACCTGGAACCAACTCAAATGCCCATGGATGACAGACTTGGACAAGGAAAATGTGGCACGTATACACCATGGAATACTATGCAGCCACAAAAAACGATGAGTTCGTGTCCTTTGTAGGGACATGGATGAATCTGGAAACCATCATTCTCAGCAAACTGACACTAGACAGAAAATCAAACACCGCATGTTCTCACTCATAGGTGGGTGTTGAACAATGAGAACACATGGACACAGGGGAGGGGAGCATCACACACTGGGGTCTGTTGCGGGGGGACTAAGGGAAGGACAGCGGCGGGGTAGGGAGGTTGGGGAGGGGATAACATGGGGGAAAAATGCCAGATATAGGTGATGAGGGGGGATGGAGGCAGCAAACCACATTGCCATGTAGGTACCTATGCAACAATCCTGCATGTTCTGCACATGTACCCCAGAACCTAAAGTGTAATAAAATAATATAGATATAGATATAACGAATTCTTATAAGTCTCCTGAGCATAAAGAGTCATTTTCCTCATCTATGGTATCACTCTACAATTTTAACTAACACTGGGGTAGAAACTGACCCTTTAGATGGAATTATATGTAATGTATATGCATGGCGTCCCTTGTGGAATCCTCTCATTGTACAATATTAGGGGGCACAAAAATAAATGGTACTGCCGGAGTTATGCAATGTAATAGCCAGCCCTGGTGGGGAATGGGAGGAAGGAACTGGGATGGGGGACCCTGGGAAAACAGCAGAATATGAAATGAAGTAAACATAATTAACAGCAACTTCATGGAAGATTGTGGTGGAACAGAAAGAGTACTGGCCAAGGAACCCAACAACCCTGGGTCCTGGTTCACAATCCAGTACTTATTGGTATGTGACCTTAGATAAAATCACTTCAGCTGTCTCCTCGCTTTAAAATGGAAATAAAAATTGCAACCATCTTTCTACTGGAAAGGATTACTGTGAGAATCTAACAATTATGCATGGGACATTGCTTTGTAAACTTGACTTTAATGGAAGATGCTACTATCTGGGGTATAGCTTCCCTACAGTCTGTCTCAAACTATGAAAACTCTTTTCTCTCTGGGATCCAAAATTTAATGTCCAAATGCTGCTGTTCTTAATTTTGTTCTTTCATGAGCATAGTGGGATATTTATTATTCTGTATAAACCATATAAAGCTGTTTTCATTTGTCAGTGTCCATTATTGATACTAGTTGTTCTATACAAAATATCCCCAAACTCAGTCTAGACTCAAGTCTCCTGGATGGAACACATTAGCTAAACAATCCTATAATTTAGAAATTATTTTTCTAGGGTAATACATGTAACTACCAATAATTATGCCTACTATTTTCCTGATTAAGATTCAGAACGTTGTTTGTTTTTAAACTGTTCCCAATTAGCTGTTTCAAAAAAAGTTTAATCTTATAAGCACTGCCGGCTTGACACAGTTGTAGATCTCAAGCTTCTTTTTGGCTTTTCTTATAAAAGTTGGGTCATGACAGAAAGAGAACTCTTTCCTGTTAATGAGTCACTGTATCTCGTGCCATCTTGCACCACAAGTGCACCCTTTCCACAACTTATTCTAATCAGAAGAATGAACTGCGTTTCACTTCTAGAACAAAGTGTCAGAGCATCCAAGGACACAGGTGCTGTAAAACTGCAAACCTAGACCACTAATTTTCTGTATATTTTCAGTATATTATGGTTTTAGTATGAATGTTGAAATGAATGAGCAATTGATCATCTATAAGGATTATTCTCCATCTAAGTCTAGAATTCAGGCTCAAAGTATTGCACTTTTCCTGCCCTAGAGTTTCTCTACCAGAAGAGGATAAATTCTAGACACAACCATTCTTCTAAGACAATTCTCCATTAATATCAGTATTTCTATAAGAAAATTCCAGTGTCAACTAAGTACTTGGAACCGTTTATATCCCTTTCTACTACAATTCTGGAAGCATAAAGAATTAGTTCCCTCTTCAACTAGTCATCAGAAGCTGCAGAGGTCATGACCGGGGTCCTTGTGAGGCTGGGGAAGTGGCCAAGTGAAGTTATTTTTTAAGCCAAGTATCTGTGTTTCAGGCACTGACTGAAATCTCAGAAAAACGGTCCTGTCTCTACAATGAATAAGGTTTATAAACTCTGGTTCCCCTAACCCAGTGGTTCTCAACCAGGGGCAGTTTTCCCCAGGAGACATATAGCAATGCCTGAAGACATGTTTGTCACGACTGAGGGTACAGAAGGTGCTATCGACATCTGGTGGTTAGAGGCCCGGGATGCAGCTAAACAACCAACACTATCCGAGAGACCTTCATCAACAAAACTTACCCAGTCCAAAAGTCCAAAACGTCAGTAGGTCTGAGCTCACAAAGCACTGCCCTAATGAGCAGGGCAGTATCTCTTACTAGAGAATATAAGACAGTCCTCAAATAAATCAAGTCCCTAAGACATAGTCTTCAATATTAAATGTCACTGTTTTTAAGCACTGAATATGCTTTCTTTCATAGTCTCTGGATGGAAAACACACACACACACACAAACATACACACACACATACACCTTTTAAGCACTGTTGCCACCTCCAGTCTCTTTTGATGTCATCCTTAAGAGCTTTACATAGAAGGAAAAGAGAGGAGTAAGCAGGTGTTAAGAAAGACAGGAAGTAATAGAAAGGAAAAATAAATGTAAAATGAAAAAAAAAAAAGCCCTATCCTTTCTCTGGGTTTGGACATAACACTCCAGTCAAACAAAAGAGGCATCCTGCTGGAGCCTATGAAGTTTTATTGCCACAGACATGAACATCATAAAATTTTCCAAAAGCTAAAACATGAAGTTTTGTTCCCTAGCTATCATAATCACAGTAAACAAATTCAACACATGGTACACAAAAGGTTTTTCATTTAGCTATTTCTATAGTAAGAAGAAATACAATTGTGTGATTTTAAAATTAAAATTATTGCTGGCATGGTGGCTGGTGCCTGTAATCCCAGCACTTTGGGAGGCCGAGGATGATGGATCACTTGAGGTCAGGAGTTCGAGACCTGCCTGGGCAACATGGTGAAACCCCATCTCCACTAAAATACAAAAATTAGCCACATGGTGGTACGCGCCCATAATCCCAGATACTCGGCAGGCTGAGGCGGGAGGCAGAGGCTGCAGTGAGCTAAGATCACACCACTGAACTCTAGCCTGGGCGACAGAGTGAGCCTCCCTCTCAAAAAAAAAAATTAAAATTATTTTCACAGACTCATTGGGCTTCACTGGTCAAGAACAGCACCTGAGCCTTCAGCACTGAGAATGTGAACCTGAGTACAACCCATAAGACCTTCCAGCCAGTAGCCATTTCATACTGTTCCTCATCGACACCATAGAGACATTACCAGAGCAGGCACTCTAAGGAAAAGTCAGCCAGGAAACTGAGAAGATGTATTTGGGGAACGCAAGATACCACCAAATTCACTGAGAGATTAATTTATTAATAGACACAATCTTAGAATCTCACTGTTGGATAGACAGAAAAAAACTGCCAATTGCTGTTTGAATCCTCTCAACACACACCGACCAAGAAGTCTGCCAGTCTGTTCCTGGACTCTTTGTCATGCCCATGTCACCCTCATGGTAGAACTAACATAATACCATTTCTCAGAGTGTCTGCTTACATACTGTTGGGTTCTGTAGGAACTAAGATGTATGGATCCTGTTGTCAATATCCACCAATTTTAAGAGCATAAGACCATGAGGGTGGAAATCAATATATTCTCTTGGGAAAGGTCCCCTTTGTTTTCTGTTTGCCTGTCTTCTGGTCTGGAAGCATAAATACAGGTATTTTGATGGCAGCTAACTTGGAACAATCTCTTCAACTCCACCTTGTTGCTTTCAATGGCCCCTTGCAATTCTCCTTGATACATCCAAGGTGGGGGTCAGGGCAACGCAGCAACACAGGATGAAGGAGATACACGGTGTTTGGTAAAGAGAAATTCACTCTTTCTTCTACTCTTCTCACCTTCCACCTACCAGCCCTTCAATCATGGAATCCCAGGTAGGTACCAATGTTGTCATGAGAAGTAGAGACTTCTCATTTCACTTTAAATTAGGTCAATCTCATAATTTTAAATGTTATCTAGAAATAGGTGGTCCCAAAACCGGTATCAGTCTAGTCTTCTCCTCTGATCTCCAGATTCACCATTCGAATGTCTAAAAGGCTCCTCAAACTTAACAAGTCCAAAATCAAACTATCTGCTTCCTCCCTAAATCTCCTACAATTGCCCCTCCTTCCAGGTGCATGAGCCAAACCTTAAAGTCACCTCTGACACTTCTGTCTCTATACCTCATATGCAATTCAGGTCTAGCTATGTATGTTTATATAGCTAGAATACAACCAGTTATCCCAACTTCTACCACTGGATATTAAGTAGAAAGACCAGACAGAATACTACTGCAGGGCTTCCAATCCTAAGAGGTTTGGTCTTCCAACTTCAACTCTTCGTTCCCCTTCAATCTACTCTCCACATAGCATTTAGGGATTCTATTAAAACATAAGTCAGATCCTATCACTCCTCTACTCAAAAGCATCCTTTCAGTGGCCTCCAAGGTCCTAAACAATCTAGCCCCCATTTTTCCCTCACCATCTCTTCTCTTCTTCCTCTTCATTCCACTCCATCCACCCTGGACTCCTTGATGTTTCTAGAACATACTTGGCCAGCACTCCTGCCTTTAGGCCTTTGCACTTGCTATTCTCTCTGCCTGGAACTTTCTTCCCACAGGTATCTGTGGGAAGATAATTATTTATTATCTTCCCCCTCCAGGGTGTAAGCTCCAGAAGGATGGGAGTTAGGAGTCTGATCTGTTCCCTGCTATATTCCCAGTGCTTAGAAGAGAGCCTCAAAGGTGGATAATTAATCATCTTTGAATATGTACTAGGAAGAAGAGAGTCTGAATCTCAAATCCCACAAATTACTTAGCTCCATGAAACAGTTGCTTAATAAATAGTTAAATGAGTGAAATAGAGATAGTCGTCAGAGACCTTTCTGTTTTGCACCTGAAAGCCACATTTGGAGACCACAGAGAACATGCATACCTATAATTAGATGAACTAGATGAACAATTCAGTATTAAAAGATAAGCCAAATATTTAAAGATCTGAAATATTTTTAAGTGAAACAAGTATATTAATAACCTTAAAATTTTTCCATATAAAGACAATTTTCTTCTATTTCCTTTCCTCTTTTGAATTTTATATCATGCCTATCTGAGTGAAAATGAAGGCAGAGACAAAACAAAGTGATTTAGAGATGGTCAGTAGAATGTTTTTTAGAAATGCATGAATTCTGTACTTAAGAATTTTAAATTGTCCCCCACTGCAGACACCTTCAATTAAGCCTATTCTAATCTTGGCTAAGTGAGAATCCAACTTCATAATTTCACTCCCAGGCACAGCTGTTTGACAAGTGCAGCAGGAGCCTGTCAAGACACTTGGCAGCATCATTCCTTTGGAACACAATGGGCTTTTTTTTTTCCTTTTTTTTTTTCTTTTGGCAACCCCTATTACTCACTGATGGTAATTAGTAAGCCATCTTTGGAGGAAATGTACAATCAGGCAACTAAAAATGCCTTTTATGAAACTCCTCCTTGAAAATAAATCATTGACACTGCAAATGGTCAATATGTACTCTTAATTTTAAACTAAATTGCCCATTTATTTACGAAGATCTACTTTCCTGACTCTGTGGCTAATGACATTCATTTTTTTCCAAAGTTCTGAATTCAAGAAAAGTGACGGTGACACAGTTGTTTATTTTGATTTACAATCTCAATAGCGTAAGCAATTTGTTCAGATTATACAGCTCTTTTCTCCATTATTTGCTCAGATTATACAGCTCTTTTCTTGACTGGTTCCATCATAAAGGCCTCATTCTATAGGAACAGCACAAAACCAGAGTTGCAATCTAAAGCTGGCCTACCCAGGACACATGATAGACAGGATCGGGGGTGACCCAAGCCAAAAGAAGCTGGAGTCCTCACCAGCAGTGGGTCCATGCACTAGGCTGCTGGGGGGAAATAACTGCTACAGGGAGGGGACAACTAGAGATAATTACAATAAACTCAATCCACGCCTCAAGAACCTGAATACTTCCCACCTCAATTTATGATGCAGTTTGGGGCTTTCAGAAGCAAACGGCACCTGTCCCATTGTCACACCTTTATAACAACTTGTATCCCAGTACACCTTCCACCAACACCTTAGACAAGTTTCGACAAGTGCAGCTGAATCACTTGAGATGGGCCAAAAGGTCAGGGCCCTGAAACTTTGTTAGCATGATTATCTAAAGCCACTGGAAAGTACTTTATGTGTTTCAGAGAACAGGTAGACTTTTCAACTACACAAAGCAGCTTTGTTCCCGTATATGTGACGCCTCCTAATTAGAATCAATGATTTTTTTTATTGTCGCTCCCGATAAGCTTGTTTGCCTAGCTTCATTTTCCTAAAACACTTTAAACGTTTCTAAGAAGGGCGAATGTCTGTAGAACACTGAGACAGGCCTTGACCCAGGGCTGTGGTATTGCATGATGTTTACAATTTGTCATCCTTGGGGGGTAATTTTGCAAGCTTAAACACACTAAAGGACATATTATAAAGAGCCAGGCAATTTCATTTTGTTTGAATATATTTATGGAAATGGACCAAAAGTGTCTATAGAGGCACATTGTCATTTTTTCCTTGAGTGTGTGCCAGTTCATGACCAAAAGCAAGCATTCAGAGAATAGAAGAGCATTTATGACTACATTGTGTGTATCAAATAAGCTACTTTATGAACAGATGGGGAATATTGTGTTTCAGGGTCTTAGTAAAATAGCCCTTCACACCAAATTTCTGTGCATGATGGTAGAACTCTCAGTGATTCATTTATAACCTTGCCCTTGATAATGAGCAGATCTCCCTTAAGAGTAAGTGCCTGTGAGACATGAAGACATCACACATACTCATGGCTTAGAAAGATGATGAGCCGGGGGGAATTGTGCACCAAGAACATGTAATTTGGACAAGGTGGGAAAAACTGAGTAATCCGCTTGAGATAAGGAGCATTTCCCCAGCAGTGGTGATTGTATGGCAACGGAATCCTTGGAGAGTCAATAAGAAAAAAAATGGTTGGGCTGGGAAAGATGTAGTAAGTTGAAAAGCAAGTTACAGGAGCCAGCACTGGTAAGAAAAAAATAAATGGTCTCTAAAGCTCTTTGATGAGACCGAGTTGCCACTCATGGAAAGCTCAAAGATCAAGACTGAAATGCTTTTTCTTTTCAAGGGGATACAGAAAACTGGGGTAAGTCAGAGGAGAAGTAGGGGACACTTCTAGATCCTTGTGGCAGAAACTATGCTCTGTGTTCACCAATACTGCATGTTTAAGTGTTCTGGACACACGGGAAGACCACCCTTTCCAACTGCCCTTGCAGTTAGTTGAGGTCATGTGACTGAGTGCTGCCCGACGGGATGAGAGAAGTCAAGCCTGTCACTTCTATGCCTGGATCCTAAAACCTCTCCACAATCCTCAACAATATCTCTTTCACCCTAGACTCAGATTTCAGAGCCATTAGGTTGAAGGATCCTGAGTCACTATATGATCATAAGGAGTTAGCCATATTAGAACAAGAACAAGAAATAAACTCTTATCATAGTAAGCTGCTGAGATTTGGGTTTAATTATTTTAATGTATTCCAATAGTACTCCCTTCTTATCATTTGCCTTTTTAAATATCACGTTACTGCCCAAGAGTATCTCTCATCTCATTCCTAAGCAGAGTGATCTCAGAGACTGTCAAGAGCAATGGAAAAATTAATTTGTTTTCAGATCAGAATAACGCAGGTTACCTAAAGAAAACACGTGGCTGGCATCATTTTCTGTGGAGCTAGAGAGAACAAACTGTTCTTTTCTTTCCTATGAATTCACTCAAAACAATTTTATTTCTTTATTTTTAACATTTTATTATAGGAAATTTCGAATCCTCACACACTGGAAATAATAGAACAATAAACCTCTATGAATCCATCACCTAGCTTCAAGTGTGTGTGTGTGTGTGTGTGTGTGTGTGTGTGTGTGTGTGTGTGCACATGCACATGTGCACATTTGAGGTCTACAGTATGTGAATCATTGAGCCACATGCTGTGGGTAGGACTCAAAGGTGAATAATTAATGATCTTTGAATATGTAGTAGGAAGAAGAGAGTCTGAATCTCAAATCCCACAAATTACTTAGCTCCAAGGGCGACAGTGAGAATTAAAGTAATATAGTAGCTCAGAATTGATGTAACATAGTCATTTTCTTTCACCTCCATTTCTCTGAAAGAGTTTTTGGTCTTATGGAAGAGGTTTAATACTTTCTTTCTAGTTAAAATGTAGCTACCCTTGGGGGAGCCAGCACACTGAATCTTTTCTCAGCTGTTCACCATTCTGTGTATGAATTTCTCTTTCCCACAGTTCTTTCCCAAAAGCAAGCCTCCATTCAATGGAGAGAAAAGTAAGGAGCAAGGCATGGGGCCTGTGAAGCAGCATGGAAACTCTGAGGAAAGAAGGCAGTAGGGGTCACCACAAACGAGATGAAGGACAAATTTCCATTTCAGAATTTTGTTTAAGGCTGAGTTCTCCATTTTCGCTTCATTACAACTGTTCTCCCAACCCCAAATCCATTCTCTTGGCTAATAAATCACCATTTGCTCTTTTCTGGACAATTTTCTTACTAGACACTGGGAGTAGGGATGGGGAAAGACAGTGACAAAAGAGAGTCAGCAGTACAATATTTGTCATCAAAACACACGCAACAGGCCCAATACCCAGGTCCCTACTTGAAAATGAAAGCACTTTCAAACAAACATTCTAAAGCACAGAAAAGAAAACTGTTCTGGTGAGAGAAGCCTGAGAAGCTGCCTCATACATTTTTAAAGCAAGGATCCAAGACCAATCAGATGCCCTCTCTAAAACACTCTGAATGCCTGAGTCCACTGACCTGAGCTTCAGCTGTGCTCTTTGGTCAACAGACAAATGACTCTACAACCTCGGGGTGGCTCAAACCCAGAAAAGGCTCATGCAGCCAGAGCAAGAAGCTCAAGTAACAAAAGGCAAGACTTTCTTTCATGCTGCCTTCCCCAGTCTAGAGAGACATGGGGCCCTGTGGTGTGCAGGACTGAATCACTGCGAACGGGTGCCATTTTGATGGGAATTGATTTAATTTGTTCTCCTCTAAACAGCTCAAGCATTTCACTCTGTTCTGTATTAATTCAGTCTGAGCAGAAAAAAAAATTCCAAAGTAAACCTCAGCAGTGAAGGAAAAAAATCTTGAAAAGGCTGACAAGTTCAGCATAATGAGCACCAGCCCAAACCTTTGTTTAACAGTACAATACTTCACTCTCTTTACAGATTATAAAGGAAATATTTAACTAATGGAAAGCTACTCATACACAGGATAATGTATGCAGCCTCTGTCCACATCTTAATCATTCTACATAATTGATCAAACAACTTTGGTCTCTAAGTCTTCCCCAGATTTTTAACTGTTTTCTTTAAAGTCCACAAAAGAAAATGCTTTCACGCTAGTCTACATGTACTTGTTTCCCTAGCTGATCACTTGGCATAAGACAAATGTGTGTTTCATATGATAGCTGCCAAGAGATATGTTTTAATGAGGAATTAAACTATAAGCTTTAAGAGACAATGGAGAAGGCCTGGGGAAGTCAAAGTTTCATTTCACATGCACTGAAACACAGTCCTTGCTACCTCGGTGATGCTACCCTCCTAAGATATTTTTTATTGATTAGATTTGTATTTATATTAACTAGGTTCACAATTCTTAAACATTATCCCTATTTGGTAGTATAAGTCCTTCATGACTTCTTCCAGCCTCACTTCTACTCCTACCTGGTCTTGGACCATCAAACTGCTTGGGAATTGTTTCCTCCTCTGTGCTCTTTCATACTCCTGTGCTATTTCACATGGTGGTGTGCAGGTTTAAACAGCCTCTTCTCTTTTCTCTCTTATAATTACTGTCTTCTTTCAGGATGCAGTGACCTCCTCTAACAAGCCTGCTCAAACTCTAAAGGCATACTTGGGAGATTCTTCCCCTAGTTTTTCCATTAAAAGTTTGCATAGCCACATATCACAGCCCTTGTTTTACTATTTACACTATTGTCAGCCCTAGCAGATTGTGAGCTCCCAAAGGGAATGTCTCATTTATTTCTGTACCTCCCAGGTAAGATACGGTACATGGTTTTCACTCAGTGATCCAAAGAATGAATGAACATGCAATGACTAGGCCTATCAGTATACATACATTCGGGTAAAGTAACTATATACCTTAGTTTTCCAGGACAGTCCTGATTTAGACTGACATTCCAGTGAGACAAACCCACTTTCACTCTCGAAAGTGTCCTGATTTGAAAAATAAAGTATATGCTCACCCTAATTTTAGAGCATTAGGCTATATATTTACCCAAGCATATTGCTTCTGCCAGCCCAGAAACTGGTCATATCATTTTTCAATTTCTCAACAACTTTTTAAACTAATCATTAAAATATTTTTCAAAATTCTCCTTCTAATAGATTAACCATTCTCCCATTCAAGCTCAGTACCTGTGGCCCAAGAAAAAATAAATAAATACAGTGCTGTGCAATAAAAACACACAGGTTTCATCCCACTTCCTCACCACATTCCTACCTATGCCAACCTCCTATATGAGTGATGACACCTATTAAACAGACTGGTCTTCCCTCTGGACAAAGGACACATGGCTTTCCAGAATTATAGCAGATGTAAAATCAAGCCTTCTGTGCTCAGGCTCTGGGTTCACCAGCCACAGATCCACTGTGAGGGTTATAACAAGCATTGTCTTATTGATAGTTTAGAAGCCCTGACTCAGTAATTACAGTAGAAACTAATAAAACTGCCTGGAAAAAAAAAATAGACATCTCTTTTCCAAATCGTTCTACTCCGAACTTGAAGAAAACTTTTCCGAAAGATCAAAAAGAATCAGATGACCTCTTCTTTTCGGAAAAATTAATGCGTTTGGTCTTTCACTCTACATGTTCAAATTCTACCTGGACCCAAAGATGACAACGTGACCACTCAAAGAAAAGGTAATCAAGAAATATTCCTAAGGTCAAAAGAACGTTTCTAACACATTGCCAAACTAATTTTCCACACTGGTGCAGTCTGACAGAACTACGAAAAACACATTTCAGAATCTATATATGAACAAATCTCCAAAGGTTGGACATACATTCCCTTAATCAGATCATTTATGAAAGATTTACATAATTCTTTGTAATTTTAAAGACACTATTCAAGGCATGAAATTAGAGAAAAACCACAAAACAAACACAAACTAAAAGGAACATTAACCATCATGTAGTTAATGATTTTGTTTAATGAGGATAAAGCCTCAAATATTTAACCTCTTAGGGTTGCTCTCATTATCTATTGTTTTTCATTAATCCTAGACTCACAGGGCAAAGAAACATAAACCACGATTAGCTCTGAAACATTTGCCCAAATCTGCAATGAATTTATTTTCAGGACAAAGTTCATGAAAGGTCAGTTCCCCAGGTAAACTGAATTCAATGCCTTCTAAAGGGAAACCAAAGTAAACCTTTACCAAACGGCAGGTTTCTAAACTGTGTTTTGGGATGTGAAATCCGATTTGACAGATGCCTTATAGAGTGTAGTCAATGCCCCATCTAATGAGAATTTCTGTGGTTTCGTTTTTACCTATACTAAGGGCTTTGTAATTCATGGTGACATATATGTGTCTACAGTATGTTGAACATGTATTTACACAGATAAATATGATTGTATCACTTATATAAAATTGCTGGGAAAGAAATCTTAAGATTTGGTTTTATTTTTTAAATCATTGAGTTTGCTTTTAATATCTGACAGACCGATGCCTTGTGGGATATGACTTGGAAGCTACACTGGTTCTGATCTTTACCAGATGTTCACTGGTGGTGTTTCAGCCTCAAGAGACAAAGAGGATATTAATGTTAATTTTATTTATTTAATCACATCAGGCAGATTTGATAAAGAGAAAATTCAATATTTTGGTAACTTACCAACTCTTGAGAAGTGTCCATAGTAGCAAAAGTGTTTTGAAGATCATTTTCTATTAAAAGCTGAAAGTCTGCATTGTGTTTGGAAGAGAGAACACTCTATCTTACCTTTAAAAATGGAAACAGTGTGACAGATTTGTCAGTTCCACTTCCAAATCAAGAAGGCAAGGAGGTGGCGACAATGTACACATGGCTCAGTACAAGACTCCTCCCAAACTCTAACTAATAATTGTAAAAAAAAGAATACTCAGAACGTGAAATAGACACTCAGTTGAAAGCCTTCTGCCACTATCAATCACTCTAATATCTTATCTTGTCTCTGAATTTTATTACAAGAGAGCATTAAACTTCCCAAATCATTGTCGGGACACTGATGATAATGTAGATATTATTGTCAGGACATTGATAATAAGTAGAGATGTACTTTCTACTAAACACTGCATTTCTGCATCTCAACAGAAGTAACAGGGTAGGTTTTTATTTATTTAGCACTAATGTCAGAACTGGGAAACTTTCATACTACTGGTTCTTAACCTTGGCTACCCATTAGAATCACCTTGGAAGCTGCATCCCAGGCCAATTATGTCACAAATTTTGAAGGTGGGACCCAGGTACGGGTGCTTCGTAAAGCTCCCCAGGTGATTCCAGTGTCCGCCAAGGTTAAAAACTACAGCCTCAGAAGCTCTAAGAATGAAACAGCTAAGTAACTTAACAGTCTTGGAAAAATCAATTTCTCTAGGCTTTGTTCTCATCTGAAAAGCTGGTATGGGTGGAAAGAAATTGGAGTGTGATACTAATTGGCTTTCATTTATTTTTAAATAAAAATATATTATAGTTATGAAATATTTCAAATAGGCAGTAAAGTATACCAAATAGTAAAACAGACACTTATGACACCTATATTACCACCATCAGGTTAAAATAACAATATTTTGCTATATCTGTTTCAGTTCTCTCTCTCTCTGGGAAAAAAAAGGGAAAGTAAAATCCTCACATCCCATCTCTTTCTATTTCTTTCCTTTTGAGATGTATCCACTATCCTAACCCTGCCCACATGATTTTACTGTTTAATCATATATTTATCTACAACTTATATAATATTGCCCAGTTTGTGTTTAAATATACATAAATTGTATTAATACCACATATACCCTTTTGCACATAATTTTTTCACTCAACATTGTTTTTTTAAATGCATCCATGTTAATAGATATATATGTAATGTATTTATGTGTATTTTAATTTTAAACTCCTTTATTATATTTCATTAGAAATAAGCCACAGTTTATTGACTTATCGATGGACAGTTACGTAATTTATACTTTTTAAAAAAACAAAAGCAATAAACACCTTTTTTCCTTTCTTCTTGCCACCATGTACAAAGGCTTCTCTAGGGTAGGCACCTAGACACAGTTTTATTGGATATACTCATCTTCAATGTTACTAGGTATTGCCAAATTGATCTCCAAAGTGGTTATACTAATTTAGTTTCTCCAACAATGCTAAAGTATGTCCACTTCTCCATACCCTTATTTATACTTGGTATTATGATAATTTATTCATTGTTGCCAATATGAGGATTATGAAGTGGTGATTAAGAATTATGCTTAGATGATATTTTCCTAAAGTCCCTGTGGTCATAGACCACATCAACACCAAGTCTTATCAAAATAACAATGGAAGTGAAGAACACCTTCCACAGCTTACAATGAATTTACATTTCCTCAAGATATGTCTTACAAGGCCAAAGCTGGCCATCAGGCCATAAAGAGGAATGGGGACATGGTTCCAGTTCTGTATTTATTTTCTTGAAATCATAATCCAACGTTACTTAAAAAGCACCACTGCCCAGTATCCAAGCCAAAGCAAATACTCTGGATTTTGCCAGGCAAAATGCCTGTAGAGAAATGAGTCAAATCATACAAAATTCAAAACTGGTCTTTGGTCAGTGACATTTTCATGAAAATCCGTGGGTGGGTAAAAGTTTTGAAAAATTCCTTTTTGCTATTGGATAAAATTCATCCAGGAAAAACAAGAAACATTTAAGTGGTGACCCACATTCCCCCTAATTCACTTATCAGCACTCCCTAGCCTGCTAGCACAACTGCTTTCAATCATATGTGAAGGCAAGTCATCAGCGTTTCTGATCCTAGCAACAGAGCCCTATTCCTCTACTCACTTTGCCTCCATCAGATAGGCAGACAAGCTTTCTCATGAGAAGCACCAACAGATAGAGCATGCCTAAGATCATTCAGAACACACTGGGCACGTTACCCAGCCATTGCACACTCTTCAACTTAATGGCAAAAAGATCTACACTAAAAACATTGTCAGGGTGCACTCTGTTGGAACCATTACTATGGATACTGTTAGGAACGATTAGTGTACATCTATGGTTTTGGGTTACACTTCATGTTGTTGTCCTTTTAGGAACATGAAACGGGTATGGGAAAGGGACAAATTCAGAGACTCCATGACTTGTTCTGACCTAATAATGTGAAACCTTGCCATCTGAGAAAAATTTAATAGAATTCCACAGTTGTACCTGAGAATGTTCAAATATTTTGATAACTCTGAGATTTACTAAGGTTGCAGTTGGTCTAAGCTCAGGAAGGTCAAAATAGAATGATTCAGCACCTAGAAATGACTATAGTTAATAGACAGCAGTGAATGGAGTCAGGTATATTTAAATATAATATTGCTAGATCCTGGTTTCCGACTAGCTGAAGTCTGCCTGTCTGTCTACAGAGGCCTTTACTTCTCAAGCCCTTTGCCACTGGATGGGAATGTCTCTGCAATCGAGGCCAGGCCTGGAAAGAGAGAAGCTGGTTGGGCTTTCCACAGAGGCAATAAGAAAGATATCTACAGAAGGGTAGAATCGGTTGGGTGGGAAAAGGAAAAGAACCCATTTTCTTCTTCCAGTAAGTTAACCAAATAATACATTCACAGCCCTCCCGCAGTTCTGTCACCTAGAATCCTGAGTGATGTGAATCCCAGGGTTCTGATAAGTCCGGGGAGTCATGGTCAGAGATTCTGAGAATGCGTTCTTTCATGCATGACATGGAATTTGCCATGAGGGAGGAGACCAGTGGCAGCCGCTTACTGTAAGCAAGCTGTCACTGAGTAGCCCTCTCACACACCCCTCTTTACCATAACTTCCAGAAGCTCTTTGTGCTGCTTGTAGTCATGGTCACCAAACACAATGTGGTCATCATTTCTTTCTTGGGTCAATAAGCTAAGCAAGTAAAAATGATGACTAACTCTATCATTCACAGAAAATAAATAGCAGTTAAACATACGTAAAACAAAAAATGGCCTGGGTCTTATAATTTAGACTGCTCCTAGCCCTGCAGTGTATGACACAGCCACAAAAACCAAAGATCACTTCACTTTTCCAAAAGAAGAATGTGGCCATTTTACTTGGCAAGAATCTTGAGCTTTGAATCAATTACCATCAGATTTTAAATAAGTGGGAGATGAAACATTTTAGTTGTAACAGTTGTATATGTCTGAACTCCAAGTCTATAAATACGCATTTGAAAAAGGCAGAAAAATGCATTTTTTCCGGGTGTATATCTACTTAAAAACCAGGTCTTCTATCTGTGGATTACAACTTAAGAGGACTGCTAAACTTTTACAGCAAAATTAATTGCTGCCAGTTGGCTATCACCCCACAAATCAAGCAAATTATATGTAGCAACATAACAGTTTTCAGAAGACATACTGCCTATGATATGTATGTTTTATAAGAAAATGAAGGCTTCCTGCTAAAAATATATAGCCCCAGAACTAGAATTGCAGCATTAGTCAGCTCCTACGAAACCCTATTTATTATTAGCACTATTACATGTGTAAATAAATGCGTTGTGGTCCTAGATTCGATACACTGTTAAATCACCAACCTGAATTTTATAAAGATTCCATCTAGAAGTGGGGGAGTGGGCAGATCAGGAGGAGAGAAATCACATCCCATTCCCATCCTGAACAATAAAATGAGAAGCTATGTATAAGCCTGCAAACATTAACCTATCAGCTTATTCTTTCACTAAACTATTTCTATTTTTGATATTCATCATGCACTTTAGCAAAAGTCAACTTTATAAAGTTATATGTCTTAGCAAAGTCTAGGAAGAGTAGGAAAATGGGGAAATCCTATTGCACAAAAATTAATTTTGCAATGCAAAAAATATTTTTCTGGATAATTCGAGCCTTTATATTTATTTTAGTAAAGCCAAATCCAGTAAACTATTTTCAGCCAGGATTAGTCAGAACTAAAAGGTTGGACTGTTTTCCTTCAGAGTCTGAATGTCTTTCCTGCCTGCAATAGGCTGGTGTGTTCCAGAGTAAATGAAATTGCCTTCAATTGCTTGTCTCTTACTGGCATTTTTAATGCACAACCCTAGTGACAGAGTAAGGTTTTGCCACCTGGAAAGTAATTATTCTTTTCACTCATATAACCTGGCATTCTCGCAATGTATCAGCTTCAGGTTTTCCTTGAGAAAAATCACAATGTGATGCATAACATAGTGACAGTAAATGTAATTCAATTCCATAAGAAATTCCTAAAACTCTTTCAAAAATACCTACTGGGCAGTGAAAAGGTGCTTTGAATACTTGCCTTATAGTGATCACCTGTTTGGTTTGCTTTAACACGAATCAGAAACCTTAGCCAATCTATAATCAAACATATACATGGTTCAGATTCTTTATCATCACTGACATACTACAGAAAGAAGGAACTCGGGCTGAGAAACCACAGCACAAATAAGGTTCTTTTCAAATTGATTTATGTATTTCACATAATTAGTGACCTGCGCCATACTCAATATCCAGGGAATACATAGAAATCTTAGACTCTAACTCTAAATGAAATATTTCTGTCCATCTAAACTAATATGAAACATATGTTCTTCTTTTTCCAAGACTTAAGTGAGCTGTCTGAGATTGTGCAAAGCCATCCTGTGATCCCCACGGGTGATGCCCTGCTTATAAACCCTGAGGGTTTCTGTGAGGTGTGAAATTGTTGTGAAATCATTTAAGAATCGTATTATTCAAAATAGTAAATTTTGCCAAGAAACAGAGAGAGTTCCAGGATGGATGTTGTGAAAGGCAGAGGCGAAGAGAAAGAGACATCAGGCCCACTTCCCTCAGCACCAAAGGCATCTCTGCTCTTTCTCCTCATACCTCTCTAAAAAAACTATCTCTTAAAATTAGTTGAGATCCTGTGAGATTTTGTTCCTGTGTATCCCCTGGGTGATTTTATCCCTACTATAAATCATTAACTAGTCTCTCAACCCTGGAAGGTACAGAGTGCAGGCATGCGGATGCATGTCGAAATAGTTTTTACTAGCCAAGTTGCTAAGTGGTGAGTTCCTTTTCAAATATCAAAACCACTCTTCTCCCCATCCCAAATTCTAGCCCGGTTACTCGAGGGAAGGAAAAGTCACTGAATATTTGCTTTGGAAAAGAACCAACGCTTGCTGATGTGCAGTCTGTGTCCTTCTGCTCTGGCGCATCCATGCACATTAAGGAAATTCAAAGTTGGTACCTGGCTGACATCTCCATTCCAAGATTTTAGACAGGGTGGCAACTGATCCCCTGCTGGGATGGATCATGTATATACCTTTGCAGAAGGAAATCTGGAACTGGAGAGCCACTAATCATGGAAGAAACCTTCCCCTTTCTCAAGCTGAAGAGGAGCCCCATCTCATGGATACCTAGACCACCACATGCGCAAACTCCATACAAGAAGAAAAGATCACCTGTCCCATGGGCCGAGTTGGGAAAAACATGTATGTGAAGCAAGCAGAGCCTTCAAGAGAGGTCACCCCTTGCGCTTGGGAAACTCACCGTACACTTGTTGGGCTTCTCCCCCGGAGTGGACTCGCATGTGGATCAGCAGTTTATAGCGGGCGTTGAAGGGCTTGTATCGTCGAGGGCAACCAGCCCAGAAGCAAGTAAAGTCCTCCCCTTTGCGCTGGTCAATGTGGACCTTCTCGATGTGCCGCACGAGCTCCTCCTGCTGGTCGTACAGGGCGCTGCAGTCGATCCAGCGGCAGCAGTGTTTGCCCCCCGACGTCATCCATCTCCCCCGTCATCGTCCAGGGTGGCCCCGGGCAAGGCCAAAGCCTGGGCGTGGGGCCCGAGCTCCGGATGGTGAAGGTGCGGGTGGGCGTGGTAGGGGGGTGGGGGACCTTGGGGCGGTGGCAGAGGAGGGAGAGGGGGCGCAGGGGGCAGGTCCAGGGCGCTGCCCGGGAACTCCTCCAGGCGCTCGGTCTTGAGCAGGCCGGCTGGCTGGCTGTCGGGGCCCGGCAGGCCGTGCTGCACCACCATGTTGTTGACCAGGCCTGGCTGGAGGCTGCCATGCTCCAGCTGCTGCATGCGCTCGTACTCCAGGGCCCCGTCCTCGCTGTAGGCAGGCAGCGCCAGGCCACCAGGGGCCACCAGCACGCCCTTCTGGCCGCTGGGCACCGGGCACGGCTGGGGAATGCAGCTGCCGCGCACGCCCAGGAAATGCCCGTAGACCTCTGGCTGTGGGGGGACATGTTGGCCGGGGAAGCCCTCGACCCGTTGATGTAGGCCACCAAGGACGTGGGCGACGTGCGGATGATGGTATTGAAATCTATCCCGATGCCATCAGACAGCGGGGGACAAGGACAGTGCTCTCTTCTTAGAGCGGGCCGAGTGGGACTTGGTGGACGAGTGCCGAGGACTAGGGTAAGGAGAGTGGCTATTTTCCATGCCAAAAAGGTAAGATGGCAAGGAGTTAGAGACACTATTGCTGGACATGGAGGTCCCGGGAGGAAGGCTAAGGAGGTCCCCTAAATCAATGCCATTTTGAGAGCCGTGGTTGGAGGAAAGCGAAGGGAAGGCCCTGTAGCCGTGAGACCACTCCTGCTTCACGCTCGAGGCCGACTGACTTTCCGTCAGACTCAAAGTCGTGGACGCCAAAGACTCACGCGAAATAAGGGACCTGGAACAGCAGCCAGAAAGGAAGAGAAAAAAAAAAGATAAACATTTTAGCAGGATACGGATTGCTTAAGAGCTAAAGGAACACTGCATTGACAATCCCTTAAGTATTTCCCCTAATTACATTCTCTGCTAAACACACATTCTTGGGCTGAGATAAAATCCAAGGCTTTTAGTTCCAGGTAAATAACATTTTACCAAGAAGAACAATAAAACCTAATGCTCGCTGAAATAATATAACAAAAGATCTATTGTTATAAATAATCTTAATACTTTAATAATAAATAGTCCTTGCTTTGTTTTTAAATAATGTTTTCAACATGGGGGAAAAATTAGAGACCTGGGAAAAATTACTGATATCTGTCAAGGCCAAACAAGTAAGTATTTGTTAAGCACCTACTGTCTGCAGCATATGACAGACTTTGCAGGCAATACAGATCTAAACAGAGTCCCAGCCTTCAAGTAAAATCTATTTGAGAAAGTAACATATAAACTCATGCTTTATTTGAAAAAAACAAAAACAAAAAAGTAAACCCTCAAAGTCAAAGGGTTGTCCAGGGGACTTAATAATTTCACAATTTAGTTTCACTGATATTAAGGAATTATTCTAATTTTTTTAAAAGATAATTCACATCGCCAGTACTTAGTCACATCAAATCATCCCGGGAAATGAAAAAAAAAAAATATGGATAAAACGCAGTTATAATATGTAAGGGAGTAAGCAACAAAGTGATAACAAGTCATATCTGGAATTACGCACTGGAGCCATGCAGGATTTAATCACACTTGCTAGTTGGGTTTTCTGTGAACTCTTGTCCTTAAATCCAAGCAGCTTTGGGCCAAGAGCAGATCGTTCACTTTCTGTAGTTCACTTTTGCAACAATTCCTCTCCTATTCTTCTTACCCCTTACAAAGCACACCCTATCTCTCACAATATATTAACTGCATATCAAAATGGTTCAGAATGTAGCTCTGGTCACTTTAAAATTCATTTTGCTTTACTGTGACGTGGTTGCCTTGAAAATAAAAATCACTTCTTGGCCTTTTGGCTAATATCAAGTGTGAACATAATTGAGGAGACAAACTGTGTCTCTTGGATGGAAAATTTGCCACAGAGGCAAGACATAACACACCGTATTTCTTGACTCAGACATGGTGTGGATCAGAAGAACTTGGCTTATTATATGTACCTGCATTGACTTTCTACTGAGATTTTTTTTCTGACAAAAAAATTAGTCAGAACAAAACATTATATAAAACGTGTGTCTTCTCAAAATGAACACATTAACTATTTCCAGCTGTTAAACATCAACCTGTGGCAAAGGAACTGAAGGAAAAGAGAAGCATTTTCATCCCACCTGTTCATCTTACTCCATTTCACAAAATGGAAGCCACAAACACCATTTCCTACAAGTATACCATATTAGTAAGAAAAACATCTCAGCTCTGAAACAGAGTACAAGGCGATAACACCATGATCGACGAAATGTTACCATCAAGTGAAGTAATGTTTACCAATGACAAACACAGCAGGAATTTACATGCAGTTGCCCTTGACATAGATTTTCCTCTTGGTCCACATCCTTACATTCAGGCTGTAGTCTTTTTGCAAGCCCCAAAGTGGTTTTGGAACCATCTACTTTTTAATTCCTCGAGGACACTTTTCAATTATTTTCCCAGCACACTTGCAGCATGTGGCTCTTCCTGCAGAGTTCAGCTGAACTCTCCTGGTGATTGGATGTCAAGGGCCTTTTGGTCTCTTCCCCAGTGAGATCCAGGAATTGCTTTCAGACCCAAACTAAATTAGTAGTCCTGTCATATATGAGGCAGAGACAACTGACTGCTTTACACCCTGAGGTTGAGAGGTTCATAGAACATAAAGAACCAGAGCTTTGGCAGAGCTGCATGCCTGAGTGGATGCACATTCTCAGGTGCTGCATTGCCTGTCACTGTCATACTGGAGCATATTAGATTGTTAAGCAGTGACTAGCAGACAGAAGTATGTTATCCATCTATATATACTTTGCTTATAAAATTGTATTACTTGGTTTCAGGGCAGCCTATAGTGAAACGTTCATTTGCTCCATTGTTGAGAGATGATTCTTGTTTCTCCCAAATTATACCCAAATATGGCTCAATTTAAATCTGAGCATAAACCCATGCAGGCACATTCTATAACTTCTTGGACATCTGAGTTTTTAAGAATTATCATATATTTTTCAGAAAGCAAATTCTATATTTTCATTAATGTATTAATAAGAACAGAGAACTCTCTCTTCTATCTCAAATACCTAATAAGAACAAAACTTCCCCAAATGGCCTTGCCTAGCAGCCAGTCTCCCTCCTGTGTGATTACTCAGATCTTTTAATCCTTCAAAGCTCTAATCCATGACATCTCTCCCCAATACACTAGCTCCCAGTGAGAGTTCTCTTCCCAAAGAAGTTGTATACTGTCTGCATCATGTCTTAAATGTAGCTAACTTCAGGCATCTGTGGGTGTTATATTCTTCAATAAATTTCAAAGCCTTTTAACAGAAGGGATCATTTTTATCTTCCCAGTGCCTACCAGAATGTAAGATACATACTAAGTACTAAAAAACCTGTTGATTAGGAAAGTAAATAATTAACAAATATAATGACAACTGAATATTTTTTATAGAGCTTACAAAGAATTTTCCCTATATATAATAATTTCATCTGATACAACCTGTCGGGTAAGTAAACTGGATTTTTAAAATAACTTTTTTTTTTTTTTTTGAGAGACAGAGTCTAGCTCTGTCACCCGGCTGGAATTCTGTGGCTCGATCTCTGCTCACTGCAACCTCTGCTTCCCCGGGTTCAAGCGATTCTCCTATCTCAGCCTCCCCGGTAACTGGGATTATAGGCACCCACCACCACGCCCTGCTAATTTTTATATTTTTAGTAGAGACGGGGTTTCACTGTGTTGCCAGGCTGGTCTCAAACCCCTGAACTTGTGATCTGCCTGCCTCGGCCTCCCAAAGTGCTGAGATTACAAGTGTGAGCCACCACACCCAGCCTTAAAATAACTTCTATTTTACAAAGAATAAAACAGGATTTGGGAAATTTTTCCCAGTGACACACACACCAAAGTTCTTAGAGAAATATAAATGAAGCTGTGCTTGAAAGGCTACTATTTCATACAAATTATCTACTGTTCTCCTTACATTGTATCCCACATGACCCACAATCCTCTGCTTGATATAACAGGCTTAAAGTCACACAAGCTATGATGGGCACCCAAATTTTCTGTTTTTCTGCAATAATACGTTGAATGAATGTGAATGGTTCCAAAGGATTCTCGCTTCTAACCCCCGCTGCTACCCACACCAGGCCCATGACAAAGAAAGTGACAGCTGTATCGTCATTTGAGAGCAATCTCCATTTCCATATCCTCATCTGATCCTAATGATATTATTTCTGCTGATTGGTTAATTTGGAACTATATGTAAAAGGAAAGGAGATGTATCTTGAACAAAATAAAACCATGAAAAATTCCGAAACCAGCAGCAAAAATGATTAGGGTGGCTGGTAAAGCAAGAACTCAGTAACCTGTATGGGGCCGTAAAAGCATGAGAGGCATGATGACAATGTTAGATGTGTGGTTCAATGTCAAGCTCAAAAGAAGTTCTAATAGATCACATGGACAATTCCTCAAGAGAAAAGATATATTTCCTATATATATTGATCATGAAAAAGATGGCCAGTCCTAGTCTGTCTGGAAATTTGCGTCTATGTGCCTCAGCAAATCCCCCAAAAGAATTAGTACTGTATCTAAAGACAGGATGCTTTATAAACTGTTAAAATTTACAGACAGCCTGGAGTGCATCCTCAGCCCCCTTAGACTTCTCTGACCTTTGTGGACATACTCTCAAAGGGAACCATCACCACTAATTTCTGATTCAGAAAATAAAACGCTAAATATGGTGCCTTTTTGGATATGAAATGACATTTGGTGATGGCTGAACTTTCTCACTGACAAGCGAAGCACTTGGACTTTCTGTGTCCTGGTCCCATCAGGTCTTAAAGAGAAATATTTGCAAGTAGTTTATGAATATTCAATCCTAAAATGCAGGATTACAATGTATGTGAAAACACTAGAAAAGCTAATTATGCTACAAAACCCATCCAGGTAGCATCTGATCTCTTCTACTGCTCAATGTTTGTTAGGTTGATATATGAAAATGCAGATGAAGTTATTGTATCAGTACCTCAGACTTGTCATTTTAGGAGAAATACATACAATGGTCTCCGTATTCGAGTTTTGGCAATGCGTAAATCAAGAATGTCTTCTGGATCTTCAAGATGGTAAGGTATAGTTTGCATTTATCATTAAGCACAGGCAATCAGAAATGATTGGGAAATTAATCTAGGCAAATATACAGCATTAGGGCATGATTCTTATCATTGGATTAAGTAGAATCCAACAAACCTAAGGAAAAAGAGCTTTTCCCAAGATGAACACCCCAAAAAAATACACCCAAAGAAAGCCAAAAGAAAAAATACAAGCAACCAGTAAATCTATGACAACTTCAATATTGTTAGTAATTAAGAATGCAAATTAAGATAAAATAACATTTTACAGATTAAACCATCAAAAGTTCTAAAAATAATAACGAATGGTATCTTAGAAAACAGGCACTCTCTTGGACTGCTAGTGAGTTTATAAACTGCTGGTGAGTTTCTGCAGTACAAATTGAGAATGCATATAAAAAGCCTCAAAACTCTTTTAACACAACAAATTTTACTTTTAAGAATATTCTAATCAGAATTGTGCAACAAAAGATCCAATTGTGCAACAGAGTTGATCCAATAAAGCACTATTTATAATATCTAAAGAAAAGGAAACAACTAAGTGCCAAGTAACAAAAGACTGATTTTTAAAATTATAATTTATTTATATACTTTGTTTATAACGTGGAATCCTGGACAGGAAGAAGCCATTATATGATGCTGAAAGAGGCTTTTATTATAAAAGTGTATAATGTATTAACTGGAAAAAGGTAATTAAAAACTACATAGATTACTAGATCAATTTAGTGGAAAGGAAAGCCTATGTTTATTGTATGTGTTTGAATACAAGTGGAAGGATGTATATCAAAATTCCACCCATGATTGTCTCTGGAGATAAGATTAAGGATGACTGTCATTTAATGCTTGGTACTTTTCCATATTTTCCACATTTTCTACAATGAATAAGAATTATATAATCAGGAAAAACAATACATTTTGCAGCTTTTCATAGGGCAGCATCTCTCAAACTGGACAGTTCATGCCCCCTTTTCCATTTCCATCCACTCCCAGCATGCCCCCAATGTATAAAACACTAAGCTGATTCTCTCTCCATCTTCTCTATATCTCTAGTAAAATGTTGAACTTTGCCTCTTATTGAACTGTTGCTTCTTATTCTTTCTCTCCACTGATGAAATACATAAACCAAGGATCACAAATAAATGCAACCTTTCCAAATTGCTAACAGTAGGTTCCATATTTCACCAAGCCAATTCCCAATTCCTATTTGCTCACCCTGAAAAAAAAATTCTATAGAAGGACTCAAAGAATAAATATCTAGTCAAAAACACTTGTCAGTGCATTGTTACGGTGTTGTCTTTTAAGGTTATAAAATTATGCTAAGGAATCAAATATGCCAGAAAACACCGAGATAATGACCCTTCTCTGCCTGACCCATAAAAAGGATTGCATAAGATACATGGCTTAAGCATCCTGTGCCCTGACTACTGTCAGTTTCACCATTAATTATGACTTCTGCCTTCAAGGCATGGGCTGGACTTGCCACAGAAAGAAAGCTGAAGGCTTCCCAATGACACCCACCCCATGAGCACAGTTCATTTTACATGCAGCACTCAGCAAGTCTGAGGAGTCCCTTAAGGCATAATCATCAATGGGAAAATGACAGCAGCTTCCCATCACAAAAAGTCACAGGTGAAAAACAAGTTTCTATCTCATGAAAAAATTGGCATAAATAAATGATTCAGGAACTCTGATTTCAGGGTCTCAAATAGTGACTAGGAGGGACAGCACAGAGATACAAAAGGGGGAAAACAGGGTTAGGAGGAAGGAAAGGAAGAAGACACAAGATCCCAGAACTGCAAGGCACAGAGCAGGTTACAGATCCCAAAGAACAGGAAGCAGAGGCTTAGAGAGCAAAATTCCTTTGCAAGATCATAGATATGGCAGAACCAGGACTAAGAGGCAGAAACTATGGATTGTGTTTTTCTAAGAAGATAACTTCTACAAGATAAAATAATTTATTTTGAACATAGAAATAGACCTTAAACACTGCACAGTATTTTGGTTTTATGCCCCCTTACACCTAATATCAACCTTGAGAGAAATAAAACTTTGTCTGAGGGGGTAATTTCCCTTTTCTATTTAATTCCCTCCCTTGGAGGTAGATACGTGGCATTTATAGTACCTACTTACTCTGGAACCTAATCGACATTGTGTTGAAATGTTATGTAACTCAAACAAGAAAGTATGCCTTTACAGATACGTCGGAAAGTCTTAAAATTTATGCTTTCTATCTTTACTCTCTCCACTAGGCCCCCTAAACTTCAACTATTATATTATGCAGACAGTAGGTACTTAACAATTACTTAAGTAGATGGGTAGCTGGATGGATGGACAGATGGACAAAACAGACAGTACAGCAGCCTGAACACTGCATCATATTCACAGAAAACCTGGCAAGTAAGATAGGTGTGCATGGACCATGCAAATTTGCTAGGCCATGATATGACTGCTTCACCAGAAACTGACAAATTTACACACCGTGTTTCAGTCAATGAGGCCCCACAATCTCAAATTAGGTATTCATTTCCCTCACACCACAAGACAGTAGGTATTAAACCATTCCTCCCAATTAAGATGATATGATGGCACATACTTAGTTTTTGACATATTCCCCTACAAACCTCAAATTGAGAGAGTTGCTTGAGTGTGTAAGTGTATGAGTTTTGTGTGTATGTGTGTGTATGTGTATTCAGAAAGAGAAGGGAAGACACTCGTGGGGTGTGTTTATACCATAAAGAAGGGGGAAAAAAAAGTTAACTTGAGACCTGGTATCTGAAGGAGGTATATTCAGGTTGGCTGCATTCATTGCCCTCTGTAAGCTAGGACTGATCTGGTTGCATGCTGTAGAGACCTGGCTTGCTGGAGGTGAAATGGGTCCCAGTCGCTGAACCATCATGGGACTGCTGGTGACCACTAGATTGTTGCAGCTGCCTTTTCCAATGGACTTGCACTGAGGCCCAAAGCCAAGAGCCCCTAAAAACAAATGAATCAGGTTAGCTTTCATGTCCCTTACATCAGAAATCAGTAAATACAGACATGTGCACGTTTATATCAGGACCCATCTTTAGAGACAGTCCTGGGATCATTTCTTTATTTTTTTAGTATTGGTGATACCAAAAGACTTTCTCTAATTCCAATGACAAAGCCATAATGCTATAATAGAAACCTTCCCATAATCAGCACTCACACAAAATGTGCTTAAATTTTACTCCTTCTGTGTAGGTTTCCAATTATATTAAAAATTCTATTTTATAATATCCTTACATAAAGGGTTAAGGTGGTAAGTAGATGGGATTACCTGTATCAAACAAAGTTTTTTCCTAGAATAGCTAATATCTTGAATCACCCAGCAAGGAAAGTTGACACTACTGGAAAAAAAAAAAAAAAAACTTGTTTAACTGGTTTACTTCATTCCAAATCTGTACTTCCAAAAAGTCTCTTTACAAGGATATAGTCTGGCTGTGTCTCTCTAACCTTGATTTTTTTCTCCTCATCTTAATACATTGTGATTGGACATGTACCCAATTTTTTAAAAAATCAGAATGAGAGAGTTATAAACAAAATGCTCATTTGTAAAACAACATGGTAACCAAATTGGACATAGATTTTTCATTTTCATTAGTAACAATTTTTCAGTGTAGTAAAAGTTGCTACATACCCAATGGGGAAAGAAAAAAGGAACCCACAAAACTCTGTGTCGTTATGGAAAAGTGAAAAGCAAAGAGTTGGAGAAAGGCAAACACTGCCATGACTCATTTATTAAAAAATAATAATGAGCTGAATCATTCTAGACATTCCTTTTACATGGGTGCACTTTTTCAAACCGTTTTTTGTCAACTACCTGGTCAAGTCTCAGTAACTATACACTCTGTTCCCATTTCTAGCAAACAAAATATATGTTATCTCAATCTCTAACAAATTAAGCTTTACATTTTTCTCAGCAAATTTCCCATCTTTTTTTGTTGATATATTTGGGATCAAAGTAGGAGGCAAAGTGTCACTGTCACTTTTCTTAGCTGTAGGGGGCATAATTTTCTATTTTGTTTTCCCCAAAATTAAATCAATAGCCCCAAAGTGCCATTACTTGTCACCTTCTGTAACATTCTTCTAAGAGTGCCCTCCTCCACAACAATAGGACAAACAAGACATTGGAGCAATCACTGTTTCCATCAATACAACCATATCTCAAAAATGCTGGGGGAATCACAGCATCATTAGCTGCCAGGAACCCTGGACTAGTGCAGCCTTATGGGACTAAATCCAAGTGGTAACTGACCTGCCCAAAATCACACAGGGATTTAAAGAGAGAACAGAAACTAATTCTATTAGAGTGTATGTTCATAACACCTGTGTGCTTAAATTTAGGCTCTGACATGCCTAGTTTATTCTTTGTACACGTTCCAAGATCATTCGCTGCAACAGAAATTTCTCTGATTTTCTCTCCCAGATACATAAACCTTTACCCCCTCCCCCACTGCAGTTTATATCTGATCCACCTTCTTGTGCCTTAAAAGATCAGTTGTAGATATTCTGTTTTCATAACTCATAAAGCACTGTATCATCAGGGCTTCATCTTGACACCAAGAATAGTAGGTACATTTTTATGTGATGTATCATAAATTTAATATCTTTAAAAATCTCCATAAGCTACATGCATTAGCTTTTCAAACTCCCTTTCTACCTTGAAAAAAAAGGCAAGGTGATGGTTCATATTAAGACTGAATGAATGAATTCTCTATATGAATTCTGTCCCCAGGTCCCATCGCTACTAGCCACTACTATTAAAAGCAACATCAAATATCAAGTATTCTGTCAAATTTAATGTCATATATTTATCCAAGAAATTCAGTCATTCGTTCCTGTTTCCTCTTCAGTAAAAAGGTATTAATTATCTATCTACCTCTAAAACAAAGACACAGCAGCTGGAACTGCATCCAATAAATATTACTTGACGGCAAACATACAAATAGATTATTTCATAAAACTAAAATGCCACATATTGTAAGGCGTATCATTATTTTAAGTACTAGTAAGAACATGAACTGCCAGTCCAACTAGTGCACGATGTCCAAGGTTTCAGAGATGCTGTAATGTAAAAACATGCACACCTTAGAGCCAATAAAAACTGACGTGATCACTGAAACATTTATTTTAACCCTTATCTTGTTCTTGCTCTTCTCGATGCCTGGAATGCCCTTACCCTAACTTACCCACCTAGTAAGCACCTCTGCATCTTTAAGGTCTCAATTCAAGGAAAACCTCCTATATGACCTCCTCTTCCACTACCTGTTAGGCAGATCTGACCACTGCTTCTTTCATTTGGCCACATCTCCCATCACACATGTGCCTCAGCACCTACACAGCACTTCAGGGAACTGAGCTCTTTAAATGCTTGCCATCCTCTCACTTTTATATTTACTGCTGTTTAAAGACAAAGCCGTTGTTTGAGGCATCTCTACTTCCTTAGCACCTAACCTAGGGTCTGGCGTACATTACTCAATAAACTCTATCCAGTGAAATTAGAATGAATGAATGAAAATAAAAGACACTTATAAGTGAATAGTAAATACTGACAAGTTATTCCACTGAAACCCTCCTGGTCATCTTTTTTGATAAACAGTGCCATTTTTCAAAAAACAGAAACAAAAAAACACTAGGTCAATCCTTTGATGCCTCTCCACAGAATTGCTAATAGGTCTGAACGGAATATGAAGCCAGCAGAGGTAGTAATTATAAATCCATCTTCCTGGGCCAGACTTTTACACTGGTCAAGACTGCCTGTGTAACTCTCTACCCTGGCTTCATACATTCACATTGTTTTCTTGCTTTGTAATAAAGAAATGTTAATTCTCTCCCTAATACCTCCATATTCTTACAATACTACCTCCTACTCCCAAATTTACTGGTCATCTTTAACCTCATCTAACCACAAATGGAATCACAAATGGTGTCCTTGAAGCATGAAAATTGACAATGAATTTCTTGGAAACATGTAAATGTTTGTGGTACAACTCTGAGGATGTTCTGGAAAATGGCATCATCTGTGTCACACATGCAGGCAAACAAGTTTGACCAAGAACAACTGTGCTCAATACAGCCATCTAAATTTTTCTTATAATGCCAGAAACATAATGAACACCTATACCTCCAGACTACTCAGAATTGTCCTGTGCCTTGTAGTGTAGGCTCTGGAGGCAGCTTGCCTGAGATCTGCTAGTTGGGTGGCTTAGGCAAATTACTTAACATTTTTGTGCTATATCTCCATGTCTTTGTCTTCTCATCTGCAAAACAGGAATAAAGTTAACCCTCCCTCTGATATGGTTTGGATCTGTGTCCCCACCCAAAATTCACATTCAACTGTAATGCCCAATTGTGGAGGTGGGGCCTGGTAGAAGGTGATCGGATCACAGGGATGGATCCTTCGTAAATGGTTCGGCACCACCCCTTTGGTGCTGTTCTCGTGATAAAGTTCTTATGAGATCTGGATGTTTCAAAGTGTGTGACACCTCCCCTTCTCTCTCTTCCTCCTGCTCCAGCCATGTAACATATGCCTGTTTCCCCTTTGCCTTCCACCATGATTGAAAGTTTCCTAAAGCCTCCCCCAGAAGCTGCTATGCTTCCCATTAAGCCTGCAGAACCATGAGCCAATTAAATCTCTTTTCTTTATAAATTACCCAGGCTCGGTTAATTCTTTATAGAAATGCAAGAACAGACTTATACAGAAGATTAGTACCAAGGAAGAGGGCACTGCCATAAAAATACCTGAAAATAACGGGAGCAGATTTGGAACTGGGTAATGGGCAGAGGTTGAAAGAATGTGGAGGACTCAGAAGAAGACAGGAACATGTGGAAAAAATTGGAACTTCCCAAAGACTGTCTGAATTGTAACCAAAATGCTGATAGTGACATAGACAGTGAAGTCCAGGCTGAGGAGGTCTCAGCTGGAATTGAGGAACTTGCTGGGAACTGGAGCAAAGGTCACCGTTATTACACATTAGCAAAGAAAGAGGTTATAGGCACTGTGTCCCTGCTCTAGGGATCTGTGGAACTTTGAATTTGAGAGTGACTTAGTGTCTCTGGGGGAATAAATTTCTAAGCAGCAAAGCAATCAAGATGCAGCCTGGCTGTTTCTAACAACCTACGTTCACATGTGTGAGCAAAGAAATGACCTGAAACTGGAAGTTATATTTAAAAGGGAAGCAGAGTGCAAAAGTTTGGAAAATTTACAGCCTGCACATGTGGTAGAAAAGAAAAAAGCATTTTCAGGAGAGGAATTCAAGCAGGGTGCAGAAATTTGCATAAGTAAAGAGGAGGCAAATACTGATAGCCAAGACAATGGTGGCAGGCCCCACAGGCATTTCAGAAACTTTCTGGCACCCCTCCCATCATAGGCCCAAAGGCCTAGGAGGAAAGAATGATTTTATGGGCAAGGCCCAGGGTCCTGCTGCACTGCACAGCCTTCAAACACTAATCCCTGCTCACAGCCACTCTAGCTCCAGTCTTGGCTCAAAGGGGCCCAGGTACAGCTCAGGCCTCTGCTTCAGAGGATGCAAACCCTAAGCCTTGGTGGCTTCCACATGGTCTTAAGCCTGTAGGTTCACAAGCAAGAGTTGAGGCTTGGGACTTTCTGCCTAGATTTTAGAGAATGTATGGAAAAGCCTGGATGTCCAGGTAGAAGCCTGCTTCAGGGGCAGAGGCCACATGGAGAACCTCTACTAGAGTCGCGTGGAGGTGAAATGTGGGTTGGAGCCTCCACACAGAGTCTCCACTGCAGTACTGCCTAATGGAGCTGTGACAAGAGGGCCACCATCTTCCAGACCCCAAAATGGTAGATGCACTGTCAGCTTGCACCCTGCACCTGGAAGAGCCACAGGTTCTCAATGCCAGCTCATGAAAACATGCCAGGGCTGCACCCTGAAAAGCCTCAGGAGCAGAGCTGCCCAAAGCCTTAGTAGCCCACCTCTTGCACCTGTGTGCCCTGGATGTGAAACAAGGAGTTAAAGGAGATTATTTGGGAGCTTTAAGATTTAATGACTGCCCTGTTGGGGTTGGGGCTTGCATGGGACTTATATCCCCTTTCTTTTGGCCAATTTCTGCCTTTTGGAATGGGAATGTTTACCCGATGCCTGTAATTCCATTGCATCTTAGCAGTAACTAACTTGCGTTTTTACTTTACAGGCTCATAGGTGGAAGAACTAGCCTTGTCTCAGATGAGTCTTTGGACATTGGACTTTTGAGTTAATGCTGGAATAAGTTAAGACTTTGGGGACTGTTGAGAAGGGAGGATTGTATTTTGCAACATGAGGATATGAGATTTGGGAGGGGTCAGGGATGGGATAATATGCTTTGGATCTGTGTCCCCACCCAAATCTCATGTTCAATTGTAATGCCCAATTTTGGAGGTGGGGCCTGGTGGGGAGGTGACTGGATCATCAGGATAGATCCTTCATGAAGGGTTTGGCACTGTCCCTTTGGTGCTATTCTCATTTTCGAGTTCCCATGAGATCTGGTTGTATAAAAATGTGTGGCACTGCCCCGGGCTCTCCCTTCCTCCTGCCGCAGCCATGTAAGATGTGACTGCTCTACCTTCATCTTCTGCTGTCATTGAAAGTTTCCTGAGGCCATCCCAGATGCTGTTATGCTTCCTGGGAAGCCTGCAGAACTGTGAGCCAATTAAACCTCTTTTCTTTATAAATTATCCAGTCTCAGGTATTTCTTTACAGCAATGTGAGAATGGACTAATACAATCTAATAAGGTTGTTGTGCATCTAGTATTAACAACATACGTAGAGGACTCAACACACTCTCAAGCACATAGTAGGCACTTAATGGATGTTAACTGCTATTGTTGTTGTTGCTATGATTGTTACACGCCTGTCATTGCTTTTTGGCTCCATTCTCTTTTTAAAGAAAACATTCCTTTATAATTCCTTGCACAAAACAAGATAGTAAATGAAGCTGTTTAATGCTCTTCTCATTTCCAATATTCTTTCTGCTTTAAGTCTACAGCCAATTTTTTTTTTTAAACCACGTGTCATCACAGGTAGAAGAAAAGTTTTCGATTGGCCAAGTTTGAATATTCCTTAGCTTGTTATTCCTGAAACAAACTGTACAACTTTTCTGACTACCAGATGTGCCAACTACTTGTGCACTGGTTTTCATTTTGAAAGACTGCTTATTTTTAGAGACTACACGATGTGTTTAAAAATGTGTTTACTGCTCAAATAAGGACCTAAGTGGATGGCATTCTGAGTCTGACATACATTCTAGCCAAAATCACTGTACGCTAGTAGGGAATGCAAACGTTTTGCATTTTCAAATTTCTGAACCTAGAGTTCACCTTAGCGGAGCATGTTTTTAATTAATGTCTCATTAGTTAAAAGGGTTCTCTTGAAGTCAAATGGCTGATTATGTCACTTATCACTACTGAGGCTGCATCCTTCAGAAATATTTATGTTTATCTACTGGTTCTAAAAATGACATAGATACAGGGGGGAACAAAATGAAATACATTTGGGAAAAGCAAAGAGAAGTAACCAACAGTAACGTTGTTATTGTTTGTTTATCTGACACTTATCAAATGCCAACCACTAGCCAGGCAGTCTGCAGAGACAATGGTGAGCAAGATTAACCCAGTCCCCCATGGAGCCCAGAGTCTGGCCATGAAGATGCACACCAAACCAACTATTCGTTATAAAAGAGGTGATCCCTGCTCCTAGGCTGGGTCACATGAAATGACATTCTTAATAGGTCCAAAATGACCATATAAGAGCAATTTCTATGTGATTCAACCTAACACATATGCAAGGTGTTACAGAAACAGAAATAGACTTATCAGGGCCTGCCTCCCGCCTTACTGGCTGTGTGATATTGGGAAGGTCCTTAAGGTCTCTGTGCCTCAGCACACTGTTCTAAAATAGGGACAGTAAGAATACCTAACTCATAAGGTTGTTCTGAGGATTAAAAAGTTTAGTAAATATTAATATATGCCTCACTACCACTAAGTAGCAGGGTTTTCTTCCCAAACTTGCCCTTGAAAACATTTTTAAAGCTACACACATGTCACAAGAATAGTACAATGAGCTTCAACTCTATCTAATGGTCTATCTATCTATCCATCTCTATATATAAACTTGTTTTTTTATTAATAGTATTAATTTTTCAACCATTTAGCAATAAGTTGCAGATTTCATGTCCTTCATTCCTAAATATATAACCACAATACAATCATCAAATTCAAGACATTAGCAATGATATAGTATTAGTATGTAATATACCATCTATACTCAAATGCTACTTATAGAACAATTGTTTTCTAATCCAGGATCATGCATTGCAAAGACAGGTTTTGAGACTCACACTCAGGTAAGCATTCAAGAATGGGATATCACCAACTAGGGTTGGGATATCTCTCGAGACTTGGGCACTCAAAGCAGACAGAGAAGTGGAAGATGGTGGAAGGAAAGAAGTGAGAGGTTAATAGTACACAGCACAGTAGTAAAGAGTGATAGATTTCCATCCTGGCTCCAGCACTGACAAGCTGTGTGACCGTGGACAAGTTACTTAAGTTCTCTGTGCCTCAGTATCATGATCTCTCAATGAGCTTAATACTAGCAGTTACCTCAGTTTAGAGAATTAAAAAGTCTAATATACGTAGTAGGGCCTGGCACTTAATAAATTCATTGTTAGTGCTATTTATATTTTATTGAAGAACTTGTCTCTTGTATGGTACCTTTCTGATACTGTTTCTAGTACCTCTTCTCCTGAGTGACCAGAAACAGCATGCTGATGCCTTCCTGCCCAAGACCTTCTTCACACACACACACACACACACACACACACGCAATGCGCGCGCGCACACACATACACACATCCATGCACACACACACCGTACATCTGTTGTCTCCTGAATGGGCTCCAGGCTTTATTTAGGCCACTCTTGTTCCTCACATCCATTTTCTTTTTCTCTCAGCTATTTTAGAAAAGAATGATTACTTCAAACTAAAGTGTCAATGACTAGCCAAATACCTCAAGAACATTTGACTACAAAATAATAATACAATAGAAAATAATTAAAATTTCAAAACTTGGCAAGAAAGACTGAAGGAATATTTTTTTTAAACCTCTCAACCATACCCTTTTATAGTGCAAACCTGTTTTATATAAGCCTGGCCCTTTTATTTCCTAGCAAGCACAAATTCAATACCCTATTGAAGTAGAGTTGAAAGGCAATTTACACCATCTGCAAATGAAGATTTTGCAACTTTGAGGCTCAAAGTTTCCCATTATTTCTAGTTCTAAGCACCTAACTATCCCTAACTGGCAAGACTTCTTTTAATAATGAAATTAATGCCTAATAAAAAAATATGAGTCTTATACCTCCTTCAAAAGCAAATAAATCCCAGATGCTATTGGAAAATATTTTGATTTTGCATGGGAAATGGTGGCTGGCCTCCACAGCTAGCTCATGGATGTTATGGTTATTTAGCAGAATAATTTTACCTCTTAGCCTTAGTTTCTTCCATCTCTAAAAGACAAATAATACTATACACCCTACGTGGTTGCTTCAAGGATTAGTGAGACCCAACATATATGATGTGCCTGCTCAGTAAAGAGTAGTTATAATTTTTGTTAATGTTATTGTCATCATTATGTTATGGAACAATATTTTTAGTCATGTAAATTGAGCCATAATGGGGAGAACGATTATCTAACTTAGGTGTGAAAAATGGTGGGTATGCTTCTTTCTAGTTCCTCATTTTTAAGGAAAGGAACTGTCTCTCAGTACGCCCTGGCCCTTCTCTGCCAAAGTAGAAAGAATAAGCGGGGATGAGTAATTCAGGAAACCCTTCTTGTTTTCCACTTTGGACTAAGCTTACCTACCCATGGAAAGACAGAGTTCTTTGCCACATGATATATTCCTTACCTAGGAGTCTAGTCCTAAAAGAGCTGCCCTGGACTAGGTAGGTAAGATGGCCTAATTCTATGGTCCAGTCAGCAGGTCCACTGGATGCTCACACAAAGCTATGCCTTCCAACACATCCTCTATCAGAAAAAAAAAAGAGATATTCTGGTGGGGAAGAAATATAATATTTATTGTGGGTCTCCTCATAGCCCCAGAATTATGTTAGGAATTATGGTGAATACATTTCACCCCTGAGGTTTATTAGCTTAGCACACGTCAAAGCATTGTCTAGAACTGTCTATTTAGATAGCATTATCTCTCTTTTATTTGGGATTACCTTTTATTGCTATTTTAAATTTAAAAATAATATGTATTTGTGTATGTGTGCATGTGCTTTAAAAGGCAAATAATGCAAAGGTATAAAAAGAAAAAGCTCATATTCTCCCCCCAACCCATGTCATTCCCTTAAGATAATCAACTCTAACGGCCTAACATGTATCCTCGCACATTCTTCTCTGAATTCATTCAAATATGAGTATGTATGTTCTAATTTTGAAGGCAATGTAAGTTAGGCACACATTGACCCCTATATTCTTGAGAGAAGTCACCAAATTATGACTGTTTTGATAAAGAATAATATCTCTAAACTAATATGGAAATAACATATCTAATATAATATACATATTCATTCTTATATCCTAATGAAACATAGATGCTCACCAATAAGCAAAGTACAGAATCTTAGGCAAGGCATAGTATCAATCCAAACCTTTCCTCTTTTCTCAAATGGGAGAAGTATCAAGTATATGAAAGAACTTTGAAAAATATATGCTTTCATCACAGAAAGAAACAGGTACCCTTCTGTCTCATATGCTATGCAAAAACAGATCAATGAAGGTAAGCACAGATCATCAATTTCTCTCACCTTTCATGAATACTTCTCCCTAGAGCTAGAAACATCCTGCATACCAAACACCCTAGGCTTGTTATATAGTGTTTTGTCAAATTCGTAATATTCCACTGCTGAGATACATTAGTAACAATTTAATGAATATATGTGAATGTGTGGTGTATTACTCTGAAATACAATAAGGCATGGCTAAATGGCTAAGAACACCAAAGGATGAGAATCAGAATGAAATAACCGGCTCCTACATTCAGGGGCAAAGCAATTCAATTTGGCAATTGTAACAATTGCTCAAAACTGTGTGAAACCTATGGGAGATGAGGAATGCTATATAACATCCTGCCTCCATAGAGCTCACAGTCTCTGAAACGATAAGATATACTTACCTAGGAACAATTGGATAATGTTGCTGGACTGTTCAGAGTTAAGCAGGAAGCTAAATCATAGAGACAGGAGCTCAGAGGAGGAAGGCAATCTCTTTGTACTAGGTAATTCATCAAAGAAGAAGAGTATCAACTACAAATACATCTCCCAAAGTCCTTCAGGATGTCTAAAGATGTTGAGTGACAATTAAGGCAGCCTCATGGAGATGTCCATGGACAATAACTCTGAGAACCCCTAATAACAAAAAAGTTAAACATATATCTTTACTATAAGTCTTCTCAGAGGCTTTAAAAATGTAAATGTATATTACAAATGTCCCAGAAGGGCAAATAATATTTAAAATACATTTGTTTAGGGAGGCTCTTTCCCAGGGACTTACCTAAGACTAGCATTCTAAGGAACACCCTTTAGAAAACATTAAGCTAAAACATGAAGGAAGAATGAGTGCAGCAAATGAGAAGGAAGTAGTAGGGTATAGACACAGAAACAAAAGGGAGGAGGCACAGTGTGTCCTGGAGAAATAAAGATGAGCTAGAGCTGCCTACAAGAGGGGGCTCTGACCAGGAGAAAGGGAGAGGACAGAGCTTAGAGGATTGGTTCAGTCAGCCCTGAAGAACTATTTAAAAGCCATTACTTATCCAATGGCGGTTCAAACCTGGCTACATATTAGCATCACCAGGGAAGCTTCTCAAATGCAAATTCCTAGGCTCCACTGCAAACCAACTAAACCAGATGATGCTGGTATGATTAGTCAGCTAATGTTCACCCGGGACCCTGTGGTAGTGGCGTATCCCATTGGAAGCAGAGTTCACCCAAGACTAATCTGGAAGAGATGAGAGAAAGGTTGGAGGAGCACATGAACCAGCTGCATAGACAGTGTGGCAGCCACAGGGTGGTAAACAAAAAAATAGAAAACAATGGTTATGAAGCAAGTTAAAGGAAGGATTTTATAATTAGTTCTGCTAAAGATTTAGGCGATAACATTTAATGGGAGAGAGGGGGTCATATAATGTCTGTTGTGTGACATCATTCCAAAGACAGCCAATAAATAGGTCAAATCTGAACCCAGGGAGATTCCCATGAATCATGCAATCTCCCACCACCGTGTCCTCAGGAGTTCAGTTTGAATCTTCCATGTTTATCCCACAAAGAATATAACTTTCACACCAACATTCTTCCAAACTTAGTCAGCATTCAGGAATGCTGTCCACCAAGTATGGAATCACCAGCATTACTCACTGCATTTCATCCCTGAATTAAATGGAATCACATTTATACCCAAGAGATTAGAAAGTATCATATTCTTTTCTGTACCACTCAGTGCCCTGGATTCCTGCGCATGAAGCCTCAATCTTGTTCCCCACCAGTGGGCACTCCCGATAAGATGATATTAAGAACCCACAGTTCTGAACCACTTCATAAGGATGCAAACATAAATTAAACAATATTCCTGGAGTTTATATTCTAAAGTCCCATCCGTCAGCTATTGTACATCAATTATCAACTAATTAGTAGAGAGTGCTTATGCTGACCCTTCTGTTCTCTTTTGTAATGATTTACCAAGTTAACTGAAAGCTTCTCTGCCCCATAGAGACTCTTAGTATAGCAAGAGTGTTAAATAAAGTTCACCAACAATTAGGCTGGAAAAACCAAAGAGGAAATGTAAGAACATTTACTGCTTCTCCCTTCACAAATTTTCTAGCAATCCCAGGGGAAGAAAGCAGATATATTTGTTAGCTAAGCAAACAAGTACTCTAAAAAACTGAACACCAGTAGAGGCACAACTTAGTAATTTACTACTCACAGATCAGGCATTTGTATATTGTGTCCCTGCTCTGTGCTACACTATACACTCTAGGGATCATGGACACACAGATGTGTCAAATCATTCTCACCTACCATCTAATTTAATAGGCTTAGATCAAGCCTCATCTGGTGGATTCATCTGTGAAAAACATATAAAAGTGGAATTATTATGCTTACTGTAGAAGAAGAGGACTTCCACAAATATAAGAAAGAATGAAAGGAAGGGAGGGAGAATGCATATTGTCATGGGAGAAAACTGCCTCAGTTTCCCAAAGACACATTTACTGGGTATTAGGCTTGGTCCTAGGCCATAGGGCTAGCCTTTGGTCAAAGATCTTCCAACCAACCGGAGAGAGTTTTAACTAACACAACAAACAATTGGGAAACACCTAATCTTAAACTGAGTTGCCTTGCTGCTGAGTACAAAAACAGCTCAAACAAGGAAAAGATCTGTATAAACTGGAGGAGGCTTAATAGAGGAGTGAGACTTCAGGTGAGCCTTTTAATGGCGGTGGTGGGGGTGCGGTATGAAGAGCTGAATGGCCAAAATGAAGTGAGGGGCATGCGCTGAGAAATTATTATGGAGGCAGCATTGGGGAAGCAGTAAAGAATGAGACACTAGGGCCAGAATAGCTTCACTTACTAGCTGTGTGACCTTGGCCAAATGCCTTAAACTCTCTGTGCCTCTATTTCCCAGTCTGAGAACTGAGGATGATACCTGTTCCCACCTTCATAAGGCTATTTGGAGTACTAAATAAGTCATGTATGCAGACCACTTAAAACAGTTTCCAGCACACAGTAAGTACTGTATAAGCTGTAAGCATTCATATTATTACTAAGGTGTTATCAGATTGCACACAACCTCCAAAACCAGGCACCCCAAAAGCTACAGTAGGTTTGTAAGCAGGGGTATGTTGTCAGGAGGGAGCAAGAAGAGAACAGTCTAACTATTTCCCATACATTTGGAAGCAGAGCAAAGGCTGAAGGCAGGAAACCAAGCTAGGAAGATGTTGCCCTGATTTCAGGATGAGACCAGGCCGGGAGGAGGCAAATGGAGCAAACAGGACTAGCCCAATTTATCTTATTAAGAAAACAGGTAAGATGGTTGCTGAAGTGCCTTTAGGAAGTACTAGATTCAAAACCTTTCTTCCATAAATCAAGGTTGTATGTCTCCCCCACCTGCCTTTCCCCCTGCCCCAAGACAACCAAAAGCAGAGGCTGGGTGAGAAATGGCAAAGATGCCTGTGGGTGAGAACCGTCACTGTATGGAGCAATGACTGGTATCCCCCACATAGCAAGTGCTCACCAAATATCTGTTGGATGAATAGGTGATGAACACAACTTGTAAGAATAATTCCTAAGTCAAGCACAGTCCAAGGCCACGAATCAAATTGAGCAGTTCCTCTGAAATGTGTGAGTTATGATGCTGAAGAAGACAGAGGTCCCTGATGGACACAACTGTTGATATGTCTCTAAATCACTGGACAGCCAGAAATATTACTCATTTGCCCTCCTCTGTCAATATTCCCTCCTGTTACATACAGATATACACAAACACATTCAATGTGAAAGGGAGGGTAGTCTAAGCCAGCAGTCGCTAACCTTTTTGGCACCAGGGACTGGTTTCATGGAAGACAATTTTTCCACAAACTGGGAGGTTGGGGGGGGTTGGGGGGGCGGTTCAAGATGAAACTGTTCCACCTCAGATCATGAGGTATTACTAGTTAGAATATCATAAGGAGCACACAACCTAGATCCCTCACATGCACAGTTCACGATTGGGTTCCTGCCTCTGAGAATCTAATGCCACTGCTGATCTCACAGGAGGCAGAGCTTGGGCTGCAACGCCCGCTGCCTACCTGCTTACCCCTCCTGCTGTGTGGCCTGGTTCATAACAGACCACTGACCCATACAGGTCCACGGCCCGGCAGTTGGACACCCCCTGTCTAAGCTACTCAATATGAATCAATGGGAGGTTTTTTCTAGTATCTAAGAGCTGGTTCAGAGGCAAATCCCGAGCCAATTCTTCACATTAGATATAATTTCTTAGTATCTAAAAGGCACATCTTACACAGTCGTAATAGCCACCAGACCAGGTGGATCACTTGAGCTCTGGAGTTCGAGACCAGCCTGGGCAACATGGCAAAATGCTGTCTCTACAAAAAATACAAAAATTAGCCAGGCATGGTGGCGCATGCTTATAATCCCAACTACCTGTGGGGCTGAGGTGGGAGAATTGCTCTAAACCTGGGAGGTCAAGGCTACAGTGAACCAGGATGCCACTGCACTCCAGCCTGGGTGACAAAGTGAGACCCTGTCTCAAAAACAAAAACAAAACAAAACAAAAAAGCCGCAGACTACCTTTGTTTTTCCCCAACTAGTAATTTCCCATTACTGCCCAAAAAAGACAGATTCTGTATCATAAATTGTTTCTGTTCCATATTCTGCATGGGCTTGCAAGTCCAGATGGGATGCCCAGAAGCCTCAGACCCAGAGGGAAGGTTATATTATTTTGCATTAAAATTAACTCACCAATACTTCCAAGAAATGGAAAGTACGCAGCTCTCCTCCCAGAAGTCCTCTAGAGCTGCTCAACTGTCTTATGGGCTAGATACCCTTTTCTCCTCTGGACTGTAGATTCTTAACTCTGAGCTCCAAAGCCCATTCAGCGACTCTATGTTTATGGCAAGAAAATTCAGTGAGCTATTATTTGTATTTTGTGCTCCTTCATCTCAAGACAGGTTATTATAAAAGGGCCAAGAGTAGACACTGTCTTGAATTCATCTTATCTTCTTTTTATTTTTTTTACTTTTTGAGATGGAGTTTTGCTCTTGTTTCCCAGGCTGGAATGATCTCCTGCTCACTGCAACCTCTACCTCCCAGGTTCAAGTGATTCTCCTACCTCAGCCTCCTGAGTAGCTGGGATTGTAGGTACAGGCCACCATACCCGGCTAATTTTTTTGTATTTTTAGTAGAGACGCGGTTTCATCATGTTGGCCAGGCTGGTCTTGAACTCCTGACCTCAGGTGATCCACCTGCCTCAGCCTCCCAAAGTGCCGGGATTACAGGTGTGAACCACCATGCCCAGCCCAATTTATCTCTCTTACAGCCTTGTGTAAAAATCTAAATTCACTGAGATTATTCCAGGTGCTCTGAAGGTGGCAGAGCCTTCTGAAAGAGGAGAGTGCCTCTAAGAGGGAGACAGGAGGAGAGAAAGAGGTGGGATTGCCCAAAGTCTGGGAAGAACAATAGTTTGATGGTCCCTTAGTAAGGCAGTTCCCAAGGAAGGCAGTGAGGGTAAAGGCATGGCCGCATGGCTAACATACAAGGCCAGACCTTTGGGCCTGGGCTCCCAGCTCCAGCAAAACCTCCTGTGTCCAAGCAATGCACACAGCAGCAGACTCCTAGAGGACATGTGGGGCTTGGTCAAGGCAGCTCAGCAGTAACCTGACAGTAAGAAAAGCTCCTGAATATTCTCTCTAAAGACCCTGGGATACTGTGTCACCTTGGTAGCATATTAGGCCACTCTAGCTAGAACTACTAGATTAAATTTCCCACTAATAAGTAAGATGGAATCTTGGCATCCTATTTGTTGTGATTTAAAGGAAATAATTTAAAGAACCATCTCTTGTATACATGAATTGGTAGAGAAGTTATACTACAGATTTGCTTAAAATTGGAGAGGTAGGAAGGCTGAATATCTACCTTTTGGCTCAGAAAACTATCATTGATATAAATCACATAACTTTAACTAAAATATCAAAATATAAAAATAAAATTTTAACATCAGAAATCTCAACACACAGGCAATCTGGCTCAGTCCTACATAATGTTCAATTCCCTTCTGTTTCTTTTATTTAATGCTATTTTTTAACTTAGAACTAGAGTAATGTAAGCATTTCTGTAACATGATTGGAACATGAGTTAGTATCAAAGTAAATGTGACTTTCATCTCTGCACCTTGTAGATGCAAATCCAGACATTGTACCAGGAATAACTCCCAACTAATAATATCTGAAATTAGGTCAAAAAATGAGGAAGAACAGAGTAGGTGCTCACTTCTCAACCCAAGTTCTTTCCCAGACAAAGCGAAAAAAAGCAACCATAATACATATTGATGCCAGTATGAAAAAATCTAAATTAAGAGTTGGGCTTATGTTCTCCCTAAAATAATACTATTTTAAAAGTAGTAGTAGTTATTTATCTGAATTTGAATGCTAACGCTCAGATAAACATGAATAAAAAGTTAAATGCTAATCAAGTTGATAGCTTATTCCCTGAATAATATATAAAATCTTAGAAGGGAGTAAATAACACATAATAAACAACATAAGATCCTATGGCTTTCAATGTTAATGAGAAAGAAGAAACAAAATCCTAATTATCAAAGGGTCGAATTAAGTAAAGGACTTAGCTTGGGGGTTAGAGTGCCCCCTCATTCAACTGTTCCAGGTGAATCAAATTATAAACTCTGCCAGGAATGTCCTCTCCTGTGTTCTAAATATTCCACAGCAAAACAAAAATAACAATAGTACAGGTAGAAATCTCACTTTGATCTTCTTGTACAATGAGGGGGAATACAAACCTTGAAACAAATCCACAGTTTGAAATAAAATATTATAATAAATCCCCAAAAGTCACTGGGTAATATTAGCACCTTACAATAGGCAGGAAAATTATGAAGAGATCTCCAAAAATATTTCCAATAAGGAAGACCGTTAGATATTAATCTCAGCAAGCTTGTACCAACTCTAAAGTCTTAAAAAATGGAATCAATACAATTTCCTTCCAAACCTAACCCATCTAAGTGTATGAAAATTTCACACTTAAGGATATGCATGTTTCAGAGAAATTTTGAGAAATCATATTATGTTTTAAGGCTGAAAGATTAGTGAGGAAATAAATCACTTTGGCCAAAATTTCACAATATCCACTTCCCTTTCTTCTCTTATAGCTATTAAGTACTAGTTAGCCAAACCTACTCTCTGACATACTCACCTTGCAAAATATCCAGAAAAAAGGAGAAAAGCATAAATGACAAACAGAAACTGTGTAAATGTAAGGTGTATAACATGATAATTTGACATTCATATACACTGTGAAACAATTACCACAAGCCATAGTCAACATACCCATAATGGTTACCTGTAGTGCGTGCATGCGTGTGTGTGTGTGTGTGTGCGCGCACGTGTGTGTGTGTGTGTGTGTTTGTGTGTGGTGAGAAGTTAAGATCTACTCTCTTGGCCGGGCACAGTGACTCTCCTGTAATCCCAGCACTTTGGAAGGCTGAGGTGAGTGATCATCTGAGGTCAGGAGTTCAAAACCAGGCAGTAAACATGATAAAAGCCTGTCTCTACTAAAAATACAAAAATTAGCCAGGCATGGGGGCTGGTGCCTGTAATGTCAGCTACTCAGGAGGCTGAGGCAGGAGAATTGCTTGAACCTGGGATGTGGAGGTGGTAGTGAGCCGAGATTACACCACTGCACTCCAGCCTGGGCAACAGAGCAAGACTCCATCTTTTAAAAAAAAAAAAGAAAAGAAAAGATCTACTCTTTTAATAAATTTTAGGTAAACAATACAGTATTGTCAACTATGGTCACCACACTGTGCGTGAGCAATCTCCAGAACGTACTCATCTTGCATTCACTGAAACTTTGTACTCTTGACCAATATCTCCCATTTCCCCCACCTCCCAACCCCTGACAACTACTATTCTACCCTCCTCTGGTGGAGTTCCGGTATCTTAGACTCCACACCTAAGTGAGATCAGCCAGTATTTGTCTTTCTGTAGTATCTTTTGTCTTTTTCTATTAAGCCTGCTGAACTATCTATGGTGAAACCGTCTAAATGTTTGGAAGAGATTTTCACCATCTTCAGAATTCTAGGATCGATCAAGCCAGTGAGAAAGAAGAGAGAATAGACGATCTTCTCCCCTTCCTGTTTAAACATAGCGAGCACCTTTGTATGGAAAGATTTTCCCACTATCTTCTTTCAAAAATGTGTCAGCATGGTTTGAGGGAGGGTGGGACAACAGGCAAGTGGGAGAGATGTTATTGGACCTCAGGGAGAAGGCAAGGGAACAAAGATTGAGAAACCTTGCTCCATAAATGCTGTCCTGCCATCTGCACACCACAGCACAAGAATGCTAGTAACACCTTGGTCCAAAGGAAGATAGAATAGAGTCCGAAAGAAATCTGAAAAGGAAGGCAAGATAATTCTAGGCTCAACCAACTTGTTTTTTGACACGTAGCCTTGAAAAGAACAATTTTACCTCAGAAACTTGGCAAATGCAAAGTGATATTTTTTGATAGGTTATAACATGCATTTTACTAAATGTATGTAAGAGAGTGAGGGAGAAAAAGGCCAGGTATCTGAAGACAGGAAGGTTGTCAGGTTTCTTGTTTCTGTGTCATTTTTGTTTAGTCGGTCAAATGAAAATTCAAAACCATATAATTAGATGGTTGTTTATACATGATTAAGCATGAGCTCATTGGACTCTACATGCCAAAAAGTCAGAGATGTGGTTAAAGGCAAGAAGGAACTATTAATAAAAGGAAATAAAGCTGTAATACATTTTTCACTTATGAATAAAAATAATTCAAAGATCTCTAGATGGAAAAGAGAAACAAAATCAACCATGAGTAGGGGCAAGAAACCAGATAATTTTATAAATGGTTAGAATTCATGAGATATAAAACATAAGCCACTGTTATGAAAAGGCTTTATTTCCTCCTCTGTGATTCTAATCCCTATTTTTCGCTTCTCGTAAACATAACTCACGATGAGAACATAACAAAACTTACCTGTATTATATTTCTTTAGAATTGTTCTGGGAAATATTTAAGCAAGAACATGTTGTTCATTTGTAAGAGTTACTTGTTCTTCATAACTGTCTTTACCAGTAACCCTCTCTGGAAAAAGCAATAGCCGTCAGCTCCCTTGGAAAAGGCAGCGTCCTTTCGTTTTTAACAACTGAGAATTTTCTTCCCATCGTGAAATGAGCCCATTGAAAGCAAAGTTTAACTGACCATAACCTTCATAAAGGTAAGGCAGACATTCCTAGATCCCCCCACAGCATCTGTGATTTTAGACTTGGGCTCTGAAAACTGGTGAATCAACTTCTCATAGACCAAACATCACGCTATGGATGAGGTCAGTGGGCAAGTCTTTCAAATGACAGAGAAATGAACTGATCCAGGATCAGCCTACTTACTCCTTGTTAGGTGAGGTTTGTAAGCCAATACTACAACCTCACACTACAGGGAAATACACCAGTACAGGTTACCTCTGGACAACACCCTAGCAAATTAAAAACTACACCCAAAGGTGGTTTGATTGTGTGTGTTATTTTCTGTAACCAAACATATCTTTAGGTTGCCAAGGCTACTACCTTTGCACACAAGTGCTGTGATACGTAGTACAGTCAATTGATTAGAACAACATGATCTAAAACTAAAAATGACTAAAGCCCATAGGATATCCAACACACAGTTCTTAAGATTGAGGCTGAAATGAATCTAATAACATTCAAAAAGCCCATAATGCCTAAGGGGCATGAATGCCAACTTTTACAGTACAAATCTGCAAAGGCATGGACAAGTGAGACAGAGCACAACATTCATAACTAATTTGGCAATTTTAACCTACAAGACCTATATATTATCTACATGTCTTACATGAGATAGGTACTTTGTGCTAAAGATACTTTTTAATTATTGACCTAATTTTGTCAAATTCAGTTCTTAACATACTCATCTAGTACAAGAAGCTACCCAAAGCTGGGAGAAAAGTGTACTTTCATGAAACATATTCCTTATGCGCCAGACGTTATGGATTTTTGTCTTTAATACTGAAGGAAGGGAAGACATCTTACTAAATTAATAAATATCGATTATTTGAAATACTTGAATACCTACTGTAGTTCTAGATAAGAAATTTGATAATTTATTCCTAAACAATGTGTGGCATGTAACTCAAAACTATTTTTCATCAATAATTAGTATTAATAATTAACAAGGGTAAACAACGAAAATACCTTTTGGAAATATTTCAACCTGGCCCTTTCCTCATTCCACAGGCTGCCTATTGCCAGTCTTTACCCTCTATTTAGGGTTAATGACTAAACTGTCCTCATCTCCTGACATGCAACACTACCCAGCAGCAATCTTCCCAAGAATGTGTTCACAAATACATAAGACTGAAAAGAATAAAAGTCTTATCAAAGTCATTGGAATCTGGCGAATGGATTTTTAAATTAGCAACTGCAGTTATGATCCACTCAATGGCGAATTAGATTTTTCAGCAGTAGGGACAGAACCCTGAATAAACTTCATCTCAAGTGCCTATTCTCCTACCTAAATATGCAATTTCTTATGTCTTTAATGCAAGAATTAGCTTGCTAATAAAAATTAAACAGTTCTCTAAATAAACACAGCAAAGAGGAAGGATGCTACAAGAACTACTCATTTAAAACAGGCCAGAACCGATGTACCAGGATTTTATTTGGCACCGTTCTGAAGAGCACTACATTTGACTTTTAAAAACCATCTTGCTATTCTTTTTCAACGTAATTGTCCAAAAGCATCTTTAGAGTCAAATGCACTAGATCTTATACCAAATTAAAGGCATTTCACCATGTGCCTCTAATTTTCTAGCCACCTTGCCGTAGCACCTGACATTTAGAATTTTAAGCCCACTGCAATTAATTTCCTCTGGCCATTCATTCCTTCCCCAAATTGAACATTATGCAGGCAATATCCTAAGAAGTTCTGAAAGTTCAACATCATACTATATTTTAATTTCTTGCAGAAAATACAAACTCTACAATTCCTAGTCCCCCTTTCTTCAAGTACCTCCATTCCATACATTACCATTATTCTTCCTGAAAAATGATCAGAATCATCAGCAAAAGCACTTCAAGCTTAAATTATTTGTGTTCCCAGGCTGCTTGGCCACTGACATCTCAAAGTGTTAGAAGTGAGAAGTCACTGCGGGGCTTCCATATGCAGTGTCTGCTTGTGTACCTGTGTGGGTATAGAGGTGTTTACATCTTGCTCTTTGCTGGGGGCCTCAGATAGCTGTGCAGAGTATTTTGCATACATTTCCAGGGCTACTTGCTCTGTGGTTTTATAAAATACAGTCAGCAGGAACATTCAGGGACTGCTAGGACATTCAGCAAAGGCTAGTGTGGTGTGCAGAGAGGAAAGAATCTGACAAATGCAGGATAAGAAACAATGTCTCCCTTCAAGTGGAACTGCTGGTGAAGTCAGCCAGCACTGGCCAGTAGGAACAATACTTGGGCAGGTCATTAACTTGCCTGGGTCATAGCCGGTGGGTGAGCTCACCCACCCACCTTTCTGGAAGCAAAGTTTCACCTGCTGAGTTTATACCAAAAAAAAAAAAAAAAAAAACTATAATATTCTAATTGCTAAACTAGGAATGTGTCTCAAAATAGCTAACTCTCTGCAACCCTGCAGAAGACATCCAGGGAATTCACAAAGGTAAGTTACTTACTGTCTGTTGTTTAACTTTCCATACATCTCTATAATAGCTACATATGTATTACATTGAAAATAAGCAACCACATAAACAAAAAAGGATTTTTTGAAGTGAGGTGGTTACCACGCTCCCTTTTTTCTTTTTCTTTTGCATAGGAAAGAGTAAGTTACTGGTTAACTACACAGAGGAGTTAACATTTAACTCGAACACCGGGAATGCTTGAGCTCTTAATCCCTCCCCCTTTTCTTATTATAGCAAAAATAGCTTCAGGAAAACTCTTACTAATTATTGCTGATTCTAGATGAGATCTGGCTACATCAGTTTCCTTGATGCACTCGCAGGAGGTTAGATTTCAGCTTGAATTCACCACTACAGTTCTTTCAGACATACTCCACTCCAGGCAGCCTGAAATCCCTGGTCAGCCACATCCCACATCCCCATATTCCCCATAGTTCCATCCTCAAAGATCAGCTCAAATGCCGCGTCCTCCTTCAAACAAACCTTCCAGATTCCTGCCTCCTATGCCAGGTTTACAGTGCTCTATCCCTCCTCTAAACTCCCACATCCTTATTTCTTTGTCTTCTGTGCCGTGGATCAATTCCTTATGTACCTATATCTCCCTTTTCCCCCTAAACTGGCAGGTTCATGAGAACAGGAACTATATCTTATCTACCTGAACCCCTACCCATCACCCCGAGAATATCAGACCAGAGCTTCCTGCAGAGGGCAGACACTCACCAAATGCTATGAACAAGTAATGCCCACGCCACACCTGTAGCAAGTTTTAGTAAAGAACCTCTTCCGCCGGTAGGTGGGGGAGAGGGCTACAAGGAGGATGGGATTGTATAATTTAAAATAGGGGGAAAATAAAAAAAAAATAATAAACAGAGCAATTGCTGAGAAGCCTGAAGTGGGGGTAATGTGGCCAGAGCTGCCACTTTGTTGTTGTTCTGGCCCTTCCTAACCCATTCTCTCTCCTCCCCAGGCCGACTCCACACTTCATTGTACACAAAGCTCCTCCCTATCAACACAGCTCTTTCTAAACTGTTTGACTAGTCACCTTTCCCGTGAAGCCCTCCGTGGAAACAAGATTATAACAAACTCTCTCTCCTCTCCCCTTTCTTAGCTATTCATAAACACTACAAAGAGGATGCAGAGTTTACCTGGCTATCGACATGGTGATCATACTTCCTCACCAAGAACTTGTGTTATTACAGCTGCTACTACTACTATTAACAATAAAAATGATAGTGATTCATCTATACATTAAAAATGAAGTGAAAACTAAAGTAGACTTAATGGAAGGCTTACTTGGTGGCAGAGCAGGATGCCTGGCTGTATTCCCGGATTAACTCATTTAGCTCCCACAGCAACCTTGATTATTACCATCCCATTTCACAGAGGAGGAAAGCTGAGATTCCAAGACCCGATTAAGTTGCTAAGAGTGAGTATTCAAATGCCAGCTAGCCCTACTCAAACAAGGCACACAGATGGCTATGAGTTCATTCATATTCCCCACCATCGCCTTCCATACAACTGGACAAATACTTCTAGATGGAGAGAACACAGGACAATTGCCATTCTTCTCCCAAAGCTGGAACTCACACTCACCCAGAGCCTCCAACCTCTTGGTTTCCATATATAAGCAATAGTCATCATGACACCTTAATTTATTCTGTGTAGGTACCATAAATGGTGTCAGGCATGCAAGTATAAATAGATGACACTAGTTTAACCTTAAAAGTAGTGGTTAAGTGTCTGTTATATAACCCCTCTTACTTTCAAGAATTTTTGATGCATAACATTAAATTCATTTGTTCTTCCACTCATTCAGGAGTTAAAAACTGCATGGTAAGAGCAGGTGAAACAGATCAAGAGAATCACAGTACAAAATGATGTCTGGTAAAATAAGGTAAGATAAAAAAGCTACTGGGACATAGAGAAAAAGATGGTGATGATGATGATGATGATGATGGTGATATTTAGAAACAAGATATGAAATATCTGCACTTGCATATATCTTACTACAAAAGAGATTTAATTTTTATTCAATAAGAGTCTTGGGTGTGCACAGTTCATATGGATATCTGTTAGGGATATAAAAACATAATGCACATGCAGTGCATACACGTGCACACACACACACACACAGATGAGCACAAAGACAATTTCACAATGTATCAGGTATAATAAAAGGTCGTTTCCCTAGTTCCCCGAGAAGCAACCTCCCATACAGACCCAAAGCTTTTATAGGGCTCCTTTCCACTAGAAACCAATCTACTTTAAAAACAATATAATAAGGCTGAAAGGGGGTCTTTGCTAAAATTCTGCCTCAGTAGTTCAAGCTTTGATCTTGCAAAACTGGACTGACCTAAAAGCAGAGTCCAACCAGTCACTGACTGTTCTCTACTTTCACTAACCAATAAAAATATTAACATGAGGAGGAGGAAGAGGTAACTGTGTAGATAGATGGTGCCAGCTATATGGAGGCAAGAGGAATCTATGCCAGGACAAAGTCACAGGCCAGGAGGCCAAGGCACAAACCAAATGCTCAATAAATATCGATTCCTCTTCCCATCTGCAAATCATGTCGGAAAACCTTTACTCTCTCATATCTTAAAAGACTATCTTCGAACCAGAATAAATGATGAAACAATTTCAAGGGTTTCCCTCATAAGAAAAAGATGTATTCTGCCCCCGCAATGCTTTGAATTCATAGATTTAGATGCCAAGATAGAAGATTAGAAATCATGTGTCCAACATCCTTATTTTATAAATTTTAAAATTCAACTCCAGAGATGTAAAGTGACTTTCACTAGGTCACACGGCTAGTTAATGGCAGCATCAGGACAAAATCCAAGTATTTGGGCACCCCAACTAAACCCACTTTTTAATGTATCCTACTACTTTTCTGGGGCTGTCAGTTATAAATGGTGCTTAATGATGCAAATACCTCTGAGGCAGTTAAAAATGTCTTTTGCCTTCAAAATACAGTGAAGATGGCAGATGATCGACTCCTACACAATGAGCATTGGGTTGGGGACAGGAGCGTCCATGAAGAGTTGAAGAGCTGAAGGGAAAAAAGGGTAAGCACAGAGGAAGAGATCAGGAGGAACAGTGACACAGAGATGCCAACTTAACAACTGTGCCTAGAGATCAACTCTGTTTCAGTCCACAAGTTGTATCTGAAAATGCTGCCAGAGACTTCTCTCTTTCATTTGTCTTTGAGCCTAGAAGATACAAAAGCCTGCATTCTCCCAGATGAGACAAAATATATAACTCCTCAAGAGAAAAAAGAAATGAGATTGTTTACGTTTTTAAAAAGAGGTTCAATTAGAGTTTGCCTCTCTCCTTAAACCATAGGTTTTAGTAGAAGCACAGCTAAACCAAAGGTCTTATTAGAGCTGGTGCCTGTTTATTCATCCACCAAATGTAAATCTGCCACTGAACCGACATTCAGACTGTTCAGGGAGAGAAAGCAGCTTGCTAAGAAAGGGGGAAACTCTAATTTAAGCATATGGAACTTGACAGCATAATTTTTTTTAAAGATTCCCATCTCAAAGAAAGTTTACAAGCAGTAGGTGAGGCTCTAAGGCTATTATTTCCTGGCAAAATGATAATGTCAGAACAATTGTCCAGTTCACAGTTGTGCACTGAGGGGATTTCTTTGCACTGTGGCCTTACTTCTTCATCTTTGTTCTAAAGAAAAATTCTACCTTCAGGAGTCCTAAACAATGAAAGCGCTCTTCATTATGTCTATGAGTTTGGATAGAGTACTGTGGCACAGAGACCATGCCTGGTAATGAAGCATAATAATCACCTGTTTCTAGTTAAACCTGCTCATACCTTCCACAGCAGGAGAGAACCTTTGAAAGGTGACAGAATGAGGGGCATTTGAGGTTAAGACCCCCAGTCCTCCTTGGGCTGAACTCTTACCACAGGACTCTCATAAAAAAGAAAGAGAAGACATAAAAACATCAGGTAAAACTCAATGTTATTCAACAAATATGTATGGGATCTCCAGTTTGCACAGGTCTTGTATGAAGAAACCAGAACCTCAAACCCTCCCAGTCTCATATCTCACCTAGACAACCAACAAGTAACACAATTTTTCTCTACGGCCATTCAAATCTCTATTAGTTGCCACTTCAGCAGCTGATAAAAGCTCCGCTTCCTCCAACACCATTCAAAAGGATGTGTGAGCCTCAGGAAGGGACCAAAGGAAGAACTTTCTAGAAATCAGAAGTGACTGGAAACCTTTGTGAGGCAAAGTTCTTGTCTCTTGGAAGAATACATGGCAGGGTTGCCAGGATATTACAGAGAATGTAGTGGGAGGGAAATGGAAGAGAAAATCCCTAAGGCCATTCCCAACTCCATAACATGTCAAAGGCCTTAAACACAATGCCAAGGTTTACATTTTGATGTAGATTATGAGGATTTTCACTGCCTTCATTCAAAGGCTATTGTTTGTGCTACTTTCCATTCTAGGATCCTACAGAAATTATGTGACATGAAGCAGAGTATTTAACTTCTCTAGGCCTCAGATTTATCACCACTAAAATGCAGGCAATGCACCACTTCTGCAAGGAAATAAGTAATCTCTCAAAACCCTTCCAACCCATTTTCTGAGCAAACGCTGGGTTCACTCTCTCCCCTTTCACCAAGTTAAATTTCAGAAATTCTTTCTACCTATAAAATTCAACAGAATCTGATAAAAATTACTATAAACGAAAATTCAGTAAGGTGACAAGACACAACATAAATTTTACAAAAGCAATAGGTTTCTTATATACCATCAATTATGAGTTTTAACATGTAACTCAATTATATTTGTGTTGGAAAAAATTTTGAATTAAAAATTCTTAAGAATGGCATGTAATATGAAGAAAACCACTTGTTTCTTAAGACCTAAATAAACATAGATACGTAAATGTTTCTGGCTGAGAAAGCTATGTACAACAGTATGTTCATTCTTCCAAACCCTCTTATAGGTTGAATGCAGTGTCTCTTAGCCTCTGCATTACTGGCATTTTGTGCTCCACAGTTTTTTGTTGCAAGAGCAGGGGTTGCTCTGTGCATTGGAGGATGTTGAGCAGCATCTCGCCCCTACCCACTAGATGCCAGTAGCACACCTAGTGGTGACAACCACAATTAAACTCTGTCTAGACATTGCCAAATGTCCCCAAGGGGCAATACCATGGAGATAGAAAACCACTGAATTAATGCAAAGTCTTAATGGGCCTTTCCTTATTTGCTACCTTGACAATGGGATTCTAACTTGGAAGAATAAAATAGTACTAACAGTCAAAAATATGAAAATAAAAATTGTGGGTTGTGCATGGTGGCTCACACCTGTAATTCCAGCACTTTGGGAGGCTAAGGCAGGCAGATCAGTTGAGATCAGGAGCTCCAGACCACCCTGGTCAACATGTTGAAACTCTGTCTCTACTAAAAATACAAAAATTAGCCAGGTGTGATGGCGCACACCTGTAATCCCAGCTACTTGGGAAGCTGAGGAAGGAGAATCAGTTGAGCCCCTGAGGCAGAGGTCGCAATGAGCTGAGATCACGCCACTACACTCCAGCCTGGGCAACAGAGAGAGATTCTGTTTCAAAAATATATACATATTTTGGAACACAGAAGGAAGACTAATTAAGCTGAATAAAGAAAGAGAACAGAATCATAAAATCACGACCTCAAATATATAGTAAAATTAGCACATTGTTGCATTACAAATGAGTGGGGAAGGAGATTAATAAACGGTAGTAAGGCAACAGTTTATTACAGTTTGGAAGGAAAAATCAAAGCTAAATGCTTATTCACATTACTACTTGTAGAGATGTTCTGATTATCTACTGCTGTATAGCAAACCACTCAATAACTTAGCATCCTTAAAACAATAATTTATTATTATCTCTTGTAGTTCTAGGGGTTGACTGGGCTCATCAGGATGCTTCTCATTTGGTGTCTCTCCTGCACTGCAGTTAGATGTCACCTAGGACAGCAGTCATCTGAAGGGTGGGCTGGATGGACATCTAAGTGGCATACTTCCATGCTGCCAGGTGATGCTTACTGTCACCTAGGAGCTACACTGGGGCTGTCAATAGGGCCACAAACACATGGCCTCTGCACATGACTTGAGCTTCTTGCAGCATGGTGGCTAGCTTCCAAGAGGCAGAAAGAGGGGACTTTCAGGCCAGTTAGAAACATGCCTCCAACAGATGCAGCATCACTTCTGCTGTATATCATTGACCCAAATAGTCTTGGGGCCCATGCAAATTCAAGGGGGTAGAAAAATAGAGTCCATCTCTTGACATGAGAGTGGCACTGTCCACCACAGAAGAATGGGAGCTATGGTTTCAGCCATCATTGGAAAATACAATCGGCTATAATATGCCACAAGAAATTCCAGGGAAATACAGAGCTAAATATTAAAATATAAAACAACTAAAAGAAAATGTATTTGAATTTTTTACTTCACTTTAGGATGCAGAAGGCAAAAACAAACTGATTTAACTACAAAATATTTTAGCTCAAAAAGCACCACAAACAAAATGAAAAAGCAAACAAAAGACCAAGAAATATATTAGCGTTCTATATCTAACATATTAGCATTCTATATCACAAAGAGTTAAAGACTTAAATAAGGAGTCCTTATGAATCAATGATAAAGATAAACATTCGTGTAGGGGGAAAAGCAAAGGGCCTAAACAGTTCACAAAATAATCTACTAGATGAGACATAAAGTGGACACAATATTCTGCCAATAGATTGAGCTGAGAGGGTAGTATGTTATACAAACTTTTGGGGAAGCAACTTGGTAACACAGTCAGAGGTATTTTAAATATTCTTTTGACCAAATAATCTACCCTATGGAAATATTTAGATATTTTACACTGCCATTTTTAAAGATATTTGTTACAATATAATTTCAATTAAAAAGAAAGCAAACAACTAAACAAATTATAGTACACTTTCTGTACACATAAAAAATTTCTGCTGTACTTAAAAATTATATTTTCAAAGAACACTGAACAACATGGGGAAAGTTTGTATCACAATGTGGACAAAGAGAACACGAAACTTTATTTAGAGTAAAGGCACAAGATATATGCATGTATTTGCTTTCTAAGATATTAACAATTGATATTTGCATCTACAAAGTACTTGTAGATAACTTTATTTTATTCTTTTTTCAGTATTTAAAAATGTTCTACAGTAAACATGTATAACTTTTGTACACTGAAAAAATAATGCTATTTAAAGAAAAAAATACTAGTGTTAAACGGTAAAACACTAAAAAGGTCACGTTACAGGATCACTGCCAAAAGATTTTTAAAAAGCAAGTTAAAAAGCAGGAGAATAAGCATGATTGTGCAACCAATGACATCAGTGGTGATTACACCTGGAACCACTGACCCATTACATGGCCCATTTCATCTATAATCAAGTCACTTTCCCAAGCTCATGACCCGCCCATGGCGTAGATTCTTAGGCAGTTGTGTGGTGTGACCGCTTTCTAAACTTTTCTCTTGCCCCTTTTCAGTATTTAACATATTTGTTTTCTTTGCTGAACTCAAAATATTTCTGCCTTCATAGGCCTTTAAAATGATGAAATATTTAGCAATAATTTGTACTCACAAATAGGACATTAGTCACCAGTCATCTTTTAGCCAAAAGCCCACCTGAATTTCAGAGGGTCCGAGTCAGGTACAATCTCTAATTCTTCAAAGGGAGGATTCAGAAGTCGAGCAACTCTCCAGGCACATGGTTTTCCAACTTAAGTGTGCATCAGAATTTCACAGAGGGGTGAACAAGCACAGATTGCTGGGCCCAACCCAGAGTTTCTGATTCAGTAGGTGTAGGGTGGAACCTGAGAGTTTGCATTTCTAACAAGTTCCCGGGTGATGCTGATGCTGCAGGTCCCTGGACCCCCCTGCTGTGGGAACCACTGCTCAAGAAGATTCTAGGATCAGCTAAGCATCTTCCTACCACTTGCTACTGCTATTCATTTATCCCCCTATTATTCACATCAACAGTATATTATTTGGTATCTGTTAACACATTTAATCATCAATAGTTCAGGTCTAAATTTTATGTTTCCTAAAATCTTTCCATTCACTGGAAGATATCTAAAATACCTTCTTCAGGGTTTCATTCCTTTGATTTCACCCCATTAAAATGTACATATCCTTTGTGAAGGGTGGCCTTTTTAAAGATCATTATGCTTAAGTGTGAATAAGTTTCATTCCTTTATCTGATGAACAGGATGCTGGATATCTTGAAGAACAGAAACACCCCCTAAATGATCAAAAGGGTATATGGTAAGAGTGTCCCTGAAAAAAACGCCCTTTCCCAGCTTACCTTGCAGTGACTCTCAAAGTGTGGTGCCTGGACCAACAGCATCAGCTCATCCTAGAGCTTGTCAGAAATGCAGTTTCTGTCCCCACTCCATACCTACTGAATCAGAAATCTAGAAATACTTTCCACTCCACAAAATATTTTCAGTCCTTCCAAAACTGGTCTATCTATTTTGCCTCCACTATTTCTTCCTCACTACAGGCATAGTAGGTAGGAGACAATTTTTAAATAATGGATGAACAAATACCTGGTTTCATTTCTTCAGAATAACCCCCAGTGTTGATAAAGAACTGACCACATTGGCACTGACAGGCTTCAAGACCACCATAAACCTGGGGGTTTCTGATTCAGTAGGTATGGAGTAGGGACAGACAGGGCCAACCCATTGGCATTTTCAACACTTACGTTTGAAAAGCACTGCTGTAAAATCTGTCACAATCCCTGTATCTCTCCCATTAATATATACAATTACTACAGGTCCTAATAATTTGTCAAACTCCTTCATTACTATATGAATATTATTTTCAGAAAGGTGTATGCAGAAATGATAAGTTATTTGTTAAGATCTAGGGTCTGTGGTAATGGGGTAGAGGTGGTACATGTGGCTAAGAATAAGGAGACACCAGTTGAAAGGAAGACAGCCACTGATAAAGGTCAACATTAACAATTTCGATAGGGTTAGTCATCTGCCTCCCAAATTAGTGTGACTTACAGTGACCAGCAAAGCAGGCCTGATTTTGCCTACTTATGAAAATTCTCAGAGCTCTCAACAGGGCACGATTTTACATGTAGTTGAAAAAGGCCCACATGAATCCCTGTTGCACAATGAAATGTTCATCTCATGTTATTTAGCATCCTTGGTCTCTCTTTGGGGTGGGGGAGCAGAGAGGAGGAAGGAAGACGCATATTTTTAGTACCAGGGAACGATTTATCATTCAGTGAAACAACATACATAGAGGCTTAAATCAAGTGTGTGGAAATAACATGTTGTTATTACTAATCCTAACTCTGCTAAATTCTAACCTATAAACCCTCAGTTCTTGACTTAAATATTCATCCCACATTTGCAGGAAATCTAAATGGTTATTTCCTCCTTTAGTGCATGCATTACAGGAGGATTTACTAGTGCTTCCAGAAAGCATATATGAGGAGCATGTTATCCAAGATGTCAGTGTAACCAGGCACAATTGATAAGCACACAGCCCACATCACGTATGCATTCTGGGAGCCTTTATGTGCAGTTAATTAGTTTAGCTATTGCTTTCATGGTTCATTTAGAAACTTCATGCTTCATTAAATATCAATAAATTTTATCCTCAAAAAACCTTTTCAGTAAAAATATGATTGTCTCTTCAAGTGATAATCTTGTTAATGGATGTATATATTGCAAGCACGCCTATCAGGACCGACAAAACTCTGAATTGCCATGGTTGCAGCACCCTGAAGTAACATGCAAATTTTATTCTGTAGTTTAACACACACGCCTCATCCACACATATTTTCTTACAGTAGAGGGGGAAAAAATCTTTTTCTTCCTTTCCAAAATGATGCCTCTTTTAAGCTTCTATTTTTATTCTGTCGAGAATGCCTACTTATGTTTCATAAGCTCCTTTTCCCCATTACATCAATTCTGAGTTTCTCTTTATTGGAAAGACAAGCTTTTAGCAACTTTCTGTAGCATGAAAGAGACGTTTTCAGTAAACACATGTTTGCCACATCCCTGATACATATGTCCAAAGAGGGCAGGGATTATAGTTACGGGCTGTTACTGCCCCCTCTGTCAGGGAATTATCTGGGCTGTTCACTGAATACCAGGATGAAGTGGGTCAGGCAGGAAGTGTCAAGATCAAAAAAGAAGAGCTTCATTTACCTAAGCAGAAGTAGTGCCTTCTGCTATACTGTCTCCTGTCTTCCAGGTCCAGCTCCCATGTCTTTTCTGTAAAGATATCCCCAACACGCTCAGACACAGAAGTTGTCACTCTTTTCCTCATTTTCCTATAGCACTTTGTTAAAGTTTTCACTACTGAATGTATTATAATGTATGATAGCATTCATTCATTTGTTCATCCATTCAATAAAAACATATTATCAGGGATACAATGGTAAATAAGACAAGTAACATTCCCCCATTTTCATAAAGTGCCCACTGTGGTGGTGAGGGAATACACAATACTATAAGTGAATAAGTGAAGAAGATAATTTCAAATAAGGATAAGTGCCAAGAAAGACATAAAACAGATAGGTAAGATGGGGGACTACTCTGAACTGAGTGGCAGAAAAGGCCTGTGGAAGAGGAGGCTCATCAGCTGGGATGCAAATAGAAGAAACCAGCCATGCAACAATATGGGGGTAGAGTCCCAGGCAGAAAAAAATGGCAAGTACAGAGACCTGAAGGCTGAACCAGCTTGGTGTGCTGGAGAAAAGGGAAAATAAGCCAGACTACCTGGAATGTACTCAGCAAGGGAGAATATGATACCAGATAAATTTGCAGATGGCTCACCAGTCTCAACTTCAGACTATAAGCACTTAGAGAACAGGGCCTGTGTAGTATTTGAATTTGCATTACTAGTCCCCATCCCATATATGACTCTCATGGTTAACAAATGCAGGTTGAATTAATAAACCAGATGAACCATCTCCAGGGTCATATGTGAAACACTGGAGAGTTTTCTAGCATTTTGTACAATCTCTGCCTTGTCTTGGCTCCTTCTATAAAAATGGATGATCATGTACTATCCTTTCTATACAAAGTTAATAGACCATGGGCTCTCAATGATGGAGAAGGTTCTTAAAGTTATTTTTCCATAAGAGACAATAAACCTGTGGCCAGGTGCGGTGGCTCACACCTGTAATCCCAGCACTTTGGGAGACTGAGGTGGGCAGATCACTTGAAGTCAGGAGTTCAAGACCAGCCTGGCCAACGTAGTGAAATTCTGTCTCTATTAAAAATACAAAAATCAGCCGAGCATGGTGCCACATGCCTGTAATCCCAGCTACTGGGGAGGCTGGGGCAGGAAAATCACTTGAACCTGGAAGGGGAGGTTGCAGTGAGCCAAGATGGTGCCATTGCACTCCAGCCTGGATGAAGAGCGAGACTCATCTAAAATAAATAAATAAATAAATAAATAATAATAAATCTGTGCTTGGGGGTTGAACCACGTAGTTCCACAGATCTCTCTTGTGACCAACAATGAAATACATTCAGGAGAGAAGAGCCAGGAGTTAAGATGGCAAGCCAATAGGGTTTCCAAAAGTAGCTCAGAAGAGCTCAGACTCATGTCCTGGGACTTGTTTATTTATACAGTGTTTCAACCCAGCCAGTAACAGACAACCAAGAATGAATGTTAGTATTAATATCATCATTGTGATCACCATCACCATTATCATGTCTTTGAACGCAAAATAATGCAAACGAACTTTTGCAGTGAACTTTATTATCATAAAGGATGAGGAGAAAGAGGAAAAGGAGACAGCCTGCTACAAATACTTTCCACTCCACAAAATATTTTCAGTCCTTCCAAAATTGGTCTATCTATTTTGCCTCCACTATTTCTTTCTCACTACAGGCAAAGTAGGTGGGAGACAATTTTTAAACAATGGATGAACAAATACCTGGTTTCATTTCTTCAGAATAACCTCCAGTGGTGACAAAGAACCGACCACGTTGTCACTGGCAGGCTTCAAGACCACCATAAATCTGCAATGCCAGTGTGACTGCATTGGATATGTGTGGGAAATAGAAACTTGCCGGGTTTATGCAAACCAGTAAAAATTCCAAAAGGGTCTGATGCCAGGAAAATGCCTTATTTTGTCAGAAAGTACATCTCCCGCACAGCAGTAGGCCTGGCATAGCTTGAGCCACATGTTAAAAACAAAGCAAAGTGACATGCGATACAGGCCTTACTGCCTGATGACAGAATTCACGAGCTGTCTTCACTCTGAGCTTTTCTGGAACAAACTAAGTCCACGTTAACCCAAGCTTGTTCGACAAGTTTTGTCTTATCATGTCATTTTCTCCAAAGTCCTTGTATTTTACGTAAGTAAGACTTACTTTTCTTATTACGATTTCAAGATACATCCCAGATTACAAATAATTACGTAAATTCTAATGAACTCTGTACTTTCCATTCTACTCTACAGCCAAGTTAGGGTTTCAGATGTATTCTTTTCTAACTTCTGGAAGCATGTGGATGACTTCAAAAGAATATTTAAAGCAGGTGGTAAACCAGACAGTGGCACCTGTCTCACTACTCATTGTGCATGCAACACTTCCATATCTGTACTGGTAATCACTGCAGTCTAGAAGATACTGATTTTATGAAAGTCAAATTTTAAAAAGTAATGTTGGCTGGGCATGGTGGTTCATACCCAGCACTTAAGGAGGCCAAGGTGGAAGGATTGCTTGAACCCAGGAATTCAAGATCAGCCTGGGCAATATAGTAAGACCCCATCTCTAAAAAAAAAAAAAAAAAGAAAGAAAGAAAGAAAAGAAAAAGAAAATTGTTTAAAAATTAGTCAGGCATAGTGGTAGTCCTAGCTACTAAGGAGTGGGAGGCAGGAAGATTGCTTAAGCCCAAGAGACCAAGGATGCAGTAAGCCATGATCGTGCTACTGCACTCTCACCTGGGAGACAAAGCAAGACCCTGTCTCTAAATAAATAAATAAAATTTTAAATTTTAAATAAAAAATAATATTAGCCTCAAATTTTCATCAATTTGAAAATTTCTGTTTTAGCATTCTGCCAACACTTGTTCTGATCATGAACAATAAGAATAAAAAGTGTTTATACACATGAAGAAGAGGAGCCCCATGACAAATAAAGGGTTTCGAAAACACCCCTTCGTGGATGCACTGGACTTTTCTTCCCCCTTTAGTCAGTGTCCACTTTCTCTCCCACTAGTCCAGCCCCAACTATTATGGTTAGAAGCAGATACTTCACTTGTAACAAAAGTACAACAAACTGAATGACTTGAAACAACAGGATTTTCTTCTCTCTGAGTTCTGGAGGCTAGAAGTCTTTTTTTTTTTTTTCTTTTTTTTTGACAGAGTTTCATTCTGCCATCCAGGCTGGAGTGCAGCAGTGGCACGATTCTTGGCTCACTGCAGCCTCCACCTCCCAGGTTCAAGTAATTCTGCCACCTTAGCCTCCCAAGTAGCTAGGCTTACAGGTGCATACTGCCATATCTGGCCAATTTTTGTATTTTTAGTAGAGACAGGGTTTCACCACGTTGGCCAGGCTGGTCTTGAACTCCTGACCTCAAGTGATCCACCCGCCTTGGTCTCCCAAAGTGCTGGGATTACAGGTGTGAGCCACTGCACCCAGCCCGAGGCTAGAGGTCTGGAATCAAGGTGTTGGCAGGGACAAGCTCTCTCTGAAGGCTCTAGGAGAGGATCCTTCCTTGCCTCTTCCCAGCTTCTGGTGGTTGCCAGTAACTCTGGGCATCCCTCAGTTTGTAGACACGCATCTCCCATCCCCTCCTCTGTCATCACATGGTGTTCTCCATGTGTGTCTTCTGTGTTCACCCTGCATTCTTGTCTCTGTGCCCAGATTTCCTTCTTTTTATAAGGATATCGTCACCGGATTAGGTCCCACCCTAATCCAGTATGACCTCATTTTTTAACTTGGTTACATCTACAAAGGCTCTATTTCCCCAAAAAAACAAAAGCCACATCCTGAGGTTCCAGGTGGGCATGAATTTGGGGGGATATTTTTCAAGCCAGTGAGATTCTCAGCCAGCATCCTTTTAATTATCACTTGGTCCAAGGAATCTAAAGAACATTTGCAGACAAAATAATTACCCAAGCAAGAACAATGAAAGGAAGGTAATATAATTCCATGAAAAAGTCTATTCAGAATATCCACCAGAAGCTTGATGGTTTCAGAATGGAAGAGTCTCATGTACGTGATCAATGACCAACAGTTCCATCCATGCAAAAATACCTACACAGTCACCTCTTCAAGAAAATGTTCTTTTAAACTGAACTAATCTCTTTTCTAGACCCAGCTCCCTAAGTAGGGTACTTTCTCCTCTCACCATCCACATGAGGATAAAGAGGGGAAGTACGAACAATGCCTGGGCATGATGCTAGGGACTCTATACATGTAATACATCACCTCCACTAGAAAAGAAACTCAAATTCAAAGCGATAAAGTAATCAGCTTTAAGTCATACAGGAGAGTTAGGGTTTGAACACAGCTCTGCCTGGATCCATAGCCGCTGCCTCATGTTTTTTGTCTGGGCATGTGTGCACATGGGCATGCGTGCACATGCGTGCACACACGCGCACACACACCATTTTTCAAACACGCCATTTAATTTACCTACGTCTGAAATTCATCATTTTCGCAATCCATGGAATATTAGACCTGGAGGATACCTCAGATATCATTTAACATAACAATTTCATTTTACAGATGAACAAGAAATGATAAGCAAGTGATCTGTCCAAGATCATGGGAATAATTTGTGATCAAACTGAGAATAAGGCCCCAGACTTCATGGTTCCTAGTCCAGCCTGGCAACATGTAGCCTCTCGAATGGTATTTCTACCCAGGCAGTAAGACCACATTTCACAGACAGGACAGCATGGCAGTTTGGAGGGTGAACACTGAAATTAGACTTCATAGATTTACATCTAGGCCTGTTGCTTATGTATGTGGGCCAGTCATTTAGTATAACTACACTTTAAATGGAGGTAACAAAAGCATCAGCCACATAGTATTTAGTATCTCATAGGATTGTTGAGAAAATTAGATGTGCTCAGAATATTGCTCAGTGTACAGTAAATTCTCAGTATGTTACTTGGTGGTGGTGGTTTTGCTGTGCTTATTATACTATTATTACTGTTAATAATAACAACATATAATAAAAAGGCTGTAAATGAGTGAGGCCAGTGCTTTTCATTACCATGCATTTCTAGTAACCACACTGGCTATAAGCCCTCATTCAAGGATACAATGGTACAGTGATTTCCTGGTCCTTCGTAATAACTAACTTTAACCTTATTTCATAATCTACTTTATGCCCATCCAATTGTCACGTCTTCCTCTAAACACAAAATGTGCAAAGGTCTATATGCTAGTTTTAATTTCCCGGATGCTATGAGTCCACATTTAACTGCCTCCTTCAATTGACAGTAGGTCATTTAGTGTCCTTAAAAGCCAACAATGTTATTACATCCTGACTCTGACAAATCCTTGCTCTTGTCTCTCTCGGCTTAGCTCTGTCTCAGGAAGGCAAACCCTGGGAAAATTATACAAACAGCCCCAAATATTTGAAATCAGCATTGTCCTCCCATGCTTACGCCTCTCTGAAAGCTTAGAGGACTTTGCTTTCAGTTTGATTCTTTCATTAGCCCAAGGCTTGCTAATTAATTGGAATTTTCCAGAGCTTTTGTTGTTGTAACAAAGAGAAACAATGCAAAAGCTCATTTCTTCATGTTAAAGAGGGTCCATCCACCCTCCAGAGAGTAGCACGAAGATGACCGGGGGATAAGAGGCAGGATTAACTCGACTTTGAAAGGGTCAGACTTCGTGAGTTCCTGCTCCCCTCGCTTCTCCCCACAGCTGCCTTCATCTTCACCAAAACTGATTTATGGGAAGTGACATCTTAACCATGGCTTTTATCCCTCCAAAGGAAAGGCTGCCTAGAGGGCATTATGTATGATCTAAAATTAGATGGCAAAGAACATCCCATAAGCATGGAACAAACAATATTGGAAAGCAAAAGATATTGTATAAAGTGAGAGGCTTATTGAAGAATGAAAATGAATAGATCAGGGAGGAAGACAGTAAAACCCAGATGAACACTCCCAAGCAAAGCAAAGACCAGACTTAAAAGAAACAAAAAGATGCTTAATCTTGACAAAAATAGCACTGTGTAAACCAAAGATAGCAGAGCAGCTGGAGCCTAGGGGAAGTGAAGGGGAGTGAAGAGAGATTGATTCTGAATTGTGTTCTTGGTTTCCTTTTTAGGGTATCATATTTGGTTGGGTACACTGGGTTACTGGGACTTGTGGAAACCCACATAGGCTGTGTTTCATCCACCCTGTAAGAGGCTCTAACATACCTCTGCCTTTGAGGGTCCATGGATGCAGGACAACAGAGGCTGGACGGGCCCTCAAACATAGCAAATAAACCATTCCCAACATCATCTCTGCAGAGATGATATGAACACCTGGGCAACAAGAGCAAAACTCTATCTCCAAAACAAAAACAAAAACAAAAACAAAAAAACCTACATTATTTTCATAGGGGGAAAAAAGATTTTCTAATTTATTTGTTTATAGATAAATGCTTATGAAAAATAGTTTCTAGTATCCAGACCCCTAAAGTCTGACATAAAACTACACTCCGAGTTTCACTGCAACAGAATCAGGAAGGCTTCCACAATTCCTCCTCCGGGCTGATGCCTGATGGGTATCACTCCAGCCACCTAAGATGCCACATGGTTTTGAACAAGTTGAGTATTATGTACCTATGCAGATATCCAGATAGAACTAAACATATAGAGTTGGAAAGAAGAGCCTGGAAATGGCGCTAGAACAAGTTTCTGGAAATATCAATAAGACAGAGTCTTCAATGTGGGTGAGATTTCTCAGGCATCATGCATACAGCGGATAAGAAGAGGGACAAGGACAGAACTCTGGGATTCTCCAGTGTTTTGGGGAGGCAGGAAAAAAGGAATCTGCAAACAAGGGAGGGAAGTCTGTTGTGCTTGGGGGCAGGGAACTAGGAGGAAGCTGGTTGGAAGGAAAACAGAGCACAATATTTAACAGCACAGGGTCTGAAGTGAGACCAGGTACCTTCAAAGCCTGGGCCACTGCTTATTGGACTTGGAACCTCAGGCAAAGCACGGGACTTCTCTGCACCTCAGTTACCACCTCTGGTAAATGCAGAAAACAATCACACATCATGTAATTGTTCTGAGGGAAAGTACTTCTCTCAGTGTCAGGCTCATATTACGCATCCAAAAACTGTTAGCTATAATCAATATGTTTATTAAAAGGCAAATAGGAATTGAAGAGATCTGTAGGGTTGAGGATGACTAGGAGCACCTCAGATCCTTTCCCCAGGATACACTTTGATACATTGAAGGGTGGAAAGGAAAGTTACAGCCCAGGATACACTGGCAAGAACCCGTAAGGACAAGAAAAAAAACACAGAACAAGGCAGAGGAGAGCCTCCAGCTAATCTTTACTATAAAAAGGGGCATATGATATTTCGTCACTTAAGAGGTCATGGGAAGAATAAACAACACAAAAATAACCGTTCTTAAAGCAAAGGGCAGAGTGAAGGAGAACTACACTAATGATAGAAGTTCAAGCACTGGCCTGACTACTAACCAACCTTCCAACTTTGGAAAGTCTCCTTCTCCTTCCAGGATTTCAGTTTTATGGCTTCCCAAATGGCCACTGAAGTCCCTTGCAGTTCGCACCATTTATGATTTTCATTGTTCTATAATTTCACTTAAGGATCACGTTACAAATGAAAGCAGTTACTCTGATGAAGACATGAGGGAATAGAGGGTCTTCAGCCTCGTGTGTTCCCAGCATGAAAACAGAGAACCCAAGAATCACCTAAGGGTAATTAAGAGGGCAGACTATAAGATACAGAGATAGCCAAGTCTTCCTCCTCTTTCCCCTTCCATTTGCCCCAAAACCAGAGATGAGAGGAAGGAAGGGGATAAAAGTAGCTAAATCAAGGTTGAAAACAAAAGCCATGTGTGTTCCTGTTCTCGAACAACTCCAACAAAGCTTTGATTGGGAGAGCCAGGAGAAGATGGATATCAGAAAGACAGACAAATGAACAAAACACTGCTGCAAGTGGAGAATCAGAAGTAAAATCAATTCATTTGGATCCGAAAGGATAAAGATCATGCCTAATTAATCCCAAACCCTCATTGTACCATTGACAAAAATGACGTCCAAAGAGGTTAAGAAAAGTGCCCAAGAGCAAAGCTGGAACAGCAGCTCCCTGTTTGGCTGACTCAGTCCAGTACACATTCCATAGAACTATGTATCTAATTGGTTAAATTCCAAATTATGACAATGCCTGCTAAGAGACCGTGTGGGACGTAATTGACTGAAATTGCTAAATTCTTGGGAATTTTTTTTTTCCCCATGTTCATGAAAGGCTCAGAGAACAAACAGGAAAGGAAAATAAATATATGCGCCAGATATTCTGCCTAGTAATTTCACATATATCCTCACATACACCTTGCCACTCTGTGAGTCTAGCAACCTCTGAGCCACTTGAAGAGAGGGCAGTGTCTCACTCATCAAGACATTCTCCATGCCTGGCAGAGTACTGGTACACAGTAGGTGCCCAATACATGCTTGCTGAATGAATGTAAGATTTTCCTGGTGCATAAAGTAAGGATCAGAGAGATTTAAAAACTTATTCAAGGTGTACATGTTGCTAGCACAAGTGGTGGCATCGAGATTTGAATTTGGGATTACCTGATACCACAGCTCATTCATGTTCCTTTCACTGCACAGGCTGCCTTTCATATACTTTTCTGCAAATCCAACAATAATACTTATTTTCTAACAGATGGACTGACTGGTTTACATGGCACCTATGGCTGTCGGATCCTCTTCGTGTTTCCTCTTTCAAAGTGTTTGTTTCAAGGTGCCACTTTCGATCTAGTTACTCCTCTACACTGGCCAAGCCTGATCAGAATCTCCAAAGGCCCTAACCAGGACACATTCTAAGGGCCAGCAGCAAGGAGGCAAGGAACCACAGGAGGAGCACCATGGCCTAGGGCTTCAGTTGGAGTCTGTTCCTACCAAGTGGAGATAACATACCTGGCTTGGCTAAATGCAATCTTTTCTTCACCTCCTTGACACCAAAGGCTCTCAACTGAAAATTCAGCAAGTAAATCACACCAGTTGTTGCCTTTCTTATCTTCTCTCTCTCTCTCTCTCTCACACGCACACACACACGCACACTTGCCAAATATTCAGACTAGCTCTCTGTTGTAAATCACTGCCTAAAGTATATTTAAAAATAAAAGGGTTTTTTTTTCCTAATTATACATATAAGACAAGTCATGTCTTTCAGATAATTTTGACTTCAGACTGAAAACCGGACTCTATTTGTTCCATACAAGAAAGCCCAATGAAATGGATAATGATCCAAACAGACTACATCTGAATGGTTCTGTATATTATATGCAAAGAAATGTTCCCACAACAAAGTCACTAAATGAACATCACTATGCTTGAATAGAAGAATGAAATTGAATTGTGATAAAAGCAAGTTGTTTAAAGGCTCTTTAGTTCATGTCTACTAAATTATCCTGAACATTATGTGCTGAACAAAGGCTCTGATACTCATGTTATTAAGTAATAAAAACATTCTGAGAAATAAGCCAACATTTTTACTTTAAAAAAGATTTATGTATGATTTTCTGGTTTTATGAGTGTTGTAATTGTCCTCCGAACCTTTGAACAATGCCAATACTTTTCCAGCTGAACATTCTGCTATAGTATGTTCTCTTTAATGCTGGAGGCCACGTTGGGATGCCTATGGTGAATTAAACAAGGGACTCCATAAAAATAGACAGAAGCCTAGGTCCCTCATTAGGCTCAATTGTCGAAACATCTATCTGTTTAATCTAGATTCTGTAACTGTTAGATAACAAGAAAATTTGGTTATGCAAATCATGGCAGCAACATAGAAAAAGTATGTTATTTAATTTATAAGCGATGAGCTTTTCAAACTAAGTCTCAGGTAGCATTTTGATATTTTTTCCCATGGATCACAGATCATCACCATCATCTTTAATGAGAAAGATGGGAAAACTGATTGTCCTATCTCTACATTTTAGGAGTCTGTAACCCTAGTTAGTTGTTGGTCAAGCTTTCTGCAGCTGTCCAACTATCAAGTGGTACTTCTCTGAATTTTTATCTCATAAATGAGACCTCTACTGCATGAGAAAAGTCATCAAGATTTCTACTTTGTAATCACTGACCTTTTAAAAAAATATCATTGTTACTAGCCTCAGATTCTGGAAGTTACTCATCGGTTTGAACACCCTAAGAAGTTTACCAAGGCTTTCAGATAACTCCATGGTGTTGTCAGAGGTGAGGTCTACAGATGTCATTTTAATTTAATGAGGCAGAAAGAACACAGGAGAATGAGTTGGAAGATCTGGGTGCCAGTCTCACAGCTACCACTTAATGTGCTGTGTGGCTGTAGACACTGTGCTTGTGATCTAGTATTTTCTTTTCCTACAAAGGACACCGGGAAAATTGGTGAAATCACTAAGGTCTGTATGTTAGGTAATAGTATGTATCAGTGTTAGCTTCCTGATTTTGACAATTTTACTGTAGTTAAGAGAATAACTTGGGTAAGAGAATGTGCATGTTTATAGAAACTGCACATTAACGTATTTAGGGGGTAAAAGGGCATCAAGTCTGTAACTTACTCTAAATGATTAAGGAAAAAGCAGAGGGAGGAGATGATGAAGCAAATGTGGAAAAAGTTAACACTTGGGAAATCTGGGTAAAAAATATAGGAGACTTCGGTGTATTGTTCTTGCAGTTTTTTCTGTTTTCTGAAATTATATCAAAATAAAGCTTAAAATACAATAAAGCATAGAAGTATAATTAGCAATCAGTAAATATTCACCAAATGCCACTTTAATTTCTCTTAGACACAGTATCCTCATATGCAAAATGAAAAAGGGATAAGCCAAAGAATTGTTTAAAACCTGGCTAGCCCAAACTGTCTCTGATTCTGTGGTAAGTAGTAAATCACAGATATAGTAATTGCCCTGTAACATATGGAGAAAACAGTAACAACAATGGAAGACATGCTTCCTGCCTTCACAAAGGCTGAAGTGATAAAAAATAAATCAGTGTCCAGGATGAGTTAAAGTGATCTGAAGAAACTTCTCTTGAAAATACGAGTTTTGAAATGGACTCTTAAAGGCAGTAAAGATAGGAATTAACAATAAAATCAGAGAAAAATTTATGAAAGGGCCACTGTTTTGGACAGAGGCATGGAAATAGGCTGGAGGAAGTCTCTTGCCAGAATGACCAAGCAAGTGGGTATGGATGGCTAGGATGAGTGAAGCAGGGCTGGTCAACAGATCTGCACTGTTCCAGTCAATTTTCCAAAACCACACATGAGTCAGCAACCAAGGTATGGGACATGGTGTCAGAATACCCTCCTAGCTCTATGAGAAATCTCCAGTTCCACATGCCGAGTACAGTGTCCGAACGTCTTTGAGACAGTCATCTGGGAGCATAGTTCAATCTTTTCTCCAAGCACATACCCAACACAAGATGCCAAAGGTCAAGCACGTGTGCGGTCAACAAACACACTCTTCTGACCCTAAAACAGTAAGCCTTCATCAGGACAAAATGTACAGTGGAACTCCTTTCTCTATTTTTCAAAGACTTCGAAAGGCTATTCATATATCATCTGACTTTTCCTACATGTTCAGGGTGTATGTTTTATTAAAAACTACCTAAATCCACATAGGCAGGAACATTCAAAAGACTTCCGTTGTAAATAGTAAGTAAAAAATGTTCATGAAATTCTCATGAATTCTCATAACTGGGGATCATACCTAGAGACAGGCAGGAACACAGGAGGTAGAAAATGTGTCATTTCATTTCAATTAACAATTATTTAATTAAGAAAACACATTTAGAACTGTGTCATGGTACTTAGCACATGCAGATCACACAAAGGAAATCATATGAGAACAATCAAGCTTCTATCAAAAGATGAGATTTATCACCACCCATATATATGGTAAATGCACTTTGGCAAGTATCGCCTGTAAGTCATATTTAGAATACCAGACATTCACTCCTGAAATACTATCAGTTTCCATCATTGAAGGGCTATTACAATTCAATTTTGCAGGGATGGTCATGGCAATATACACATACATATAAGTACACTATTCACCATAACAGTATAAAGATAAAAGGGTTCTATTTATTCCCTAACACAGAGTCTAGGAAATAGCTGAAGTTAAGCCTTCAAAAATGAAATGTGTTGTACCCAAGCCTAGTAATAAGAAAGATTCCATAGATACTGCTTAGAGAGAGATTAGATTGAAATTTAACCTATCACATTCTGTTCTCCAACTTGAAAAAAAATGTTAAACTCTGTCTTTGGGCTTCCATTTTTAGTGACAAAAGAAAGAAAGAAAGAAAGAAAGAAACAGATGGAATAAACCTCATTCACTTAATTTGAAAATCAGATGCAGACTTCAAAATTTGGAATAAGAAAAGATTCTTACTCGTTGATTTCGTTAAAGAATTTATCTTTAGCTATCTGAGGGGAGAACTGCTTACATCATTTGGTGTGACCTTTAGTGGATTGAGAATTCATCCCATGATATAAAATTTTACGACAAAAGCAATCATATAGAAGGAATCTAAGATGGCTTGAACTGTTTTTCTTTTGATATAGATTAAGCTTAGAACTTGGTCGACAATGGTTAGACATTGCAGATTTATAATGAGTGTAATTTGGAACTACAGTACCATACGCAGAACAAATACTCAAATGTCAAATTGGCTGATGATTAAACGACTGAAGAGGGCTGGCTGCTAAGGAATACGTTTAACAAGTTATTTAAAGGGAAACCAACAACCAAAGGTAGAAAAGTGGCAGAATATCTTTTCATTTTATTTTACTTTATTTTAGGTGACAATAACCAAAAGGGATTTTTTGTGGTAGATTGGTTTTTTTTTTAATTCCAACAATTAACATATCTGCTAAATATTTCTTTTTTTGTAAAATGCCTCTTTTATATCACGTTCTTGTATTTAAGGGTATATAAGAAATGAAGTTTAGCTCTGCCTCCAAATGCTAAGATCTGAGAAAAAAATATGTGCCCCCAAAATGAATCACATTCAGGCTTGGAATAAATCCACATGAATATGTATTTTCTTATTTACTTGGAAAGTCTTGTATTTGCATCTGTCTTTCTTACTATCAGTGAGCTTTCTTTTCCAGGGTAGTGGCTCAGCTCCAGTCTTCAGTATATGTAGCCCCTACCTACAACTCCATTTCCAAGGGCAAGCAGGGCACCGACACAGGTATAGGATGGTCCACTCCACCGAGGTCACTAGGTCCCCATACTGAGTAAGACACATGCAACCAGTTTCTCTTTGTTTTGTATGGTACATTAAGTAGGAATCTAGAGTTGATTCTCAACATCTGAGATTATTCCAAATCTGAACATACAGTATTTTTAAAGTCCCCTTTATATTTAAAGTCCCGTTTTATACAAGGTATTTGGCACTTTCAAAAATATCAACTATAGACAGTTATCTGGATCTGGGTTTTGATAGCAAACATGATATAAATATTTTTGGAATGAATGATAAATGAATAAGTGAGTGAATTAATATTAAAAGAGGATGTGTCATCTGAAATGAATCATGGTATAAAAGGGATTTGCATGTCCTCTCCACAGGTTAGGGTGAGGAAAGTCTATAAAAAGGCAAAAATCATAAAATCATTAGGAAATAAACTCAAGCTATGCAATACCGAACACTGTTAGAAAGATTGCAAGCTCTTTGCAAGCAAGGGCTGCCTTAATCAGGGGCCATACTCACAAATGCTCTCCAAGGCCAGGCAGATGGAAACAGTACAGGCTCCATCTAAAGATCAAGCTGTCATGTAAGAAAGCAGGCCAGATGGTTGGTTGCTCTTTCGATTTTCCGAGAAAAGCCAAATTCTGATTTTTTTTGTAAAATTCTCTCCTTTCTAAATGTTGGCTCTGTATTTATTTTTTTAACACTATGTGGACTTAACAAAACATAGCTGTGGGCCACATTCCACCCATGGACTATCCCTTTGTAACCTCACCTCTGAATCTTTCTACATATCAATAACTCATTGCTTATTTTTACCTTATCTTTAAATCTGGCAAAGGGTGAGAGGTGGTGGTGTCATACCAATATCACTAAAGAAATTAGCCAAAACAGGAATACAAGTGGGAAAAACAAGCAGAGCTTTTAAGTGGCTACATTCCAGTAAAAGCTCGTATTACATTAAGACTTTAATGCCCTCAATCTCAGGAATTATGCTCAAACTTCAGGTGGCAATGTGTTTTCTCCTATTCGTTTCACCCTTATTCTCATCCCCTAATTTGTCCCTAACTCTTCCTATTTATTAACCTTGCCATGTATTTCTTCTTTTCATTTTGTAAATAGCTTCAAATTCTTGGAACAAGGTGGGGCATAAGTAAATTTCAACCAAGTATTTCAGACGTTCACATTCTAATTACAGGCAAGTGTATTACTCTGTGTGTGTGTGTGTGTGTGTGTGTGTGTGTGTGTGTGTGTGTGTAAATTTGTTTGTTGAGACAGGGTCTCACTCTGTCACCTAGGCCAGAGTGTAGTGGCACAGCCACGGCTCACTGCAGCCTCAACCTCAACCTCCTGGGACCAAATGATCTCCCACCTCCGGAGGGAGCTGGAACTAAAAGCGTGTGCCACCATGCCCAGCTAAAGAATTACATATTTTTAAAACAAGATGTGATCCCTGAGGGGTAAGATTTTTCTGAAGCAATATATGTTATTGAAAAGTTCTATATCCAAAATCTAACACTGGAAAATACTGGAAGATCTTTTCCTCAAATGATTTATGTTCTTGGGCCTTTAGCTAAAGAAGACATGAATCCTAGTCCAAGTACCCAGTTAAAACACACATACACACATTTCTATATAGAAAAATAACCTAAACACTCCTATAAATAAGTTTTGTTAAAAAAAACAAAACATAATTTCCACATTTCTATCTCAGTTTTTACTCTTATGTTTCAGTATATTTAGACCTCTTTAGGAAAGTCTAGTTAAGTAGGTCAGACCATAAAAACCTTTTACAGCAGAGACATCACTCTAGGAGAAAAATCAATTAATATAATAGTTTTTCCCCAAAGAATACAGGTAACTGTAAGTATGCAAAAGATAAAGCAACAACATAAATTTCTTCATATTACAATAAGCTGCATTTTAGATCTTGTTATCAGCAAGATAAACAGGTCTCATGTATTATACCTACTTAAAACATAACCTGTGAACGTCAGCTAAAAAATATTGCTTGGACATGCCAAGGAAAATATACAAATAGATATTTTCCAATTCACTGATTGTATTAAAAAAGTTCCAGAAATCCAGCAACAAATGTGGTATACAAAAAAAAAAATAAATTCTTTCAACTAAATCATAAAATATATAGGGTACAAATACCGCATTCTGTTCTAAAATGATATCTTAGGATCATCAAAAGAAAAAGAGGATTTGGATTATGTAAAAAATGTTTCCTATATATATATATATATAAAATCAATTATCTAACTGACATTTTTACAAATCTACCACTACTTCGCCTTTTATTGCATATCCTAAACAAGCAGATGCTAAGTCTATAAACTGTGAATTAACCTCCCTTTTTAATTAATTGTTCCTTTGGAAATACTGGCTTTTAAATCCCGTGCTGCAGTTGCTTCATCTTGGAGACGTGTGCCAATCTCACATTCAGGTTCTCGGGCTATATTCCAGGAGGCAGTACACATTGATTCCACTTTTAATTATCTAATGATTCATTTGCATTTTATTTATATATTGGCATCTGACCTGGGTTAATTTTAGTTTCTTCCAACAACAGGAAGAATCTAGATCTGACCATCTTCACACCAAATATGACTAAAGATGCTGGAAGTAGTGACATGGCTCAGAAATTGGTCAAGTGTGTAAAGGAAAGGCATCAGAGTGCACTTAACTGACAGGGCCAGGCCCTCCTCAAGCACATGATTTTCTGAGCTCACCACTCCTTCCTTCTTTTAAAGAGCAGACAGTTTAAGCAGGAAGTTTCCTCAGTAGTTCTTTCCAGGACTTTCTGGATGGTCTCTTCACATCCAAAATTCTCCCTTGCTAACTGGACCTGAGAATTCCTCCATTAGAACCTCATATTCTCGGCCCCAAGCCTCTTTATTAAAAGCAAATGCACTGAAGAAAGGTAGCATCAAAATCTGTTGGCAATGTTATTTTGTCAGAATGAAGGATGTGACAGCAGTTTTCTGAAAGGACAAAGAAGGGAGACTGAGAGCTTTAGGGAACTGGGTGCTGGGTGAATGGAAGCAGAGAAAGACGTCTGAAAAGAAATGTCTCCTTCTCCACAGTTCTGGAACTTATCCCATGCTAGGCCTTCTCCTAGTCATGAATACATAATAAAAATCTGGACCTCTAGCTACTGAAGACAAATAACTATAACTTTTATATATCCTCTGAGACACACACATAAACACACACAAGGTTCTTAACCATGACGGCTCACAGCCCCTGAAAATCAGAAATTGCCATTTGTTACTCTCCTGGCAATGCTGGAATAATCTATCCATCTGGGACTATACTTCTGATTCTACCCAAGGCCCCACTGCACTGGATAAGAAATAAATTTTCAAAGTCCAAGTACTTTCCTCCATATGTAACTACCATAATGCTGGGAGAAGGCCCAGGGAAAGTGAAGCAATGTAACCAACAGGGATTGAATATTTCTTTTATATCAACTCATGCACTGTTAGGCATATTACCTGTCTTTTTTTGGTTCAGTAACCCCATAAAGGAAGTATCATCATCCTCATTTGACAGATAAAAAACTGAGGCTAAAGGTTTCCCAATTTGGTCAAAGACCCATAGATCACGGATGATGTAGCCAGAACTGAAATCCAGGGCTTCTCCTTTTTCTGAGCTAACGAAAGTGTCTTTATGTTGTTGAGCCCTAATTGAGCTCCAACCCTGCACACAGAGACCTGTGATTGTGCTAAATTACACAAGTAAAATCTTTTCTGTTCACAGAACCAAAACCGTTCAGTGAAAGGCAGGTTCTGGCCACCTCCTCAATCCTGGATTCTACTGGAAAATAACCCAGAACCAAGATCTGGTGGCACTTTCAGTGGACTTGTCAGGAAGAAAAAAAAAAATCATTTCTCCCTCTCCTACAAAAGTAACACACATACAATGTAAAAAAAAAAAATGGGAAAAAATTTTTAAAGTCAAAGAAGAATTAACAACAATTTATAATACAACTACCCAGGGATAATCATAACATTTTAGGCTCTTTCTCAAGTCTGTCCTCTCCATCTATACATGTTTGGAAACATTCAGCTTATATTTTACAGGCAATTTTGCATGAAGTTCTGTTCATTTAATTGTACATTAAAATTATTTTAACACTTCTTGAAAACTATTTGTTGACTTAATTTTAGCATTTTACCATACAGCATTAAGTTTCCTTAACTATTTCTTTACTATTGTGCTTTTAGGGTAGGAGGGATCTTTTTCACTGTTTTAAGAAAAACACTGCAAAGAACATCTCTATGCACACTTCTTTTGCCGTATTTCTTTTTCTTTTTTTTTTTTTTTTTTAAGACAAGTTTTGTTCTTGTCATCTAGGCTGGAGTGCAATTGTGCCATTTCAGCTCACTGCAACCTCTGCCTCCCAGGTTCATCAAGTGATTTTCCTGACTCAGCCTCCTGAGTAGGTGGGATTACAGGCACCTGCCACCACGTCCAGCTAATTTTTGCATTTTTAGTAGAGACACATTGGCCAGGCGGGTCTCAAACTCCTGACCTCAGGTGATCCACCTGCCTCAGCCTCCCAAAGTATTGGGATTACAGGCATGAGCCACTGCGCCCGGCCTCTTTTATCATACTTCAAATGGTTTTTTCAAGATCAATTTGTAGAAATGGGGTTATTGGGTTATGTGTTGGAGCAACATTAATACATTTAACCTCTAACAGTGTGGATATCCCTTCAAATTTATCCCATCATTACCAATATATGGGAACCCTAGTCTCAAGGTGTGCTACTTTCCCACTGAGTGTTATCTTGTCAATATGATGAGCAAAAACAAAACAAAACAAAATTACCCTTGCTTTAATTTATATTCCTGAGTTCAGTTTTCTCCAAAGGACTATTTCCCCTTTATGAGTGATCTCTTCATGACTCTGCCCATTTATCTATTGGTTGGCAACATATGATCTTGAATTATCTTTTTGTAAGGTGCACCAATATAACAAAACAGGGACTCTACAGAATCAGGAGACATAGACCTGGCAATTAACTCGTTGGAACACTTAGGGCTAATCACTTCTGGATCAAAATTTTCAAATTTTAATTGACATGGTCAATTGAAATTTTACACAGCCCAATGTCTGAAACAGATACAGGTGAAGGTGCTGGAGCTGAAGCAAGTTACCCCACTTTCTCCTCATTCACTCAACTCCCATAGTTTCCGAGACACCACAGAGGAACCCTAGAGTTCCAATTAATAAAATGAAATGCTACTGAGCTTGTTGATTTCTAAGATCTATTTTAGCTTCTATGAAACCAAACTTTCCCAGGGTATAAAAAGAAACCTTAGAAATTACACTAAGATTGGATGACTTGGGAAAGCCAGCATCCAAGAAACATAGTAAGAAATCTTCATATGGAAAGTATTCCTGGTGGGTTTGAAGGTATTTCTTTTTCTTTCTGAAAGTTCAGTTGGCGCCAACAAAGAAAGCAGTACTGAATAAGCTGTGTGACAGCAAGACAGTATTCACAATGCTGAATGTTTCCAGCAGATGCGTCAACCATTATTCAGAATTCACTAACTCCCATCACAGCGTGGGTCCTGGATGAGATGAATCCATGTGAAATATTTCTTCCTTGATTCTTCTAGCTGAAACTGAGCATCAAAGCACATTGATCATCACTACCTTCAGGGAAATACAGTGATTTATGGAGTGAAGCTAGCAATTATTATGTCCTTTCTCAAAAGCCCCAGATTTCAGAACATCTTTTCATAGGACTGTTTCTTATTCTTAAAGATATGTTCCTATTTCCAAGTGAACTAGAATGACTCTGGTCAGTTGCATAATGCAGGATGGGTAGGTGGACTAGGCATTTACACAGGGAGATCTTAGAGTTGCTGAGTAAGACAGCTCTGCTCCAAAAATTTCTGCCCCCACAATTTACTCTGCCACAGTGCCTGAGATACCTACTTACCTTCTAGGTCACTTTTTTAAAAGATATCCTGCAAACGAGGGTAGAAGAGGTTGGATAGGAGATACTGTGACCTATTATCACTTATGAACAGCCATTAGGTTGAGTAGAGAGGTGACTGTCACGGGAATGAAATAGGAGAAGGAGGGGGAAGAGAGAAAAGATACTAGAAAAATCTGCAGCAAGGCGCATCCAGTGTCTACACCTCTGCTCAATATAAATAAATAGCTATCAAGCTTTGCTGAGTTTTGCCTGACTGATGGTTTTGTCTAGGGCTTGACCTACATATGCCCTAGGTATTCCGAACATGTGAGTGCAAATATAATCCCGCCATAGGAACCACAGTTCCACAGGAAAATATAATCCCAAATTTTCTACAGAAATTCAGAATGACTACGCCATTTTAGAGTGTATAGAATTTTTCCTGATGTATTTAGGTTGATCAGTTTTCACTAAATATATTTTCAGTTACCTACCCCACACCCTTTATTCACTAATAATAATTTCACAAAAAAAAATCACTAAGAAACAAACATCTCTGAGAGTATCAAGCATCAACATTAGTTAGTTAACTATTAATAAATTTAAGAATTTGAAGAAGAGGTTTTACTATTTAGGGTTTATTTTACAGTTTCTGCTAACTTAAAAATAGATAGTTTAAAGATAATATGAATTATTTAGGGCTGCAATTACCAGAGTTTTTGTTCTACAACTTGGCAAACAGCCATTCTGCAATCACAAAAACTCACACTTCAGCCTGAGTTTTGGATGGTGCAATAATTCACACCTTGGACATTGTTTCGCCTCAGTATCTTACTGCTTCATTAAAGATGCTTATGTTTGGATAGTCTGCAAATGTTCAGTAGGAAAGACTGAATCCAAACGTGTGAACGAAACAAGAGAAACTTACTGGCAATTTGAGAGCACAGGGGCTATTAATAACAAGCAAGCCAAGAAGCTACTCTTGTTTCCCTGTGTCGAGGTTTGCCCTGGAGACATCCATGCATTTTCTTTAAAATTATTGAGACACCATCTAAAACAACTTTCAGTCAAATTACAAAATATGTGTGAGTAATCCCCAGCTTTCAAAGATCTTCTAAGACTCCCTTATGTAGGTAACTATACATCCCTGTTTGTTTGGGATAGTCCTGGGGTATTAATAATAGCATTGCTTTAACCATCAAAAGACCTCCGTTTAGATGATACATTATTTGGAAACCCTATTTATTAAGCTTCTCTAGTTTTTAACCCAGTACACAATCTCCCATAGAGAGTAGAAATATAAGCCTTTAAAAATCATCATTTGAAAGTTAATTTCTAGGCCAGGCGTGGTGGCTCATGCCTGTAATCCTAGCACTTTGGGAGGCCAAGGTGAGCAGATCACCTGAGGTCAGGAGTTTGAGACCAGCCTGGCCAACATAGTGAAACCCCATCTCCACTAAAAATTCAAATATTCGCTGAGTGTGGTGGTGCATGCCTGTAAACCCAGCTACCCAGGAGGCTGAGGCAGGAGAATCGCTGAAACCTGGGAGGCAGAGACTGCAGTGAACCAAGATCATGCCACTACACTCCAGCCTAGGTGACAAAGTGAGATTTCCATCTCAAATAATAAAAATAATAATAATTTCTAGCTGTGTAACAGCATTTTTATGAAAAAGTAGGCTTGAAATTCAAACTTGACATTCTCCATGAGCCTGCCTCACCTTGTTGGATCTGCCACACATTGTTTATGCCATTTGACAGATATCTGATTTAGAGACCCTGCCACCTCTAAGTTATTAATGGTTGCCTATGTCAAAGCTGAACTGGAGAGAGTCAGTGAGGGGCAGTGACAGAGATTCTGGGACAGAGAACAGGATGAGAGTTAGAGGGGGGCCATGCAGAAGGAAAATATGGGGACTGGAGAAACTTGGGAACAAAGAGTATGGGACAGAGTTTCCTACCAGCATGATCTCCAAAGCTACTCTGGTCCTAGGTCAGCAATAATCCTACCCCATTCACATTTTTCCAACCCTGCTCACCAATTTAGTTGCAGGAGGAAATATGCCACAACAGAAAGAACAAAGCCTCTGCCTCTTCTTAGCTCAGTGGGCACACTTGGGCTGTTTAGCTCCTCTGGGCCTCTGTTTCCTCATCAGACAAGGATGCCCCCACTTAAATTTTTATGGTTACTTTGGGATCAAATGGAATACTTTATGTGACATACTGCCCAGTATTGCACATAGTTGGCACTCACCAAATATCAGGCCTATCATCAGAAGTATTTAGTTTCTGGAAACTTTCTCCTTCCAATTTTAATCTGAGGATTCTGCCCTTTCTGCTCCATCAGAGAACAGTAGATTTTTAAAAGGAGGAAGCATAAAATCCTTCCATCTTACATGCAAGCCAAACTCCCAATTCTTATGCATTGATTTTTTATTTTACACATGTAAGAATTATAAATTGGACAGTCACAATCTAGAGATAAGTTCACCACCATCCCAAACTAAGGGGTGGTGGGGTAGCAGAGGGCAAAATACCAGTGAATAAAATCTCAAACTTGTTTTGTTCCGACCCAGCCAAGCACAGGTGCTGGTCTCAAGTACAGGTCCCTTTTGCTCAATGACTGCCACCATCTCCCTGGGGATCCTGAAAGTCACTCTATTGTGGAGGTGGGGAACAAGGGGTTAACAAGTGCCCTTGGATGCTTAAGTAGGGTGTCCACCTCAGACAGGTAAGATGAGCTGAGTGAAACTTACAGGCACAGGCATATCATTCCTACTATAAGATGAGCAGATGCCTGGCAACCAGCCAGCTCCTCAGGACACTTTTGCCTGATGGTAATGAGAAGGGCTTCAGGCATAGCTCCTCTCTGCAAGCATCATTCAGAGATACTCTTTTAAAGATCCACAGGTGTTGTCCAGGCCCCATCCATCTCCTGGACACTGGGGCTGGCCATGGACAGCACTCACCCCATGCAGACACTTTTTATTTCTGGTCTTCCACGGTTCACAGGCACCATCCTCAGACCCACTCCAGCCACGTGGCTCCCCTGCCTACTCCTCCTGATCTCTCTGAGCTCTGCTTCCATGCTGATAATAGTCGGGCACTCCAGAATGACTGTGCTCCATGGCATCTAGGCTGCTAATGCCATGCTGGCTTACACTGAGGGGTGAGACCCAAAGGCACTATAATGGACATTTGTCCTTCTTGCTTGACCATCATCATAATTTCCTTCCTATATTTGGAAATTTTCCCACCAAGCACAGCCCTCTTTCTCTATAGAAGCTAAAAGTACTGTACAGTCTCCCATGCACATGCAAGTGACTTTACTATTCCTCCCATTGAGAGGTGGCACCTATCTGTGTATTCTTTGAAGCTATACTTCACCATGAGTCTTGCTTTGGCCAATGATGGAGGGGGAAGGGACTTGAAAAGTGCTTGAGCATTAGAGCTTATTTCTGCTAGGAGTCTTGTGATCACCAGGCAGAGAAGGTTAGCACCCTTGAGACTGAGTGGTCACATGGAGACAGACCCTGTTCCAATTATCCAAGCTAAGGGGCCAGATATGTGAAGATATCTTATGCCATCCAGCCCCAAATGAGTTAGCCTAGACCATAAGAAGCACTCAGCCAAGCCACAGAATTGCAAGAAATAATAATCAGGTATTGGCCACAAAGTTTTGGGGTGGATGTTAAGCAACAATAGATAACTGATAAAGCAAGTATAGCTTTCTGAAGAGGCAAATGCATCCATTCTTTAAGTCTATCTGTGGTGAGCTGTGATGTGCCAATGGGAAGACAAGCAGAGAATAAAAAGGTTCCTGTAGGGACCCTTTTGTTAATATTATTGTTTATTTTGGTCTGAGTTTTCACTTGGTGCCATCTGGCAGAATTCTGTAGACAAATAGTTTAACTGAGCAGCAGTGTGTTAAAAATTTTTTGGAATGTGCATTCCTTCAGACGGGGCATGTATTCTTCAGTTCTGCCACAGTGCTCACCACTCTATAGTCCATACTTTTTCAACACTCTTAAATTACCTACATGCCTTTGAGAAATATCATATTTTCCCTCACTCTAAACCAGGTAAGGTGATAAATTATGGGACACTAGGTACAGAAAACCTGAACCTTCCCCACACTGTTGGAGATATTTTACCATCAGTGAGAGTACAGGGCAGAGGTTGAATTGAAAAATGGATTAAAACATGAGAAAAGATGATAAGACATGGGGAGTTGGGGGTATCACCACAGACATCTTAGAGAATGCTCACAGGGAAAGAGATTCAGTCTATAAGAGCTCACTCTTCATCTTCCTCCTTTATATGGGCAAGGTCTCCATGAGTCATGGTTCTCCCAATAAAGGAATAAAACACAAGATAATATATGTGATCACTGGGGGACTATCTTGGAGACCAGCTACCACTAATGTCTTGAAAAGGAAAGAGTAATGATGACCAGGATCGCTCAAGGGTGATGACAACTGCTACCATTTATTGAACACCTACCATGTATAAAAGCATCTGAGTACTCTGCATATATCACCCTGTCTGATTCTCCCCACAACTCCTAGTTCACTAATAGGGGAATTGAGGAGCAGAAATACATGGAACTTGCCAAAGGACATACAAAAGCTAGTAAATGGCACCCCACCGTTCATGCTCTAACCCCCCCTTTCTCAGTCGAAGTGGAAAGTGGTTATTGGTAATTGAAACAGACAGTGGTGAGGCCCCTGTGCTGTCTGGAAGTCATTTCCTGTGGTGCTATTTGGCCTGGAGAGGCTTGAAAAGGCAGCTATCCTTGGGTTGTTAAGACACTGCCACAAGGAAAGAACAGTACATGACTTCCATGTTACTTCTGAGAAAGAAGCTGAAACCAGGAGGCAGATATCACAGAAACAAAAATTTAAATTCAACATAGAACTTTAAGGAGAAATTCAATGACTGTTAGGGTCACTTCAGCCATAAGAGTCCATGGTTTTATGAAAGCAACATTAGCCATAAGCTCAAGAGTTCTGAAAGGAACCCACATTCCTACACCCAAACGTTTCCATGCCATTCGTTACTCATATAATATCTTAAGCAAAGACTCCATGCCTTTTTCATTAATTCAATTTGCCTCATTTTCATTAACTTAATCCAGCTTCATTTGCATAGTCCAGCACACCCTACTGGAGGAAGTAGCGATCCTGAAAGTCTATGAATTTTTTTCTGAGCCCTAGTTCCTTGACTCCAAGCTGTGTGACCCTATAAAGTCCTTCTTCCATTCAAGACCTCTGTTTCTCCATTTGTAAACCAAGGGCACTGATTATATTTACTTTGAAGGTCTCTTTCAGCTTAAATTTCTTAATATGTTAATTACCTCTTACAAAAATTTAAAAAATAATAATACTTCCTAAATTACTTTCAACTAGACTAGCTTTACATGACAACCGATTCAAAGGTTCTTTCTATGGCTCACGCCTGTAATCCCAGCACTTTGGGAGGCCAAGGTGGGCAGATCACGAGGTCAAGAGATCAAGACCATCCTGGCCAACATGGTGAAACCCCATCTCTACTAAAAATACAAAACAATTAGCTGGGTGTGGTGGCATGCTCCTGTAGTCCCAACTACTCAGGAGGCTGAGGCAAGAGAATGGCTTGAACCTGGGAGGCAGAGGTTGCAGTGAGCCGAGATCACACCACTGGACTCCAGCCTGGCACCTGGCAAAGGAGTGAGACTGTCTCAAAAAAAAAAAAAAAAAAAAGAGTTCCTTCTATTTCTTACTGTCTGGTCATGATTCTGACTCTTTATTTGAATCTTTCACATGAAAGTTGTTTACATGTCTGACTTTCTATTAATCAGATCCTCAAGGGCAGAGAACTATAAGTGATCCCTCTAATATACTGCTGCTGTCTAGCATAGTAGGCACTTTAATTAAACTAAGTAGTTAAATTAGCTGTACTTGCAATTTAAATTCATGTGACAAATTTCAATGCCTTTCATTTTTATTTCCAGAGGAAATCAATGAGGAACCTGAAAAATGACCTTATGATTATAAAAGAAACAAGCACTGGAAAAAAATTTTAACTTAGGCCATTTATACTGAAAACATCAATTAACAGGAAATAATATTTACATATAATTAATCACACATTCCCAAATCAAGGGTATAAGTGATTACAGCCAACTCTTATTATCCCTGGCAATGTGGAGGGCATGGCTTAAGCACAGTTGTGGATAAACACTAAATCTAACCTAAATTCAACAATAGGGCACCCCAGTGTCCTAGCATGAAGATATGTGACTGCACAAGGACGTTGTTAAGGAGAAAACTTGATTAAAAGCTTATTTTATCTATATAAGAAAATATCATGCAGCAATAAAATAAAGAATATAATAATATAATCTCATTTTTCCTAACAGCTGTATTAGAATACCCCCACTCGAAAGAGAGTGACTTGCTTTTGTCGGGCAACTGCTTGGATAAGTCTTCTGGGTGGGCATCTGAGACTCAGGAGCCAGTAGCATCTGGGACTGAGAGACACAGGTAGAACTGGTCGGCAATAAGCATGTTCGATGTGTTTGCTTAAAAGAGAGACAGGAGAAAATAGCACCCAACCCAAGTTGGCATTTCATATAGACAAAGAGTACCCACTGGGGGAATTGCTGGTTGAAGGAGCAATCTAGGGAGAATTGAACAGCAGATTTATCTGTGTGGATACTAACTCTCCCGTGCACAACATTTGATAAAGTCTATAGTATATTTAGTGCTTTCATATAAGTAGATTATTGTGGGGGTGGAGGAAGGAGTGAAAAGGAACTGAGGTTGTACATCCATCAACATTACATAGCAAAAAAAAAAAAAAAAAAGCCAATGAATTATATACAAAAGCATTAAACATATGGGTTACATTAGAGCCACAGTTGCTGACATAAAAAGAGAGTCAATGTGTACTTTTTCAAAAACAACTTTATTGAGGTACAGTTTACACGCCATAAAATTCACCTTTGATTATTAGTAAACTTATCAAGTTGTGTAACTATCACTATAATCTAAGATTAGACCACTGCCATCATCCCAACAGGATCCATGGTACCTATATATAGTTAATCCCTGTTCCCATCTCCAACCCTATGTGACAACTTACCAACTTCCGTCCCTATCAATTTCACTTTTGAATATTTGTACCAATGAAAAATGCAAATCACAATATGTGGTCTTTTGCGCCTGGTTTCTTTCACTTAGCATAATGTTTTTGAAGTTTGTCTGTGATGCTTTAGAATTCATTATTTTTTGTTGCTGAATAGTATCCCATTATATGGCTATACCATATTTTGTATATCCATTCACCAGCTGATGGACATTTGGGTTGTTTTGATTTTGGGCTATTATAAATAACGCTGCCATGAATATTCACATGCAGGTTTTTGATTTGACATACTAATATATACTTTTTTGTAGGGGAAAACAGTTATAGAATATCAACAATTCCAGGAGCTTTATAGTTTAATATCCTGGAAATTAGGATGTGCCTTAGAGTTGATGGTTTATGTATCCATCAGTGTCCTATAAGGAAGCAGATGGCACACTCAATTCACAATGCTTTAAGGAAGGTTTAATAAGGGAAGGCTTAATAAAGGTAATGGCCAGTTTGAAGAAGAAGAGAGTCAGTCATATGGATAACAGTCTGCCACCTTGAGAAGAAAGTGTTCTAGCTAGGACCATGTTCAGCACAAGGCATCAGTCAGGAACAAAGCTACAAAAATGAATTGCCCTCCTTCACTCTTTTCCTTTCCTCTGACCTCTTCCAAGAGTTCCCCATTGGCCAGACTCAACTAGAAGCTGGAGGGCAAGGGAGCCCAGTGACATGGTCCACGCAAACCAGCCTTTCAGGGAAGAGAGCAAGGTGGAGAAGGGATATGGAAGGACAATCAGAATATATATCTGGCACAGTGTGTCAAAGCTAAATTGGCAGAGTTTTCTTCTTCTTAGTGATACACAAAATAATGGTGTACCTTCAACTGAGCATTCTAGACTTGATGAAATAAGGAAAGATTCCAGTTTCATAAAAATCATCATAATTAATGCATAATAATGTCCATATATGCATGAAATAAAATCTGGACATAAATACCTCATCTACAAGGGGAGAGTTTAAGATGAAATTTACTTGTCTGCATTAAACATTTCTGTAATTTTAGGATTTTTTACAATGAGCATGTCCTATTACCAAGAAAGACCTAGATCTTCATGGTTTCTGAACACCAAGTCTCATTCTTCCTCTTCAAACTTCCTTTCATTCCTATTAACTCCTTTTTGTTTTTCCAAACCCTTTTCCCTAACTGATACAGAGCCTGGCCTTCTGCCTTACATTTAGAAAGCATTTTAATAAATATGTGTTAAATAGAGGGGAAGATTTAACAAAGAAGTCAATTAGCAAATGAAAGTGAATTAAGGAAAGTGGTTTAATCATTGACCCCACTGGTACTTACCTGTTCCTCTACCAAGGTCCAAGGAAATTGAAGACTATATGAAAAATGGTGACAAATCAGAAAGGAAAATGAAGAGAAAGAGAACAAGAAAATTAATATTAAATATTAATGAATATTTCTAAAGCAAGAGAAACAAATTAGATAAAAAAATTTTTTGCTAAAGGAGGTTAGAAGGGAGTGGTTAAGAAGATTTTTTTGGAGGGGGTCTCTAAAATGTGTCTATACATCTTTACATTGAGTCTCAAAAAAAGGACATAATCTTTACAATGATCTCAAAAGATGTTCTTGTGATAAACATAGAGCATGGCAAAGAGAGCCATAATTTCTTAGGTAGAACAAAAAAAGGATTGATGCTCTTAAAAACACTCAGTTTCCCATAAAATTTTCAGAATCTCTTTATCTCCCTGCTTTACCCACACTAAGCCTTTACTAGCATTGATTTTTGTTTCATTTATAATGTTACACAGTGCCAGAAAATGTCTTTCAGAGTTTCTTGAGATGAAATGTGGGCTTAAAATATTTTAATGAAATGTAAAAGGTGACACCTCAGTTATTATTTTCTAATTTTATTTCAGTGACATGATACCTCAGATAATATTTTTGTGGACTAAGCTGAATAGTTAAGCATAATTTATAACATCATTTATATGGGAAAGTATGTTCCAAGTTGTGAACAACCAATTTACAAACAAACTTTTGGAACTCAACCCATTCCTATGTTAAGAACTGCCTATACTGGTTTCAACCTGTGAACTCACCAACAGCTTGGTCAGGGTTGTTAGCAAAATAGCAAAATTGGCTCATTTAACTATTCCATTCCACTTATTTATTTGTCCATTCATTCATGCGTGCATGCACGTATACATGCATTCAGCAAATATTTATGAAGTGTCTACTTTAGCAGGGCCCTGGGCAGGAAGTGAAATGATAGGAAATGGTAAACCACGTCTCACTAAGAAAACCTCTTAGTGTAGCAAATAAACCAACAATTCTAATACAATATTTAAAAAGAAAAGGAGAAGGGAGGGAGGGAGGGAGGATGGGAGGGAAAAAGAAATGTAAATGGGAAACACTCCAGAAAGGGAGGCCAAGGCCTCGAAAAGAAGTATCTCAGTGTGGGCAGGATACTGCAAGGTCAGTATTCTGAAGAATGCAGTGCAAGCTATAAATTGGCAAGCTATGATGCTGGAACTGTGATCATGAGGCAATCAATAAACCATTTTAAGTAAGAGAAGCCTTATTCTTTCAGCCCCTGTTGGCAAACATTTGATGGGTTTAGGCACTCAAATGAAATGTTCAGACTTAGATTTTACTTAGCTAATTCTGGTAACCAAGTAGAGCAAGCCTATAGCCTGTGAGACTTTAGAAGGTCCCTATGGGCTAAGAATGTTCTTTACATTTTAAAATGGCTTTTAAAAATCAAAAGAAAAATTATATTTTGTGGCACATGAAAATTATATGAAATTCAAATCTTGGTGCCCATAAATAAAGTTTTATTGAAACACAGACAATATTTGTCCATTTACATGGTGTCAATGGTTGCTATCAGAGTTGGGTAGTTACAACAGAAATCATACAGCCTGTAAAGTCTATAATATTTGCTATCTGGCCCACTACAGAAAAGGTTTGCAGAACCCTGTTATAGAATATGGATAAAGAAGGAAGATTAGTAAGATGGCTCTATAACTCAATAGACAGCTGAAAAATGACATAAAGCTGAACTAGGTTAGTGGTAACAAGAATGGAGAGGGCAAGGCAGTTTCAATAACATAGGGTACAAAATCTGCAAGGTGTGAGAACAGAGGCTATGTCAGAGATAATTTCAGGTTTATGTTTTGAATAACTAGGGAAGACGGTGGTGTCTCCACCTGAGCTGAAGGGAGGCTGGGGGGGAATGAGGTGCTCTTGAGGACACGTCTGTGCAGATGTCACAGAGGCAAGTGAATATACAGAGACTAAAAATGCAGGCTGCAACGAACCCCCATTCATTTCACCTCTGCAAATTATACACTAAAATCCATAAATCACTTTTCATGTGCCAAATATGGACTTTGTTCCCCTGGCTGATGAATGAACATGTTAACCCATCATGTGGTAAGTGTCCTTAACAACCAGATGTTTGGTTCTGGCAGTAACAGCAACATCTTTATGTAACAATGTTTGTGTAATTTTGTGGCTGCTGGTGTTTATTACATTTTGGCCTTGCTGCTTTATTTTAAAAGACAGAGAGAGAGGTAAAAAATAAAAAGAAAATTAACAAGTTGACACTAGTAACAAATATAAACTTCATAAATGTCAGAAATTATTTAAAGTTTTTCCAAGATGGTGGATTGTCTCATCCAGATGCCTGGAAATCTGCCTATGTGAGAGGCTTTCAGCATGCCTCAGCCACTTGGAAATAACAAAATAGTGCATAAAGATAAACTCTGTGAGCTTTAATTCAAGAAAGAAAATGGAAATCCACCAGAATCACTATAGACACCTCAGATCCAAGGGAGAAGAATACAGACAAAAAGCTCCTCCATGCAGCATCTGGCTGATAAAAGTGAGTGAAGCCTCAGTACACAAAAGAGGCAGAGAGTCTCCCTCTGTGACTGACCTTTTCCACTGTGGGTACGAGCAACCCAGGCAGAGGGAAAGTACTTTGTTTCTCCCAAGCCCTGGAGCTAACTTAGGGAAAGTTAACTTGGAGATACAGTGAGGGAAAGACGCTGGGAAAAGCTGTAGATGTTTTCGCAGACCAAGGACCAAGAGCAAAATGCCATTTTTAATCCAAATGCATACAAAGTCAGTCACTCTGTAGTAACCTGGCAGTGTAGCCACAAAGGCATTTTAGTCTCAGGCCAGAGATTACAGTGCCTTCTCTGGAGCAGAGCAGGGGCCTACACAGCCAGAACTGTGAAAAGTGCCTCAGCAGCAAGGCTAGAATTGTCCTCTCCCCAATTGTAAGCCTGGGGCAGGAGAAGACCTACAGTTGCCCTTTCTCCTAGACAATGAGATGTGCAGCCAAGGCCAGGTTGGCAACCTGGAACCGGTCTGCATGTGTCACTGCTATGTGCCTCAGCCTGCTGCCTGAGATCATGATGCAGTAGGGCCCTCTCCACTCCACCCCTAGGCAGAACTCCAGGCATTTGGAGAATCTGCTTACCTGGTCCAGCAGCCTGAGCCACCCTGCCCTTTACGGACATAGATCGTGGTGCAGTGGGGTTCTCTTTGCTCCACACATAGGCAGTAGGCAGATCTTCAGGCCTTTGGGGCAGTCACTCACACAGACTAGCAACCTGAGTTGCCCTACCCTCCTTCCTATGCAGAGATCCTGTGCAAGGGGGCCCTCTCCACTTCACGCCCAAGCAGATCTCCAGATCTACTTTTCCTGTGTAGAGGATCATAGTACAGGGAGGCATTCTCTGCTCCACACAAGGTAGATCTTTGGGCATCTGGAGCATTCAGTTTAGGCTGCCCCCCCTGCCTCCACCCCTCACTCCATCCCCTTGCAGAGAACTTGAGGCCGAGGACGTTTCCCAGCTCCATGCCTAGGCACACATCTGGGCATTTGGTGACCACTCACTGGATTCTCCCTTGGTGCTGGTGCTTGTGCCTGCCATTAGGGGAAATGTAGGCAAACCTGCCCAGTCCAGCCCTGCCCATCTTGCCACCCACCCCACTGGGGCTGAGGAAGGAGCTCAAACCACTATTCATTCCATGAATTAGCCTGTTGTCTGAGACAATAGAGAGTTTCTCCCAGTAAACAAGGATCAAACATACACCCAGCCACATTGGCCATAGCCAGCTCTTACTCATCTGCGCCATCTACTGGCTGGTAGGTCAAACTGCACAGCCCAATATAAAATCTGCCAACAAAAGTGCACAGGGCCACAGAAGTAAAGCCAAAAGACCCTATCCAGCATTCTCTATAGTCACACCCCCTAGGAAGGGAGGTAAAAGGTAAAGAAAAAGGGAAAGAGAAAGAGAAAAAGAGAAAGAACAAATATATTTATAGAAAGAAAAAAAATCCTACCTGCATGAAATTAATTACAAAAATCAGAAGTGCCAGTATTTCCAGATGAGAAGGGACGAGTGCAAGAATTCTAGCACCAAGAACAATCTGAATGTAGTAATGCCACCAAAGAATCACACTAACTCTCTGCAATGGCCACTAACTAAAATGGAAACTCAGTTATGACAGATAAAGAATTCAAAGCATGAACTGCAAGCAAGCTCAACGAGATCCAAGACAAGGCTGAAAAATCAACACAAAGAAACTTCCTAAAGCAATCCAGGAAATGAAAGAAAAGATAAACATCTTAAAAAGAAATTAATCATTAACCTAATTCTAGAAATTGTATTTTGAAATTCCTTAAGTGAGTTTCTAATTCTAGAATTAGAAACTCACTTAAGGAATTTCAAAATACAATTGAAAATTTCATCAATAGACTGAACCAAGCAAAAGAAAAAAATTTTAGAGCTTAAAAACCAGTCTTTCAAACTAACCCCATCAGACAAAAATAAAGAAAAAAAGAATTTTAAAAATGAACAGTCTTTGAGAAATATGGAATTATGCAAATAAAGTTACCAAACTTACAAATTATTGGCATTCCTGGAGAGAGGTGGAGAAAACGAAAATACTTTGGACAACATATTTGAGAGAATAATTACAGAAAATTTCCCCAATCTTGCTAGAGAGGTAGACATCTAGATACAAGAAATCCAGAGAACACCTATGAGATACTATACAAAACAAACATCACCAAGACATATAGTCAGCAGACTGTCCAAGGTCAATGCTAAAGAAAAAATCTTGAAGACAGCTAGAGAAAAAGGTCAGATCACATACAAAGGGTACCCCATCAGTTTAACAGCAAACTTCTCAACAGAAACCTTACAATACAGGATAGACTGGATGCCAATTTTCAGCATTCTTAAAGAAGAAATTCCAGCCAAGCATTTCATATCCCACCAAACTAAGCTTCATAAGCAAAGGAGAAATAAAATCTTTTCCAAACAAGCAAGCACTAAGGGAATTCACCACCACTAGATCAATCTTACAAGATAACCATAAGAGAGTTCCAAACATGGAAAGGAAAGAACTATACCTGTTACCACATAAACACACTAAAGCACATAGCCCAAGATCCTATAAAGCAACCACCCAATAGAAACTACAAAGCAACCAGCAAACAACTTCATAATAGGGTCAAAATTTCACATCCCAGTATTAACCTTGAATGAAATGGCCTAAATGCCCCCCACTTAAAAGTCACAGAGTGGTGATCTGGATAGAAAAGCAAGACCAATGTATCTCCTGTCTTCAAGAGACCTACCTCATATGTAATGACAACCACAGTCTCAAAGTAAAGGTTAAGAGAAGATCTATCACACAAATCCAACACAAAAAAGAGCAGAGGTAGCTATCCTTATATCATATAAAATAGACTTTTAAGCCAATAAGAGTAAAACAGGACCACAAAAAGGTAATACATAATAACAAAAAAAAGGAGGGGGGGCTCAATTCAGCAAGAAGACTTAACTGTCCTAAATATGTACGCATCTAACATTGGAGCACTCAGATTCATAAAACAAGTACTTCTAGACTACAAAAAAGTCTTAGAGAGCAACATAATAATAGTGGAGAACTTCAACAACCCCACTGACAGCGTTAGACAGATCATTGAGGCAGAAAACAAAGAAATTCTGTAGTTAAATTTAACACTTGACCAATTGGACCTAATAGATATGTACAGAATACTCCACCTATTAACCAAATAATATATATTCTTTGCATCTACACAAGGAACATGCTCCAAAATCAACCACATGCTCAGCTATAAGACAAGTTGCAATAAATTTAAAAAAAAAATAGAAATCTAACCAATCATACTCTTGTGCCACAGTGGAATAAAAATAGAAATCAGTACCAAGAAGATCTCTCAAAACCACACAATTAGATGGAAATTAAACAAATTGCTTCAGAAAGACTTTGGGGTAAACAATAAAATTAACGCAGAATTTTTTTAAAAAAAACTTCAAAATAAATGACAACAGAGATACAACATACCAAAATCTCTGGGATGCAGCAAAAAGCAGTGCTAACAGGAGTTTTTAGTGCTAAACACCTACCTTGAAAAGTTAGAAAGATCTCAAATTAATGATTTAACCTCAAACGTAGAGGAACTAGAAAAACAAGAACAAACTAACTCCAAAGCTAGCAGAAGAAAATAAATAACAAAAATCAGAGCAGAACCGGAAAAAAAAAAAAAAAAAAAAAGAGACCAAGAAATTCATACAAAGAGTCAGAAAAACCAAAAGTTGAGAGAATAAATCAGATTGGTTGACTGCTAGCCAGATTATTCGAAGATAAAAAAGAGGGAAGATCCAAAGAAAAACAATCAAAAATGACAAAGGCAACACTACAACCAATCCCACAGAAACACAAAGGATCCTCAGAGACTTATAAACACCGCTATGCACACAAACTAAAAAATCTAAAGGAAATAAATAAATTCCTGGAAACACACAATCTGCCAAAATTGAAACAGAAATTAAAACCCTGAACAGACTAATATTGAGCTCCAAAATTGAATCAGTAATTTAAAAAAAAAAAAAAAAAACCTACCTACCAAAAAAAGCCCTGGGCCAGATGAACTCATAATCAAATTCTACCAGACATACAAAGAGAGTAATTCTACTGAAACTCTCCAAAGAAATCAAAGTGGAGGGATTCCTCCCCAACTCATTCTATGAAGCAAGGATCACCTTGAGACCAAAACCTGGAAAAGACACACTGAAAAAAGAAAACTCAGGCCAATATCCTTGACGAACACAGATGCAAAAATCCTCAACAAAATTTAGCAAACCAAATTCAGAATCACATCAAAAAGTTAATTCACCATGTTCAGTTAGGCTTCATTCCTGGGATGCAAGATTGGTTCATTATACACCAATCAATAGATGTGATTCTCCACATAAACAGAATTAAAAACAAAACCATTTGATCATCTCAATAGATGCAGAAAAAGGTTTTTTATAAAATCCAACATCCCTTCATGATAAAAGCCCTAATCCAACATCCCTTCATGATAAAAATCCTCAAGAAACTAGGCATCAAAGGAACATACCTCAAAATAATAATATCATCTATGACAAACTCACAGCCAATATCATACTAAATAGACAAAACCTGAAAGCATTCCCTTGAAAACTGGAACAAGACAAGGATGACTGCTTTCACCACTCTTAATCCAACAGAGTACTGGAAGTCCTTGCTAAAGTAAGCAGATACGAGAAAGAAAAAGCATCCAAATAGAAAAAAAAAAAAAAAAAAGTTTATCTGTCTTTGTGGACAATCTGATGCTATACCCAGAAAACTCTAAAGACTCCACCAAAAGCTCCTAGAACTGATAAACGACTTCAATGAAGTTTCAGGATACAAAAATCACTGTACAAAAATCAGTAGTGTTTCTATGTACCAATAACATTCAAGCTGAGAGTCTAATCAAGAAGAAAATCCCATTCACAATAACCACACAAAAAATAAAATACCTAAGAATAGAGCTAACCAGGGAGGTGAAAAATATATACAACGAGAATTGCAAAAGATTGCTGAAAAAAAATTACAGGTGACACAACAAATGAAAAAACATTCTATACTCGTGGATTGGAAGAATCAATACCATTACAATGGAGATTTAGCTCCATACTGGCCAAAGCAATCTACATATTCAGTGCTATTTTATTAAGCTAATAACTCCATTTTTCACAGAACTAGAAAAAGCTATTCTAAAATTCACATGAGGCCAGGTGCAGTGCTCATGCCTGTAATCCCAGCACTTTGGGAGGCTGAGGTGGGCGAATCACCTGAGGTCAGGAGTCCGAGACCAGCCTGGCCAATACATAGTGAAACCCCATCTCTACTAAAAATACAAAAAATTGGCCAGGCGTGGTGGCAAGCACCTGGAATCCTAGCTACTGGGGAGGCTTAGGCAGGAAAATTGCTTGAACCCACGAGGCGGAGACTGCAGCAAGCCGAGATCACATCACTACACTCCAGCTTGGGTGACAGACCGACACTCTGTCTCAAAAAATAAAATAAAATTCACATGAAACCAAAAAAGAGCCCACATAGCCAAAGCAATCCTAAGCAAAAAGAACAAAGATGGAGGCATCACATCGTCCAACTTCAAACCTCACTAAAAGGCAACGGTAAACAAAATCACATGATGAAAGTACAAAAACAGACACACAGACCAATCGAGCAGAATGGAGAATCCAGAAACAAAATCTCAAACCTATAACCATCTGATCTTTGACAAAGTCAAGAAAAGTAAGCAATGGGGAAAGGACTCCCTATAAAATAAATGATACTGAGACAGCTGCCTGGCCAAATCAGGAAGAATGAAACTGGACTCTTACCATTCACCATATACAAAAATTAACTCAAGATGGATTAAAGATTTAAATGTAAGACCTCAAACTATAAGAATCCTAGAAGAAAAGCTATGACACACCATTCTGGACATTGCCTTGGGAAAGAATTTATGACTAAGTCCTAAAATCAAAGGCAATTTCAACAAAAACAAAAGTTGACAAGTGGGACCTAATTAAACTAAGAGCTTCAGTACAGCAAAGGAAATTATCAATAGAGCAAACAGACAACCTACAGAATAGGAGAAAATATTAGCAAACTATGTCTATGTATCTGACAAAGATCTAAAATCCAGAATCTATAAGAAATTTAAACAATTGAACAAGCAAAAAACAAATAACCCATTTACAAAAAAAAAAAAAAAGGCACAAAACATGAATAGACGCTTCTCAAAAGAAGACATACAAAAAGTAGCCAACAGACATGAAGAAATGCTCTGCAGCACTACATATCAGATAAATGCAAATCCAAACCACAGTGAGTTACCATCTCACAGCAGTCAGAATGGCTGTTATTAAAAAGTGAAAAAAACCACACAGGCTGGTGAGGCTGTGGAGAAAAGGGAATGCTTATATGCTGTCGATAGGAATGCAAATTAGTTCAACGACTATGGAAAGCAGTTCAGAGATTTCTCAAGGAATTTAAAGCTTAAAAACGGAACACATGTTTACCTAAGTAACAAACCTGTACATCCTGCACATGTACCCTGGAACTTTAAATTAAATTAAATTAAATTAAAAATATAAATGAATAAATATTTAAAAAGAAATGGTAAAAAAAAAAAAAAAAAAAAAACGACACTACTAATACTATTTCACCCAACAATCCCCTTACTGTATCTGGGTATATATCTAAAAGAAAACAAATTGTTCAACCAAAAAGAGATATGCACTCGTATTTTCATTGCAGCACTATTCACGATTGCAAAGACACAGCATCAACCTAGGTGCCCATTAATGGCAGATGGAATAAAGAAAAAGTGTTACACATACACCATGGAATACTACACAGGCATAACAAAGAACAAAATCATGTCATTTGCAGCAACATGGATGCAGCTGGAGGCTGTGAATTAACACAAGAACAGAACGTCAAATACTTCATGTTCTCATTTATAAGTAGGAGCCAAACAGTGGGTACTCATAAAGATGGCTACCGTAGAAACTGAGGACTACTAGAGTGGGAAAGGAGAAATGGGGCAAGGGTTGAAAAACTGTTGGGTACTATGCTAGGTACCTGGGTAACAAGATCCATCGTACCCTAGACCTCAGCATCACACAATATACCCAGGTAACAAACATGCAAGTGTCCCCTGAATCTAAAATAAAAGTTGAAATTACTTAAAAAGAGATTACTAAAATGTCAGATAGCCACTGAGTTTAAGCTGATGAAAGAATGATCTATTATGAAGGAAAAGCACTAAATTAAAGAAAACAGGTACACAATTTTGAAAATATCTTCTGGTTGAAGATAATATGTAAAAAGAGGAGTATAATTAGAGATTTTATAATGATTCTTTCACACATCCATCCCAATGCCTTCTAGTATATATTTGGCTTTGGTTTTTGTATATACAACCATCTGATACACTTTCAGGAACTCATTAAGTCTGAGAGTAAGAGACTCCATGCATACATCTGCAAGTGGAAGCTGAGAAGATACAGAATATGAAAGGAACCAGTGAAAGCAAGAGGAGGCAGAAAAGGCTACAACCCGGGGAGACCAATGCTTATTAACAAGCAGAGTGAGTAAGAGGAGACCACAAAGGAACTAAAGTATGACAGCCCAAGAAAAATGCAGAGAACCAGGGAGGTTGGACATACCAAGATGGAAGGGAGTTGATACCAAGAAAGTCAGGTATCAAGAAGGAATCAGGCCAGGTGCAGTGGCTCATACCTGTAATCCTAGCACTTTGGGTGGCTGAGAGGAGGGTAGACTGCCTGAGCTCAGGAGTTTGAAACCAGCCTGGGAAACACAACACGGTGAAACCCCGTCTCTACTAAAATATAAAAAAATAGCTGGGCTTGGTGGTGGGCACCTGTAATCCTAGCTACTCGAGAGACTGAGGCAGGATAATTGCTTGAATCCGGAAGGCAGAGGTTGCAGTGAGCTGAGACTGTGCCACTGCACTCTAGCCTGGATGACAGAGCAAGACTCCATCTCAAAAAAAATTAAAAAAAAAAAAAAAAAAAAGGAAGGAATCAGGTGGAGGCCGAAGTAAATCACCTCAGGTCAAGAGTTTGAGACCATCCTAGTCAACATGGTGAAATCCCCGTCTCTACTAAATACAAAAATTAGCTGGGCTTGGTAGAGCATGCCTGTAATCCCAGCTACTTAGGAGGCTGAGGCAGGAGAATTGCTTGAACCTGGGAGGCAGAGGTTGCAGTGAGCCAAGATCACCTGACTGCACTGCAGCTCCTGGGTGACACAATGAGACTCTCTTCCAAAAAAAAAAAAAAAAGAAGAAGCAATCAATTATGACCATTTCAAGACAGCAAGGCACTATTATTGCTGCTCAACATCCCCCCTTTATGTACAGCACCCCAGTTCAACTATTTCCTCACTTGTAGTCATGTAACCTGGATTTACAGCTCCAAGGATAGGCCATGACTGGCTGCAGTCAATCCTCATATTCCAAAGTCCCTGGCCAGAGTTACAAATTGGTTCAGGGATAGACGGGACCTCAAGTAGAGACAACAGGATACAAGGAGATATGTGCTGGGGATTCTGAGAAAAGGATATGTTGTCTCCCTTCCCTTGAAGATTTGATGTGAGAATGTGATGTCTGGAGCCGCTTGCAGACCTAGAGCTACAAGAGAAGAAAGTCTAGAGGTGGGGGCTTGGAAGATGAGTAAGTAGCATGGAGGAGCTAAAGGATAAAGCTAAAACATGGATGTGGAAAGAATCCATGATTCTTGGTGAATCATTTCAGGCACTGGATCAAACCTCACCTAAGGCCAGCACCCACTCTAGGATCTTTCAGTTACATGAGCCAAGAATTCTCCATGATTGTTTAAGCCAGTTAAAATTGCTCCGGCAAGACAAGACAAAGAATCCAGGCAGTCAGAGAGGGTCAGCAGTGACTTCAAGGAAAGCAGTTTCAATGGATAGCTGGACATATTAAATATGGATGACTTTTCCTTTAAGAAATATGAATGGAAGGAAACTGTTTAGGCTGTACTCAAAGGATCAGGTGTGGTCAACAGAGGATTTTTTTTTTTTAGTTTGTTTTTGTTCATTGTTTGCTTGCTTGTTCCAAGATGCAAGATATCTGAGCCTGATTTAGAAACTGACAGAACTGATCTAGAAGAGAGAAGAGCGAAAGTACGGAAGGGAAAATGTATAACTAGTACAAGATCCTCCCGTTTTCAAATTACAAAGGCAAACTCTACATGCTTTCTGGTCACTAGATCTCAGGAAATCTATAATGGAACTATCTAGAAAGGGAATCTTAATAGTGACCAAGGAATATTGCAAGTGAGTTTTATCTTCCGCATTTTTATTGAAAACATTTTCAAAAGGGGTCAAAATGTTTTATTCTGGAAAAGAAAAAAGCTCAGAGAGGCTGTAATGAGGGTGTTCTAACAAATTACTTAAAAACTGGCTTAAACAGGATCTCTTTCACTGAATTGCAGTATACAAAGACTGCCTGACATCTAACCTTGAAAGACGCTTATTTTCTACAAATGGAATTACTATCTCCAACTGAAAGTCATGATAATATAAAACTCAGACTGCCTATCAGCAAAATACATAGGCATAGCTTTACAAACTGCTTTGGAAAATCCCAGAAATCCTATGTGCAGTGGACATGTAACTAAACCACCACATTCCCTGACCTCTGAGCTCAATAAAACAAGAGAATACTTTATAATCTCTCCCAAAGCATGTTGCTGGACTGGAAGAACTATAGGCCTCAGACCTTAAATTCTCAGGTTTAATAAGGGGTGTGAACCATCCATAAATGAAATGATATATTGGTAAAAAATGCAGAATTGTGGTAACAGCTTGAATGAAAATCTTTGATAGACAGGAACTCTGGGTCAGTTTACCAAGAGCTGAACTGTTTAACTGTCTATTGAAATGTGACCTGTCAAATCTGAGTACAACTGAGAGATTAACAAAGTTTTCACATTTTAATGTAGATATTTGGCGTGTTGCGCTGGGAGGAAGGGGCGAAGACGAAGTCCGTGATACTGACAAACAGCAACGCTTAATATCCCTATTCGGACATTCATACCCACTGATGCCAAATACACATTTCGTGGAGCCAGAGGGACTGGAAGCCAACAAAGACAACTCGCCCTTTTAAAATGACAGAATCCCCAGACCAGAGGCCCCTACAAAGGCAACACATTCATCCCTACCTCTGGGCTACACTTCCCAATCCATAATTGTACGTGGAGAATAATCCATAACATCTTTCATAACCCAGTGCAATATTATCATCCAACCCCAGCTTCCCTCCCGACACAGAGCAGCCACGTGCTGAAGCTGCCTGCTTCGTCCCCCACACAATGCAGAGGGAAAGTGGCCTCCACTGGCCTTACCTGAACTTAAGGATGCACACAAAATATTTACAACAGCCAGCACAAGAAGAGGAGCACTCTCAACTTAGGAATTTCCATTCAGCCCAAGGCAAATAATCGGTGATTTATGTTCCTCCATTGGATGCAAAGCAAAAATTTGCAGGATTAAAATGTGTATTTTTTTCATTACGCCTTTACCTCAAAATGATGCTTATGGAGCAATTTAGAAACAGGTTACATATCTGGGAGGATTCATGATTATTCCTGTTTAAAGTTAATAACAACTAAACAAATAGGTAACATATTACTACGTGCCTTACACATAGTAAGATCTTCCCAGTCATTATTGCCTTTAATCTCCACAGCCCATACTATGTATGACATAAGCATAATCATTCTCATTGTGCCTGCATCATAGACGAGAAAATAGCAGGACAGAGAGGATATACTGGTTGCCCAAAGCCACACAACTCATGAGTAGCAGAGGGGGAATTCAGAACAGGCAGCCTGGTCCAGGGTCGGCATCCTTAACTTACCATTATACCATACTTCCTCCAAGCAGGGTATGAGGCAGAAAAGAACAAAGGGAATGGTTTTTTAAGATCACTTTTGGGTCACTGATTCTATAATTCTGACTTCGCTTTCTTTATCTGGCTAAAATATTTCCATTTTAGCAGCCACGAGAATGCTATATGTCCCTTGAACCACGCTGGGGGCAACGGTGTGCTTAAAACAGCACAGTGTGTGTGACTCAATAACCATTCCGTATACCAACAGGAAAGTTACTTTTATTCCACTAACGTCACATTAAGCTCCTTGCCTGCCAAGAGCAGGCCTAACGAGGCCTGCAGTTTTCATTTGAGTTCAGTCCCCTGGGAGAAAAGCTTTTATTTGTCAAAGCAGATTCTTGCCACACATAAGTAATCTAAGAAACTAACTGATTTCTAAAATGTGGCTTCTTTATATAACAATAAGTATACATTCTCCCCAAGTTAAATGACAAAGGAGATCTGATAATTAAGCCGCTTGGGCATGGGTGATGGAGAGGATTTCTGTTTTAAATCTCAAGACTGCAATGGCCACGAACAAGTTCTGATCTTCAGTGGGCACACTTCCCTGCAGCTCGGCCTGACGTCAATGGCAAAAGGACTGAGCAAGGACCATGCCTCTGAACAGCTTCCAGAGAGTGGTCTTAAGAATATAAAGTCATGCTAAGTTGCTCAACATGGTGTAACATGAGCATTTGAAAACAAGTGCGCTCTTCTGCCGGTGCTAGAGTGGGCAGGATTGGAAGAGCTGTTTCTACCGAGGGCCCATTTGGCAGAGAAGATTTTACAGTTTAACCATATCCCCATGCTCTCTGTAAAGCATGACTCAAATTTTCTTTCAGTGAATAGTATGTTCCACAATTGGGTAAAGAATAATTTGAAAAACCCTGGATGGTTGCCAGCTTTTAAAGATTCTGACTCTATGTGACAAAGACATGTGTCCATTTTTGCCCAAAGCCTTATACCACCCTCTAAATGCCTGGAGATGGAACTCAATGGGTGGCTGGCTCTTGGTGACACAGGTGACCAACACCTTGCGTGCCCTTCAGTGGAAGTGAATCCGTGACTAGAAACACTTCAGCTTTCATGATATTCCTTTCCATAATGCAGACTGTCTCGATGGGAGGAGGTCTGGGTCCCCAACTTCTCTGATGGTGCACTTCTTCAGTAAAGCCCTCTTGAGAACACTTCTCATAAATGTACATTTTCATATAACGCTGCATTCATGCTACTGCTCAGGCCAGCTGTATCATAAGATATATGTAAAAGTGTCATTTTGAAAGATGACACATAAATTACAGAAGTCCTAAGATTTTCTTCCTGCATCAAAACAGACACTCATGCACCACTTTGGAGACCCCCCTAATCTAACCCAGCCCTCTCGTATTGTAAATGAAACTGCTCACTCAAATAGGTAAAATTACTTCCAGTGAAAATCACTCCCCAAGTCCATCTAGAACTCACACATCCTAACCTATAGACTGGTGCTCCTTCCTGAAGATTCTCAACAGGTGCTTGTGCTACCTCCTTTCTGGGGCATTTGGATGCATGAGGTACAAGGTTTCTCATAATGTCAGGGCATGTTACTGGCATTCATGGGTGTGGAACAGCGATGTAAACATCTTGCAATCTGTAGAACAATCCCACACACAAAGAACCCTCCTACTCCAGGGGGCAAAAGAGCCCCTGTTTGAAGAAACTTTCTCAAAATGGATTCCTTTTCCCAACAGAAACTTCATCAAGTCTGTGCTATTATCATTGTGCCTGCCATCCTCTTGGACTCTCATAAATCACATTAATTACATTTTATTTTTCTCTCCAATGTTAATGACAGTACTTGTCAGAAAGAGCCTCATTTCTAGAGCCTTCATAGAGTTCCTACCATGTTCCTCTCTGCCAGCATTTCTTAATGTCACTCCTATTGAGACTCTGGGTTAGCTATTTCTTTGTTGTGGCAGTTATTTTGTGTATCTCTTGATGATTAACATCCCTGTCCACTATCCACCAGAATCCAGTAGCATTCCCCCCAACCCCAGTTGTGACAATCGAAATGTCTCCAAGCATTGCCAAAATCACCCCAAGTTGAGAACCACTGCTCTAGGCCAAGACTGCAAAGAGGATCTGTGTACAAACATAAAGCAGACAAGACGTCCCATCCCCCTCATCCTTAATGTTTTCCATCAATGTGTGTCTATGGCTTAACGTCAAGATAGGCTGCACATTTCAGGAAACACAGGGATGATGTTTTGTTCAGCTTGGTGTCCCCAGTGCTGGTATAATTTCTGGCACATAGTGGGCACCTCATTGAGTATTTACTGAATGAAAGAAGCTTTCTTCAGAACAATACATACCTTAGTTAACTCAAGCCTTGATAAATGAGCCTAATTCCAGTAATAGAAGCCCCAAAGACCTTCTTGAAAAAACATCAGAAAGTACCTATTATGATAGCTTTGCAATATGTAAAGGACTTGTGGTATGGTTAATCATTCCATCTTTGAACAACCCAACCAGAAAGTAACCATCAGATTATCATGCCTCTGTTATCATGAGTGTTCAGCATCCAATTGCCTTTTCTATTTTGTGGTGGCCTTAGTTTATCTTAACATCCCACTGCATTATCTGGGAAAGCATTTGAATTGCCAATCTGAAAACAGGGCTGCGTAACATGCTTTGAATTAGAATAGAATAGAATTTCAAATGTGGCCTGCTTAAATTCATATCCAGCAAGCTATTTATGACTGCTAAGCAGGGATTTTTTTTTAAGAGCAAATTTTAGTGAGCTGCCCTGGGACTCTTTTCTTATGTGGGAATTCTACAATCCAGAAAACTTAAGTCTTCAGTTTAAATATAAGTAACGCTCTGGCCGGGCATGGTGGCTCTCGCCTGTAATCCCAGCACTTTGGGAGGCCGAGGCGGGCAGATAATGAGGTCAAGAGATCAAGACCATCCTGGCCAACATGTTGAAACCCCGTCTCTACTAAAAAATACGAAAATTAGCTGGGCATGGTGGCATGCGCCTGTAGTCCCAGCTGCTCAGGAGGCTGAGGCAGGAGAATTGCTTGAACCCGGGAGGCAGAGGTTGCAGTGAGTCGAGATCGTACCACTGCACTCCAGCCTGGCACCTGGCGACAGAGAGAGCCTCTGTCTCAAAAAAATAAAAATAAAAATAACGCTCTCTGGGAAATGACAGAGTTTCAAAATAAAGAAATATAATGTTTACCCTGCTAGTCCAAGGAAGCAGGGTATCTCCAGGCCCCACTGGCTGTACACTTCGATGCAGCTTCACCTGCTCAAGCCAGTCTCCTCATGGTCTCACCAATAAGCAAGCCATGGGCCTGCCCACCTCTGGGCTTTCTCTTGTGCTGTCTCCCCCACTTGGAATGTCCACCATATTCTCTCTTCTAAGGTAAATTCCACACATGCCTACTCTCCTTATCTAGGAAGCTTCTCTGACAGCATTAGTTCCATAGGTCATCCTCTGTGCAGAGTCGCCACTACACTGATAAATCTGGAATCTGTACCACACTCTTCTCCACTTATGTGAACCCTGTCTTACAAGGTTAGGCTGTAATTTAAAGGGAGCACCTAGTAATCTCGATTTAAAACTGTACATATTCTTTACAGTTAATTTCCTATGGATTAAATAGGCCCCCTCAACAAGGCTGAACTCCCTGAGCATCTGCACCATTCATGCTCCACCAACGTCTAGCTCCATCCTGACCACATGATAATTAACCAGCAAAAATTTGTTCGTTGGACTATTCCAGATTGTGCTGAATATATGAACTTGTGCCCTAATCTTTATGTGCATTTTCATGAATTCCATGTGACTTGTGTAAGTTTAAGGTGTACTTGACTCTACTCAATAAAATCCACACAATATAATTCACGTTGGATGACTGTCAACAGTGCGTTTTCCAGTAGGCTCCTGAGACAGTATCACTGAGAAGGTCCTAAATTCATTCACACTCAGGGCAGAAAGAGATCTATCAAGCCTTGTCACCAGCTCACCCATCCTGCACATACCTTTTTCTGTAAGGAAAGAAACACTGTGTTCCTAATTGCCAGCACACAATACCAGATGAAGGGATAAAGGGCATATAACCTTAGTGAAAGTTAGCCCTGGAGGCTAAGGGCTGCCACATGCATTGCTGGTAGAAATGTAAAATGGTGCAGCAACTTTGCAAAACAATTTGGTATTTCTTAAAAAGTTAAATATAAATGTACCCAGAAATCCCACTCGTAGATATTCAGAAGAAATGCAGTCATCCTTCCACTGAAAGACTTGTATGTGAATGTTCACAGCAGCACTGCTCATAATACCCAAAAGAGGAGACAACCCAAATGTCCATCAACCGATGAACGGAAAAGTAAAATGTGATATACTCATTCAAGGGAATGTTACTTGACAATAAAAAGGAATGAAATATTGATATATGTTACAACATGGATTGACCTTGAAAACATTTTGCTACGTGAAAGAAGCCAGACACAAACACCATAAATTGTGTGATTCCATTTACATCAAATGCCCAGAAGAGGCAAATCCATAGAGACAGAAAGTAGATTAGTGGTTGCCTGGGGCTGGGAGTGGGAAAGAGGATTAACTGTAAATGTGCAGAGGAATCTTACTGGGATTTTAAAATGGGATTATGGTCATGGTTACACAATTTGGTAAATTTACCAAAAGTCACTGGATCATATGCATCAAGTGGGTGAATGATGTATGTAAATTATACCTCCATTTTTAAAAATTAAGTATAAAAACAAATAACAAGGGTCGTTGATCTGCTTTCTACAAACACTGACTTTCATCTCTTTTCCCCCAGTGGTTGAATTTAGGGGCTTCCTCTAAAGATCCACAGAGATGTGGATGGATCATGGAACCCATTCATCCATTCATTAAGAAAAGATTTTATGAGGTCTTTGTATGAGCCAGACACTGTGCTGGATACTTAGGACAAAGCAGAAAACAAGGCAAATGTGGTCCTTTGCAGTCCGAGGGGTGAGCATTACAGACACATAAGCAGACAAAACAATACAGCACAGTGTGTGCTACACTGGGGGTGGGGATGGTGGAGAAGACACACAGGGCACACAGGTGGGGCCCCTCACCTTGATTTTGATATCAGAGATTCCTGAAAAACTAACTTTTAGCTGAGGTCTCAAAGGCAAGTACAGCAACAGAATGAGGCAGGAGACGAAAAGAGTTTTCGTCTGCACAGGAAACAGCAGATGCAGAAGCCTAGAGGCGACAGAGAGAACATGTGAGGAATGGGTGCTACTCCATCTAGATGGGTCACAGTGTTAGAGGACGTGAGTAGAAGAGAAGTTTCAGAAAAGTAAATGGGGGCCCGGCCACAAAGAGCTTCATAGGCACATTAAGGAGTTGGGGCTGTACCCTGAGGGGTATGGGGGAGTCAATGCAGTGTTCTCAGCAAATGAATAACATAATAAGATTTGGGGTTTGCTAGAGATGGATGGAAGAAGCCAAAACTAGAAGCAGAAAGACCCATTCATTAGGAGATTGTAGGAGATTGTGACCTGGGCGGGTGAAGAGGCAGAGGCTGCCATGGAAAGAAACTATCTCCCTTACCAGAAGTGGCTTATTCCTACATGCCATCTATTCACCTTCCTTAGACCTTGGTATAAAATACTAGGGTCTCCTAGAATTGATCAGATAAAACACCTATTATTCCAGCCCTTTCTAACCCAGCTGTTTCCTTGACTTAGATTTCCTCCTTCTTTTGTCTCCCTTAGCCTGTCGGATCTCTGTGCATCTTTGTCTCAGTTAGAAGTCCTTCAGGAAGCCATCCCTGACAACCCAAGCACACCCTAATCTGGGCTAGTAGCCTCTACTAGATTACTAGATGCTCCCTTTAAAACCTGTACATATTCTTTACGCAGCATATACTGTATCCCTTTGCAATGGAAATAAACCCATGTTGATCTGTCTCATCACTAAACAAGGACTGCCCAGTGGAACTTTTGATGATGATGGAGATGTTCTACATTTACACTCTTCACTATGGTAGCCAGTAGCTACCTGTGAGCACTTGAAATGTGGGTAGTGTAATTAAGAAATTGAATTTTTAATTTTACTTAATTTTAACTAATTTACATAGCCACTTGTGGCTAGGGGCTACCATACTGAACAGCACAACACTAGACATTACATTCTGTAAGCACTTGTGTGTCTTGTTCACTGCTGAAACCGTGGCATCTGGAAAAGCACTAGGCACATAATAGAAAGTTGATAAATATTTGGGAATTAATGTATAATATACATGGGCTCTGAGTGCACATATTTTTGTTCATTTATTCATTCATCCAACAAACATTAATCAAGCATCTATAATGGGCCCAATAGTGTTCTAGTTATCAGGGTCACAGACCAAGTGTCCTGCTTTTGTGGAGGTTATGCTTTAATTAATAGGGAAGGCAGAAAATAAACACTGAAGGAAAAAAAAAAACTCAAAAACCAAACAAAAATAAACAAAAAAAAAATTTCAGAGAGAGACAGGTGTTATTTAAAAAGTAAGTAAGGGAAGGTTAAGAGATGGTGCTGGAGAGAGTATGCATGGTCTTAGTGACACCTCATCTCACTAATAGTCTTTGCCAGAGCCTCTGCTGCCCAGCACAGGTTGCATTCTAACACATATCAAACAAAACTCATGATGAAAGTTAATGGAACAAACTTTAACAGAAAGTAGGATAATTGCTCAAAAATAAATTCTGCTCTCTGATCATCTTGTCATAAAAGCTTTCAAGTGCGCATTTTTGTGGAAAGGAGGCAGTGGCAAAATTGACCCATATTCTGTTTCAAAGCTATTAATGTGTCAAATGGTTGGCCCCAGCAGGCGGAGAATTTCTGCAAACTTTAAGGAAAAACATCTTCTGGATTACTTAGTGTCACAACATGTGTCAGAATCAGCGGCCAATCAATATTCCCATCTGCATATATGTCTTCTGTGTGTAATAACATTCACCCCACATTTACTGAGAGTCTCCCTAAGTGTCAGGGCTATGCTAAGTCCCAAGATAGAAATTGTTTGGTGTCTGCCCTCCCCAAGCTCCCACGCCAGGAAGAACAAGAGAAATCACAGATAAAATACAAAAGACAATGTGGGCATAGCTTAGTGTGTTACTTTCTTTCTTTTGGTTTTCATTTAGCTTCCTTTTTTCCCAGTCATAAAATCTCTAAGGATACCATATTCTTTCCTAAAACCAAAGTTATTTCATAATTTCACATCTTGAATAAAATGAAATTTTCCTTAGCTACTGTGGCTTGTTACACCATTGAGATTACAAATTGTACAGCTGGGAAACATGTTAGACTATAAAGTGCATTTCATAGGCTGGAAAATATTCGCCTTGCAAGGCTGGTCAATGGCATATAACCTGAACTAATCATTTATCCAAGAGGGGATTCACAGACAGGCTCACCTGGACATTAAAATTATTTGCTCACCTCACCTGTCTGTGAGAGTTAAGTGAGAGAGGGCAAGACAGCTCTCCCTGTACTTTGAAAAGCCCTGTACAGTGATTAGAACAAAAACGATGGCTCTACCCTTAACAGCATTAGTTGATGGTGCACAGAATCACAAAGAGTGGAGCAAAGAAGAGAAACTGGAAACACAGTCTCATGAAGGTAAGGACAAAATTCTAAGACCACTTCCAACCTACTCCTTGAAGAAATGGATTAATATACAAGCAAATAAATCTACATGAAAGCCTTCCAATCTCCCCCTCTGAAAGTCTCCAGTTAAAACTGGTCTAAACATCCACATGCACAGTTATTGGCCATAGGTTTGCCTGTGAGGGGAGAGATAAGAGGGAGAGAGAGAGAGAGAGAGAGAGAGAGAGAGGGGAGTGTGTGTGTGTGTGTGTGTACATATAAATACATATGCATATGTTATATATACACTCAACTTACAGTTGGAGAGGAAGTTCACCTCTTTTTAAATCATGACTGCAAGTGTTGTGGGGGATGACACACAGCCTATCATTTATGGTGAAGAAAAAAAATCTGTTTGGTCTTATTACAACTCTACTAAGAAAAGACTCCTAGATTTCCCAATGCTCTGCTTTCATTTTCCACGTGTCCATCAAAAATTCTAGAGCTTCACTATAATGCCATCGCCTGGGTCTATGCCACGGAATCATCTTTCTATGATTCAATCTTTACGCAATAAATGTTCCCATCATCACCTTCCATTTCCAATACCTACTGAAAGCTGTAGATTCTGAAAATATGTCCATATAATTTAACCACTTCAAAGTTTCCTCATAACATTGTGTTACTACAAAGTTATGTTCTAGCTTTCAATGTTTACTTCTTCAACAGTATGACAATACTTGGTTGGTATTTGCCTGCCTTTAAAAGAAAGGCACACTCGGTTGTTTTTAAAATTCTTTTCAAAAATGGTTCAAGCAATATAGGGATAGACATACAAGACTTTAAAAATAAAAAAGCTGATTCTAATGAAATTATTAATTCAAATATGACTCTCATTTTGATTCTGGACTCCATGTTGCTTGGGGTGATGGTCCTATTGTGGCCTTCCTATGTTTGAGAAAATTAGGTCCACATAAATTGACTACATATGCTCAAAGAAGACTGTTTAAAAAAAACTTTGACTTTTTCTTCCATTTAAATAGATGCCAGGGTAGTTCTTATTCCTTGGTTCTAAATTAATTCCATGCAAGAAGAAAATGTGGGTTGAATTGGAAAATTCAATGGACTTAGAGAACCCCAGCCACGGTTCTGAAGGAAGGATGGGGAAAGCCAATATTCAGCTGCCATTTGTGAGTTCATGGCGATGCACACCTAGTTGTTTCTTGTTTTACGCTCTATCCCAATATACCTATGCTTTCCAGTGTACTCAAAGTCCAATGTGGCCTAGGATTCAGGTTTCAGAACTGCCAACACTTTCCTGGTAAATTTATTCTTACCACAGCTATTCATTCTCTACCTGAAGAGCAGGATGTGGGGGGATGGGCTGTCCTAACAGAAATGAAGCAGACAAGGAATGTCACGTGTATTATATTAAAAATCAAAATCCCTCCTGTCTTGAATAGCAAATGGAATTGACTTGATTTATACAATAATCTAAGAGTGCAGAGACCTCAATACATTAACAAGTGAACATTCAAAGGAGAATGGAGCCACATTAAGGGGATTTGGCTGCTACCAGGAATTGTTGTTCTGTAAAATCCAAGAGTGAAGTGAACAAAAGAGAGGGTCATGTTTCCAAAGTTAACTCCCATTTGCACTTGTCAGCCCCTCTGTGATCTCTCACATTCCCACAGAACAATTAAATGGGGTCTGAAAACATGAAGTAGAGAACCAAGGTGACAGGCTCATGAACACAGAGGTGAACCCAAAACACTAGCACCCAAAGAGAACTTTCAGCTTCAGAAGAATGTGTGCTGTGAAGAACATAGTGTATGCATGTGGACTCATTCACTCAGCTCACACTCCATACCAGGTTGTAAATCACTTGCCCTAAAAGCACTGTGGTAATTAAAAATAAAAATTTTAAAAACTTGTTTAGTCTTCATCCCATGACTACTGTCAGAATCCAGCCTCTCACCCTAACTATAAGCTGTCACAACAAAGGCAACTGACTCCTTTCGAGCACAGACAACATGGGCAGACATTTCAAAGAGTGAAGTGCACTTATGTATAGTATAAAGCATGGACTACTGTCCATGTGACTCAAGGTATCACCTGTCTATAAAGAGATCGAGAAATACCATTGGGTTTTAAGGCAGGCTACTTGTAATACCCTCATCTCCCCACAGTTATTCCTTTAAAAGACATGCCTTATGTGTATATTTTAGAGTTCTGAACTCCAAAAAGATAAAGCTGGTATGGTTTAATTTACCTGTCACAAGCCCAGGGCAGGATTCTATAACCTGTGGTCTCTTAATAAGTAAGCTGTGAGCAAAAATAACTCCTCATTTTCTGGTCACTTTCAGTTGGCATCCCAAATCACAATTCAAACAAAATTAAAATAAACAAAAGGATTTCTGTGGAATTAAATTCTGCAGCCGCATGAAATAGCATTTAATAAAACAACCAACAGACAATAATGGCCTCTTTAAAATTAATGCAAGATGAAGACTTGCAAACATATGGGACTTATTTAGCATCTGCTATGAGATTGAAAAGCTCATCAAAATGGACTTTTCCTTCTCCCTCCACTTCCATTAAGATTTATTTGGATTCTGCTACAAAATAGATAGCATAATATGTCCAAGTGGATCTCCTGATTCACAGACCCAATCCTGTTCCTCCAAGTCTTACCCATCTACCCAGTTACTCCAGCTGAAAAGCCACATGCCATCCCTAATTTGTCTTCTCCCTTCTATTACCACCTCATATCAATCAGCAAGTCTTTAATTATATTTCACAAATCTATCCCAAATCCATCTACTTCTCCCCATCTCCACTGCAACCACCATGGTCTAAACCAGAGCTGATCAGTTGAACTTTTTACAATAATGGAGATGTCCTATATGTTACTGTCCAATCTGGTAGAGACCACCCAAGTGTTTCTGCTGAGCACTTGAGATGTGGCTAGTGCAACTTGGAAAAAAACTGAATTTTTTTAATGTTTATTAATTTTGGATTAAATTTAAATAGCCGCATGTGGCTAATGGTATTGGACCGCCAACTCTCCTAGTCTCTCACAACCACTCTTCACTTCCCAAAGCCGAATTGATCTTTTAAAAAATGTAAATTACAGCTCCCAACTTTAAAACACTTTCATGGCTCTATCTTCCACAGAGCACTCATAACTATCTATAATTGCCCCTTCTCTTCCTTTATTCCTTCTCCTCTTCTAGAATTCGAGCCTCATGAAAGATAAAAATGGTCATAACTGTATCCCTATTATGTCCAACATTGCCTAATATATAAGAGCCCAATAAATAAATGCTAAATTAATTAATTAATTAATTTAGAACAGAAATCAATCATTGATTTACCATAATCCTCCACTAATGGAGGTGATTAGTGAATCCTCCATGAATATAGTCAAGTGCTTTGAGCTTCTGAACCTCACATGCCAGTAGGTTGTCCTGAGACATCCATGCCCTCTTCTATGGTCTCCCTTCTGACCACTGACACAAATGAGATCTGACCAACATCAAGTACATAGGCTAGAGACACAGATTTAGGTTTTCAAACAATCTTAGCATCGTAGGAGTGCCCTGTTCTACCTTAGAACCTTTTAAACACTGTGTTCTTGCTGGGTGACAGGTATGACAAGAGAAGGGTAATCTGGACACCCACAGGCCCCAGGCCCATTGACTGCATCCTCTACAAATTATATCTATTAAACTTAGTGTGGTATACAAAAATCACTGTTTCCTATGTACATCAGGATACAAAAAGGGTTAAGAAGCACTCTAAACCACTGACCCTACCCTCAATAAATGTGACCAAACCCAGCGACCTCAAACTATCACTCAAATATTTGGAACACAGTCACATCTCTCAAACACATCATGAACAGAAAGAAAGATAAAATACCTCCAGTTCCTAATTTGATGTTAGTTAAGGCAACCACTATTCTAAGCATCTTTCAATGAAAAAAACATGAATACCTTTTTTAAAAAACCCACAAATAGGAGGAAGTGGGGAACTCTGGCTGGTATAGGCAGCACGTGAAGCAGGCCCAAGCAGGGCAAAGCAGGGTGGGAGTTTGTCCAGCTGCGACATATTTCCTAAATCTCCCTGCTGAGAGAACCTAGAAGCAATGATTCCTTGGTAGCAATAAGCACACCTGGCACCCAGATCTTGGTTTCTAAATACCACTCTCCACTAAAAGGAACCAGAGCTCTTTGTGGAAATGGCTGATTGCAGAGCTATGGCAAGAAAGTAGTGGATGAGCTCAGAATATCTTTCTGTACCAGAAAGTAAGGAATTGATCGAAGAATAACAGGGACATTTCTATAGGACTCAGGAGGCAGCGTGAAATGACTCCCACTGACTACATTGGGACATTTTTAACAACAAAATAAATATCAGTAACAATGAACTATAATGCAATGAAGTAAGAGTAAAAATCCATGGCATAATATATAAATAAGTAATCTCTTTTTAAAAATTTTGTGACAATACAACTAATAAATTTAGAAAGAATGATTGAGTTCAAAAATGATTTGCTTTTACCCTAAAAGCAGAGGGTAAAAGTTTGATGAGCAATAAGATATTTAAATAATCTCAAAATAGCTTCACATCAAAAATGTATTAATCACTTGTAAATTCTGGTATGAAATCTTTATTAATTAACTTCACAGTAGAGAAAACTGGCACACAGTATCTTAACTGAGGGAAGTTAACACCACCAGCATTAGACAGATGGATGCCCAATGATATAAGACACTGAGAACATACATCATGTCTGTGGTATTCCTGCCCAAAGTATATAGCCTGGGCCTCACCATGAGGCAACATTAACAAAGTAAGTGGCAAGTCTTCAAAAATGCCAAGTCAAACTAGGCACACTGGTGCATGTCTGGAGTGCCAGCTACTTGGGATGCTGAGGTAGTAGGGTTGAGCCAGAAGCCAGGAGTTCAAGGCCAGCCAGTGCAACATAAGTGAGACCCCATTTCAAAGAAAAATAAAAAGCTAAGTCATCAAAAAAAAAAAGACTGAGGAACAGTCTTTTAGGAGCCTAAAGATATATGACAGCAACAATATGTCCCAAAATAGCCAGGCATGATTGTGCAGAGCTGTAATCTCAGCTTACTTAGGAGGCTGAGGTGGGAGGATCACTTAAGCCCAAGAAGTGGAGGCTGCAGTGAGCCATGATTGAGGCTGGGTGACACAGCAAGATCCTGTCTCAAATTAATTAATTAACTAATTAACTAATAAGTGTGTCTCTGGGTTGGATCCTAGTGCAAAAAGGAAAGGGAAAAATAGAGGATATCTTTTTTCTTTTTTTGTTTTCTAGGACCTACATACTGAAGTATTTTGATGTTGTAAGATAATATGCCTACAACTTACTCTCGAATGATTCAGCAAAGAAACATACCTACACATACAGGTAAAAACGCTTGTCTTTTTTTTTTTTTTTTTTTTGAAACAGAGTTTCACTCTTGTTGCCCAGGCTGGAGTGCAATGGCGCGATCTCAGCTCACTGCAACCTCTGCCTCCCAGGTTCAAGCGATTCTCCTGCCTCAGCCTCCCCAGAATAGCTGCGGTTACAGGCATGCACCACCACGCCCACCTAATATTTTTAATAGAGATGGGGTTTCTTCATGTTGGTCAGGCTGGTCTCAAACGCCCAACCTCAAGTGATCCACCCACCTCAGCCTACGGTGTGAGCCACCATGCCTGGCCAACCCTTGTCTTTTTGGAAAAGTAGAAAGAGAAAATGATAAGATAGAAATGAGGTAAGATATTAAAATTCAGGGAATCTGGGTGAAGAGCATATGGGAATTCTTTACATTATTCTTAAAACTTTTCCATAAGTTCAAAATCATTTAAAAATTAAAAAGTTAACCAAAAATATATTGGTATCAAATTAAAAGAAAAAGAAATAAATTATTTTTTATTAGGCATTTTCTTGGAAATTACAAACATGTGCAAAACACATGTATCATGCAGAGTCCATGAATTAACTGAAAATATTCTTCTCCCATTCTCCTTAGATGAGTAGAAATGTAAAGATCAATTAGTGGAGCAAGATGCTTTGAAATTTCTCTAGATTTAATTCAGATACCTGACTCGATTTTTTTTCAAGACCCTCCTTTTAATATCAAAGAATGTCTGAATAAAGAGCTACCAGTACATGGAGTGGAAAATCTAATACGTGCCTTTGGTTACCATGTGATTACACCATAAGAGAAAGGGACAAAGATAACATATGGAAACACATTATCAAGGGGTAGAAATAGTGGAGAAAAGCACTGTGGGCCTCCAGTGAAAGAAAGAGGCCACAATTTGTCTCCAGTTTGAGACAAGAACCCAGAACTCTTGCCTTTCAGGCCACCACATCTCCATCTTCTATGCAAAATAGTTCTTTTGGGATCCATCTCTACAGCAAATCCAAGAAAACTTCATGCCACTTATTTAAGAGTCTGGGCTCCATCCTATGTATAGCTCTGCAAAGGAAGCTGGGACCCGATCCACTGCATATGCACAGAACCAGAAAGGGAAGAAGGAGAAGCTACTTTGGCTCTTGAGTTGAAGTTTAGCCACAGGCCTCAGGGAAGTATCCAGATTTATCTGTTTTTGACCATTCATGCTGCCAGTGCCACCTCCGGGCTCCTCTCCTCCAACCCTCTTCTCCACCAGGGTCCGTGAAATGATAAGCATTCCATCACTTTGTAAGTTCTAAGTGCTGTACAGCTATAGGCCATTATGGACCACAGCTTCTTCTCTAAACACTGTAGCAAAGTACACCTTCCTCCTTCTCTTCTATTGCAACCCCAAACAAAACACTATTCTCTCTACCAAACTTCCTCCCACTACCTGCTTATTGAACAGAAAAATTCTCTCTGCATCAGATTTCTCATGACTCAGTTCTTCCAGAAAGCCACATGCTGATTCATCTTAGGACCTAGAAAATGGACAGGAAGGAGTGAGATACTTAGAATTAGCCTACCCTATCCCCCTGTATTGACCTGACCCTTTCTTTTGTGAATCACTTAACACTCACCACCTGCAATAAACATAAATAGAGCCAGCCAAGAGTTTGCTTAATTCCATAGTCCTGGAGCTTGCCAAATGTTTCAAGTCACAGTGTCATTATCTAATGTCAAGTGCACGCACAGATCACTAATTCAGCAGGAAAGCATTTGGATGTGAAGGTCAAAAAACAGTGCTACTTTAAAAGAAAGAATAAACACATCACTCAGACTAGATATGGGAAGCACCAAGTCCAGAGGAGTGCATTACACTTTAACTATGGGCTAGTAATTTGAGTTAAAAAATGTGGTGTATGTTTTGTATCTTAACTAATTTGTTTAGCAAGTGTGTATGTTTAAGATAAAAGATATCAAATTCATTTTGCCATCAGTAAGATTTTAGCATTCCATTTCTCGGGCTGACATGTTCATTCACAAGGCTGCCCTGAGCAGAGGGAATAGGGAATAATGGATTATGCTCTGTTCTGTTTATCTCAGTAGGCTTCAGGTTTACTCCTTTAACTGCTGTTCCTGAGGGAATTAGGGAACAAACAACACCCCTTAGGTAGGCTGGGATCTTTCCAGGAAAGAGAAAGATCACTTTTTCAGTACAGATATCTCCCACACCTATACTTCACAAGCAGAAACCTTCTCATATTTATGAAATGCCTATGGGATAATCTGGTCCAAATTTTTCATTTTACAACTTAGGAAGTGAAATGAGAGCTGGAAAAAGGAATTTCACATCTGTACTGCCTCTTCTTCCTCTCCACCCCAGCACATTCCCACATACCTCGAAGTTGGAGTAAAAACACTCAAAACTTACTGCCACTTCTATTGTGTCACTTTGGACAAGTTATTTAATCCGGTGGGTGAGAAGGATCACTGCTTCTAATATTTACATTCTACGATTCACTCCCCCCAAGGTTAAAAGCCTGTAAGTGTGCCTCCCTCAAAGACTCAATCAGATTGCCTCACAAACCATACAGAGTCAAGTTTCTCTAATATTTTTCAAGCCCACCGCTTCCTCCTTTTAGAGACCCACCCTTATTTTCTCTAGAACCTGGGTCCCCTGTTTATTCTCAGGGTTGATCTAAGTTCTTTGATGAAAGAAGTTTGTTTTAATTGGCCTCTAAAACACCACGTGAACAACCGCTACTCATTCAAAGTCACTTCCCATGGATGTGGGCAAACAAGATTGCTAGAGAAGCTAACCTAAAACTCCCTTAGGCTTCTGGCCAATATTTTTAAATTCCACCTATGTTTCTCTTTGCTTAAAATACTGATTTTTTCTACATTTTCTCATTCCGAGTACTAAGGATATTTTATGAGGAGGAGCATCCGAGGCAGTATAATTACAAATGTTGGGAATTCTACATGTGAAGACCTGTTCTCTAGTAAATTTCTGATCCAATTTCACCGTCGCTCCTATAGTGAAAACAAAACAAACAAATAAACAATATGGGGGAAAATGCCATTAAATTCAATAGATTCTACACTTCTACAACAAACATCCAGAAAAAAAAAAAAACACCAGAGTAAACTGCTAAACTCACAATTAGAAACATGCTGAAAGTGCCAAACGGTATTTATTCTGAGACAAGGAAAGCTCCCAAATCACATCCAGTGGGCTGGGAGCAAACTGCACACTTTCACTTAGAGCCCCCTGCACTCCGATTCAAACCCACATTATAACCCTGAGCCTTCACTTAAGTCCTGTAGGCCTCAGTTTCCTAATCTAGAAAAGAAAGTGATGGACCAAGGTGATCTCAGAGAATATTTCGTCTTAAAATATTCGACCGTGATGATAACCAAGTAAATAACAGCTTGCTAACAAACTGTGACTATTTCAATGATTTTTCATCTGGTCATCTTACTGGTGATAGCTTCCAAAGGTGTGTGAATGTTTACCATTGAGATGTTCTGTGAGATGCTGTTCCTCACACACTTGTTCTCCTTATGAGGACTCCCTGGGAAAATCATTATCTTGTGTCTCATCATTAGGAAGAGTTCTGGGCTTCACTAGTTAACCTTATGGACACTAAGACTCTACACAGCTGATTATTTTTCTCACTGCATTGGCCACAGGAAAACCCAGAACCAAATCTCTGGCGCACCTCTAGCAAATGGAACAAGACGCATTTTTGGTCCTAACTTCACCCTTTGTTACATCCCACTTTCCCTTCTCCTATTCCTTCACTTACCTGTTTTTCATCTTTTTCTGTTTTTTTTTTTTTTATCTTTGAAAGCTGCTTTCAACTCTTTTTGAAACAAAGGAAGCATTTCAAGCTATTTTCATTTACTGACATCAATGTCGAACAGCAAAATCATTCCTTTGACGACCTGCATTTTTCAAACACTGTCACTATACCAACCCACGTACTGTTCTGGTATACATAATTCTATGCCAAGATTTAGATCACGGTTATCACTATGAGCATGGTTATCATTACTACAATATTTTTAAACTATAATAATACACTATTTATATAGATCTTCCTAGTATTTTTCAATCTTATTTGATTTGCACAATAATCACACGAGATAGTTAAAGCAGGCATTATTATGGCTGTCTTCATTTCTACAGATGAGGAAAATGAGCCTCAGAGATGTTAAGGAGCTTGCCCATATATATGAAGTTGATAATGAGACCAGTTTTTCTCTTCTAAGTCTTGCATTTTTCCCTACAACTGCAAAATGTTGACTCTCATATACTTCACTCTAAAATTTTGGCCTAGAACCTATGACTCAAATGTTTTATTCAGTTGATTTTCTAAGTAGTATAGACCTGCTAGTCAAAATTATACAATTATTCTTTGGTAATGGAACCTCTGCATGATGAGAACTAGACAGCCAAGACACTGGAAAATTTTTTAACCATCAGAAAATGCATGAGTAATCTATTTCCTCCATTGGAATTCAGTGATGGCATTAAGAAAACTCATTCCTGCAACCTAACAAGGAACATAAACGCTTTAATGTGGTCTGCTAAAGTAGTCACACAGAGTAAAACTGCCTCTTGAGTCACTAGAACTCGTAAAACCATTTAGTAGTAGAAGATGAAATTTAGACAAGGCAGGCTAAAGAGAAGAGCTAACTAACTGCTTCTTAACGATGAGTTCACAGTACTTCAACCACATCTAAGGGAAAGACTCATGAAGTTCAAATCATATTAATTTCCAAGTCATTGACATTGCTAATGTATGAGAGGGTGAAATGTTGACAACTTGAACTCTTGAGACCTTGAATAAACCAGCGTCTATTCATCCTACGAGTCATGAATTTGAGAAGTAAGGGGAAGAATGCATATGCAATTTTTCTGAGTTTTAATTTCTTCAGGGAAAATGAGGAAGGAGAAGGTCAAAGCAACCCACAACATTTTCTAACTCAACATTCTGCGAGCGCAAGAACACTTATTAGCGCCACCTACCTGAAATGTTACTATTTTAACACTGGCCAGATTTTTAAAATATATCTATGTAATGTGTGGGTAATAGGTAATGTTCCAGCACATTTAAATCATTACCCAGGAATTTGAATATTTTTCTTTAATCAACTTCAAACATATTCTGGTTTAAATTACTAATTCCTGCCTCTGAGACAGTCATATTTACATAAGTGGCTCTTCTCAACAAATTACATATTAGATACTCAAATTAATTCTGCTTTCCAATATCTTGACAATAAGAATGAACAGAAGTAAGCTGACCTCTTTCTTGGTTAATTGTGTTTTTCTTATTTAGATATAGCCTGCATCCTTCCCAACTAATCTATAAAACTCCATGAAGATAGGTCCATATACATCTTTTTAACAACTTTATACTCAGTATTTGGCAGGTAGTCAATATAATAAATATATGTTGAATAAATGAAGAAACTACCAACAGAGACAACAACTGAAACTCAAACAGAAAGATGAACTCTTCCAGAGAGAAGGTTAGGGTGTGCTAGCTTTGGCTCAAACTGTGCCTCCCAGAAACAACCCAACTACGCCTAAGGGAGAGTGAATGGTAAGGCGGAGCTAAGCAGAGGTCAAGATAAGAAAATGATATGGCTTCCTGCTTCCTTCTGAAGTAGAACTTTATAGCACTGCTTCAAAGCTTGGAGATAGCAAGGTCTCAAGAGAAGAGCCAAGTCTCCTTAGCTGGCTACTCCTTATCTGTGTGACCTTAGGCAAATTATTTAATTCTCCTGAATCTTGATTTCCTCTACTAAAAAATGAGTAAGGAGTAACAATATTTATCACCTAAGAGCTATTGGTGAGGATAAAAAGACAGTGGGTGCTGTGGCCTCAGTAAGTGGTGGCAATTATTATTAATTAGTTTGAAGTAAATTCCTGGAAAACCAACCCATCCAGTTTTAAAGGGAATCAGAATTATTCATGTTTGAGAGGTGCACAGCTGATCTCAGCCATATAGAGATGAAATCTAGTGAGAACTAGCAATGGGAGCATTCTGAGAAGGAAAAACAAGAGTCCTCGCATGCAAGGAGGAAGGCTGGTGCAGGGAGAGGTCTGTGGAAGGATGACACAGCAGTTCTGGGCCTTTGCTTTGCCGATGGGAACTGGCACAGAAGGAGGCATTGGAGCCTCAGGACTTTCTGTGGCAGCTGACAACCTCAGCAAGCACGCCTAGTTTTCTCTTCCTCCCTCTGTTGGGGGTTCCACCCTGAGACAGGTTATCTTACCCGGTCCTAGAAAGACAGGGCTGAATTTGCCATGCTCCTAAAGATGGATCTGGGTCATATTATGTTACAAAGAAAAAGAAAAAAAGTAAGTTAGTCCTGCACAATGATAGCCTTGAAAGGAAAATTAACAAAAGCTACTCAAGATTTTAAAGCAGGACTTATGGAAGAGGCAGTGACTTTCAGATTGCATTGGCCTCTCTGGTATGGAACTCCATCCTAGCACAATGGCAAAATATGGGGAAAATCAGTCAGAAGTTTGGGCACAAAGAATACTCTGAATTCTCAATGTGTGCTGTAATATTTCCATGTGAGCATCTTCCTATTGACTGCAAGAGTGACTTGAATCCTGAAAAAGCCAGTAACTGCAAGAGCTTTCAAGAACTCTGGAATGTATAAAGTCTTGGGATAAAGATACACAGCAGACCTCTCTGGGATTTCTATAAGACCAAAGGTTCTATTAAGACAGAAGCCCAACATATTATCATGGGATGAAACCATTGCATAAAGCCAGGTGAAGCCTTCAGGAAGGAAAAGCAAGGGAAAAACAATTCTGATTCAATTAAAAACCAATGCTGCTAAGGGTCATAGAATGAAATCTTCTTCACTTCATTTCCAAAGTCTGCCCAGAGACCCGAGGGACACAGGCAAAGGAATGGTGACATCGAAATGTACTTTGTGTCAAAATTGTTTGGGATCACACAATGTGTTGGGATCAGTCCATGTTTAACTTAGAAAACTTTGATGAGGACCACTGTATCCATTTCCCATCCTCAAACCAGGAGAATTTTTCTCCCCATACTTACAAGAACAAAAGGGAAGTGGCCAAGAGAATCACACAGTTACAAAGTGATCAGGGCTTTTTTGTCAGGGAATAGAAATAAAGGAAATTTTTTGAAAGATGGAAGGGTAAAGTAGAAATTGATAAAGAGAAGTCTAAGGTGGCAAAAAAAAGAAGGGAACCACTCTCAAGAATGATGACTGAATTTAGTTTTAAAATGCTGTTTTAAATTCTGATGGGACTGCTAGGTACAACCGATAGGGAGCATGGGGGAGGAGGTGGGGCTGAGCCGGAGATGGAGGACTGTCCATGAAGATGTAACAGGTGAAGCTCTGCGAGTACATAACTCTCCAGTGCAGTGATACATTCTCATATATGTGGCCAAGACCAAATTTCTACCACGATAAATCTCAAAAGATGCACCTGCAAAGATCTACTTTGTATATAAAATCATATTCATAATTATAAAATATCATGTGTTAACTAAGTGTCTGGTCTCACTAGATGAAGCTGCAAATACGGCCAGGGCGAGGGAAGAGACGTAGCATCGTAGTACAGGTACCATTCTACAAAGTGCTTCTTAATCCCCTGTGTATGCATGTATCCATGTGCAAGCCTCTAGGCCTTCAGGTAAACACATCTTTGCTCTTAATAATCTGTGAACACAATATGAAATGAAAAATGATCAAAATGATGATGCTTCCTCTCTACATACAGCCCAAATACAGAAATTGCTGGTGCCACCTATTGTTGAAAACACAGAACTGAAGAGCCATACAGTGGAACTCTGCTCTGTGATCTTTCTGAGTATGAAGTTTCAAAATCTACCCACCAGGAGAGCCAAAGAAAGACACTCTATCCTACTTTAAAATAAAACAAACATGCCATGGACATTAACAACTCCTACATAATGCTTTGTTGAGTACAGCAAGATTCCAGCAACAGTTAACTGTTTTAATGTAAAAAAATCATGAGGGAGCTTTGTACATATGGATGGTGAATAAGTTCCAAAATAAGTTGTTAGGTGTAAAACGCAAAGTTCATAACAGTATGTATGATACTCCCATTGATGGCAAAGGTAATATCCACGCATAAAAGATTTGGGGAAGGATACATGAGGGAACAGCAACACTGGCCATCTCTGAGGAGGAAGCCTGAAGGCATGGGCTGGAATTAGAGAGATTTGCTTTTACTGAACTCACTTTCACTTTGTGCAAACATTTTACCATGCACACATACTTTCAAAAGATTTTTAAAATAATTGTTTTAAAAATAAATACTAATTTTGAAAATAATAGTTAATATTAAACTATCATACATAAAGAAAGAATTGCAAGTTGTCTAACTTTGGTTAGTTAGCATGACCACAGTTCTGGATCTGAGCAAAAGAGCACAACCTACTGGAATGACAGGAAAGTTAGAATGGGTCTTTAAAAGATTTTAAAGGAGGGCTGGAAAAGCTGTCTCCAGCACAATGTTATCCTTTAACCTAAAGTATTCAGGGTACATTTAAAAGTGTCTTGAAGCATGGATATTTTCTGGTTCTCTGGATTTATTAAAATGAAGAAAAAAATTTTTCCAGTTTTATTAACATTTGCTTTTTAAAGAGCTTTGATATAAAGAAGGTTTTTATTACAATATTACTTATTATTCAAAAGGAAAAGAAAGAGAACTCTAACAACACATGAAGCTCTTTCAGCTATTTTATAACACACATGAAAGCTAAGTAGAAGTTTATACTTGAATACACATGATATCAAATGTCACATCTCCTGAAAATTGGTTCCTGAGAATAATTTCTGTAAACTTACTTATTTCTTAATATTATTCTCCCTAGCTTGGGATAACACTGATATTTACACTGAAGGTGGAGCTTTGAAATTTATTCTGAACATTGCCCAATCAAGGTAACACTAGGAAGAAAGTAAATCCCTTAATTTCTGAAGAAACTCTGCAAGAGAAAGAGGAAAGGACAGGCGACAGCAATAAAATAGTTCCTTGGAATTCCTGGGGAAAGGACTTTAAAGAAAGGCAGACAGGCCAAGTGAAATGGTATAGGTCAGGTCACATCAGTCCTGTAAGTTCAAGCTCCAAAACAGTCCCTCTGGTCTAAACACATATTTTATATTTGAAAATTTCATTTTAAAAAGTGAAAACCAGTAAGCATCATCAATCTTAAAGGCCAGCTAAATCATCATCAACTAAAAAAGAAACAGAAATAAAGAAAGTCAGGCTAAGGTCAATGAAGTGCCAAACTACAGGCCAGAAGCAGGCAGGGGCAGCAGAGAACTGGACTTCTGAGGGGTATAAGAACCCAAACTGCCATGTTCTAGATGGGGAGGGAGTCTGGCTCACTCCTTCAAGCCGAATACTGAGGTAGGGCCTCCTCCCTTCTCTGCAAATACTCAGATAGTCACACATTTGTAAAAGAAAGCTGTACAAAATGATGGAGGACCTAGTCTCTGGGGCTCCAGGGGTATCAGCAGCTGTGGACCTAGAAAAGGAAGAAGAAGTCTTAGGAAAAGAATAGAGCCAGGTTTTCTGCTTACTCAGTGCATCTGTGATATTGCCCAAGTCATCACAGAGCAGGAAAACATGAAACACCATTATAATGCCTAATTATGAACTGGGCCTGGAGAACCAGGTGAAAGTAACTGTGAAACTACAAAAGCATCAGTCAAAGAGGAATAATAAAAGAAATAACATAAAAAGCAAAAATCTCTCAAGTTCAAAGTGAACCTGCCAACTAAAATTCCATAACATATAAGAATCTAATTCTAAGAAAGTCAAATCCTCCATCCAATTATAAATTCAGTCCAAATGAAATTAATTTCATAGAACAGTCAGACTAAGACTTTAAAATAAATATGTTTACAGCCAGGTGCAGTGGCTCACATCTATAATCTCAGCAAGTTGGGAGACTGGAGTGGGATGAGCACTTGAGCCCAGGAGTTTGAGGCCGTAGTGAGCTATGATTTTGCAACACTGCACTCCAGCCTGGGCAAGAGAATCACACTGTCTGTAAAGAAAATAAAAATAAAATAAGATAAATATGTTTAGGATAGTTAATGAGATAAACATCCATTTAAATTATAAATTTATGAAAATTAAAAAGTAGAATAAGAACACGTAGATATAGAAAACAATTAAGAATCTTAGAAAATAAAAGTATAGTCAATTGAACTAGAAAAATTCAATAGATGAGTTCAAATGTATACGTGACATATTGAAAAGGAACAGTAAATTTGAAGATAATGCCAAGAAGCTGTTACCTTACTTCACCTTAGAGGAAGCATGGGAGAGAAGAGTCTGTTCTTTAAAATTAAGGTTCAGTTGAAACAGTTGTAAGATAGATTGGCCAGCTCCAATATATATCTAATATCAATTTCTGAAAAGAATGGAAAGACTTAAGAAGATGGAATATTTGGAGAGATCTTCCAGAATTAGAGAAAGAAGTCCTTACATAGAAAGAATGAGCAGGATAACAATAAATCCACCACTAGATAGATTATGATGGAACAGAAAAACATCAGAATAAAGCAAAACTCTTAAAGGAACAACAATTAGATGCTTAGGAAACATCTTAAAAGTAAACATCAAGACCAACAATGTCAAAATCTTCAAAGTTCTGAGGAAAATAGCTGTTAATCAATAATTTTATGCCCAACGAAGTATTATTCAACCATTAAAGCAAAAGAAAGACATTTTCAAGCATTCAAAGACCAAAATTTTTACCACTCACAGACTCCTGTAGGAAGTACAAGTACATGGTTCTACTACTCACAGGCTTATGTGGGAAATATTAAAGGATATACTTCAAATGAACTTAATGGAAGGCCTGCAACAAAGCCAATCAACAAAGCCCTGTGGTTGTCATATGTTCCTGTTAAAGCCCTTCCCTCTGATCTACAATAGGCAATTTGACCAACCAATACTTTTTTTGGGTAACCAGAAATCACGAAAAATAATTTCTCTAAACATTTAGCTTTGTCTGGGATTTGTATAAATGTAACTTGCTGTTTTACAACTCAAAAAAATATATTTTAAAAAATGAAACAGGGTTGGGCATGGTGGCACATACCTGTAATCCCAGCAATTTAGGAGGCTGAAGTAGGAGGACTGCTTGAGGCCAGGAATTCAAGACCATCCTGGGCAACATAGCAAGACTCTGTCTCTAGGAAAATATTAAAAATTAGCCAGGCATGGTGGCATGTGCCCCTTTAGTACCAGAGATGCCAAGGCGGAGGATCACTTGAGCCCATGAGTTCAAGGCTGCAGTGAGCTACAATTGTGTCTCTGTACTAAAGCCTGGGTGACAGAGGGAAATCTTATCTCTTAAAAAACAAAAACAAAAAACAAAGAAACAAAGACACCTACCTTTAGCACAACACTTCAAGTTCCTATGTTTACTCTGCATTTGCTGGTTGTGTGACTTTGAGCAATATAAATTCTCTGAATTTCAAAGTCTTATTGAAAATATAGATAATAATCTCTAACTTATTGGTTTGTCTGGAAGTCAACATACAAGAAACTTCCTAAACATTATACCAGTACTAGCAACAGGAAGACCAATACAAAACAATAGTAGCTATTATTACCATTATCAATAAAGGCTTCTAGAAGTACTTATAATAAAGATGAGGAAGTTGGAGGAGCTGAGAAAAGTTATCTAATATTAGAAGACTATCTGTGTCATTCCTATTATTTGTTTTTCTTACTAAATTGTTCATCCACTAACTCATATCTAAACAATTGGCACTAAGATGTAAATAGTGGTAAGTTAAAATTACCCAGGGAACTTTGGCCATCCCAAAGAGTAGACTGTTAATCTTACTACACCACCAGTGGTAGAATCAGTAGATAGACAAAATGTTTTTGTGTTTGGGCCTGGAATACCATCTGCTACTCCACTCCCAAGACCACTACCACCACCATACGACAGCAATACTTATTTTAATAAGGAGGATGAGCTCCAATGGCCAATTCCATTATTTTGATACCAATGATACAAATACAAAGGTGACATCTTTTTCAAAGGGAGAGTGTTCCCACACTGTCTTTGATCTTCAAACCTGACAGATGAGACAATACCCTGATGCTCTTGGTTAGCTATTGCTTCTCTTGTGATAATCTCCATTCAAACACCCTGGCCACTGTCACCACAGAAACCTTCAATCTAGGCACTAGCCAGGCCCCCTCCAAATAGGTTTGTACTTTATACCAGGACAAAATACAAAGTTGAAATTACTCCTTGAATCATGGGTTACAGAATGGATGTTGTTCTAACAATCATGGAAACAACATTAATCTCCTTGCACATCCTCCATCAGAGCTCTTCAGTAACCAGGTGCATTGTTAATGAGAAATAATATTTTGAAGGGATCTTTCTTTTTCAAACAATATGTCTGAACCCTGGACTTAAAATACTAGCAAACCATGATGTAAAGAGATGTGATCTCATCCAGGCTTTGTTGTTCCATTTATAGATCACAGGCAGAATAGATTATCATAATTCTTAAGGGTCCTAGGACTTTCAAACGGTAAATGAACATTGGCTTCAACTTAAAGTTACCAGCTGCATTAGTCCCTGACAAGAGAGTTAGCCTATCCTTTGAAGTTTTGAAGCCAGACATTGACTTCTCCTCTCTACCTATGAAAGTCCTAGATGGCATCTTCTTCCAATAGAAGATTATTTTATCTACATTGAAAATCTGTTTAGTGTGACCATTATCATCAATGATTTTAGTTAGATCTTCTGGAGAACTTGCTGCAGCTTCTACATCACCACTTGCTGCTTCACCTTGCCCTTTTATCTTATGGAGACAGCTTTTTTTTCTTAAACTTCATAAATCAACTTCTGCTAGCTTCCAACTTTTCTTCTGCAGCTCCCTCACTTCTCTCAGTCTTCATAACATTCAAGAGTTAGGGCTTGCTCTGGGTTAGGCTTTAGCTTAAGGATGTTGTGGTCAGTGTAACTGTCCATCCAGACCACTCAAAACTTTCTCCATATCAGCAATGAGAATATTTTGCTTCCTATCCTTCTTCTGTTCATGGGAGTAGCAGTTTTAATTTTTTTCAAGAACTTTTCATTTGCATTTCCTTTTTCCTTGCACAACTTGGCTAAATGTTTGGCACAAGAAGCCGTGTTTTGGGCCTATCTTGGTTTTTGACATGCTTTCCTCAATAAGCTTAATCATTTCTAGCTTTTGAGTTAAAGGGAGATATGTGCAACTCCTCCTTTCACCTGAATATTTAGAGGCAATTATAGGGTTATTAATTGGCTTAACTTTAATACTGTTGTGTTTCAAGGAATAGGAGTGCAAGGAGAGGGGAGAGACAGGGCAATGGACACTTGGTGGAACAGTCAGAACACACACAACATTTATGGGTTAAGTTTCACGCCTGTAATCCAAGCACTTTGGAGGCCAAGGTGGGCGGATCACCTGAGGTCGGGAGTTCAAGACCAGCCTGACCAACACTGTGAAACCCCGTCTCTAAAAAAAAAAAAGTTTGCCACTTTAGTCTTATATGGGCCAGTTCATAACACCCTTAAACAATTGCAGTAGTAACACCAAACATCATTGTTCATGGATCTTACCATAGATATTATAATAATGAAAAAGTTTGAAATATTGCTAGAATTATCAAAATGTGATTCAGAGACATGAAGTGAGCACATGCTGTTTGGAAAAAATGGGGTGCCAATGCACTTACTTGATGCAGGTTTGCTATAAACCTTCAATTTGTCAAAAACACAGTATCTGCAAAGTGCAATAAAGTGAAGCACAATAAAATGAGGTATGCCTATATTTGTGTGTTTATTGTTAATATTAAGAGCTTAAGTGACCTGCTCAAGGTCATACAACTGTTTCAGAAAATAGGCTTATCTGACTATGGGCCTCTTAGTCCAAGCTCTTTGCTCCTTCACTAAGAGTCCCTAGAGTTTGAAGGACTAAAAAAAGACATTGCCACAAACATTCCATGCCATCAGTCCCACCTGCCTCAGTTAGGCAAGGAAAGCTTGTACCTCATTGGACTCAATAAAAACGTGATGGGGGGAGTCATTGAGTGGGTAAAGTTGGGGGAGGGTCTCCTAAAATATGTGTACAGACGGAAGGTTCATGAATGTACCACCACTTAAGACTCAAAATGCACCTCTATTCCCAGCACTTTGGGAGGCTGAGGTGGGTGGATCACGAAGTCAAGAGATAGAGATCATCCTGGCCAACATGGTGAAACGCCGTCTCTACTAAAAATACAAAAAACAAAATTAGCTGAGCATGGTGGTGTGTGCCTGTAATCCCAGCTACTTGGGAGGCTGAGGCAAGAGAATGACTTGAATCCAGGAGACGGAGGTTGCAGTGAGCTGAGATCACATCCCTGCACTCCAGCATGGGTGACAGAGCAAGACTCCGTCTCAAAAAAAAAAAAAAAAAAAGACTCACAATGAAACTTTTATCAACTTTAAGTTTCTAGCAACTTGATCTCAGTCATTCAGCCATGCTGGAATTATGCTCAGAAACTTTCTTGAAGTGATTTAGTCCTTTGGGTAAGTGCCAAACCAAGCAGAAGAATTCATTTACCCCCAGTTACTCCTGCCGGCTCTAGACTAGCACCCTTTCCAATGGCCAGCAGTCCTCCTGTCTGCCCTCTTTGGAACCAACATCTAATGTAAGTATGAATGTACAGATGTGAGTGTGAGTGTGTAAAAAATGCACTCCATCAGAGGCACTGAAGTATTCCCCCAAGCTAAAAAAAAAAAAAAATCTGTTATCTTAGATGAAAAACAAGATTATTATCATTTAACTGCTTTGCTGTACTTAAACATCAATAATAACAGGGCTGTGCTCTGGTGAAAACTGATTAAAGAGGACCAAAAGAAAGAAACACAGGACCTAGAATCTCGCTATGCAGAAAGCATCCTGGCATACTGATGAACTTCTTTTTCAAACGGTGCCAATTGACAGAAACAACGATCACCTCTAAAGAGCAAAATAACTATGTAAAAGAGATTCTGAGTATGGCTCAAGCTGCTTACTGATTAACGCTTTTGCACACAACACTCTACACAAACCTGTGTAGTCATTGTTCCTAGTAAAACAAGCCTTTGTTGACAACTGGAGACAAATGATCCTTGCTGACCAAGTTCACTGTTCTCACACAGCTTAATAGCTGGAGTACTGCTCCCCGGCCACAGCCAGGAAAGCTTGACGTGGTTGTCAAAAAAAAAAAATGAAAGAAAGAAAGAAAAAAAAAGAAAAACTAGAGAAGAGGGGGAAACCTTTGTTCTGAAGGTGAGAAGGAGCCTAGATGATCTCATGCCCTAAACATGTTTGTGGTTTACATCAGTGTGTCTCCTTCACTTATTAAAGTTGTGAGTTTTTAAATAGTTCCTGCTCGAAACAAACAGAGTATCATATTAAGAATTCCCACTATTTAAAAGTATTTCCCTTTTCCTCCCTTTTCCACATGGGTTGGGATGGGAAGCATTTAATATTTAAGTTAAACAGTTTTTATGTTACAGTATTTGCAAATATTGGCTGCAACCGTGAACTGTAGAGGCATACCTAATTTTAAGAAAACCTGGTGGAAAAAATATCTGAAAGTTCAAGCACAACAGTCTAATTTCCACCACATAACCAAAAATAATTCACTTCAGGGTTACTGTCAATGACAAGGTTCCCACAGTGCCTCATTTACTCATAAATATTATTGAGCCCCCCACTATGTGTAAGGCAATTTTAGGTGCTGTTTACATAAAACAAGATTAATTTTATTAAAGTTTCATTTAATCCCTAAGTTTTTAGGCCCCAAATCTATTACATAAGACAATGCAAACTGGAAAAACAAATCCTTCCAGCTGAGGCTCTCTAAAACTTCTCTTCTGATTGGCAGATGCCTTTCTTACTTCTTTGCATGATAATTCGTTAAAAATATTTTTTTGAAATGAGTAAGGGCTCAATACCATCTCAGGTGAGAATCATTTCCAGTTACACTAAATCTAGAGAATCCTTCACTTTATAGCCTCATTAGGCACAAATGGCCATTCTTACTCGGCCATGTGGAAGTCACAGAAGTGTTTTAGAAAGCAATTTAGCAATAAGTATAAAGAATCACCAACATGTTCACTTCCTTCACTCATTTCATTTCAAAAACAATCCTGAGAAAATAATCCAAAATAAGGGAAAAGTGTATTATGTATTATTGCAGGTTTTTTAAAATAAAGAAAATATCCTTCAAAATAACCTAAAACACCCTTTGAAATAATTTAAATATTAAAGGCACAGCCAGTTAAGTACAGTACAGTCTCTATATGGAATATAACACAGCCATAAAAATTATGACACAATATGAAGAATGAATAACCACTCATGGCAACTTTACGTTAACTGGGAAAAAATCAGAAAGTGGAATTAATTCTATAATATAACTACAAGTATTTTTAACATAGATATGCAAAAAAATTTAAAAAATAGTAGTTTGATGTGAAGGATAGATGAAATCTCAACTTCAGGCTCAGTCTATTGAGCCCTGAGGCATGGCTGAAAACCTACAAATGACACCATTATCATTCAAGATGATAGTACTTTTTTAAACCAGTTATTTCACTGTAGCACTTTCATTACCAAATTCTGTTACCATTTTTATCCCTAATTCCATAAGTGTAAATTTAAAAGTACAGTTTGTCCAACTGTTGATTCACACCACCTGATTAACCCTCTGATTAATCAGACATGCCTTTTGTTTTGCAGTATTTTTTCCACTGTTTCATTGGAGATTAACTTTAAATTGAGAGAATAACTACTGACAGGTTCATTTCTCTCTTCCTGTTTTGGGACACACTGTAAGCACATTTTCTCTTTCCCAATTCTCTCCAGCTTCAACATTTTATTCAGTTTGGTGTGGCTTTAAACAACTTTCCCTTTCCTACTTAATTCACTAGCCCAGCAGCTTCCAGGGACAAGATGAATCCTTTCCATGTTCCCTTTATTCTACCTTTGAGCAGGGATGCCCAGAACTTCCTTAGAATTTGTACCTAAGAATGTTCTAGAACAAAAATTTTCCTCAGAAATTTCCTGTTGCCACCCTGTTCTCTTTCTATACCAGTGAGCACAACGTCAGGAGTAAGCCTTTAGGATCACTCCCTACAAAGGGAACTGGGACTTCTCATTCCTGTTTCACATGAAGTTTATTCCCCCGCAAACAACCTCCTGAGAGACTGAAACAATGTGGCTAAAAGGAAGACCAAAAGGAGGGAAGGTGATCTCTTAACAGAACTCAGTATTTAATCCTCCCCCACCCCTAACCTCTGCCCAGAATAGATGACACAGAGAGAGAGAATTGTTTTGGTAGAGAAGAGGAATATGACTCTGAATATACTCCATTTTGTTTGAGAACAAGAGAGCCTACCGACATGAGAGAAGATGTAAATCATCCCTCAACATTCTAACTTCCTTCCTGAAATATTTACAATAACTTTTACCAGTTTACAATAATTTTTAAAAAGTGACAAATATGCCCTCAACTTGCAGTCTAAAACCACTGTGGCTCCTGAACTCAGAAGGCCCCTGTGAAGCAACCAAAGAAAGCTTAACCCTTTCTGGGAAGTAGAATAAAAGTTCTGCCAGTGTTCTCTCAGTTCTTCATAACAAAGAAAAAAAAGAACAATTTACTGAACACGTGTTCTCTCTGTGTGTCATTCCTCATGAGTCAGACACCTTCTATCCACTATACTGTGTGCCCAGTTGACATCTTTCTTCCAGAGTTGGCTTTCTTTAATTAAACCCTTCAGCACTAATGTCCCAAAGCATTCTATGAGTCAGGCTTTCCCCTGGGGTTAAGACTTTTGAAATGACTGGCAGAGATAATGGACTTTAACTACTAAGACTACTACAGCTGCAACAGCTACTACAGTGACTTTTTCATCACTAGCAAGCCAATTCAAAACAAACAATCAGTTGGTTGTTCTCTTAAGCCATACAAGTTCATAGCTTCTTTTTTTTTTTTTATCTGTGATGAGGAAGATGAAGTTTTCAGACTTACGTATTCATATTCCAATGAACGAACCTAGATTACAGGCAGCAGGCTTGGGACTATTCCTAGAGACCTGGGAGCAAACTCTACTTCATCATTAATGAGAAAACATTTGTGACAACCATCCCAAAGCAACAGTCATTGAGATCTTGGTATTGAGGCTGAGAACCACCATACTAATGCACACTATCTTTCTATAAATTCAATGTAACAGAAGGTCTAGGCTTTGGAGGCTGTACTGGACCTGAATAAGTAATCTAAAGATCGTTTCTGATTTTTCCATTACCTACTTCCCTCCCTTATTAGATTGCATCTAGGACATTAAATAGGTTTTCATTTGAATATACTAACAGCTGATTGCAAAGTATTTTGAGGCTATGTCTAAATGCAGTCGATAAAAGGACTGTGGTCAATTTGTACCATCTACCATGGTCATTAGATTTTAGGAGTGTTTGCAAATGACACTGTATATTTCCTAACTTTGTATCATTAGACCTTTACAGGAATAAAAGGTAACAGCTCCTGTCTCAAACTCATCTGCCTTATTTTAGTCATTATTAAGTTACTTTTTCCTAACTTCGGTTTTTTTGTGTTGAATTTTTTCTGCAACCATTTAACTTGATCTTTTTTCAGTGGCAACTGAAGATAGATAAAATTATGTAAGTAGTGGACACATATTTTATGTTTCTTACAATTATTCACCATCTAAAGCAACAGTCCCCAACATTTTTGGCACCAGGGACCAGTTTCATGGAAGGCAATTTTTCCATGGAGGAGTGGAAGATGGAGGGGGAATGGGTTCAGGATGAAACTGTTCCACCTCAGATTATCAGACATTAGTTAGATTCTCATAAGGAACACACAACCTGTATCCTGATATGCACAGTTCACAATAGGGTTTGCGCTCCTGCGGGAATCGTAATGCCAGCGCTGATCTGACAGGAGGCAGAGCTCAGGCAGTCACGCTCACTTACCCACGGAGAGGTGTGCGGCCCGGTTCCTAACAGGTTACAGACACAGACCAGTAGCAGTCTCCGGTCTGGGGACCGGGGGACCCCTGATCTAAAGCATAACTTCAACTGTCTATTCCTGAGATTTTCTCTCCAAAAAAATAAAACTAGTAATAAGTATAAACAAGATTACAAAAGGGTACTAATATTATACTTTATCTTCTTCACATAATCAATATGCATTAGCCTTAAAATCACAGAAAAGTAAAAAAGCTAGAAGAAATTCCAAGACAAGTTGGAATCCTAAAAAGACTGAGACAACTATCTAACATAGTCCTGTTCATCAAATCACAGTAAAAGTACATTCAAATAAAAATGGATACTAGGCTTAACAGCTGGGTGATGAAATAATCTGTACAAAAAACCCTCATGACACAAGTTTACCTATGTAACAAACCTGTTCGTGTACTCCTGAACTTAAAAGAAAAGTAAAAAAAATAAAGTAAAACTCCAAATAAATAAAAATTAATGACATAGGAGGAAAAAAGAGAACTTTGGATACTCTTTAAGAAAATATGTATGGATGTGTGTGTGTGTGTGTGTGTGTGTGTGTGTGTGTGTGTGTAGCGTGCGTGTGTGTGTGGGGTATACATATGTGTGTACATATTTTAAACTAATTTTCCATTGAAATAAATCTTAACATGCATTTATTATCCTATTCTTTGAAAATACTGATTTCAAATAAACATCTCTCCCTGACTGGACAAACCACCTTTACGATTATGACCCAACCAGAATTTCCCTGCTTGTTTGTGCACACTCTGAAATCTAAAGGTACATTCAACTCCAGACTGGATGAAGTGCCATAGAGTAGATACGAAAGGCAGTGCTTATGCAAGCATTCCTAATAAACCAAGGAAAATGCACTCCAAGACAGGCAAAAGATGGTGTGTCCCAAAGCAATTCACTGTCAGCTCAACTCTTTTTTTGCAAGACTTGTATTTTATGTTTTAAAATACAAGGGAGAGGGGTTGATTAATGAGTACAGATACACAGTTTGACAGAAGAAATAAGACCTAGTGTTTGATACATCAGTAAGTTGACTATAGTTTACAATAATTTATTGTATTGTTCAAAATAGCTAGAAGAGAATAATTCAAACATTTTTAGCTTAAAGAAAAGACAATACTTGAGGTGATGTACACCCACCCCAACTACACTGATTTGATCTTTGTAAGTTATACAAATGTATTAAGTTATCATATATATCCCCAAAATATGTACACCTATTATCAATTTAAAAAAAATTAATGCAAGGGAATTTTACATTATACTCACAGCACAGTTGTGCTTTTTGTATTTTTTGTTTTGTTTTTTTTTTTGAGACAGAGCCTCACTCACTCTGTTGCCCAGGCTGGAATGCAGTGGCATGATGATGGCTCACTGCAACCCCTGCCTCCTGGGTTCAAGCAATTCTCGTGCCTCAGCCTCCCAAGTAGCTGTGATTACAGGTGTACACCATCATGCCCAGCTAATGTTTTTATTTTTAAGTAGAGACAGAGTTTTGCTGTGTTGGCCAGGCTGGTCTCTAACTCCTGGCCTCAAATGATCTGCCTGCCTTGGCTTCCCAAAGTGCTGGGATTACAGGCATGGGCCACCATGCCTGGCCCCATAGCACATTTGCTTTAATACAAAAATCACACTGGTCTTCTCTTCTTACATCTTGGAGTAAAATTATGCCATATTTATCCTGCTGCTTTGGGTCTCTCAGCAATGAAAAAGAGCACACAGGGGTGCCCCAGGAGTCTGAGCAGTAAGGGAAAGCCGGTTCGCTGCTATGTATACTTCCTGAACTAACTGGGACCCCATGAAACACCTTCCACCTTGGTCAATTTTGGATAAACACTACCATTTATGATTCTCCACAGTAACACAGGGCTGTCTTTTACCTTCTAATTCTAGGACATCTCCAGCAAGTGGGGGAAAAAATGTGCCAACCAATCTATAGCAAACCTGCCCAGGTTTGGCTATTATCCAGGAAATCCTATACGTGTTGCTTAACAACTTGCTTTCTGAAGAACAATTCCCTTTCTTCAGAGTTCTATAGGAATCCAGCTGCTCCCTCTGAGGTGAAACCAACCACAGTGGCATTTCAAAGCCCCACGCTCCACCAAACACTGATTCCAGCTAGCTGCCGGGCATGACCAGTGCATACCATGGAACCACCCTGGCTGATGGAGGCTGTCTCACAACAGGCTCCCCATACCCAGTGAGCTCCAAGACTTAAAAGGTAACATGCTCCTTGTCCTCATCATGGGACACTCTATATCTGTGCTTATCCAATAGAAAGCCACTAACTGTATGTGGCCACTGGGTACTTGAAATACAGCTAGTAGGAATAGAGATGTGCTATATAATATACACTCCAGATTCAGAAGACCTTGCAAAAATACGTAAAATATATTATTAACAAAATTTTATATTGATTATGGGCCTAAATAATATTTTAGATAAAATGCATTAAATAACATATTATTAATATTAGCTTCACTTGTTTCATTTTACTCTTTTGATGTGGCTACTAAAATTTTTAAATTATGTATGCCATTCATATGTGCAGCTTACATTATATTTCTATTAGATAGTACTACTCTGATAAGCCATAAATACGGAAAAGGCCAGCCTTGTATGTACATCAATGAGAGTTTGGTATATTCCAGATAATCTACCATGATTAATGCTTCAACCACGTGGTTCTACATTAGAGATTCCAGCTTTGGGTCTTCAAGGCCTTCCGTCATCAAGAATCCTCTCTTGAGAAACAAATAACCCTAGGGAGACTGACACCTTAATCCATTTTTGGTATAAAATCCACTTAATAATTAAGGGAACTAAGCAAGCTGATATGAGGGTCAGATTTTGTTTAACCTGTGACAGAGTACAGTACAGGAAGAAGGAAGAGGAAGTGGCTGCAAAGGATCTGTCAGAGTGATTGAGGTGAGAGGGTATCAAAAAAATCAACTTTCCCTGTAGTCAGGTGATCCCAGCAGACAGAACCTCAATACACATTACGTTTACACATGCATATGTATACACACACATACACACACACACATAGAGTACTAACACATATATACATATTTAGTATTAACACCAGGATAATCTTGAAAACTGTGAGAAATGGTTCTAAGCATTTTAATTTCTCATTCTTTCTACTTAATAAATTTAGAATAAAGAATATATGAAAAGATGGTTATACTACTTTGGGATAATACAGCCTAGACATCAGAAGAAAGATTTTTAATAACCATTTTCAAATATGTGAAGGGTTATTACACAGGGTCAGAACATCAGAGTGTACCACTAAGGAAAATTGAAATGTCTCCCTGGCAGTTTTCTTAAAATAGTGTAGTAGCCTCTCATCTGCCTGGAATGGAGAAGGTGTAATTGACATTGAAGGTGGGAGGCAAAACAGCTGTCGAGTTTCTAACTACCGCAATGATTTACATTAGGAAGTAAATCAAAATCCCCACCTAACCCGCATGGTATGGGAAGATTTCCTTCATGAGGTGGAACTTAGAAGAGGATCTGGAATAGAGGAGGGTCTATATGAGTACGTCACTTTTTTGTATTACAAGAAAATGAACTCCTTTCCCTGCCTACTCCTTCCTCTCCCCCCTCAACCCCCATGCACATACATGTGTGTGCGCACACACACACACCCCTAAAATTTCCCTTCCTGAATCCCACCCATCTTTCCAGTCCCAACTAACATTCCAAGCCTTCCATAAATCCTTCAGGGCCACCTCAGCTCATCCATACTCTGGACCTCTTTAGCGTTATATGCAGCTGTAGATTAAATTGCAGCTAAATCTCTCAACTCTCCAGAATAGCTCATGTCCTTCATTCCCTGTGTGAAAAGTACATGGCACAGTAAATGCACTTGGCTAGGAAGTTACTTTCTAATATGCCAGTGTACTTCAGCTCCTAACAATTGAGTTGGATATTTACCAAGAGTCATTGTGTTTGTTCCCAAACCTGTTAAGGACACACATGCTTATGACAGTTGTATGCTGTTAGTATTTACATAATTTAATTAAACATTACATAAAATGAGTACAAAAAGAAAGAAATTGCTTTATTCTGAACACTACATTGGAAAGAGTTTTTTTTTTAAGGTGAACTGCTTTTTAAAAACTGCTGCTGAATTAGGTGTGAGATAGATATCTGTTAAAGATCTCAGGGAATTTTTTTTTTTGAGGCAAAGTTTTGCTCTTGTCACCCAGGCAATGGTGCAATCTCGGTTCACTACAACCTCTGCCTCCCAGGTTCAAGTGATTCTCCCGCCTCAGCCTCATGAGTAATGGAGATTACAGGTACCCACCACCACACCCGGGTACTTTTTGTATTTTTATTAGAGACAGGGTTTCAGCACGCTTGCCAGGATGGCCTCAAACTCCTGACCTCAGGTGATCCACCCACCTTGGCCTCCCAAAGTGCTGGGATTACAGGTGTGAGCCACTGTGCCCGACCACAGGGAATTTTTAAACCTAAAATGATCCTATACTCAAGAATGGTTTACAAATATTTTTAAGTTCTCATTCTACATTAAAGAAATCAATACTTCTAAATTATAAAAGAGCTATCCAAGAAAAAAATGATTGATGTAGACCCCAAGAAGATCCTTAATCAAATAAAAGACCTTGGTTCTACATCAAAAGACTGGTAAATAAATACACATCTAGATGCTTTAAGTTGCTGTAATGTGTTTAAGGTATGTATGTATCACACATTTATGACTTCCCACTTGAACCATGTTTTCTTAATGATCTGAGCGACAATCAGTCCAGATCATGTTGGTTTAGAGGGATTCCATTATTTTTGTAGGTATGTGGCCTCAAACCCACAATGATTACTATTATCTCTTTCAGAGAAGAGACTGTTGTGGTCCACAGCCCTCCACATTCCACACAGGATCAAGTGTTTTACAAAAGGCCAAGGTCACAGTTGCCTAGGAATCAGAAGACCCAAATTCTAGTGCAAACTCACCACTCTGCCCAATTTCAATTATGAGCAATTTTCAGGTTCTACATGTATAAAACAGGAACCATAATACTAGAACTACTTACTTCATGTCATATGTACAGGAAACAGGTAGACAATATTAGAAAGGCAATTTGAAAAGTGAAAAGAGCTACATATGTGTAAGGATCTGCAGTGGATGCCAAATACATTTTTCTTAAATGAGTGAGTAAAGAACAATGGAAACTAATTTACACTCCCACCAACAGTGTAAAAGTGTTCCTATTTCTCCACATCCTCTCCAGCTCCTGTTGTCTCCAGATTTTTTAATGATCACCATTCTAACTGGCATGAGATGGTATCTCAGTATGGTTTTGATTTGCATTTCTCTAATGACTAGTAATGATGAGCATTTTTTCGCATGTTTTTTGGCCTCATACATGTCTTCTTTTGTAAAATGTCCGTTCATATCCTTTGCCCACTTTTGAATGGGTTTGTTTTTTTCTTGTAAATCTGTTGTTGTTCTTTGTAGATTCTGGATATTAGCCCTTTGTCAGATGGGTAGATTGCAAAAATTTTTTCCCATTCTGTTGGTTGCTGGTTCACTCTAATGATTGTTTCTTTTGCTGTACAGAAGCTCTTGAGTTTAATTAGATCCCATTTTTCTATTTTGGCTTTTGTTGCCAATGCTTTTGGTGTTTTAGTCATGAAGTCCTTGCACTGTGGAAGACAGTGTGGCGATTTCTCAAGGACCTAGAAATAGATATTCCATTTGACCCAGCAATCCCATTACTGGATATATATCCAAAGGATTATAAATCGTTCTATTTTAAAGACACATGCACACGTATGTTCATTGCAACACTGTTTACAATAGCAAAGTCCTGGAACCAACCCAAATGCCCATCGATGATAGACTGGACAAGGTAAATGTGGCACAGATACACTATGGAATACTATGGAGCCATAAAAAATGATTAGTTCGTGTCCTTTATAGGGACATGGATGAATCTGGAAACCATCATTCTCAGCAAACTGACACAGGAAGAGAAAATCAAACACTGCATGTTCTCACTCATAGGCAGGTGCTGAACAATGAGAACACATGGACACAGGGAGGGGAGCATCACAAACTGGGGTCTGTTTAGGGGGACTACAGGAGGTACAGCAGTGGGTAGGGAGGTTTGGGAGGGGATAACACGGGGAGAAATGCCAAATATAGGTCACGGGATGGAGGCAGCAAACCACATTGCCACGTATGTACCCATGCAACAATCCTGCATGATCTACACATGTACCCCAGCACCTAAAGTGCAATTATATATATATATATATATATATATTTTTTTTTTTTTTTTAAGAAAAGAACAATGGAAACAAGCAACTCTCTAAGACTCCAATGGCATGGAGAAAGGATTGTTTTGAAAATTGATATAATTTCTAAATGATGTTTGAGGTGATGCATATGCTAATTATCCTGATTTGATCATTACACTTTATATACAGGTATATAAATATCACTATACCCCACAAATATGTACAGTTATTATGTATCTATTAAAAAGAATAATAAAGGCCCTTGATGCAAAGTTGGCCCGAACACAGAATTTCAACTGACTAGCAAAGTAGGTAAAGCTCACAAGTTTTGTTCACTTTCACATCTTCTATTCCTAGCTCTAGCATTTACTTTTCTTCTTCCAGATTGTCTTAGCAAACTACATAAAGAATAATCAGGGGAAAAGTAATTTTTGGCTGTGTTTCTACCTCCCCTATCTGCCAGAAAAGGAAACATCCATTGTGAGTAGGACCAATTTCATTCATGAGGCTAAGAAGCAATAAACCCTCTTAAAATACCTATTTCAGGCCAGGCACAGTGGCTCATGCCTGTAATCCCAGCACTTGGGGATGCTGAGGCGAGTGGATTGCTTGAGACCAGTAGCCAAGGCCAGCCTGTGCAACATGATGAAACCCTGTCTCTACCAAAAATACAAAAATAAGCCAAAAGAAACAAAAACAATTAAATAAAACACAATTTTAAATATCTATTTTGTTTAAATGGTTAGTGATGCTTTTGCTTTTGCTGATCAGCAATGAAGAGCCTTCACATACATCAACCAACTAATATGAAGTTAGTCACTTCCCAGAGGAAGAAACAGGCCACTGATATTCCCAAGAACGTAGACAGGAAGTATACTTCTCAAGATCTTGTTTAAGGTAAGATATTTTCACAACTCAAGAGGTATGGCCTTATATGGCTATCATTTCCATGCATTTTCTCTAAGTGTCATCTGTGGTTGTTTCAGGATGTCTAATGTTTCCCTTAAAACGTAAGCTGTGAGTAATCACGTAAGAAACCATAGCCCATCAATGCAGCAAAGCATTTTCCAAACTGATATTGCAGTTCAGTATCCTTGCTGACTGCTGCTGACTCAAAGCAGCTACCTGATATGAAATATGCTAAAGTTATAAGTAAAAACTCATCTCATCCTTTTCCTCCTATCATTTCCTAAAACAAAACTGTATATGGCCTGTTGTGGTAGCTATTTGGAGCTCTTAAACGGGCTTCTCAAATTCTGTTCTTTGGAACCCCTGATATAAGTTGTAAATTGTGTTTCATTGGTTTTTATGAATATTATTTAATGAAAATTGTCCAATGAGATCATCTCTGTCATTTTCTCCAGGCTTTTTCACATTGTTTACCCAAACATTGGCAATAAGGGAAATAAAACCAGTTCACATCTAGTTTGATTTAAACATAATACATTTGTGAAAAGTGGTTGAATTATCTGTTCTACATTTCGTCACTGGAACAACTGAGTTTGTAAACCACTTTGGGTTTTAAAAGCCATGTATGGCTTCTGTCAGCCCTCCTTGTCTTGGTCTTCCTGAGTTCGGTGCACACCAAAGTGCCTTGAAAATAAGACTCCCTCTGCCATTTGTAAATATCTCAAGCCTCCACAAAATTTGAATTTCACAACTACTTGGATTAAGAGAATAGCTGTTTCTCCTATGCTAACATACTCATCAGTAAAAAGCAGTTGTTTTTAAGGGGACATAGCCTTAAAGCTGAAAGTACACTTGTTTTAAACAAATAAAAGGAACAGTGAACTCAAACAAAGGATAATAATCTCATGGTAAAAAAAAGTAGAGGAATAAAAGATTATTATTTACATGTTTAAAATTATAAACAGAAGCATAAAGTATGCAAAAATAATTATGAGAATAGATATACAAATGTACTCTCTTGTGCACTCTGTCTCATCAAATCAAATTTGCACATATATTCTGGAGGTTAAGAGGCTGTCTCTAATTCCCATCCATAGATTCCCTAGGAATGTTCATTTCTGTACCAGAGATATCCTTATTAAAATCAGGGACAAGAATGCTTACAACCACCATTACAATTTACCATTTGGGAAAAGATATAGACCATTCAGTAAGATAAAAAACAAAGATTTAAATATTAATAAAAGTAATAGAGCTATTATTACTTGTTGAATATGATACTATACTGAGAAAATCCCAAGATTATAAACTGAAAAACTAAATTGAAAATTTTTTTCATAATTATATTACATTTATGTAGTATAATGTAATGTTTTGATATATGTCCATAATTCAGAGTGATTAAATCAAGCTTATTAACATATCCATCACTTCACTTCCTTAATATTTTCATGGTGATACATTTGAAATTACTCTCTTAGTTATTTTGAAATATACAACATATTATTGATTACAGTCATCCTCTGTGAAGCAAATCTCAAAACTTGTTCCTCTTATCTAGATGAAACTTTGTACACTTGGACCAGTAATTCCCCTTTCTTTCACTCCTCCCCTACCCATTGCCTCTGGGAACCATTATTCTTCTACGAATTCAACTTTTTTATTATTATTTTATTGTAAGTTCTGGCATACATGTGCAGAACATGCAGGTTTGTTACATAGGTATACATGTGCCATGGTGGTTTGCTGCACCCATTAACCCATTGTCTACATTCGGTATTTCTCCTAATGCTATCACTCCCTCAGACCCCCACCCTCTGACAGAAACCAGTGTGTGATGTTCCCCTCCCTGTGTCCATGTGTTCTCATTGTTCAACTGTGATTTATGAGTGAGACCATGAGGTATTTTGTTTTCTGTTCCTGTGTCAGTTTGCTGAGAATGATTGTTTCCAGCTTCACCCATGTCCCTGCAAAGGACATGAACTCATCCTTTTTATGGCTGTATAGTACTCCATGGTATATATATGCCACATTTTTCTTATTCAGTCTATCATTGATGGGCATTTGAGTTAGTTCTAAGTCTTTGCTATTGTGAATAGTGCTGCAATAAACATATGTGTGATGTGTCTTTATATTGGAAAGATTTATAATCCTTTGGGTATATACCCACTGATGGGATTACTGGGTCAAATAGTATTTCCAGTTCCAGATCCTTGAGGAATCGCCACACTGTCTTCCACATGGTTGAACTAATTTACACTCCCACCAACAGTGTAAAACCATTCCTATATCTCCACATCCTCTCCAGCATCTGTTGTTTCCTGACTTTTTAATGATCCCCATTCTAACTGGCATGAGATGGTATCTCATTGCAGTTTTGATTTGCATTTCTCTAATGACCAGTGATGATGAGCTTTTTCATATGTGTATTGACCACATAAATGTCTTCTTTTGAGAAGTGTCTGTTCATATCCTTTGCCCACTTTTGCATGGGGTTGTTTTTTGTTTTTTTTTGTAAATTTGTTTAAGTTCCTCATAGATTCTAGATATTAGCCCTTTTTGTCAGACGGAGAGATTGAAAAAATTTTCTCCCATTCTGTAGTCTGCCTCTTCACTCTGATGATAGTTTATTTTGCTGTGCAGAAGCTCTTTAGTTTAATTAGATCCCATTTGTGAATTTTGGCTTTTGTTGCCATTGCTTTTGGTGTTTTAGTCATGAAGTCTTTGCCCATGCCTATGTCCTGAATGGTACTGCCTAGATATTCTTCTAGTGTTTTTATGATTTTAGGTCTTACCTTTATGTCTTTAATCCATCCTGAGTTAATTTTTGCATAAGGTGGAAGGAATGGGTCCAGTTTCAGTTTTCTGCATATGGCTAGCCAATTTTCCCAATATCATTTTTTAAATAGGGAATCCTTTCCCGATTGCTTGTCTTGGCTATATGGGCTCTTTTTTGGTACCATATGAAATTTAAAGTAGTTTTTTTCTAATTCTGTGAAAAAAGTCAATGGCAACTTGATGGGGATAGCATTGAATCTGTAAATTACTTTGGGCAGTATGGTCATTTTCATGATATTGAATCTTCCTATCTATGAGCATGGAATGTTTTCTCTATCTGTTTGTGTCCTCTCTTATTTCCTTGAGCAGTGGTTTATAGTTCTCCTTGACAAGGTCCTTCACATCCCTTATAAGTTGTATTCCTAGGTATTTTATTCTCCTTGTACAATTGTGAATGGGGGTTCACTCATGATTTGTCTATTATTGGTGTATAGGAATGCTTGTGATTTTTGCACATTGATTTTGTATCCTGAAACTTTCCTGAAGTTGCTTATCAGCTTAAGGAGATTTGGGGCTGAGACGATGAGGTTTCCAAATATACAATTGTGTTATCTGCAGACAGAGACCATTTGACTTCCCTCTTCCTATTTGAATACGCTTTACTCCTTTCTCTTGCCTAATAGCCCTGGCCAGAACTTCCAATACTATGTTGAATAGGAGTGGTGAGGGAGGGCATTCTTTTCTTGTGAGGGTTTTCAAAGGGAATGCTTCCAGCTTTTGCCCATTCAGTATGCTATGGTTATGGGTTTGTCATAAATAGCTCTTATTATTTTGAGATATATTCCATCAATACCTAGTTTATTGAGAGTTTTTAGCAGGAAGGGGTGGTGAATTTTCTCGAAGGCCTCTTCTGCCATCTATTGAGATAATTGTGGTTTTTGTCATTGGTTCTTTTTACGTGATGCATTACTTTTATTGATTTGCATATGTTGAACCAGACTTGCATCCCAGGCATGAAGCTGACTTTTTGGTGGATAAACTTTTTGATGTGCTGCTGGATTTGGTTTGCTAGGATTTTACTGAGGATTTTTGCATCAATGTTCATCAGGGATATTGGCCTGAAATTTTTTTTTTTTTTTTTTTTTTTTTTTTTTTTTGGTGTGTCTCTGCCGGGTTTTGTTATTAGGATGATGCTGGCTTCATAAAATGAGTTAGGAAGAAGTTCCTCTTTTTCTATTGTTTGGGATAGTTTCAGAAGGAATGGTATCAGCTCCTCTTTGTACCTCTGCTAGAATTGGGCTGTGAATCCTTCTGGTCCTGGGCTTTTTTAGTTGGTAGGCTATTCCTTACTGCCTCCATTTCAGAACTTGTTACTGATCTATTCAGGAATTTGACTTCTTCCTGGTTTAGTCTTGGGAGGGTGTATGTGCCAAGCAATTTACCCATTTCTTCTGAATTTTCTAGTTTATTTGCATAGAGGTGTTTATAGTATTCTTTGATGGTAGTTTATATTTCTATGGGAACAGTGGTGATATCCCCTTTATCATTTTTTACTGTGCCTATTTGATTCTTCTCTCTATTCTTCTTATTAGTGTGGCTAGTGGTCTGTTTTGTTAATCTTTTCAAAAAACCAGCTCCTAGATTTCTTGATTTTTGAAGGGTTTTTCATGTCTCTATCTCCTTCAGTTCTGCTCTGATCTTAGTTATTTCTGGTCTTCTGCTAGCTTTTGTATTTGTTTGCTCTTGCTTCTCTAGTTCTTTTAATTGTGATGTTAGGGTGTTGATTTTAGATCTTTTCTGCTTTCTCCTGTGGGCATTTAGTGCTATAAATTTCCCCCAAACTCTGCTTTAGCTGTGTCCCAGAGATTCTGGTATGTTGTGTCTTTGTTCTCATTGGTTTCAAAGTACTTATTTATTTCTGCCTTAATTTCATTATGTACCTTGTAGTGATTCAGGAGTAGGTTGTTCAGTCTCCATGTAGTTGTGCAGTTTTGAGTGAGTTTCTTAATCCTAAGTTCTAATTTGATTGCACAAACAGTCTGAGAGACTGTTTGTTATGATTTCCATTCTTTTGCATTTGCTGAATAGTGATTTACTTCCAAATGTCAATTTTAGAATAAGTGCCATGTGGTGCTAAGATCAATATATATTCTGTTGATTTGGGGTGAAGAGTTCTGTAGATGTCTATTAGGTCTGCTTGGTCCAAAACTGAGTTCAAGTCCTGAATATCTTTGTTCATTTTCTGTCTCATTGAACTGTCTAATATTGACAGTGGGGTATTACAGTCTCCCACTATTATTGTGTTGGAGTCTAAGTCTCTTTGTAGGTCTCTAAGAACTTGCTTTATGAATCTGTGTGCTCCTTTATTTGGAGCATATATATTTAGGATAGTTAGCTCTTCTTCTTGTGTTGATCCCTTTACCATTATGTAATGTGCTTCTTTTCTTCTAATCTTTGTTGGTTTAAAGTCTGGTTTGTCAGAGACTAGGACTGCAATCCCTGCTTTTTTTTTTTTTGCTTTCCATTTGTTTGGTAAATATTCCTCCATCCCTTTATTTTGAGCCTATGTGTGCTTTTGCATGTGAGATGGGTCTGCTGAATACAGCACACCAATGGGTCTTGATTCTTTATCCAATTTGCTAGTCTGTGTCTTTTAACTGGGGCATTTAGCCCATTTACATTAAAGGTTAATATTGTTATGTGTGAATTTAGTCCTGTCACTATGATGCCAGCTGGTTATTTTGCCTGTTAGTTGATGCAGTTTCTTCATAGTGTCAATGGTCTTTACAATTTGGTATGTTTTTGCAGTGGCTGCTATAGGTATTTCCTTTTCATATTTAGTGCTTCCTTCAGGAGTTCTTGTAAGGCAGGCCTGGTGGTGACAAAATCTCTCAGCATTTGCTTATCTGTAAAGGATTTTATTTCTCCTTCACTTATGAAACTTAGTTTGGCTAGATATGAAATTTTGGGTTGAAAATTCTTTTAAGAATGTTGAATATTGGTTTCCACTCTCTTCTGGCTTATAGGGTTTCTGCAGAGAGGTCCACTGTTAGTCTGATAGGCTTCCCTTTGTGGGTGACCTGACCTTTCTCCCTGCCTGCCCTTAACATTTTTTCCTTCATTTCAACTTTGGTGAATCTGACAATTATGTGTCTTGTGGTTGCTCTTCTTTAGGAGTATCTTTGTAGTGTTCTCTGTATTTTCTGAATTTGAAAGTTGGCCTGTCTTGCTGGGTTGAGGAACTTCTCCTGAATAATATCCTGAGGAGTGTTTTCCAACTTGGTTTAATTCTCCCCCATCACTTTCAGGTGCACCAATCAAATGTAGGCTTGGTCTTTTCCCATAGTCCCATATTTCTTGGAGGCTTTGTTCATTCCTTTTCATTCTTTTTTCTCTAAACCCGTCTTCATGCTTTATTTCATTAAGTTGATCTTCAATCTCTGATATCTTTTCTTCTACTTGATTGATTCAGCTATTGATACTTGTGTATGCTTCACAAAGTTCTCGTGCTGTGTTTTTCAGCTCCATCAGGTCATTCATTTCTTCTCTAAACTGGTTATTCCAGTTAGCAATTCCTCTAACCTTTTTTCAAGGTTCTTAGCTTCCTTGCATTGGGTTAGAACATACTCCTTTAGAATGGAGGAGTTTGTTATTACCCACCTTTCTGAAGCCTACTTCCATCAATTCATCAAATTCATTCTCCCTTCAATTTTGTTCCCTTGGTGACGAGGAGGTCCATGATCCTTTGGAGAACAAGAGGCATTCCGGTTTTTGGAATTGTCAGCCTTTTTGCACTGGTTTTTCCTTATCTTCGTGGCTTTATCTCCCTTTGGTCTTTGATGTTGGTGACCTTCATATGGGGTTTTTTGTGTGGACATCCTTTTTGTTGATGTTGATGCTGTTCCTTTCTAATTGTTAGTTTTTATTCTAACAGGCCCCTCTGCTGCAGGTCTGCTGGAGTTTGCTGGAGGTCCACTCCAGACCCTGTTTGGCTGGGTTTCACTGGCAGAGCCTGCAGAAAAGCAAAGATTGCTTCCTGTTCCTTCCCCTAGAAGTGTCATCCCAGAGGGGCACCTGCTAGATGGCAGCTGAAGATCTACTGTATAGGCACGGGGGCCAGGGATTCACTTGAAAAGGCAGTCTGTCCCTTAGCAGAGATTGAGTGCTATGCTGGGAGATCTGCTGCTCTCTTCAGAGCCAGCAGGCAGGACATTTAAGTCTGCTGAAGCTGTACCCACAGCCTCCCCTTTGCTCTGTCCCAGGGAGATAGTAGTTTTATCTATAATCCCCTGACTGAGGCTGCTGCCTTTCTTTCAGAGATGACCTGCCCAGAGAGGGAGAATCTAGAGAGGCCGTTCTGGCTACAGCAGCTTTGCTGAGCTGCAGTGGGGCTCCGCCCAGTTTGAACTTCCTGGCCACTTTGTTTACACTGTGAGGGAAAAACCAACTACTCAAGCCTCAGTAATAGCAGATGCCCCTCCCTGCACCAAGGTTGAGCATCCCAGGTCAACTTCAGACTGCTGTGCTGGCCATGTGAATTTCAAGCCACTGGATCTTAGCTTGCTGGCTCTGTGGGATCTGCTGAGCTAGACCACTTGGCTCCCTGGCTTCAGCTCCTTTTCCAGGGGGAGTGAACACTTCTGTCTTGCTGGTGTTCCAGGCACCACTGAGTTATGAAAAAAAAACTTCTACAGCTAGCTTGGTGTCTGCCCAAACAGCTGCCCAGTTTTGTGCTTGCAACCCAGGACCCTGGTGGTGTAGGCACCTGAGGGGAATCTCCTGGTCTGCAGGTTATGAAGACTGTGGGAAAAGTGTAGTATCTGGGCTGGAATGCACCATTCCTCATGGCACAGTCTCTCATGGTTTCCCTTGGCTAAGGGAGGGAGTTCCCCTACCCGCTGCACTTCCTGGGTGAAGCGATGCCCCACCCTGCTCCAGCTTGCCCTCCATGGGCTGCAGCTATTGTCTAACCAGTCCAACTGAGATGAGCCAGGAAACTCAGTTGGAAATGCAAAAATCACCCGCCTTCTGCATTGGTCTTATTGGGAGCTGCAGACTGGAGCTGTTCCCATTCAACCATCTTGCCAGCCACTTCAAGTAAAATAATTTAATGATAACTAGATAACTAGATAAATTTCCAAAAACTGATTGTTCATTTTAACAAACATTTATTTAACATTTACTGCATGTCAGGTAACAGGCTAGGCACAAGTGGTACAACGATAGATAAGACTCTGTCAATGCAGGTTCATTTACTGTAACAAGTGTACCACTCTGTGAGGATGTTGATAATGAGGAATACTATATATATGTGAGTGCAGGGAGTATATGAGATATCTCTGTACCTGTTGGACAATTTTGCTGTGAAACTAAAGCTGTTCTACAAACTAAGTATATTAAAAAAAAAAAAAAAAAAAAAAAAAGTTAACAAACTTGTCCAAGCCCTTATTTAAAAAGAGTTATAAAGGTAAAATAGCAATGGTACTGGCTAAAGATACAGAAAAGTCACTGGTACAGAGGAGTGACCCCAGGCAAAGCACTTCTACTAAAAAGAGCATCACAGTTCAATGAGAACAAGAGAGTCAATATTTAATTATAATTTGGGGGAACGCTGTGTAAAAAAAAAGAGTCCTTTTAAGATATTTGTATCATACCATTCAGCAAATTAAATTAGAGATGGTTTAAAGCATTAAGAATAAAATGTCAATTTGCATGAGCTAAGAAAATATCTGTACAACTTTAGTAACACTGAATGAAAAACAATTTAAAATAATAAAGACATTTAATTTTTCACCACTTAAATTGTGAAAGATTAAAAATTATTATGTTGAATGCTGGTAAAAGTGAAGTTTGGTGAGTATCCTAAAGGACAGTTTGGAAATAAAAACTGGTATAATCTTTCTGAATGTTAACTCGGCAACATATATCAAATGTCAGGCCTTTATTGTAGTCAAAAGTAGAAAGAGCCTAAGGGCTGTTCATCAGTAGGGGACTGAGTAATTACACAGTGGATTATGACTTTTTAAAAATTACACATTCACAAAAGAGTATGGAAGCACATTAAAAAATTTAAACGAGAACTACCGTATGATCCAGCAATATCTCATATAGATATATACCCAAAGGAAATGAAATCACTGTCTTGTAAAGATATTTGCACTCCCATGTTTACTGCAGCATTGTTCACAACAGCTGAGATATCAGAACAACTGAAATGTCCCTCAACAGATGAATGGATAAAGAAGTTGTGGTATACATACATATTAATACAAATACAATACATTCATATGTATTAATACTAATTACATATGTACATATATGTATTAACATGTATTATATGTACATATGTATGTATACCACAACTTCTTTATCCATTCATCTGCTGATATGTACATATATATGTACAATGAAGTATTATTAAGACTTTAAAAGAAAGGGATAGTGCCATTTATGACAACATGGATGAACCTAGAGGATATTATGCTAAGTATAAACCACACACAGAAAGAAAAACAGTGCATGATCTCATATGTGGAATCTAAAATTTTTAAATATTGAATACCGTACATAAAAGCAGAGAGCAGATAAGGGAGGTGGGGGTGGGAGAGGCAGGTCAAAGGGCACAAAGTTGCAGTTATGTAGGATAAACAAGTCTGGAGTCTAATATATAGCATAAGGACTAAAGTTAATTAAATGGTATTGTGTATTGGTAATTTGGCAAGGGGGTAGATTTTAGGTACTCTTACCACAAAAAACAAACCAAAAGAAAGAAAGGTAACTAGATGAGATGATGAACATGTTAATTTGCTTGATATGTTAATATGTATATTAAAACATCATGTTCTACACCTTAAGTATATACATTTAAAATATATACATTTATATCTAATTTGAAGATTTTTTATTAAATTTCTCTCAAGGTAATATTATATAGAAAACACACAATTCAAAACAATACGGTAGGCATAGTGACCTTCATTTGCTAATGTATACCTACATATACACAGCACAAAATTAGAACAGAAATAGGCTAGAGTTAATTTTATTCTATTCTTTGTATTTTTCAGTACTTTCCAAATTCTCTAATAAAAAAAAATATATATATATATTTGTTTTGTTTTCAGAGGGAGGAAAACAGCATTATTTAAACAAAGAGGTACTACAGACAATATCAGAATTCAAAAAAGTACTTAAATTCATAGATAATAGATCCACAAAAAAAAGTGAAATCTGAATAAAGTCTACAGTTTTAGTTTACAGTGATATATATACCAGTGCTGGTTTCTTAATTTTGATAAATGTAATATAACGTAATTGAGGTAATATTAGTGACTAGGACAGTATTGGGAAATCCCTTAAAGTTCAGTTCCCTTAGTCAGATAACTGGCCTGCTGGGAAGTGTTGGCCATTTGTCTTTGGGGCTCTGTCTCTCTATTATCTTTGCAACTTTTCTGTAAATCTAAAATTATGCTAAAAGAAAAAGTTACTTTAACAAAAGAAGATTCATAATGTGTAAAGAATTTGCATATCTGGAAGTTGGTCTTTGCTTTTGAGAACATCATCACCAAGAGGAAGCATGTTCACTTGAAAATCACCCCTTAGAAACCTCAGAAACATTCATTAGTTTTGAGTGGCAGAACTGGGGGTGATTTTACGTTCTCAATTATTAATTTATTTTATTAATTGCTAGCTTCATGGGTTAATGTAAATATATTTAATACTTTGAAGCTACCTGGAAACAAAATACTGGGCTACCCAAGTAGGACATTACTTGCATTCTTTTCTTTTTTTTCTCATTTATCCAAGCAACCTTCCACATTCCTAAAATGTGGTAATAATCAACCTCTGTACTTTTCCAATCATATTTATAAACACAGTTTTTCAGACTTACTATCACAAAGCCCCAGATATAACCTAGTAAACCATTTTACTCCAGAAATGCCAGTGGACTCTTGTGGGTTTGCCATCTCCTACCTGCTGCTGGTTCCCTGTATAACTCCTCCCCAGACATTTCCAGATACTTCTGTAATTAATGAAGACCTCACCACTTGGATCCTATCTCTTTGTTGCAAGAGCACAGATGAACATTCTTACTATTCTGCAAGACTCAGAAACCTAGAAACTGGTACTACTGAGAAACTTCAGATTTCATGAGATCCAAGGGTCAGGGTCTCTAGTTGCTCATTTCTAAGAGGAGTTAACTGATTGCAGAACCAAGAGCCCCTAATCCACAACTAGCACAGTCAGATCCCCCTCTACCTTCCCCTCTCCAAATGGGGGATTGAAAACAGATTCTCCCCATGAAAAATACTGCAGATTCCTCACGGAATTCAAATTCCTCATTTCATAGAGAAGAAAATACAAAGTTGTTAGGAATGGGGGAACTCAGGTGGGAGGAGTTAAAGTTGACTGTATTCTTATCTTATTTACCTAGTTGTTGACAACTCACCAACTCCCACCCCCATAATCCTATCCCTTCATCCTCAGGGCAAACTCAGACCAAAGTTAAATGAGGATGCTTTCAGTTTTTGCTTGTGATGGTGTTACGCAAGAGTAACCCAAAGAACGCAAGATAATGCTTAAGCGAAGGAAGCAGGGCCTGTTCAAACTTGCTCTATTCACAGATGCGGGTGAAGTGGGCAGCACCCTCTTGTCACGGTAACATGTGAGCTAAGAAAATGTATCAGAATTCTGGCTTTTGAGCCCTTCTGGAATTAGACGCCATTTTGTAATTTCAAGGAAAAAAAGTAAATCTCCTTTGCCATGTGAACTAAGATGTAAGAGAGAAAAGGTGTTTTTAAGATTTAAAGAACCTACTTATGCTCTTAACTGCTAAGTTATTTTCACCAGCAGACCTTGTCTTTGTGTAATCCCTAGTCTTCCAAGAAGTGGGGGAAATTTAAGCAAGGGAAGTGGAAGCACAGACACAGAAAAGAAAGAAAATTAGGTGGTTCTATGGAAGGAAAAACAGTAACCTTTGGTCTTCTACCCACTTCAGGCCAAATCCCCATACCTCTCAGCTAACCAGCTATCTGATTAAGGTTCTTGAAAGACTGACATTGGGCCAGGCACAGTGGATCATGCCTGTAACCCCAGCACTTTGGGAGGCCAAGGCAGGCGGATCATGAGGTCAAGAGATCGAGACCATCCTGGTCAACATGGTAAAACCCCGTCTCTACTAAAAATACAAAAATTAGCCGGGCATGGTGATGCATACCTGCAGTCCCAGCTACTTGGGGAGGCTGAGGCAAGAAAATCGCTTGAACCTGGGAGGCAGAGGTTGCAGTGAGCCGAGATCACGCCACTACACTCCAGCCTGGTGACAGAGCAAGACTCTGTCTCAAAAAACAAAAAGACTGGCATTGAACTTTAAGGTGCCTCCTAGGCTCACCTTACTTGTCAAACACTTGCTCCGTTCACTCAAGAGATACTTCTGGTACTGGCCTGAAACCTCTCTCTCTTTCTCTCCATGTTTTACTGCCTAAAGCTGTACTGTCTAATACGGCAGCCATGAGCATATGCAGTTATTGAGCAATAGAAATGTAGCTACTTCAAATTGAGAAGTTCATACTAAAGAAATTAAAATTACATCTATGGCTCACATTTGTGGCTATAATTATTATTTCTACAGGTCAACACTGCAATAAAGATAATATAGTACTAGAATTAGAGATGTTTAAGCCCTAATAGCAAGTACAAGCTAATCTTTCTAAATTTTATGGCATTCTAGAAAACTCGGGAACTAGGTCTTGATTAATTCATCTCAAGGCAAAACTTATTCATAGGATCATCTGACTTTTATCCATGAGTTCAACATGGAAAAAAACTGCAAAGTTCTGATGCTTCATTCAGGTGCAGAATAAATGCTCCCAATTCAACATGAGCACCTCTTTCCTCTAGGGATACATGACAGTGAGACGTGGGGCTTGAGGACTTTGCCATGATGGAAGCAATGAGACGAGAATAGGGATGGAAGAGGAGGGAAGAAAAGGAAAGAAGGGAGGGTATAGATTAACATAAAAAGTGAATAGAAGGGATGGTGAAAGTATGAATGGAAACATGGAGATTAGGAAGAAACAGACAGAGATAGGGAAGAATATCTCTAAGACAGAATAAAACCAAGCATTCTTCTTACTGCTCAGAGTAATTCTGAAGGCTAAACTGAGAAGGCCAGTATCAAAAATGAAGTGACAATGACCCAGAGAGACAACTCAAGAGGGTTACTCCACTCAAAGAAAGGCAGCCCTCAGAATACTCCTGAGCAAATGGATGCAACCACATTATGTAACTCACTCGCTTCTCTGCCTTTCATCTTTGTCAATGGCCATAAACCTGCAATTTCACTAAGTACAATTCCCATTCCAGAGAGTCTTTAAAGCAGGCGGCACTGCCTCACAAACCCATGACAATAGGTCCTTTTCACTCTCTTATCTTGAATCTCAAAAAAAGCATACTTTTGCTATGAACAGATATGGACTTCTTTGAGTTTTTAAGAGCCAATTATAGCACATGACAACTAGTATACCCTATAATATTGTCTCCAAAGAGGGCTCTCCAGCAGATGCAGGGGGTACCCATGATACAAAGGGCTGTATTCTAAAAGTTCCTGTGTAAAGTGGTTGTCTAGTGCTTAGAACATATTTTCATGGAGAGGAAACTAAAACAGAAATGAATGGCTAGAAAGAGACCCAGTCTAGTTCAAAAAGTCTCCTTAACCATGTGTCTGAACTATGCGACTGAAGAATGCTCCTGGATCTGGGAGCAGTGGTGCAGTGCAAGGCAGAAAGAAAGGAAAAGGAGATGGAAAACTCTCTGGCTACCTCCTGTATGGGAGGTGTCATTAGCCATTTCTTGAGGTCCCCAACAAGCTATAAGGTAAAAATCCTCATTTGAGAGAATCTGCACTGCTCACTGATACCCGCTATTTTTGCCCACTCACTCTGTAGCTCAAGGGAACACTTGACAGAGTGCAGAGTGGCATGGATTTGGGAAGGATCAGGGCAGCAAACAAACAAACTGGAGAGCGCAGCGGGATGGGCACCTAAAAAGCTAAATCAGAGGTTCTCAAACATTCTCAATCCATGTCACTCTGGTATCTCAGGTATTTTTTTTCATGGCACTTCTAGGCAAAGAGAAATACCTAACAGTTCCATGAGTTAAACAGGTAGATTCAAACAACTCAATAAGTATTTATGTCCTAATAACTTAGTAACTATTTGAAAATAAAAAGAAAGAAATTGATGAGAAGGTGCTACTTTTATTTCATTCTTATATAATCATCATTTTTAATGAGACTTATATGCTGCTGGGCACTACACAGCTTTTCTATCTTTGGAATTGGGATTCTGCCACCCCATTTCCTGCTTCACATTGATTTTTATACCACACTGGCTATTTATCACAGCAACCCCTGAAAGCCCAGCTTTTCAAAGATATGACTTCATTGAAAGGAATGTAGTGATCTAATGTTAAAACTATGAACTACCTTAAGCCCATAATTCACATGGTAGCTGACAGATCCTGATTGTTTCAGTGTTTGCCTCGAAAAAAAAAAAAAATCCCACAGCCTCTCCATGAATTCACTGTGGTACCCCAGGGTGCCTTCAGAGAATAGTTTGGGAAAAGGCAAGGCTAGATTCTTCGCCATGCAACCAATTAAGAGTATCCTCTCTGGTTTACATTTCATGATTAAAAAAATGTGATCCACACTGAAATGGCTATGGGCTTGACCTCTAAAGTAACCTCTGCCCCTGCCCTTTTAAAAGAGTTCCACATTCAATTCACAGCATCATTTGAGTAAGTGATAAACTTCTTGGTGGCTCACAGAAAAATTCTGTAGACTCTGGGACAGAGAGGACAAGTGGTTCCGTGTTGATGAGTGAGATCACATTTTTAAAAACTACTTCACTCTATAGTATAATTTAGACAATTATTAAGAACTATTATGGTTTAGATGTTTTTCATTACTCGACATGTGAGATAAATGTGGAATCAAATACAAACTAACAGAGAAAGAAGATGCCATGTGTATATTTTATTGATAATCATATAATTTTGCCCCTGGTAAGACTAAAAGAAAGATAAAGTCTAAGACAAGCAAAGATTGCATTGAGACCAAAGAAAAGGAGGAAATTCAGGTTTTTCCATTCATTCATTCTACAGATGTTTTAAAGTTTCTGTCATGTTCCAAACACCGTATGTCATCACAGACATAGAAGTGAAAAAGCCAACCACAACATGGCCTTTGAACTCCTGTCAAGGGCAGCAGTGACCTTTGTTTTCCCCAATGCAATAGAGAATTTTCTAGCTTCATCTCATCTGATCTCTCAGCAACATTTGACCTAGTTGATCACTCCTTCTTTCCTTTCACTTGTTCACTTGGCTTCCAAAACACCCTCTACCCTTGTTTTCTTCCTACCTCATTATCTGTATCTTCTTAGATTCTTCCTCTTTCTAGCCTCCAATGTTGATTTCCTCATGGCTTAGTTCTTGGCCATTTTCTCCATGCTCACTCTCTCCTTGGGGTGGTCCCTTGTAGCCTTATGACATCAAATATCATCTCTATGCTGTTAACTCCTACATTTCTATCTCTTTACTCCAGAGCTCCAGATCTGTATATCCAAACATGTACTCAACATCCCCCACTTGAAGCACTAATAGGTATCTCAAATATAATATTTTCAGAACAGAAACCTGATCTCTGACCCCCAACCCCAGATTTTTCCATCTCAGGAAATGGTATTGCCATTCACTACATGTACAGATCAAACACCTATAAGTATTCAGTGATTGTTCTGTTTTTTGTGTTTTTTTGTGTGTTTTTTTTCTGAGACAGTCTCGCTCTGTCACCAGGCTGGAGTGCAATTGCATGATCTCAGCTCACTGCAACGTCTGCCTCCAGGGTTCAAGCAATTCTCCTGCCTCAGCCTCCCGAGGAGTTGGGTCTACAGGCGCCGCCACCATGCCCGGCTAATTTTTGTATTTTTAGTAGAAATGGGGTTTTACCATATTGGCCAGGCTGGTCTTGAACTCCTGACCTTGAGATCCACCCACTTTGGCCTCTCAAAGTGCTGGGATTACAGGCATGAGCCACTGCACCCAGCCTGATTCTTGTTTCTTATTGCTGCACAACCAATCCTCAGTAAGTCCCGTTGGCTCTACCTTCAAAACCTACTCTGAATCTAAACCCACCACCACCACCATGATGCTAGTTCCAGCCACCATCTCTCTCCCAGGGTTGCTACAATAACCTAACTGGTTTTTTTTGTTTTCACTCTTGTTTTCCCATACAGACTATTCTCAACCTAATAACAAGATGTCCTTTTTTAAAGTGTAAGTTACATCATGTTAATCCTTTACTTGAAACCCGGGAAGAGTTCCTATCACACTTGAAATCTTTGAACTTCCTATCTCAGTCTATAAGAACCTAAATGACCTGGCTGTACCTGAATCAAATCAGGATATAATGCACTTGCTTTTTTTCTCTTCTGGGAACGCTCTTCCTTAGATCTGCAGATGCCACACTCTTCACTCAAATACAGAGAAGGCTTCCCTAGATGTCCTTTCTACACTAGTCTTCTCATTCTTCTGAACCCCATTATTCTGCTTCTTTTCTCCCTATAGCACTTATTAACTCCCATGAAATTACATCATAGGTGTTTACTCACTGATTGTTACTTCCGTTAGAACATAAAGTGAAAGGTGAGTGCAGTTACTTTGCCTTACTATTCACACAGCATGCAGTGGACTTTAAAATACTCCATGAAATAATAATCTTCTGCCTTCACAGGGTCTACACCTGGTGAATGTGATAAGAAAAGACCTGGTTGTCCGGTTTACAGTCTGTGCTAATCTCATAATATGCTACTTAACACAGTAGCATTTCTCATGTACAAGGCATTATACAAAAATTCTAGCATAATGTATTGCCTCACTTAATCTTTTCAGGTTTCTATGAGGTAGGTACAGATATTATCCCTTAGAAAGGGTAAGTCACTTGGGCAAGGTCCCAGACCTGGTCAGGGGTAGAACTGGGATTTAATCTCACATCCGTCACACTCTACACTCTTAGCCACTACGCTGTGCTATATACTGCCTCTATCTGTCATTTCCAGAAAATGGGATGATCAAGCTAGAATTACCTCTAATGCTTCGATTCTACCTCCTAAAATAAAGAAACAAAAATGTTGCCACCTGTGTTGCCTGAAATTTAATTTCTATATTAAATCACAAGAACTCTTTTATCCAAATACAGTTCAACAAAGACAGCTGTCCATGGACTAACGCAGAAGCATGCACACAGAGATCACGTCACATTAGGGTGCTAAGGCATCAAATGGAACCTCTGTCATGCCATTTCAGCATCATATTACCCACAGTATGAGTTTTCCCCCTCTAAAGATTATAAATTTAAGCAAGAACTACCAAAGATGACAAATTCACAACCGGGGTGTCAACCAAAAACAGAATGTTTTAGTAAAATGCACTCACCCTGGTTCTTAACTTTTTTTGTCATCAGGAAAATCAGCCATCTCGCTCATGAAGAAAAAAAAAACCAATTCTTTGACTCAAACTTTCAGTATCTGACTATGCAGAATGGATAGAGTGCCTCTGATGGACCCCTCTCAGTTTGATATAGCTCTAAGAAAATTTTCTGAGACCCTACAACTGAATCCAAAACCAGCTCCATACAAAACAGCCATCACCACAAGTTCAAGAGAGGCAATAATCACTTTGTTTCTTTCTTCTCCTGTAATTAGGAACAAATCATCTGTGCACCCTATTAAGGTACTACTGGTTCTTACTGCCCATGCTCTTTAGCATACACAAATATAGGCCTACATTTTACACATGCATGCATGTGCATGCACACACACACACACACACACACACTCTCTCTCTCTCTCTCCTTAACATCATGCTTGTTGATTGTGTACAGAATGAATATCATCCACTATGATAATGATACATAGTTACTTTACTGTAAAATATGATAAACAGTAAAACTACACTGATGCAATTCAAAGATTAGAAGTTACTTGGAAAATAAACTATGCATCTGCATTCGACTTTACTACTGAACAGGAGCCAAAACTATTCTTTTCTTCTAAATTTACCAAAAACAACATTAAATGTGACATTTGGCAACTCTCAGAACCTAATTTGAAATCCATTTTGACTCTAAATAAACTCATAAACTTTACAGACCTGCTGACAACTGCTACATGCTGTGATATAACCCGTTTATGGAAAGGCTTCATAGACTCAATTCTTTCCTAAAAATCAAGACTTAGAAAAAATACTGGTTTGAGAAAAGAATCAGGAAGCAAAAAGGAGAATGCATGAATGTAAAGGTGAGTGTCATTGCTTGTAGAATAAGAGAAAAGCTGTCTCCCATGCATGCACCCAGCTCCCCCTCCACACACATATCATCTTCCTTAATCTTACAGGGTTTCCTAAGCCATCACATCTCCCATCTTCTAATTTTGGAGTGTTTTTCCTAGACTATTCTGGGCAGTTTCTGCTATCTGAACTCCAGGTCTCCAGTCTTCAGATCAAAGATGAGTCTACAGTTAGATCATCTATACATTGAGAGACTAAACAGCCCTTTCAGGTTAGGTGAAGATAGCAGAAAGACCATCGTTTCATGGCTAAATCTTGAGATGAAATGGCTTCAAAGTAGTGCTTTGCCAGTTCCTCGCAAGATTGATTTCTGGATGCAGAAAAAATGAAAATAGAGCAAAAAATGTAAATTGAAATTGCTAACCCCACAGGGCCCAAATATCTGAATAAAACAAGTCTGTAATCTCTTTGTCCTTGACAATCCCTAGCTACTTAGCTACCGACAGCACCACCACTACCAAGTCTATGTCTGGCACATGTTAGGAATCTGTGCTAACTCATCCTGCAAATCAGGTTTTATCACTAGCTCCCAGTTCCTAACAGGTGACCAGGATCCTCACAAATCATAAAACAATGATAAGTAGAAAGAAATATTTTATTATTATACTTTAAGTTCTGGGTTACATGTGCAGATCTTGCAGGACTGTTACATAGGTATACACATGTCATGGTGGTTTGCTGCCTCCATCCCCCCGTTCACCTACATTAGGTATTTCTCCTAATGTTAGCCCTCCCAACCTCCCCCACCCCCTGCTATCACTCCCCTAGTCCCCCACCCCCTCAACAGACACCAGTGTGTGATGTTCCCCTCCCTGCGTACATGTGTTCTCATTGTTCAACATCCACTTATGAGTGAGAACATGTGATATTTGGTTTTCTGTTCTTGTGTCAGTTTGCTAAGAATGATGGTTTCCAGATTCATCCATGTCCCTGCAAAGGACATGAACTCATTCTTTTTTATGGCTGTACAGTATCCATGGTGTATGTGCCACATTTTCTTTATCCAGTCTATCATTGATGGGCATTTGGGTTGGTTCCAAGTCTTCGCTATTGTAAATAGTGCCACAATGAACATATGTGTGCATGTGTCTTTATAATAGAACAATTTATAATCCTTTGGGTATATACACAGTAATGGGATTGCTGATTCAAATGGTAATTTCTATTTCTAGATCCTTGAGGGATCGCCACACTGTCTTCCACAATGGTTGCACTAATTTGTACTCCCACCAACAGTGTAAAAGTATTCCTATAGCTCCACATCCTCTCCAACATCTGTTGTCTCCAGATTTTTTATTGATTGCCATTCTAACTGGTGTGAGATGGTATCTCAATGTGGTTTTGATTTGCATTTCTCTAATGACCAGTGATGATGAGCAGTTTTTCATATGTTTGCCACATAAATGTCTTCTTTTGAAAAGTGCCTGTTTATATCTTTTGCCCACTTTTTGATGGGGTTGTTTTTTTATTGTAAATTTGTTTTAGTTCTTTGCAGATTCTGGATATTAGCCCTTTGTCAGATGGGTAGATTACAAAAATTTTTTGCCCATTCTGTTGGTTGCCAGTTCTCTCTAATGATTGTTTCTTTTGCTGTACAGAAGCTCTTAAGTTTAATTAGATCCCATTTGTCTATTTTGGCTTTTGATGCCATTGCTTTTGGTGTTTTAGTCATGAAGTCCTTGCCTATGACTACGTCCTGAATGGCATTGCCTATATTTTCTTCTAGGGTTTTTTACAGTGTTAGGTCTTATGTTTAAATCTTTAATCCACCTGGAGTTAATTTTTGTGTAAGGTGTAAGGAATGGGTCCAGTTTCAGCTTTCTGCACATGGTTAGCCAGTTTTCCCAACACCATTTATTAAACAGGGAATCCTTTCCCCATTGCTTGTTTTTGTCAGGTTTGTCCAAAGTCAGATGGTTGTAGATGTATGGCGTTACTCCTGAGGCCTCTTTTCTGTTCCATTGGTCCTGAGACTTTGCTAAAGTTGCTTATCATCTTAAGGATATTTTGGGCTGAGACAATGGGGTCTTCTAAATATACAATCATGTCATCTGCAAATAGAGACAATTTGACTTCCTCTTTTCCTAATTGAATACCCTTTATTTCCTTTTCTTGCCTGATTGCTCTGGCTAGAACTTTCAATACTATGTTGAATAGGAGTGGTGAGAGAGGGTACCCTTGTCGAGTGCCAGTTTTCAAAGGGAATGCTTCCATTCTTTGCCCATTCAGTATGATACTGGCTGTGAGTTTGTCCTAGATAGCTTTTAATATTTTGAGATACGTTCCATTGATACCTAGTTTATTGAGAGTTTTTAGCATGAAGGGCTTTTGAATTTTGTTGAACACCTTCTCTGCATCTACTGAGATAATCATGCAGTTTTTGCCTATGCTTATGTTTATGTGATGTGTTACATTTTAGATTTGCTTATGCTGAACTAGCCTTGCATCCCCAGGATGAAGCCTACTTGATTGTGATGCATAATCTTTTTGATGTGTTGTTGCATTTGGTTTGCCAATATTTCATTGAAGATTTTTGCATAGACGTTCATCATGGATATTGGCCTGAAATTTTCTTTTTTAGTTGTGTCTCTGCCAGGTTTTGGTATCTGGATGATGTTGGTCTCATAAAATGAGTTAGGAAGTATTCCCTCTTTTTGTATTGTTTGGAATAGTTTCAGAAGGAATGGTACCAGCTCCTCTTTGTACATCTGGTAGAATTCAGCTGTGAATCCGTCTGGACCTGGACTTTTGTGGTTGGTAGGCTACTAATAGCTGCCTCAAATTCAGACCTTGTTATTAGTCTATTCAGGAATTCAACTTCTTTCTGGTTTAATCTTGGGAGGGTTTAAGTGTCTAGGAATTCATCCATTTCTCCTAGATTTACTGGTTTATGTGCATAGAGTTGTTTGTAGTAATCTCTGATGGTAGTTTGTATTTCTGTGGAATCGGTGGTGATATGCCCTTTATCGTTTTTCATTGCATCTATTCGATTCTTCTCTCTTTTCTTCTTTATTAGTCTGGCTAGTGGTCTATTTTGTTGATCTTTTCAAAAAAACAGCTCCTGGATGTATTGATTTTTTGAAGGGTTTTTTGTGTCTCTATCTCCCCCAGTTCTGCTCTGATCTTAGTTATTTCTTGTCTTCTGCTAGTTTTTGAATTTATTTGATCTTGCTCCTCTAGTTCTTTTAATTTCAACAATAGGGTATTGATTTTAGAACTTTTCTTGCTTCTCATGTGGGTATTCAGTGCTATAAATTTCCATCTAGACACTGCTTTAAAGTGTCCAAGAGATTCTGGTATGTTGTGTCTTTGTTCTCATTGGTTTTGAAGAACATCTATATTTCTGCCTTCATTTCATTATTTATCTAGTAGTCATTCAGGAGTGGTTGTTCAGTTTCCATGTAGCTGTGTGATTTTATATGAGTTTCTTAGTCCCGAGTTCTAATTTGATTGCACTGAGGTCTGAGAGACTGGTTGTTATGATTTCTGTTATTTTGCCTTTGCTGAGAAGTGATTTACCTCCAATTACGTGTTCAATTTTAGAGTAAGTGCAATATGGTGCTGAGAAAAATGTATATTCTATGGATTTGAAGTGCAGAGTACTGTAGATGACTATTAGGTCTACTTGGTCCAGATCTGAGTTCAAGTCCTGGATATCCTTGTTAATTTTCTGTCTCATTGATCTGTCTACTATTGATAGTGGAGTGTTAAAGTCTCCCACTATTTATTGTGTGGGAGTCTTAGTCTCTTTGTAGGTCGTTAAGAACTTGCTTTATGTATCTGGGTGCTCCTGTACTGGGTGCATATATATTTAGGATCGTTACCTCTTCTTGTTGCATTGATCCCTTTACCATTATGTAATGCCCTTCTTTTTCTCTTGATCTTTGTTGGTTTAAAGTCCGTTTTATCATTTCTATTTGCGTGGTAAATCTTCCTCCGTCCCTTTATTTTGAGTCTATGTGTGTCTTTGCATGTGAGACGGGTCTCCTGAATACAGCACACTGATGAGTCAACTTTTTATCCAATTTGCCAGTCTGTGTCTTTTGCCTGGGGCATTTAGCCCATTTACCTTTAAGGTCAATATTGTTACTGTGAATTTGATTCTGCCATTTTGATACTAGCTGGTTGTTTTTCCCATTAGTTGATGCAGTTTCTTCATTGCGTCAATGGTCTTTACCATTTGATACGTTTTTGCAGTGGCTGGTACTGGTTGTTAGAAAGGAATATTTTAAGTCATTTCATTCAACTTCTTCATTTTACAAAGAGCCCAGATTCAAATGTTAGTCTCTTAAAGTCTCAAAGTTAGTGCCAAGATTGAGTTTTTTTAAACTCATTATCCTAATTCCCAAGACAACATTTCTATTAGGTAGATCATTGCTAAAGAAATAAAGAGATTTGCTATCCATCCATCCACAGATAAGTAAAAGGCAGATTATAAAAATATATGTGTGTGTGTATATATGTGTGTATGTGTGCGTGTGTATAGATATATGTGTATACATACATAGATATGTATATATATGCATACACACACACACACACACACACACACACACACATATGTAGCCAGTATGGCTTAGTTATTAAAAGCATGTACTCTAGAGCTAAAGTGGCTGGTTCAAATCCTGGCTCTGCCACTCATTAGATGTGTGACCTTGGGAAAACTACTCAATTATACCTTGATTTCCTCATTTATAAAACAGGAGGAATAATAATAATAATAACAGCTAGCATAATGGTACCCATTTCACTGGGTTTTTGGACAGCTTAAATGAGATGATGTCTCATGTTAACACATGAAAAAATTAAAATTTCAAGTACTTAAAATAGCATCTATATCATAAGTGTTACCTATATATTGCCTACAATTATTCTTTCAAATATGATTAAGACTATTAAGAAATTCTGAAAAGGAGGTCATGGTCTTGCTTTGCATTATTTCTCTGGGAATGTTCTGAACACTTTTCAAATATATCAGCTTCATTTGATATAGAGCATTCTGAAAGGAATTCAGTAATATGGTTTAGCATACTTTGCCTGCACCTAAGTAGTCCCATCATTCTAGGTGATTTAAGAACAAGAATAAAAGGTGGGAAAGGTTTTATTATTCATAGGTACAATCCCTGACTTCTGTTTTAAGAATCATTATTGACCAACACCCATACAGAGTACTCTAGGATCGGTGGTGGTATGTCACAGAGTAGGACCCACACTTGTTGATTTTATTCTGGAAGAGTTGCTGGGAGAACAGTTTGTTTCAGATCTCCAAGGTCCCAGCACCAGCGGGACAGGACCTCCTCAGCTCTGGGTCCCAGCTCCAAGACCTCTAGGTTCTGGTATCTCCCAACCTCTTCCTTTTTATCCTTTAGCCCTAGGGCAGCAGCTGTTTGCTCCAGCTACTATCTACACATTTCCTCACAGTTCTCTTTTTCTATCTGTTCAGTACTTCAACAGCTGTTTAACAAAACTCTGGTATTAAATTCTCTACATTAAAAATCACCATAGTGATCTCTTTTCTTGACTGGATGTTGGCTAATATATCATCACATAGACATTTAGTCCAAGCTTTCTCACACTACACAGAATCACTCCTTATCATTAAAATCGACAGAGAAGGCAACTCCAATCCTTCACGTGAAACATGTTAAAGTGTTTTGCGTCACTGTAAGGGAGCGCCACTCGATGTTTAATTTCAATTCCTCTACCTGAGATTTGTGATCTTCTCTTCTCAGCCTGTCATCAATGTAAACCATAGCCATAATCCTCCTTGCCTGCAGATATTATATATCATATGCACAAGTCATGTGACAAGACCTGTCCCACTAGTCTTGATCTGAGAACCTATGTCCCTTTTATTTCATGATTCTTATTTAGGCTACACTTATGCTACCAGATACAGTGCACATCAAGAGAAAATTGATCACTATTTTGATTAAAATATTATGAAGTATTGTTTAACATTTTATCACTTATATCACTGAAGGTAAATAACTAGATGTCTGAACCACCAACATGATCTACTTAAATCATCAGAATTTTACTAGATTTCATATTTAGACACAAGCTTATCTGACTACACCATTATGTCTGCTAGTGTAGTTATGCTGGAGTATTTTCATATTTAAATGCATATTATTTTATTATAAATTATATTGCTTTTATATTTCCTTTGTATTTCAGTTAGGAAATTGTATTGATTTTTTAAAATTATTGTTAGTAAATAATACTGTCTATTAATTTTGTTTGAGAATAATAAAGAGGGTAAAAAAATATAGTGTTGTGAAGCACAGGTTTAGATAGAGGGCAGGACAGGAAGAGCAAACAAATATCTGGTGGAACACACAATAAGGTGGGTGGAAAGTGAGGCCTGTAAATAAGCCCAAACAAGGTATCTATAAATGCTTAAAGATCAACTGTCTTTGTTTAGTCCTTTCCTCTAGGCAAAAATGCCATACAAGTGTTTGTAATGGTTCATGGGAATTAGTCAAATGTGTGGAAGAAACCAGCGTTCTGCAGTAAAACAGAGCTGCATTCCCACCCTGGCTCTAGACAACTCTTATCAGTCATGTGACCTTGAACAAGTAATTTCACTTCTCTGAATACTAGTTTCCACATTTCTAAAATGCAGATAATAGAAAAAAACCTTACAAATTGGCACTGCTGAATTCTAAAGCCTATCACCATGTCCGGTGTATCACAAGCCCTTGACAGAAATTACTTCCTGGCTTCCTGCTCTTATATTTTGCCTAATTTTCTAGTATGTCTTAAAAGAGGAAAGCCTAGACAATAACTGTACTAATTATCTACTGCTACATCACAAATTAGCATCAACTTAGTAGCTTAAAACAATACACATTTATCATCTCAGTCTCCATGGTCAGGAATCTGAGCACGGCTTAGATAGGTCCTTTGCTTCAGAGTACCCCTAGGATGTAATTGAGTTGCCTACTAGAGCCCCATCTGAAGACTCAAATGGGGAAGCATCTGCTTCCAACCTCACAGGGTTGTTGATAGAATGCAGTTTCTCAAAGGCAGCAGTCAGACTGAGCCCTCAATTCCTCCATCTGTTGGCCAGAGGGCACACAAGCCTTTCCAGCATAGCAGCTTGCTTCATGAAGCACACAAACCAAAAAGACAATACAGAGTCTGACAATAAACAGAAGTCACATTTTTTGTAGTCTAACGAATTCACTCTCTATGACAATCTCTGAGTTGGAACATTGGTCTCCTCCTGCCTTCAGCCTCAGACTGGAACTATATGAATGACTTGCCTGGGTCTCCAGCTTGCAGATTGTAGATGGTAAGACTTCTCAGCTTCCATTACTGCATAAGCCAATTCCTCATAATAAGTCAATCTCTCTCTGAATCTGTGTGTGTGTGTGTGTGTGTGTGTGTGTGTATGTGTGTATACACAATTGATCCTTGAACAACACAGGTTTGAACTGCACAGATCCACTTAAATACAAATCTTTCTGCCTCAACTACCCCTGAGACAGCAAAACCAACCCTTCCTCTTACCTCCTCAGCATACTCAATGTGACGACAATGAGAATGAAGACTTTTATGATGATCCACTTCTACTTAATGAGTAGTAAATATATTTTTCTTATGATTTCCTCAATAACATCTTCTTTTCTTGGGCTTACTTTATTGTAAGAACACAGCATACAATATATACAATAACATATAAAATGCATGCTAATCAACTGTTTCTGTTATCAGCAAGGCTTCTGGTCAACAGTAGGCTACTAGTAGTTATGTTTGGGGGGAATCAGAAGTTACACACAGATTTCAACTGCATGAGGGGTCAGCACCCCTAACCCATGTTGTTCAATGATATACATCCCACTGGTTCTGTTTCCCTGCAGAACTCTGACTAACACAGATACTAAAAAACAGAGAAAAGTAATCTCTAGGGAGAAGAATGAAGCTATGTATAAAGAGAAGCAGAGACAAGATCATGTTGCCTAGGAAGAAGCAGCATGAGTAAGTGGCATGTTCTTATAGTCCCTTAAAATATCTGGCTGTATATCCTCCTCTTGGGTGCCATAAGGTACCCCTTGAGATTTTATAATTAAATCCCCTTTTACATAAGGTAGCACAGTGAGTTTCAGGTACCTGCAACCGAAAGTCTTGAATAAGGTACTTGGGGAATGAACGCATTACAGTAGAAAGCACTGGTCTCCTGCTGCTCACGATAGTGCTATCAGAAACAAGGCTCTCTGACATCCCAACAGTACACAGTAAGATGTTTAAGATACAAGACCACGGGGTCAGAGCAAACCTGGATTCAGTTCCCAGCTTTGCCACATACAGGCCGTATGACCATGGCTAAGTCACTTCATCACTTCAAGACTTCATTTTTTTAATGTAATGATGGGGGGATCTCATCAAATTCTCATTTTATGAGAATTAAAGAGAAAATGAGCTCCAGAGTCATCATAGAAAGCCTTGCAGATTGTGCCCTCGTCATGCGGCCAAGCAACTGGGCTCAGTGCAATGGCTGACCCAGAATAAGGGCTCAAAATTTAGCCATTACTCTATTTTTCCTTTTCACTTCTAATTGCCTACCTGACTGCACCAAAACCACCATTTTAAGCAAGTTGCGAGTGGCTCTTTTAACTCAAATAGACACAAACACCTGCAATAATTTAGCTGGCAGTGGTTTCTCTGCTTCAGCTTGCTGTTCTTTTCAAAATAAATATATACCAGACACTACGCCACCACACATAGTAGAAATCCTGGTAGACATAATATATCTTTCAGGAAATTATTCTCAATTGCCAAGAACCCAACCTTTTGAGGCAATCTCTGCCAAAAAACAAAACAACATCCTATGGAAATATTTAGGGCTCTGAAGTCAGCACAACATGGGATAAAAAATACCCACCTCTTCTGCTGGGTGTGCTTGAGCAGGTTTCTTAATCTTTCCAAGCCTCTCTATTCTTATATTTTCAATGGGAATACCTCACAGGGTTATGGAGGATTAAGATATATAAATCTAAGCACAGTTCTAGAATATAAAAAATGCTAAATAATTGCTAGCTATTTTATTTTCAATTCTAGAATAACCAGAAACTTGTGTGTGTTATGTAATGCACTGATAATCACTCACTGGCCCTAAGAGATAATTTTGCTATTAACTTCTATGAGGCTAATCTTGTCAAGTAGGTTGAATGACTTGACCTGAAGGCCGTTAAGTAAGATTCTGAATCTAAATGTGACGAAACTCTCCCCAGATGTCGGGACCTGACATTCCAGTTCAGCCAGGATAGTCCTAAACATAACTATTAATAGGGTCTCGTTTCAGTCCTGACAGTGTCCAAGTTTGTATAACAAGTTATATAACCACCCTACCTAAGTAAAGTAAAATCTCTAGATGGGAGATACGTGTTTAGAATAGTTTATTTTACCTCACTTTGTGTGTATTGTGGTTTAGATTTTATTCTCTCTTAGTGTTGGAAGTAAACTGAAAATATAGAGCTTTTAGGTTTCTAAATCCATATGTCAAGTAACTTTTCATACTGCCTAGACTAGGGAGTTACGACTAAGCTGCAGGCCTTTATTTCAAAAGACAAGTAACAAGAATGAAGATAGCAACGGAGCGAGGCTTTCTTGTGCGGCACAGTTGCTGTGGCTTATAGAGATCTACGCTACCTCACATGGATGTGTAATCAAGGAATGACTACACTTTACCTGCCCTACCAGTTTGCCTTTTAAAATGTACTTCTGTACCAGGCACAGTGGCTTACACCTATAATTCCAGCATTTTGGGAGGCCATTTTGGGAGGGTCACTTGAGCCCAGGAATTCGAGACCAGCCTGGGCAACATAGGGAGACCCCATCTCTACAGAAAAATAAAATAATTAGCTAGGCTTGGTGGCTCATGCCTGTGGTCCCCACTACTTGGGAGGCTGAGGTGGAGTGATCACTTGAGCCCAGGAGTTCAAGGCTGCAGTGAGCTATGATGGTGCCAATGCACTCCATCCTGGGTGACAGAGCAAGACCATGTCATTCATTCATTCATTCATTAATGAAATGCATTTTCACATTTATCATCTAATTACAACCTCAAAAGCAAATGCCATTTTCTGTTCCATCATCTTACGTGTGCCAGAGATTTCCACACAAATGGATGACTAGCTGGAAAGTCAATCCACATAACTCAGAGGTTCTCTGATGCTCACTCTCCTCCTACCCAAGATTCCAATCTCTGTCTTCCTCAGTTTCTTGACTCCAAATTTCCAAATGCTCCCATGGATCTGAAGACCAGGTTTTGGGCTTCTTGTCCCATTTCATACCCTGTCCTGCACCTCCATTCCACTCTCAGGCCATAATGTGCAACTTTGTTCATCAGCCTCATGAAACCAAAGAAAAGAGCACGTTCTGGAGTAGGATATTCTCCTACTCCAGGAGTAGGAAAGTCTCCCTTTGCCTAGGGAGACTGCCCTTTGCCTAGACTCTGCCCATTTGTGAATGAGGATGTGACATTATCTCCCATTTTCCAGATAAAGAAACTGAGGCAGAAAGGCCTGGTGGCTTGAAAAGGTCACCCATAGTGGTAAAGCCTGAACTGGAGTGTGGGTCTTGAGTCCAATGTCCATGCTGTTTCCCTACAGCAGTGCTTCTTGAATGTCAATGTGTACTTGCAAGGTCATTACATAATTTGTGGGGACCAATGCAAAATAAAAATGCTGCATCCCTTGAGCGAAAAGCAAGAAAACTTTTTCCTTTCTTCTTACGTCTCCCTCTGAACTTGTTGGGGGTCTTTTTCATTTGCTACTTAACAATGATTGGGTTCCTCTGGTATTCTCAGGACAAGTGCAGACCCTGAAAGGTACCCAGAACCTCACTGGCAATTGGACACATGGGGCACACACACCCCCACCCCCACCTTCCTCACACTCTCTTGCAAGGCCCCATCCCTGCCAGAAGCAGAAGGTGGCAGTGGATATTGGGTGGAAGTGGAAGAGTCAGTGGTCATTGTGGCAGGGAGTGGGACCACGCATTAACTGCTCCAGAAGTCCCATGGGATTTCACTAGCAAAACACAGATTCAAAAACAAAATTATTAAGAGTGTCAAGATGGTGACCACAGAACACTACACCCTAAGCACAGGGCCCTTCCGAGAGCAGGAGATCCTGTGCAGTGACTGCTCACATATCCATGAAGCCAGCCCTGTCTACACGAATCGCCTGGGAATCTTGTTAAAGTGCACATTCTGATTCAGGAGGTCTGGAGTGGCCCTGTGAATTTTTAACCAGCTTCGGGGGGGAGGCTAAAACTGCTGGTCCTCAGACTATACTTGAGTAGCAAGGTCCTACACCACAAGTTGCATTTTTTAACTTGTTTATTATATCAGAGACAATTAGAAACCTTCTAAGTCTTTCATTATTCATATGAGGCAGCCATAAAAATAAGTACTAAATACAAGTCATCATCTATTGTGTCTTTAAAATGTGACAAGTCAGAAGTAGCAAATGTATTCGCATTCATGGTAACTGCCTGCCTGAGTTTAAAGACTTCATACAGATAGAGGCATGGAAAGGTGTTTATGCATATACTGGTGTCACTCAGGTGGCCACACAAAAGGCTGCCTCACTCCTTCCAACATAGACAACACTCTTCATGCTCAGAGGGGCCAGTTGTTGAAAACTGTCAAGTAAAATTTTCCAAAACAGGAATAAGGGCCCATTTCCTCAGCTCATGGATGAAAGTGACAGCTGAATGGTTTGAGTTTTTAAAAGCATACTTTTTCAGGAATGGCAGCAACCTCTATTCCAATAGAAAGAAGGAGAAAGATTTCGCAGAACTCATATAGCAAAAGACCTAAGACTGTGGGATCCTATTCAATGTAAAACCACACAGCACATAAAAAGTGAGATTGGGCAGGGCATGGTGGCTCACACCTGTAATCCCAGCACTTTGGGAGGCCAAGGTGGAAGGATTGCTTGAGCCTAGGAGTTTGACACCATCCTGGGCAACACAGCAAGATTCCATTTCTACAAAAATTTAAAAAAAAAAAAATAGCCAGGTATAGTGGTATACCCCCATGGTCTCAGCTACTTGGGAGGCTGAGGTGGGAGGATCACTTGAGTCCAGCAGTTCAATGCTGCAGTGAGCTATGATCATGCCACTGCACTCTGGCCTGGGGACAGAGAAAGACCCAGTCTTTATAAGTAAATAAATAAATAAATATCTTTAAAAAGAATGAGTAACCAGCAAACTGAGCCTTGGTCTCTTTGGTCTCTTCATCCCTAAAATGGGGCCAATTACACTTGCACCATCTCACTGGATGCTGCCTTTAATCAAATCACATGAGCTAATCAATATGAAAGTTTGTGAACTACAGAGTACCGTACAGGTCCAAGACTGTTCCCCTTTAACAGCCTTAGAAAATGCTACAGGTTTGCCGGGAGCAATGGCTCATGTCTGTAATCCTAGCACTTTGGAAGGCGGAGGCGGAAGGATCTCTTTGAGCTCAGAAGTTCAAGAGCAGCCTGAGCAACATGGAGAAACCCCAGCTTTACAAAAAATATAAAAATTAGCCAGTGGTGGCAAATGCCTGTGGTCCCAGCTACTTGGGAGGCTGAGGCTGGACAATTGCTTGAACCCAGGAGGTGGAGATTGCAGTGAGCTGAGATAGTGCCACTCCACTGGGCAACCAAGTAAGACTTTGTCTCAAAAAAAGAAAGAAAGAAAAGAAAGTGTTATAGGTGACTAACGAGTTACATTTCAGCTTCATGTCTATAGCATTTGAAGTGAAAAAGGGCATTAACGGAGCAGATTCTTTTAAAGATGCAATGTTACAAGACTGACAAATCACTTTTATAATTGAAACAAATCATGCCTGTGATTGATTAGTACTTGGAAATCCATCATCAATTTGATTTATACACAGCATCAATAAATCATACAAAGTGGACCCTATGTAGCTCAGAGAGTAAACAAAAGTAAGCACTGTGTTTCACCTGACTTGTTGGTGAGACAAAATGAAAATTCTGGCTATCTCAGCTGGAATAACGCCTTTGGTCTCTGGCTGTTTGGTTATTTTTGGAACCTTTCATGGAATATTAACTTTATTTGCTCTAATTCTGCAGGAAGCCACATTGGAAGTGCAAGAAAATACAAGTGATTAGAAAGCAGATGTGAAAAAAAATAACCAAGCATTTTGCCCCAACTTTTTTTAGGTAATATATTAACTGCATCTCTTCAAAACTGCAGGACCCCAATCACCACTCTAATCCCAGTTCTAACATGGCTGCATTCGACATGGTACACACAGTGGTGTTAGCAGACTTTTTTCACTGTCTGTTGTTTTTCCAGGGATTAACCTAAGTAAAGGAATGATATAGGAAAGTAACATTTTAAATCAGTGTCAGTATTTTAAAATTTATGATGTGGCAATGGAGAAAAACACACAGCTAGCTAACCCACTGACCAAGCAAGCTCTCACCTAAGCTCTCTATTAAAATCAAGTGAAACAGCCAACCACAAACAGTAAAAAATAAACATGAAACTTGATGTATTATTTAAAGTACATTAATTTTTTGACCTTCCAGGTTCTCATAATACATTATCTTTCTTAAACCAGGTCTTTACAAGAGACACCAATCTTAAGTGACACAAAATAGTTTTTTAATCCCAATTAATTTGGTGTTCTTTGTTGATATTATTCTGTCTTTTTTTCTGACCAATAATGAATAATCCACAAATGCTAATGAATAACTAACTCCCTTTGTCTCCAAGGACAGCAGAGGCCCAGTAAGAAATGTCAGAAGCCCTGGAGTAAAATAAAAACTCTTATAATGAAAATCTTCCCAATTATAAACTCCTCCCGGGTACTACAAATGTAAAATTGTCTTAAATATTTAAATAGTTGTGTCAAATGTGCTTAAGGTGGGGATCATAAAACTGATTTCCCAGATGCTTTTAAAAATGCATTTCTACCAGTCTAATTACAGTGAGTAACTGTTGGAGCAGGAAGTAGGGGAAATACAATATAACTGGGATCCTTCACACAGAAATCCTAGCGAGGCTAGTAAGTTGACAACTGCACCCTGTTCTCCGTGCTCACTCAGTGGTTCAGATAAATAGGAACACATTCACCTCTACTCATTAAAAATTTACATGTAGTAAGTGATCAATTTTAAACTAATTTCTATTATCTTAGAAAGATAAAACTAAAAGTTACTCTTCTTTGTCGTAGACAGAACAAATAAAAATACACTGATGTTGCTGAGAACACTGCCAAGCGTGCAATAAGACAGTGTAAGGAAGAAGTCAGCAATGTTGTATTTTAATAGGAACTCACTATCTTTCTCTATTTCCTAACTCTGTCCATGGAAAGAACTTAGAAGCAATGACATCTCACAGTCATTGCTTCAAAAAGAAGCAAAAAGAACAGAAGCAAAAAGAACAAAAAAAAAGTCAAAGAACACCCTTTTAGCCAGTTTTCCAAATATTCCTCACTAAGAGGGACTTGAGCTTCTTGGGAAAATGGATGATTCCAGGTCTGGAGCACACAAGTACAAGTGACCCTAGAACATCTGTTATGCCTGAAAGCAAGGAAGTACTTAATGGGAACATGTCATAAAGACAAGAATTGACTTCGAGGGGCTCCCACTGGTCAAATTTGGGACAATTTGGGCATCAGAAAGAATAATGATGGTAATGAATTATAGCAGAGTAATTTTTAAAAACTCATGAGTGATTCTATAGTGATTCACAAAAAGGGAAGGAAGAGAAGCTCTTCTTTCCAGAAGAATACCAGTTAATAAACACAGCAGGAATAAAAGAATCAGAAAATCACCATTACGCAATCAACAATGTAAAAACTGATTCTGACAAGTATCAATGGATGCTATGAAAGATTGTTGGAGGACAAGACTTTGCACCAGATTACTTATACATTTTGAAAGAGAAAGTGTCCTTCACAATGCAGAGATCTGGTGACACCACCTTAGCCAAGTGATCAAATACAGTATCACAAATACTAGGATAAAGCAGCATTCAGTGCTTCTGGGTACAATGGAATGGGTGATACACAAATCACCTACATATTATTCTTGTCAAAATGTTTGAACTGAATCCAATTATGAACAAATTATCAGACAAATCAGACTGTGGAAGAAGACAACTCACCTGAACTCTTTAAAAATATCAGTGTATTTTTTTCATGAAACACAAAGAAAAGGTAGAGGAACCGGAAGAAAAAAAAACAGAATTATATATATAAAAAAAAAAAGACACCAAACTAATTGGGATTAAAAAACTCTTAGGTCACTTAAGGTTGGTGTCTCTTGTAAAGACCTGGTTTAAGAAGATAATGTATTGTGAGAACCTGGGAGGTCGAAAAATTAATGTACTTTAAATAACACATCAAGTTTCATTTTTATTTTTTACTGTTTGTGGTTGGCTACTTCAATTGGTTTTAATCAAGTGCTGAGATTAGAGCTTTCTTATTTTTCTCCACTGCCACATCATAAATTTAAAAATACTGACACTGATTTATCCTATATCATTCCTTTATCATCCATATCTTACAATATCATTCCTTTACTTAAGTTTATCCCTGGGAAAACAACAATGAAAAAGGTCTGTTGAAGTAGGCTAAAGAGATATGACAACCAAAGGTAATATATGATCTTTGATTAGATCCTAGTCCAAAGGAAAAAAAAACAGCTATAAAGGACATTTGGATGATAAGTGGGGAAAGAAAATAATAATTTATATCATAATATTAATAATATAAGTAGAATTAAATATAAAATAATATAAAATTTAAATATGGACTACATTTTATTTATTTATTTATTTATTTATTTATTTATTTATGTTTGAGGCAGGGTCTCACTCTGTCATACAGGCTTGAGTGCAGTGGCACAATCACAGCTCACTGCAGCCTCGCACTGCTGGGCTCAAGTGATCCTCCCACCTCAGCCTCCTGCATAGCTGGGTCTACAGGAGCATGCCAACAGACCCAGCTAATTATTTTAATTTTTGTAGAGACAAGGGTCTCACTTTGTTGCCCAGACTGGTCTTGAGCTCCTGGCCTCAGGCCATCCTCCCACCTTGGCATCTCAAAGTGCTAGGACTACGAGTGTGAGCCATGTGCCCAGCCCGGACTGTATTTTAAAATGTAACTATATAGAAATAATACTCTGTTTCAAAGTTAAATTCCTTGGTTATAATTAATATATTTTGGTTATATAACATGAAAGACACCGGCTTAGGAATTTGGAGGTGAAAGGTCACAATGTCTGCAATTTACTTTCAAGTGGTTCACCTTACTTGAGAGAGCTACAAAAGATGCAAAATGCAAAAAAAGTTAAATACCATATAATACAACACAAAACAACATAAGATCAAACTTTAAAAAATGACAAATTCAGCATTAAAGAATGAATTGCATTTCAGAAATAAGTTGGCAGGGCACGGTGGCTCATGCTTGTAATCCCAGCACTTTAGGAGGATGAGGCAGGCGGATCACAAGGTCAAAGATCAAGACAATCCTGGTCAATATGGCAAAACCCTGTCTCTACTAAAAATACAAAAATTAGCTGGGTGTGGTGGCATGCACCTGTAGTCCCAGCTACTCGGAAGGCTGACGCAGGAGAATCGCTTGAACCCAGGAGGCGGAGGCTGCAGTGAGCCAAGATGGCACCACTGCACTCCAGGCTGGCAACAGAGCGAGACTCAATCTCAAAACAAACAAAAAAAAAAAAGACGACGAAGAAGAAAGAAAGAAGGTATGTAACGACTGTTTAATTTAAGTGGGACTAGCAGGGTAGAGCATCTGAGAAAGCTGTTTAAAAAGGCACAGATCTGGGAGGAGTTGTCCTTTTTGTCTTTTGCCTTTTGTCCTCTCCCCTTCCTCCTCACTTTTCTCAGAAGGTAGACTAGATAGCTGGAGCCAGAATGAGGCAGGCATGCAATCAAGAGGAAGACTACAGAAAGCTCCATCATCTTGGACCAAAGAGAGCGGAATAGCCAACCACTAGCAGCAAGCACCTATTCCAGCCTTCTCTGCGTGATAAAAATAAACTCAAACAACAGAAGTTCCCAAATGTTCTCAGTTCATGGCATGCTCAGTGTTTCAGTAATTTTTTCAAAGTACCCCTAGACCAAAAGAAATACCTACAGTTGCATGTATTAAGTAGTTAGGTGTAAACAACTCAATAACGTGTATGTACTAGCAGCTCATTAGTTGTTTGAAAACATAATACATGTAAATTAAAAGAAAAATAGTATTTTTATTTCATTCTTAAATAACCACAAATACTAATGGGATATGTGTTCAATTGTGTACTCTAATGTTTCTCAAACTTTGGAGTAAGATTGGACACCGTTACCTTTTCCACGTTGATTTTCACTTAGTATTTGCTTTTTTAAAATTGTGGTAAAATATATACAGCATAAAAGTGATCATCTTAATCATTTGTAAGTGTGCAGTTCGGTGGCATTAAGTACGTTCACATTATCATGTAACCATCACCGTTGTCCACCTCCAAAACATTTTCATCTTCACCAACTGAAACTCTGTACCCATCAAACACTAATTCCTCATTCCAACTTCCCCCCCAACTACCAGTGATCACCACTCTTTCTGACTCTATGAATTTGACCATTCCAGGAACTTCATACAAGAGGAATCATACAATATATGTCCTTTGTGACTGGTGCATTTCATTTAGCATAATTTCCTCAAAGATCATCCATGTCGTAGTATGTGTCAGAACTTTTCTTTTCAGGCTGAATAATATTCCACTGTATGTATATACCACAGTGGGTTGCCTCTTCCTTTCAACTATCATAAATAACGTTTCCACGGACATGGGTGTAAAAAGTACTTGCTTCTTCTACATCACAATTACTGAAATTGGAGCATCTCAAAGACACGATGTCATCAAAAGAAACAGGATACTGTTAAAACTGTTAACCTCCTCAACCTAGTAGTTTACCTGGTGTCCAAAGGATATCACATATCCCTGTTTCCTTGTAAATTTATAATGACCTGTGACCCCCCCCAAGTTCACTGTGGCACTCCAGTGACTTTAACACACTGGGAATGTGTGTTTGGGAACCAGAACCTATGAGGTTAAAGCCACTGTTACTTGAGTTTTCAGTTGAGCAGAACCCAGTTTTTAAATAACATAAACATTAATATCAAATGTATACTTCTCATGAGGCTTCCATCAGAGATTTTCCAGTCTTCAAGTCAGATGCTTGTCTGTGTAGCAATTCTTAGGGAACTTAAGTCCTCTGTACACAGCTCTACTGCATCCCTAAGAGTTGCTATAATCACTGCCAAAGCTTAGAAAATGCATTTTCTTAGCCACCATGTAAATTGTACTTTGTCCCAAAGCAATGATACTGCTTTGGTTAAAATTTATGTGTCAACTTGACTGGGCCACTAGGTGCCCCAATACTAGGTCCAAAACTACTCTAGGCATTTCTATGAGGGTGTTTTTGGGTGAGATTAACATTTAATCAGTACACTGAGTAAAGTATATTGCCCTCCCTAATGTGGGTGGTTGTCAGCCAATCAGCTGAAGTCCTGAATAGAACAAGGTTGACCCTTGCCCCCCCACAAGAGAAATTCTTTCCTGCCTGATTGCCTTCCAGCTGGGACACTGGCTTTTTTCTTGCCTTTGAATTCAAACTGAAACATCAGCTCTTCCTGGGTCTTGAGCCTGCCAGCCTTCAGACAAAGACTACATCGTGGGTTCTCCTGGTTCTCAGGCCTTCAGACTCAGACTGCAACAAAACCATTCGCTCTCCTAGGTCTCCTGCTGACTGACTCTCCCTGTAGATCCTAGAACTTGCCACTCTCCATAATCCCAAGGGCTAATTTCTTATAACAAATTTCTTTATATATACATATATATACACACACACAAATATACATATGTACATATGTATCCTATTTGTCTATTTCTTAGAAAACCCTAATTAATAAACCCACAAGAGTCTCATGTTCCACCAGTGTCCTCAAAATAGATCCAGACTCCTTGGTATATCATTCATGGCCCTTCCTCTGGCTTCTGCTGATCCCTCTCCAATGTCATGTCTTACCACAGTTTTCTGTACCCTCACCCATGTGGAACCAGGTGGAAGTCCATGAAATGCCCGAGGATTTCTCCCCCTCCAGGTTTTGAGTGCATTTTTCTTCCTTCCCAGAACTTGTTCCAGACAACCCCCTCCATGCACACATATGCATGCACGCACACACACACACATACACACACACACACACACACATACACACACACACACACACACGACATGCACTTTGCATGACTGCAAAGCTAGCTCTTTACTTTTCAAGTGTCTGCCTATATAGCATGGGCCAGGAACCCTTCTCAAATGTGGCAATATCATTCTGAGTGTATCCCTACCACAGTCCTTATTGTGCTGTATTTATTTATTTATTATTTGTTGTGTGTGTGTGTGTGTGTGTGTGTGTGTGTGTGAGACGGAGTCTCACTCTGTCGCCCTGGCTGGAGTGCAGTGGTGCTATATCTACTCACTGCAACCTCCGCCTCCTGGGCTCAAGCAATTCTCCTGCCTCAGCCTCCCAAGTAGTTGGGATTACAGGCACCCACCACCACACCTGGCTCATTTTTGTATTTGTAGTAGAGGCAGGGTTTCACCATGTTGGCCGGGCTGGTTTTCAACTCCTGACCTCAAATGATCTGCCCACCTCGGCCTCCCAAAGTGCTGGGATTACAAGTGTGAGCCACCGCACCTGGCCTACTGTGCTGTATTTTAACTGACCACTTGTGTGTATGAATTCTCCAACTCCTTGAGGAAAAGGACTATTCTTTATTGGCTACTGCATCTCCAGAACAGTGGTTCACCCATAATATATGCTCAGTAATTATTTGTAGAGTAAATGATCAAAGTTCAAACAATCCTAGATCACAGTCCTCAACCAATTATTGGCTTTGTTTAGGAATTGTCAACTAAAATCTGAAAGAAACAATACACTGAGCCACTTCTCGCACCATTCAGACCACTAAGGGTATATAAGCTCCAAAGCTAGAAGTGATAATAATACAGCTGTCCTCCACCCCTCATTTGCGCTTGTGCATGTCCCAACCATGCAGATCCAGGAAGGCACTGTAAGCTAGGAAGCTGAACAAGGAGACAAAAAGCCAGAGGGAAGAGAATCAGGAAGCAGCACTACTTCTGACAGGCATTTCAAGGTGTATTGAACCTGAGAATTCACTATTCCTTAAGAACCTGAAGTTTTTTAAAAAACATGGCTTTAATTACAGCCACTTCTGATCACCATCAAAGTTAATATTCCGAAGCTCCTTACTGACTGGTGCCTCTGAATTTACTTATTCTTTCTAGACCTTAGCTCCCTTATCAGTTAAATCAACCATAACATACAACTCAGCGCTGTTTGAGGAATAACTAAGAGTATGTATTAGAAAGTACTTAACACAGTGCCTGACATATGCTGAGTTATCATACAATAAAAGCAAGTTATTAATATTATCAGCATTATTATTGTCGGTCAGGATTGCAAACATAAGTACATATAAAAGCAAGCTGCAGTTCACTAGTCAAGCATGAGCTGAAAGGTTTTACTGGGCCTCAGCCCCTGAAAATCTAAACACCTAAATTTAATATGAGGGAACTTAGCTTGCAACGCCGTGAACACAGCAACCCGACAATGAGAAACCTATTTCGGATGTAGCCCCCAGGGAAACTTTTTTCTATACTTACATTAAATATCAGTACCTCTAAGAAATAAAATGATTCAAAACTAATCTACACTAAAAAAGAAGAAGAAGAAAAAATAAATTAATTAATTAAGGCTGGGCACGGTTGCTCACACCTGTAATCTTAGCACTTTGGGAGGTCAAGGCTAGCAGATCACTTGAGCTCAGGAGTTCAAGACCAGCAGACTGGGCAACATAGTGAAATCCAGCCTCAAAAAAAAAAAAAATTAGCCAGGCATGCTGACAGGCACCTGTGGTCCCAGCTACTTGGGGGACTGAAGCAGGAGGATCACTTGAACCGGGAGGAAGATGCTGCAGTGAGGCCAAGATCGTGTCACTGCACTCCAGCCTGGGTGACAAAGTGACACCCTGTCTCAAAAAATTACTTAATTAACTTAAAAGGCGCAAGTATGTTTAGTGCTATTGTTTTTTTTTTAACCTGCCCATTTATACCAATTTCTCCAAACACAGAAATACAGGCACTAAAACAACTTTTTGGCTACTTGCCTGATAGAAATCATTATTCACCCTAATTAACTGAATGAGTGGCTATGCTGAAGGTTGCTAGTAATTCTATTTGGTGGTGTAAGCATTTTTAACATAAGCATTTAAGATGGAATGCTAAAAATATCTTAAAGAATGTATAATTGTGCTATTTTATACAGCAAAGCTGTATTTTACATGGGGCGCATGCTCTTTCTCCAAATACATACGTCATCTACAATATAACCTCATTAATTCAACATCAGTTTCTAGAGATAGTGTGTCATTCAAATAATTTGCTATTCACCAACAATTATTATTTAAAATATATGGTAATTCAAAAACTATTGAATTAAAAGCACATTCTTTCTGTACTTCAAATTGATGAGGTTTTCTAGTTCTCCGCAAGCACAAATACATCTTTTCATTATTCCCTTCTAGCTTGCTTCCCTCTGTATGATAAAAAGTACAGGCTTTGATCTTAAAGAAATTTTTCTTATCATTTATATGTACTGATTCCTCATTTTATTGGTTATCAAAATTTCTCCCTTTTTCATCCTTTTCCTTCCAAACACTACCTTTCTTCTACACTATACTTTTAGCACTGGCATAAGAACAGTTCCAGTCACTCCTGTCCACAGCCTGCAGAATTCAGCCCCCAGAGAGCTAGAACAGAGCTACATGTATCCGGAGGGCAGGATCTTGCTAAACTGGCTCCTACCCTTCCACCACCACCACCCAGTCTGCCTCCCTATTTCTCATCTTTCTATCTTACTGTTACTCTGTTTCACAGTGCCATGAGATGTCTCATACTCACCATTTACCCCTATGGTCCCCTCCACTTCAACACATACACACCCACTCCCTTACTGAGCAAGCTATATATCATTAAGAGACCATAGACTTCGACCTTGACACTGAATCACACATTTTTCCATAGGATTTGCTGGCAGAAAATGGAATGGGGGAGAAAAAAAAAATTGTTTCCATTTTTAAAAGATCCCAGAAAGACAATCCTACCTTTCCCAAGATTTGGAGGAAAAGGGCTTCCAAACTCCTGCTGCTTTGGCTTTAAAGTATGTGACCCTGACATGCCTCCAGCCTGGGTGACCTGGAATCGTGGCTTCCCATTGGTGAGCATTTGTCGCCTGGTGCTTAAGGCAGGCAGATGGATGGGGCTCTCAGCCACGTTGTTCTGAGGAGCCATCCCTCCTCCTGAGGGCATCTTGAGATTGAGGTTGTTAGCAAGGCTTCCCATAGTGGGGCTCGATGTGCTGCCACAGGGTGAGGGGCCAGGAGTCCCGGAGTGGGCTCGGATGGCAGGAATGTGGTGGCCACTGACCATCCCAGGCCCCTGTGGGTTCCCGATGTCCGGTGGAGACTCATGCTGCATGATCTTCCATTCATTCTGAAAAACCTGTGGCCAAGATGGTCAAATATCCAATGTCACTAATGACTCCTTTCAGGCAAAGTCCAATAAGTTATCCATGGTGTGGGTTATAAGCCTGTTTAAAAAAAATAAATGCAGGCATTTTTAAAAGCAAAAATGAAAATAAGATACAGTGAGTTTTTCAACCTGTGTATCACTCATATCAGGAAGAAAAGAAGCACTCTTAGCACGATGGCCTTTTATGTAGAACAGGGTCCTCAAATACATGGCTCATGGCAGGCACTCTCCCCTTCTGCATTCATGGTGGACATGGATTATGGATCACTGCATTGTTTTGTTTGCCACTGAGCCCTTCTCAATACAGTGCTCTTGGCAGATACAACAATCTACTGGTGCCAGCTTGCAAACAAAACTTATTTTGCTCCCTAGAGGATCTGTCCATACTAGTTCACTTTTGCTACAGCAGGTATTGGGAAACCCAAAAGCACCACCTACATGAGCTGTGAGACCAATGCTTCAAAGTTCCAGTAAACAAACACAAAGCAGACATGGCTTCTAAATGAGGCTATGGGGACACTAAACCATCTCTGATTTCCACCTTAAGAATTATCTCGTCACAGTCCCTAGATTCAAAAAGGATAAACACCTAGGCCTGGGAATACCATAAGGTTTTCATATATCCATATATTCAAATATTCATGGCAACGTTAGGGTCTTTGTTCCATACTGATCCTGAGTTATAGGGATGGGAAAAGAATCAACACCACAATACTGTTACCTTCTACTAAAATCCTAGAAAGAGAAGGGCTTTGCAAAACGCCTTACAGGGAGCATAAGGAGAGAATGTCCCTTCTAAAAGTGACCTGTCCAGTATGTACTTGATGCATGACTTTCAGTAAATCTACCATAGTTCCATAAAGCTTCCTAACATTAAGGAAGCAGAATGAGAACCAAGAGAAGTACTGACATGATCGCAGGACATCATCATACACCTATGTGATCATGATGGGTTGTAAATCACTAAGGAAGGCCTTTCCCTCCCTCTGACCAATAGCTCCCCAAAATGTATGCAATGAGGTGGCAAAGTGCCATGGTTGTGCCACTATGCCAAATATATTATAGACACTGTCACAGTCAGTCTTTTAGAGATGACAGTCATGGAAACAAGCCAAAGCTGAACAAACACAGGAAATAAGGACTGAGTACAAACCAGGAATGACCAGATATCCTCAAGTGGATGATTCCTACTTTTTTCTGTATGATCCAAACAAAGTGTTGAACAAATATTTTTCAACTTAACTTCCAAATAAATGACTCCATAAATAATCAAGAAAAGGCTATCAAGGAGAAAAAACTTTTGTGAAAAGTTTATTTTTCTTTTCATTTTTAGAACATCAAAAATATCTAATTTTAACTCATAGTGAGCTATGCCTTCTGCAAAGTTTGCTGTGTGTGCCTAGTTGAGAAAATTCAAAAGTAATTAACAATATAAAATTTAGAATGTTTTCTTCATTCTTACCAATTCTGTATTTTCACTAAAAATTCCATCAGTTTGTGACATTTAATACTGTCATGCCATCTAGTTACGGGAAACATTCAACCATATTCCTCTAAGTCAGGTCTCACTCCTACCCTCTTCTCCCATGAGAACAAAGCAGGAGTGACCAGATAGCCTCAATTCTTACACTGAAAAAATTCCAGTGCTTTTTATGTTACATTTATGTAGGAGAACTTTTGTGTGTCATCAGTCAGTCTGCTGATCCATTCATTGGTAGATCATGAGCAATAGTCATTTAATGTCTCTGCACTATGCCAGATAAAATTGGCCATCTATTTTTCTCTCATTGATAAAATAGTGTTTTCTGAGCACTCTGAACCTTACAGAAGAAAGCACTTATTCAGCAGCAACTCCCCAAAAAAAGGCAAAAGAAATACGTAATATTGGCAATTTTTTGAAAATAAAGAATTGTTCAACATGACTGGAAATATGAGTCACTAAGACCATGGCCCAAGTGACAAGTGTCTGCAGATTTGCAGACTGTGCCCATTTCCAGGTTTTTGAAAATAAGGGAGTCATTTTTTTTGGCAGCAAGATCATATATAAGCAGGAATTCTCATCAAAAATGTGGATAAAAACACGTAAGGAGATACTTAGCATTAGGCATGATCATTAAGAAGGTGAGTTTGCAAGAAGGAAAAATAATTAGAGCACTGAGAACTTAATTATCAGGCATTCACACTTGCCTGTCTTAGACTGAATATTTATTTTATTTATTTTTTTATAAACTGCACTCCTGTTTTAAATAGTTTTAGGTTGAAAGTAAAAACAACAACAAAGTGTACTTAAATTTTATTACTAAGAAAGCAACAGCCAGAAAGTAAAGGGTTTAATACCATAAAGAAAAAAACCAATAGGCCAATGGCATGTGAGCTGAGCAAAACCAGCCTCAAGACAAAAATAAAAGAAACTAAACATGAAAATATGCCTAATATTCCAGTTTTCACATTAATTATGCCGCAGATTTCTCAAACGTTGGATATCAAAATGTAAAAATAAATTTCATCTATTTATATGGTAATATTTTGTATACTTTTTAGCTAGGCCATATGATCAAGATATAATTCTAAGTCCACTTGGTAACAAAAAAGGGATAAACTGCTATTGCAACTTTTAAGAAAGACCCTCATAAAGTCAGAGTCAAATAGCACTCAGAAAGTCAAGATATCTGAGTTCTACTTCTGACAAATCATTTATAACTTCTCTGGACTTACAGTTTTTCATCCATAAAAGGTTGAGGAGTTTGGATCTATTCACTGTGGTCTCTCGAAATTCTGTTATGTCAGGCAATTTAGAAAAGAAAGACTATCATGAACACCCATTTGCTATAATCAGTAGTAAATATGTAGATTTTATACCTATGGCATTTAAATCTGGAGGGTAGACAAAGAAACAAAAATAATAGCATTCTCTACTACCCCCATCAAAGTACGAGCTGATAGGCTCACCCATCAGCAATGTGTCAATGCACAATACTAACCGTAACCATGGAGAATAAATTTTAACATTACATTTACACTTTGCCAAAAAGACAAAATCACAACTAATCAGTGTCTAAAACTTAACTGGCAGGAGTCCACTGGAAGAGCACCTTTCTAGTTAAAAATCCAATCACATTATTCTAGTCAGCATTTTCTCCTCTGTTCTCCATCCAACTACTTACTCTACCCTAGGCTACCAATAACAAAGACAAAAGAAACAAGAAAAAGAAAAAGAAAAAGAAAAAGCAAGGAGTATCCAGAGGTAGAGATTTAGGACATTTTGGATCTGACACAGTGACGTATTTATAGTTTTAATACTACATTGGTTCCTACAATAAAAATGTTCATTCTGCTAATATGAGTCAACATGAAAGTTAGTAAATCTTTCCTTTTGACCACTTTCAACTCTTAGAACACACTTCTGTAAATCAGGTCAGAGAAGAAATTACTTAACCCCTAAGGAAACTGAGGCACAAAACCACTTAGTAATTCCCCTAGTTTTCTGAAAAAGTGTGACTTTAATCAAAATATAAAATCATGACTCTACCTTCTACCCAAGGCTCCAGGCACTGCTCGTCATGGATTAAAAGATTAAACAAACGACAAGCAATGTTAACTCATCCATTCCAGAAAATTTCAAAAACATGACTTCTATAATGCCTATTTACAGCCAAAGGCCCTTTCTTAGTAAATATCATTAATAGACTCATCTAGAGTCATAATTCATCAGATGAGCCAGTTAATTATTAATTTTCATACATCATTTCATTTCCTTAGGCTACATTTAGCCTTTGTTACATTTTCCATTTCTTATGCCATAAGCACTTCTAACTGTGCATACAAAACCTGATAATGAGGCACAAAATACTGGCCAGCAAACAAACTGCTTCTGAGTCTACTTCTTATATATCTGTCTAAGCCATCTACAATAAGAGTTTTTATTGATTCTTTTTATTTTTTCCCTTCGGGTTCATGACTGTATAATTTCATTAATGCCACCTTTTCAACATCGCTGCCTTGATTGTTAATAGGCCCCTACTATTCCCATGGGCTTCTCTTGTTACAGCTTTTGTAGCCAGAAGAATATAGAAATGAAAAGCCTATTGATAGATAATATAAGTTATTCTCATGCACGGCTGCAGTGTGAAGCACATTTTGCAATTCAATCAAGGACAGATAGAGCTGAATGTTCTTAGATCCTAGGAGTTCATTTAAATAAGCAGAATGTACCTTGTCCTAACACAGGTGACTGACTCCTCAGAAAAGATTGTATAAACAAAAACCAATCATGTAAGTCATTTTATTGGCAACAATATAAACACAGCTATATTAGATGTCACCTATAAATCAAAATTATTCTTGTCTGCAATTTTAACAAGAGGAAAGTGCAAACATGTGCCCGTGAAACTAGAGGATATTATAGAGGAAATATATTGGATGTGTACAATATTATTTCTCCAAACTGAAACTGAAGGGTACTATATTATGATATGGTAACCCATAACAAGGCAGAGTTTGATCATTTCTGTGGTTCCATAACTTTATTCAGTGAAACTGACAAATTCATAGAATTTACAACAGAAGTTACATAAAAACAGAACTGAGATAATTCCTCATTATTGAAATGTGGAACAGAAAGTTAGTAAGGTTATGTCTAATAACTAGTATGTATAGACCTATTCACTTGGGCACTCCCAAGTCCTAACGTTGGTAATTCTAATATGAAAATATTTATTCTGAACACTGAGATGTACAAATGTTATTTAAACAATATAATCGCCAATAAGATGAAATAAAAGAGGTTTCGTTTCTGAGTTATTCCAACTGAAAAATATGAAGACAAATTAATGTCCTCTGCAGAGATTCTTCAAGACTATTCTTCCAAAGACCACTCAGAAAAGATAATGTAATGAACATGAGGGACCTCACCTAATAGAAACACTGACTTTGTTTTATCTGTGAATTCAAACCCTTTGCTATCTATATCTAATTAGAGATATACATATTTCACCTTTTCATTGTTATATTTTATAAAATTTTCTCAAAAATTAAAATAAACTTTCCTAAGTTTCTAGAATGAAAGGACTGGCCATGTCACTTTAAATTTAAATTAATGGCTATCACACTCAAAATATGGGTAGCAAATATGAACAGGACACAGAGGAAAGGAAGGGGGAGAAAGGGAAGGGAGTAGGAAAAAAAGGAATAACCACATCCAATTCAGGAACGTATTCCTCCTAGTCAATCCTCATTTAAAAATCAGAAGTAGCATTAAGAGCTTCCACACAATGATAGTGGCTACAGAATGCTGGAGGAAATTCAGGACCTTCAGGAATATACTGCTGGAGGGCAATATTAAAAGTTCAATAACCTCTCTTAGAATACACTTTCCACTCTTCAGTGCATCTATATAACTTTCACATCTTCCTGGTTTACTAAATGTCACAGCTTTTAGTAGTAATTACTTAGAAGTGTTTCATTTACTTTGCCTCAGTCATTAACTCATCAATGAGTACAGAAAGGTCTAGAGAGCCGTGGTCCTACCAAAAATGGCAAGGGAGAAGAGGATAATTAAAGATTTTCTTGGTCAGCTATAAGAAATCACACAAAATGCAAATGAACTTGGAACCAAAAAGATTTTGAAGACAAACATAGTAAGTTCAGAAAGTACCACGCCCTGGGCCCATAAGGCTGTAAGTTCCTACGTCTACGTTTAATGAAGCATTCATTTTAAAGTAGCATTTTTCAAACTGGACTGCAATTCATTGGTGGTCCACGCGCTTAATTATTTAACAGAGAAAGCATTTTTTAATGAAATAGGACTAGTAGAATAAAATAGAAGCTATTGGAGTGCATCAAATGTATTAATGGTCAAGTATTTGTTTTACTTCAGTTATTTGTGGATGTATCTATCTGCCCATTTGTATGCATATATGTCTTCTAGGTAAGACAAAAAATATACTGTAGGGTGAGTCACAGTCAAAACAAAATAAAAGTCACTGTTAACAAGCATTTTGACTAATTGCCTACCCAAGTACTTACAAAGAACATCTGCAGGTATAGATAGAGTTGAACAGTCGAAGTAAAATAAATGAAAAAATATAGCTGGAATGAAGAACAGAAAGGATCTAAAGGTTCTACATTTTTGGCTTTATAAAACATAAGGATTAAATGATACAAAGCTGCATTCCTACCACTGCTATCTTTCACTGTGCAATAAATATCAATTGATCAATTGTGCTCAGTTAGTAACAACTGATCAACCAACTGACAGAATCAGGATCAAAATTACTGACAATTTTGGATCTTCTTCGCTGCAGGGGATAGATAACTTTCCCTGGAATCAAACCCCCCTCTTACACTGCTACAGTGGGTAAAGTTTAAATTAACACACAATGTCTTTGAGAACTGAGTCTTTCAAAATGTGTTCTTAATATGAGTTAGCCATCAGATTTTGAAAAGAGGAATTTGAAATGGAAAAATGAACACATTCCCTATGATGTCACTGCTGAATTAATTACCTGAATTGCAAAGAGTGAATAGCACATAGCCAGGGTTTGGGACACAAAAGCTTCTTCTTCAGAAATACAAAATAACTGGCTGGAGATTTTTCCTTTTGAGGGGAAAAAAAAAAAGCTCATCTTCGCACAAGAGGGTATATACAAAATAAAATGTGGCAAATGAAAAGACCATTCATTATCCTTTAGACTGTATAACTAACTACTCAGTCCACATGACTCGGTATTTTCAAGGCTAAAAATCACAATCCTTTAAAAAGGGTAACAAACATCTACCTGTGGAAGATTCTAGAAATAAAATTTATCACTCCTTAAACCTAATATTTAGGCATCTCATTGTGCCCCCAACACACACGTAACTGAGTGATTTTTTTCCTTCAACATAGTTATTGCTTAAAAGTGACCAATGTAACTATTTCTGGCTGTTGGTAGACAGCAGCTTTACACAAGTTAAATTAGGTTCACTGACATCACTGCAGAAGTATGAACGTCCACAACAATGACTAGGCCCTTAACCAACATGACAACATATTTATTAAAAAGATTTTTTGAAAACCTCGATGAATGACTCAGCCAAGTTACAGACAGAACTGGAATCTATCAGTCATGCTGAAAAGGTTGGGAAAACATTAATCCATTTCTTCACACACAAGAATAACAAGAATTCATAACTAGCCCTGGCATCTGGTTGGTTTTCTGTGTACAATATTCCCCAGGCCTATAAAAGAAATTTGATGGAGCTGGCTCAGAACTTTAGAAATCACTGGTATTCAGAAAGTCTGATCTCTTTATCATGGAGCATAGGACAGGATCTGATCTTGCACTGTGATGCTATCTGCCCATCTGCAGTTCAGCAAGGCTTGCTGCGCCTGAAGGAACGCGCAGTCATTCTTGTTCCTGGCTTTGAAGAGATCACATCAGACAAGGATAGCCCCACCAGCTGTCCTTGACTCAAGTATGCCCTCAGCTACTGAGAACCTCACGATTCAAGTTTTACAAATTCCTTGATTTTCTTCCCAAAGTGGAACGTGACTGGATCCTTGTTTCCATTCATTCTACACACTTAGAGTCCACCTTGATGGTCTTTCCTCTCCTCCTCAATTTGTTTTCTTTTCCCCCAGATCCAGATCCTACTCACCCTCTAGGCCCACTCCAAATACCTGCTTTAGGGCCTCCTTGATCCTTTTTTAGTATCTACAAATCTGATCTGCAAAATGGGGGATAATGTCACTACTGTGCATTACAGTAACATTACAGAATAATGGGCCAGGCGTGGTGGCTTACGCCTGTAATCCCAGCACTTTGGGAGGCCAAGGCAGATGGATCACCTGAGGTCAGGACTTCAAGACAAGCCTGACCAACATGGTGAAACCCTATCTCTACTAAAAATACAAAATTAGCCAGGCATGGCAGCACACGCCTGTAATCCCAGCTACTCAGGAGGCTGAGGCAGGGGAATCACGTGAACCCGGGAGGCGGAGGTTGCAGTGGGCCAAGATTGCACCATTGCACTCCAGCCTGGGCAAGAAGAGCAAAACTCTGACTCAAAAAAAAATTACAGAATAATAAATGAGAATGCATATCACATGCTTAGCACCCTGTTCAGTACATAAAAGGACCCAATAAATGTTATTTTACTCTACATGCCACTCTTTTAACATTCATAACTTTCTATACTATATTACAGTTATTTGCCTGTGTTTCATTTCCCTATATAAATTCTAATTTTATTAAGTTTTGGGGTTATAGCTAATCTTTGAACTTTCCCCAGCCCTTACATGTACATAATTTTTAATACTATACCTATATATTTATGTTTTTCACAATACATTTATCATATATTCTGTTACATCTACATATTCACATACATTTATTCTATTTATATTGTTCATTTTGTACTGATCATTCATACTGAAAAATATGGCATAAGTGAAATAAATAAACAATTATAACCCACATCTATAATGTATTGCCTGAATAAATAAAATATAAGTGAAGTGTGACCATAATCATGAATCCCATGGCTTGTGGAACCAGTTTAATTACAGTTGCATGTTTCCTAGTTTATTCCTTTCTCTACTAGGAAAAAGTAGCACAGAAATTCTACTCTACTCTTCTGGGTAGGCATGTTATTCTTGCCTTTATCTTGGCCTTCTGGTGAACAATGAAAAATCCCAGCTAAAAGTTGTGAATGAACAGTTTAGCACTGAAACCAGGCACTTATGTTTTTTTTTAATTATGGGGGTTGCTGGCCCTCACTGAGGGACTGTGAAATACACTCTGGGTTGTCTTAGTGGAAGGAACTCCTCTGGATTTTTCTGCTCACCTATCCTGGTGTCACATTAGATGTTTCACTTGTGTCTGTTTAGTCTTCCTAACCAGACTGTCATCAGAATATAAATATGGCTTCAGTTTGGTTAGTATTTTTCCTTAATTCTATCATATTAAGTAATGCCTCACTAACTAATTTCTGCAAGCCAGACTGTTTCCATCATCTTTAAAGGGGAGTCCAAATTATTTGACCTACTAAAAGGTTGTTGTGTCGAGAGAAAGAAGCCAGACCCAAAAGTGCATATTGAATTATTCCATTTACATAAGATATTTTTGTAAAACAGACAAAACTAATATATCTGCTAAAAACCATGGCAGTGGTTACGTTAGGCAGAGGTGCTAACTGGAATGGAGTGTGAGAGATGTTTCTGGTGTGTTGGTAATGCTCTGTTTCTTGATCTGGAGGCTAGTTATGTGGGTGTGTTCCACTTGCAAAAAATGCATCAAGCTCAAGATAAGTGTGCTTTTCTGTAAGGATATCTTATTTTATCTCAACAGAAAATTTGGCTTTTGTGTCAACTCTGCCTAAAGTAAGTGGGAAACTAGGAAAACTGGGGACTTGGGCATCTTTTAATCCAACTATGTATCAATGTCATTTCAAAGGTTTTGTTATGTGTCATCTTCCTTGAATGAGAATGGCAACAGGTTTGTTTGTTTGTTTTTTATCATACAGATTTCCTATGTGCCTTTTTTCCCAGTCCTGAGAGAGTCTATGAACCAACCAAACTTAGGGAAAAGTAGAACAGTTAAGTCCTGTATTTCCACCTTATTTACAATATAATACCCTCTACAGAAAATAATTGCAGAAACACAGAAAATGACTTCTCCAGACATGAGAATGTGCATGTGCTGCCACTTTCTGAGTTATCTCCTTCAAGAAGTACATCTTCTATAATCTGGGAGAACAGTAAATTAACTCTCCAACTCCAAAGATCAGTAACTATAATATGAGAGAGACAACAGTGGAAAGAATGAATGTCCTCGGGCTTAATTAACTAGCAGGAAAGAACAGTCAGAGGAAAAAAAAAAGATGGAGAACACTGAGCTCTCTTCCGAAATGGCAGAAAGACCACTTTCTCTTGCGTAAATGAAAGCAGGGTTGATACAAAACATTATCTGGGTATTATTTAACCTCCCCTATCCCAGCCTATTTTAGCTCAGTAGGAATTTTACCCACTAGGTGGACCTTGGAGTCCATCCACCACCCCAATAAAGATTTCCTTTCTTATTTGAGGTGATGATCACTTCTTCCAAGCAAACCAACTAACCTTAGGTATTCAACCTCTGATAACCTGACGACTACTAGGGAACTTTAGTGGAATTAGGGGATCAAAGAAAAGATGCTGTCCCAAACTGGCCTAAGGTGAACCAACTGGAGAAGTTAGGAGCAGTTAAATTGATGTACTCAAGGATTACTGAGTCTTCTGGGCAAAAAAAGAAAGCAATTAACAAACTACCAATAAGGAAAGGTTTTTTGAAAATAAATAAAAAATGACCCCCACCCTTGCATTCAAAGGTAGTCTTAAAGCTAGTTTGGCTGTACAGATAACTAGTAAAAATATATGAAAACTGTAGTACGGTTAAAGATGATCCTCACACTTCAGTTTGTTCTCAATTACAAAAAAAAAAAAAAAAAAAGAAAATGCATATAATGTCACACTCTCCTGTCTAAATTGCTTCAAACTTTCTCAGAACGACCTTCATCATGGCGGATTCTTTTTCTGCAAACCTTTGCAGGTTGCACCTGCTTCACACAGAACCACTGGAAGCAAACTAGGAGGAGATAAAACAGAAGAAATAGGAAGGTTTAAACGAACACAAATCCATTTTGTACCAAAAAAAAAAAAAAAGTTTAGTCTAAAAAGGGAGGTCCAGTGAGGAACAAGACAGAGGGGGGAAACAGACGTCTGGCTAACTCCCCAAGGTAGATTCATGACTCATCAAAGCTTTCAGAGGGGGACAGAACCAGACTCTGCATTTATCTTAAGTTCATCTTCGAGCCAAGAAATGATCTCTTAACCGGGTAACTGAGAACTTTAGGGGTTTGTCCTGGGTGTGCAACAACTGGCTGTGAGGCCTCGGGCAAAACCCCTAACGTCTTTGAGGCTTGGTTTCCTCACCGGTAAGTGACGCCAAGGTCCACTCTAGCTTTAACAGTCTATCCTTGAGATTCCTGGTCCCATACCAAAGGGAACTGGTCCACTTGGGGGAGCTGCAGAATTTCCCTCTTCTCACAAACTCCAGGGCCCCGGGGCCCCAACTCTTGGGAGATGAAATCCTGGAGGAAGGTGGTTCTACCGGCTCGGGGAGAGGGTGCAAGAGCCCTCTTGTCTATGAAACGGGGCCGCGCCTGCACGAGTCCTGTCTCTATGGACCCTGCTCCCTGCGATTCCGAAAGTAGCCCCCTACCTCTGCCCCGGGTTTTGATGCTCCAGAGATGCGAGGGCCAAGCTGTTGCCAGAGCAGCCTAGCGTGGGGCTCGGGGAGGCACACAGAGCAGGGGGGGCGGAGACCTCGTTAGTCCCCCAGACCGCTCCTGCCCAGAGGAGGGCTGGAGAAGTCGGCAGAGGTGCCGGGGCCCGCCGGGCAGGGGGAGAGGCATGTGGGACAAGGCAGGAGGAGGGCAGCCCTTATGGTCTCCCTGCCTCACTAGCTTCGCTGCCGGGGTTGGACGTCCTGGTTCCTGGGCGCGCAGCTAGGGGCGGGTCCGGAGGCGGAGGCGACAGCGCCCGGCGGGGTGCGCGCTGCTGCGACCCCGTCACTCCCCCGCCGCCTCCGCCCCTAACCCTCGGCCCCGTGAGTGAGCGAGCGAGCGAGCGAACGCAGCAAAACAAAACAAACTAGTGCCGGCTTCCTGTTGTGCAACCAGCTCCTGAGTAAGTCGGGGGCCGAAGGGCGCCGCGGCTGGGAAGCCCGGGTGGCGGGACCTGCGCGCGCTGCCCGGCCCGGCCGGAGCCTGGAGCCCGAGGGAGCTGCAGCTAGGCTCGCAGCCCCCGCACGCTGGCCCCCAGGCCCCGCCAAGCCAGTGTCCTAACCCTCGGGTTTCCGTTCGCTTCTCGTCTCCCAAACACCTCCAGAAGTCGGAGGGCGTGAACGCGGAGCCAGAAACCCTTCCCCAAAGTTTCTCCCGCCAGGTACCTAATTGAATCATCCATAGGATGACAAATCAGCCAGGGCCAAGATTTCCAGACACTTGGGTGACTTCCTTGTCCCTGAGGTGACTTGTCAGCTCCAGTGAGTAACTTGGAACTGTCGCTCGGGGCAAGGTGTGTGTCTAGGAGAGAGCCGGCAGCTCACTCACGCTTTCCAGAGAGCGACCCGGGCCGACTTCAAAATACACACAGGGTCATTTATAGGGACTGGAGCCGTGCGCAGGACAAAGTCTCTGAGACTGAGACATTTTCCAAACAGTGCTGACATTTTGTCGGGCCCCATAAAAATGTAAACGCGAGGTGACGAACCCGGCGGGGAGGGTTCGTGTCTGGCTGTGTCTGCGCACTGGCGGCGTGGGAGGTTATAGTTATAGACCCGGCTGGCGGCTGCAGGTCGCCAGGCCGGTACCCTCAATCCGACCACCTCTCACAACCATGGGGACACCGGCTTGGATGAGACACAGAGGTAGAAAACTGCCTTCGTGGACCTCCACAAACACGTGGAACTTGAAAAGACAACTACAGCCCCGTGTGTGCGCGAGAATCCTCACGTCACCCCATCAATTCCCACTTCGCCAAAGTTTCACTTCAGTGGGGACTCCGCAGTGGCGCGCCCCATGCCCGTGCATCCTGTAACTTGCCCTGGTTGTGTACCCCTCTGCCCCCTCTAGTTGAAAAGAAAAAACAAAAAAACTGTTCCTAATTGGCGAAACTTTAAAACGCTATTGCTTTCTGTCTTCTACACTGGGCGCTCTTCGGCCATTGACAGGAACACGGTTTGAACCTTAATTGTTGCTATCAATCTCAGTAAGCGCAGGTCTCTCAGTGACCTGTGACTCTGCGGGGGGAGGTGCGCATATCCCTAAACTCGCGCGAACGCCACCGGCTCAGCGTGGAAAACTATTTCTAATCCCTAGTTTGCGTCTCTGAGCTTTAACTCCCCCCACACTCTCAAGCGCCCGGTTTCTCCCCATCTCTCGCCTGTGAGCAAAGTTCCTATGGCATCCACTTACCAGGTAACTGGGATTTCCACAACAAAGCCCGGTGTGCGGGTCCCTTCCCCCAGCCAGCCAGCACGAGTGACAGCGGGTGGCCAGCGCTGGCGAGGAGTAACTTGGGGCTCCAGCCCTTCAGCGCGCTCCGCGGGCTCTGCCTCCTTCGGAAATGAAAACCCCCATCCAAGCCGGGGGACGGAGCACGGAAACTCGGCCCAAGTGCCGTGTGTGCGCGCGCGTCTGCGAGGGCAGCGGCGACAGAGGGAGGAGGAGGCAGAGGCGGGGTGGCTGGACCCTCGGCATCAGCTCATTCTCCCCTGCTACACACATACACACGCAAATAATGTTTCTAAAAAGTTGAGTTGCGACTCTGTGCCTCGCCTGTCCTGTTCATCCTCGTCCTGGGCCAGGGGGGATGCGTCTGGGGGCCGACCCCAGGATGCTGGCTAATTGCTGCTGGCAGGTTCCGTTGGGGGAGCGCGGGTGCGACCCTGGACTGCTGGACGGCGTATAGAGGGTCCCGGGAGGGGGCGGCTGGCGGCGACACTCGGCGCCGGTGCCCGTGCGCGCCGCGGTCTGGGCTGCCCTGGCGGCGCAGTGTGGACACTGCTGCAGGGAGAGGGGAAGGGGGAAGAGGGAGGGAGGGAGGCGGCCCGGCGAGGAGTGTGGATGTGTGTGCGGCCGTGAAGGCCGGCCTGTAGCCAGCTGCTTCCTGAGTGTGAGCGCCGGAGGGGGAGGGGGAAGAGTGGGGGCGGGCTCGCCGGTCGCCTGGCTGGCCAATTCGAAGGCCATGCTTGTGTTTCCCTCTTGACGCGTTCACACACACACACACACACACACACACTCACACACACTCTCTCTCTCTCTCTCTCCCCTGTGCGCCAGAAGTCGAGGAACTACAGAACAGGGTAACAGCAGGGAGACACTTCACCTTCTTCCCGGCCTTGTTTGTTAAACTGACTTTTATTTTAATAAGAAAAAGTATTAGTGTTTAGACAGGATTTGATGTCAGATAATAAACAAACAAACAAAAAAATCCGGTAGTAACTACGGAGAGAGTAACACGGTGAAAAATGGCAGAAGGGTGGGTTCGAAATACGGTATCGGATGCACATGACAACTTTGAAGCTGGATAGGTGAGGCACTAAGGATACCTTTGGCATCTTTTCCAAGTATAGGCAGGGAAGAGAGGAAGGTGATGAAAGTGTTGCAAAGGTATACAACTCTGAACACAGGCTGTTAGGAATGGAGGCATATTCCCTGCATAGGTTACATTTATAAATTGGCACTTTATCCTTATGAATTCAACTTCCTGAGCCTCATACCCCACCTGATCCACCACCCCTCCTGCTTGTGTTGATCTTGGGAATCCAGGTATGTAATGCACACAATATGCTCCGGGTAGGCCTTTCTGCAGTCGAAAGGATTATTCACCTTCATGAATGAAATGAGTGAGGATGCCACCAGATACTTTTAGAATTTCACAAGTCTTTATATTCTATTCTACTGCTCCCACTCCAATATAAATTAGCAATCAGGTAGTAGGTGCTCTGATAAAGATAGAAGTCCTCAAGGACACAAGAGACTTACCCCAGAAAGTCAAACCTAAAAGACTGTTGGCAGTTTTCATTTATCTAATTTCAGTGGGAATATTACTAGGCTTGGTCTGTATCCATGACGTTAACATAACCAAAAGAAGCCTGGTTTCCACAGTACTTTTTCTTTTCTCTTCCTTCTCCTCTGGACACGAAATCATCAGAATATTAATCACCAGAATATTTGTCAGCAGAAGTGGAGGAAGATAAATAAATTAATAAGAGTTTAGGATACGTCATTCTGTCAATTTTACAGTTTCTCTCTGTTCATCTCTTTTAAATACAAGTATCCAAGTCCAAGATGGCAGTACATGGGCTCAACCACATACAAGAAAAGAAAATACTCATAAATGAAGCATGCAGCAACATCACAAAAACAAAGAAACTAAGTGGTGGAAATTGCCATGACTATTCCATTGTGGCTAGTTATTGCAACATGCCTGACATTCACCATAAAAACTCTTCCTCATTAACTCCAGCCTTCAGGAACAGAGCAAGATGGGAACACTAACCCTTTAATGCATCATTGGAACGTCTGTTCATCAGATTCTTGTGCTGTACAACGGCCCCCAGGAGCAAGACAAGCCTGGGTGGAAGCTGCAAAAAACCTTTCCAATGTCCCTCAAATATAATTTCAAATACAATGGTTTTGATGCATAGAATGGTATCCTAGGGGTTTGCAGAAGCTTCTAAAACTTCCCAACTGATGGGAACAGCTTAGCTGGAAGAGAAAAAATATATAGTGCTACACCCAACTTTAATCAATGGCTCATGAAAATTAAACACTGGGAAAGTTATGAGTCATCAAACTGGAGATCCCCAAAATCTCTTCATTTATAGGAGCCCAAGAGTGGGAATGTCATTTTATTTAGGTGTGATTTTCATGAGCCTCTAACATTCCTAAAATATATACCACTAAAGGGGTATAGTGGTTTGGTTGAATTTTTTCTTTCTTCTCTTTTTTTTCTGGCCAAGATTCTGTAGCTCTGCAATAAGAACAGATCTACACAATATATAAGAACATATTCCATGGGTTATAGTAAAAATGCAGTTATTGTTGTACCAATACAACCCTGAAGTGACTCTGAATGAGATCTGTACCTCTTCTGGGAGAAGAGGTCAGCAGGGGTAAAGGAGGGTGGTAATGAGAGACAGTGAGAAAGGAAATAATGTAGTTCTGAAATGATTCTCTCCCCTACCCATGAGCTCTCCATCGTGCTTAGGAATCACACTCTGGCAGCCTTTCAGCCAGATAGGTGGGAACTGCAGCCCAGTCAGTATCTTCCCTCTCTAGAGACCTGTGTTGTATGTGCCTCAACCGCTGACTCAGGGCAGCTGACTCAGCAGACAGGCCCTTGCTGCCAACTCCAGTCCAGTTCTCATTCATTTGAGAAATATTCAGTGAGTACATACTCTGTCCAAGTATTGAGACTAAAGGAATTAACATTTGTAGGCATTTTACATGGGAGGATATTACAGAAAACTTTTTGTCCAGTGTCTCAGTTATAGCAAACCCTCAAGACATGGGAAATCTGCATATATTACTTCATCTAGTCCCCAAAGCAGTTGTATGTGATGGCCATGAATAATCTCCTATTTAGAAGCAAGGAAGTTGAAGCTCAATAAACTATTAAAGAGAGGCAGAGGCAGAGCTAGTTATGTCAGTTTAGAAGCCCCAAATTCAATCAATATTACTGTACTAGGAAATAATTGTGCATACTCTTTGAATGTGTATAAAACATATTGCAGGTGTATAAAGTGCAAAGCATCTTGTGATCAATGTTGGATGAGTACAGTGAAGTTTGTAGGGAATGTGGAGGAGGCAGGAATAATTTCCTGCAATGTGACATGGACTAGCTTGGCTGACTGAGCTGGATTTCAAAGAATGAGTAGAAAACTGATAAGCAAAGGAGACCATTTCAGGTAGAGGAGTCAGCATCAGAAGGGACACAGAAAGTGTAAGTCCTGTGAAGCAAGCAGCTCACTCAAAGCTGGAGTACAAAATAGGAACATCCACAGTCTCACAGCAAGGAAACACTCCTGAAAGAACATCCTAACAGCAAAGTTTCAGAACTGTTATTTGAGTGACTCTGAGTGCTCTGACAGTAAACCACTTACAAACTTGCAAAGAACTATGATCAGATTCCCACTGCCATGAAGTGTCCATGAAAGGAAACAAGTTTGAACCTCAAAATGCAGATAAGTTGAGCTAATAGCACCAGTGATAGTATGTCTGGCTATTAAAACACAGACACACACACACAGTCACACTCACACACATATATTAGCTGGCAAGAGTCCAATTACGTAGAAATGCAGCGGAAAAAGTTAATGTTTGCCAACTTTAAGAAGGGGAACTAAATGTGTAAAGTGGAAAATTTCCATTTTACTTTCCTGTGTGAGTAGTACAAATAGTGAAATGCAGCAAATTTCACATTATGTTATCAGTGTGTGATATACTAAGAAAACTTAAGCTGATTTTTCTACTAATGTCTCACATGTTCAGCACAGACTCTTCAATTTACATACACATCAGTGATGCAATTTTTCAAAAAAATTCTTACACCTATCATATTCATAGCATCATACCTCTTTTCCTTTCAAAGTCAAAACTGTAAATCAGAGTCTAGAATGTATCACACCAAATGCAACTGACCAAAATTTGAAATATTTTACTCCATACAATATCTCTCCATCTTATCTAACTGGTGAAATTTTTCTTCCTTTTTTATACAAACCAAGCTGAGATGTATCTAAAGTTCAGAGAAAGGGTGACAAGATATTCCTTGATATATTACTTAGGTGTATCTACAAAAAGCTTACCAAAACAAACATAAATTCATAGATATATACAATATTCTACAGGCAGCCAGTTATTCTTTCACCATTTAACATCTATACTGACCAACTATATGTGATATTGTAAAATTAGTTACCTAATCACGATGCTATCTTATCTATAACTGCCTTCTATAAGCACCACTTAATGACTGTAACTTACTTTTCTTGATATGCCTTTCATGGCCTAGCAATAGGACTGGGCACTAGTAAGTAACTAATGCTAATCTAATAAATGGATTAATTAATGAGGGAATGAAAGAATGGTTTCCTTACCTTCAGAGATGGTGAATAACACTTACAACTCATCATTACGTATGTGTGTCATTTCAATGTTCCAAAAGAAGCTAACAGATGCTCTTTGAATGTGTGCAAAGCACACTGCAAGTGTATAAAGTACAAGGCATCTTGTGATTAATATCAGATAAGCACAACTAGTGTGTAGAGAGTGTGGAGGAGGCAGGAATAATTTCCTACAATGTGATATGAAGTACATTTCTATACCCCCTAGGCTTTTTATTGTAAACTGAAGATTTAAATGTTTCTTCCTATTCCTGTAGGAAGAAAATTCAAAGACTGTGCAGTGTTTAGAGTAAGGAGGAGACCTGTCCATGCCCTGCACTAGTAACCCTTTCCTGTCTGACACCCACTACCAAACCAGGTCATCTGCCTCATACCCTGAATTCCAGCCTCAAAATAAAAATATATACTACATAATGGGGAGAAAAAGGAAGATAAGAAATGGAAAATAGGGAGGGAGGGTGCAGAGAAGAAGGTGAATTATGTAAAAACTAGTGAAAATGGAGAAAGCAGCACAGCACTGGGACATGACGATAATTGAGAGCAGCTATAGTTAGTTTCGGGCAGAATTAAGCTCTGGAACAAAAGCTATTCAGTGGCTTTTCAGACTCCTCCCCAGCTCACCCCACGTCTTAAATATACCTGCAGATGGGTTTGAAGAAACTTGGAAATTTTCCACAAATCCTAACTTCTGACGATGTTAAAAGCACTCAGGAGTTTTTCACATATGTATACATTTCTGTTCTTGTTTAACCCTGTAGAGCAGGCAAGAGTGTAATTTTGTTGTCCATGGAACAAATGACCAATTGCCCTCAAAGCAGACCTGCTCCGGGTAAAAGTGGTGACTTCCTTCACACTGGGGGCACTGCTCCAAGTTCATGATTTACATTTTTTCACTTTATTCTCACAACATCCCAATCAGGTAAGACCTAGCACAACTTCCATTTTACAGATGAGAAAACAGAGGCAGAGAGAGGTGGGCTATCTCCCCACTGCCACCCTAACCATTGCTCTTTTACCCTTTCAAGGCAGGAAACCCTGCTTCCACAAGACATTTATTTGTTTAGTCACTCAGGCAGGTGGTATGTTGGAAGAAAAGTGGACTTTGGAATCAGAAAACCTGGAATCCTAACCTCACCACTAACTGAGAGACCTTGAGCTGCTTCCTAAACCATGGGGGACTTCAGTTCCACTACATGAGTTATTGCAAAGATTCAATGGAAATTGTGACACTGGCCAGAACACATGTAAAACCAGGGGCATCCCCTATTGATAAGGAGCCCAGCCCAAGAGCTTCAATAGAAATTGACCACAGCCCCAGCTCTAATGATGAGCTCGATGATTCAGAGAGGAATCTTACTTTCTTGGTCAAAGTGAATAGCTCATAAATCTGGGCCTAAGTCAATCCACACAAGACATTCCCCTGGCCATAGGGATTGGTTAAAAAAAATGGGCATGCAACCAAGTTTGAGCTAAATGAGATGTGAATGGGAAAGTTATTTGATAGCTTCTTAGGAAGGTAGCTTCTCTTCTTTGTAGAGAGCCACTGGAGAGGTGGCCTTTCCTCCTCTATGTGTCAACAGAGAGGAAAAAAAGCAAAACTGTCTTCCTGTCGGCCTACACAGAAGGCTCACACTTGGTGGATGGAAGGGTGGAGAAGATTGCAGAGAACAGCCCTAATGGAACCACACCTGATTTCTACCTGACCTCTTAATTTTTTCATTTGTGAGAGTCAGTAAATCCCTTTTAATTTTTAAACAAGAAATTACAACAACTTATAGAAGTACCTAAGGTATTCAAGGCACCATCATGAATACAAACATAAGCAAGACAAACTTCAAGGGGATCACCACCTAATAAATATTATGCTTAGTTTTTATGATGTCACTTTAGTCTTTTGTTGTTGTTGTTGTTTGTTAGTTGTTTCTAAATAGGGTCTTGCTTTGTCACCCAAGCTATAATGCGTGGTGTGATCATAGCTCACTACAGCCTCAACCTCCTGGGCTCAGGCGATCCTGTTGCCTCAGCCTCCTAGGTAGCTGGGAGTACAAGTGCATGCCCAGCTAATTTCTTTTATTTTTGTAGAGGCGGTGGGGGCGGGGGTCTTGCTATGTTGTCCAGGCTGTGGGTTTTTTCAAGTAAATTTATGGTTCATGTTCTCTTCAGGACCCTCCTACCATTTGGTCAGTGTAATATTATGCAAGAGAAATTCCATTTCCCCAGTAGTTACACAATGCCCCCTTTCAGACCAGCTAGTCAACCCTGTGAGGGTCAGATAGAGTAGTTTATCCATTTGGTTGTCAGACAACTACCTTGAAAAGCCAGGCCATTTCTACATGTTCTCAGTTACTGGTTAACAAATGTTGCCCAGAATTCAGCACAGAATAGGAAATACATGTATTTCCAAATTCCTACTGAAATTGGATTTTTCTCATTCCTAGGTAAAATGGAGACACCCAGATTTTCCTGGAATGGCAATCAGAAATAGAGAGGGAATCATATAGAAGTGTTTGCCCGGGCATCTCTGAGTTTCATGCCTTTTTGCTGTCGCTGCTGTTATTAATTCTACCTTGGAAAGTTTCCGTTCATTCGTGAACATCCTCCCCACCCCCATGCTTTTTTGTCTTCTGTTTTATAACTAAATGTCATTTAAAACTCTAGCTATAGATATGCCTGCTGGCATAAGCAACAGGGGCAGAGAGTCCTTAGATTCTAGATTGAATTTAGGGCCCAGCAGTTAGACAATGGGAACTTGATAATAACGATGTTATCTCAGCAGATTGCATAAGTCAGAAATGTTCTTCCTGTCACTGCTTTCTTTTTCCTTCCAGCAAAAAGTGGACATTAGGGAGAAAGTGAGGGTGGTGAGTGATACATGATGACACAATTTAATTATGGCAATGATAACAACTCACATTTATTCAGGGCTTATTATGTGCCAGGGCTGAGCAAAGTACTTAAGAGCCTTGATCTCATTTAATTCTCACAGTATAGGGGCTAATGAGTGGTAGAGGTGAGAGTAGAACCCAGCCTCCCATGGCTCCAGGGCACATGCTCTTAGCTCTAGCACTCTACTGCCTCCATAAAGTACACTTTATTGTAATATATGTTGATGAGATATGTGATAAACATAATTATATGTAAAATTTAAGAACAAGATATATTGTAAAAATTATATATGTATTGATCTGTTTATATAACACTATCTGGTGATACTGAACTTCTTATAGTTCCTCAAAGCCTGCTTTGCACACTCTCCCCTAGCCTCCAAACCTGCTGTTTTATCTGCATGGAATGACCTTTACTATCTACCTTGTCTTACTCTGTAAGGCTTTCTCTGATAGGGAGAATAATGCCCGCCCCTTGCAAAAAAATATATATATATATCCACATCCTAACTCCTGGAACCTGTGAATATGTTAGATTGCACGGCAAAAGGGACTTAAGGCTGTGGAGGGAATTAAGGTTGCTAATTAGTTGCCCTTAAGGTGGGGAGACTATCCTGGACTAGGGAAGTGAGCCCTGGATTATGTATGTGGTAATCAGGAAAGCAGAGCCATAGAGAGACTATGTTACTGGGTTTGAAAGTGCAGGAAGGAGCTATTAACCAAGGAATGTGGACAGCTCTAGAAGCTGGAAAAGGCAATGGAATAATTCCTTCCTAGAGCCTCCAGAAAGGCAGCAGCCCTGCCACACCTTGATCTTAGCCCAAGGAAACCTGTGTCAGACTTCTGTCCTACAAAACTGTGACGTACAATTGTGGGTTGTTAAAGATGTTATTTAGGGTAATTTGTGACAGCAACAATAGAAAAGTAATGTACTTTCTCAGCTTTCCTCTCTCCCTTCTCCCCCAGAGTCAATCACTGTTGGCTCCGGGATCTCACAGAACATTGTCCTTAGAGTATTTAATGCTGTTGATACTATCTGGGGCCTGGCCACGTATATGCTACTTCCTTTAGCTCCTTCAGGAACACTGTGGCTGGGTATCACAACCCATCTGAGAGCCTTCACCCTGCCACCACCCACTTTCTGCTGGAAGGACAGGCACTGTGAAGTGAAATGACCCACAGCTCATGAACTAGAAGGAACAGCTAGGGCAGGAGAAAGAGGAAATAAGAGAAGAGCAGCAGGGGGATGCAGGAAGGAGGAGGAAAAGGAGTTACCAGAGGAGAAGAGGTGAGAAAACAAAGGGAGGGGAAGGAATGAAGAGAGGAGACACAGTCAAAGAAGAGAAGGAAAGAAGGGCGCTGGAGGAGGATACAGAAGTTAGGGTGGCAAGGAAGAGGAGAAGGGAGAATGAAGAGGGACCTTGTTCTGTCCCCACCCATCTCCCTCTTGAACCTCCTCTCCTCCCTCTCCTCCCTCCTCCCTGAGATCTCCCGCAGCCTTGAGGATCCAATCGTAGTGCCTCTTCTTTGCAGTGGCTCTCAGTGCTGGGTACTCCTTAAAATACCCGGAGAAAGTTGCCAGGCCCCACCCTCCAGGGATTCTGATTTAATTAGCCTGGATGGGATCTAGACATCAGGACTTTTTATAAGCTTCCTAGGAGACTCTTATGGATAGCCAGATTGAAAAGCCATTGTCATAAAGCCCTCTTTGATCTCTGTGTCTCACCTGGGATGGCTCCTACAGTCAAACTCAGAGCCCTGGTCTAGGTCTCACACTTGGCAGCTAGAGAAGCTGAACTGCGATAATGTTAGAACCCAGACCCCAGAGCCAAACTGCTGGGATTTAGTCCTGACTCCACATTTAATAGCTGAGCAACCTTAGGGCAGTCACTTAAGCTTTTTGTGCTTGTCTCTCTATCTGCAAAAGGAGAATGAATATAGTCAGGTATTTGCCTTACAGCATTGTTTTGGAGACTGAGTTAATATTTGTTAAGTGCTTAGAACAGTGACTGCCACACAGAATGTAAGATGAAAGCATTTTTTAGATAAAACAAAATCAGCCTGCATCATCTCCGAATTGTTACTCTCTCTTGTCAAGCTGTTTAACCTTTTGTGTACATGCCAAGCCCAGCTCACAACCGCACTCTACTGTTATTCACCCCACACCAAAGCCATTGCTCTCTGCATAATAGGCACTCAATAGTCTGTTAAGTGAACATAGAAAAAGCAAGAAATTATTCCAAAATATATATAACCTGTTCATTCAAATTAAGATTTGGCTGTGAGTTAATTTAAAAAAAAAATAATAGTCATTTAAGCAATTTCCTCTTATGAGCAAAGGTTTTAGGCAGAGGATGGGGGGGGCACAGGATAAGTAACAGGAAATGTGTGGCATAAGGAAGAGTCCTGAGGTGAGTTCTGAAACTGGACAGTTCTGATACCTAACTGAGGTTACTGAAGGTCATAAAGTAGGCTGAAGAAGAAGAGAGGCGGAGGTTATGGAAAACTACCCCAGGTCAGAGAAATAAAAGGCCACAAAAGGCAAACTTCACTACTTTATAATTGTGCCTAAGTCAGGCCCAGTCTACATTTCTATTTTGATGGCTGATTTGCATACACACTCATATACATTTTAACTCTGAAAGTAGAAGTTCCATATGTGTTTTATTTACTCTCATTTATTTTTTATCTTTACCAGTTGGCCTATTTTTTTTTTCTTCACATGACATCAGGAGATCATCATTGCAACAAGCAACTCAGCTTAGAAATGCTGGGATAACTCCGAAAGAGACATTTGAGACAAGATGTAGAACTTTATATTAGAGTACAATAAAATTTATAATGTACAAATTTGGCGGCCAAATATTTCTCTCAGAGGTATGAGAAAATGTCTGTGCTGTGTTTTCAAAGAAACCAAATAGGACATGGTCCCTGAATCACTGTCTGAATGCAAACAGCATTTGGCTTTGATCTGAGTTGTTGAAAACTATGACCAATTTATCCTGAGGATGCCAAGCCATCAGAGAATGTTTTTAAGTCTGGATTTCCATATCAGGATTCTGCTACACACTTTTTCTCTTCATTTCACATTACATAGGGCCAACCCAAAATAGTACTTCCAACAATGGATGTAGTTGGTATGATAATTTCACATCAAGTTATGGGCAAGGGGTAGATGGGCCCTTTTCTTACTGACATGCTCATGTGGCGCATATATATATGTATATATACACACACACATACATATATATATATACATGTATATATAATTGAATAGTAAATGGAATTATTGGAATTATCCCCCTCTTCTATACTGTATTGATAGACTTCTAGGCAAACTCAGCCAGTTTCCATGTGAATAGAGGATAAGGAACATTTCAGAAACTCACATGTCTAGTGAGGGTGCCTCAGTGTGCCTCTCCAATCTGCCCGAGCCACACCTGCTGCCGGCCTTCTTCCTGCTCTCCACTTGGTCCAAGAAAGAGTTACTGCTGATTTTCTGAACTTCATTTTCAAACCTAAACCCCAAATATATACATTAGTCTCAATGTCGAATCACATTTGTAGTGCCCCTCCCTGCCCCCATAGCCAAACTATGTGTGTGTGAAGATAAACACCCAAGGGGAACGGACCAGCCTCACGAGGACATACATCAGCCATCTTGCAAGCATGTGTGATACACCAAGAACCTCCTGCAATGAGCCAGTTACCCAGGACTACCTGCTTTTGGGTCTCAGAAGGATTTTTTGGGAAGGTGATGGGGACTTGATCAGCACATAAAGTCTCTGAAGCACTTTCCACTCTGCCCACTTCCTTCTTAAATAAGTAGATGGTGATGTTGATATTTTACACTTCTCTACATTTTAGGGCATCCAAATCACCCAAAGGTAGGTCTTTGTCTAAAATTGCAGTCTGAAGCTAGAGCTTTGGACCCATTCTGCATTCAGGGTGCATCTTCAGATTTCAATACAGACAGGGTGTTGAGGATTGGAGGGCCGTGGGTAACTTCGAAGGATGGAGACTTCATGCAAGTACCTAATTCTAAAGCCAGAGTGTCTTTGCAGGAGTTTTAATGCTAAGGAGTCTGTGGATAGAAGTGTTTACCTTTTGGCTGGGCATGGTGGTAGATGCCTGTATCCCTAGTGTTTTACAAGGCAAAGGCAGGCAGATTACTTGAGCCACGGAGTTCAAGACAAGCCTGACCAACATGGCAAAACCCCATCTCTACTAAAAATACAAGAATTAGCCAGGCATAGTGGCACATGCCTGTAATCCCAGCAACTTGGGAGGCTGAGGCACAAGAATTGCTTGAGCTGCAGAGGTGAAGGTTGCAGTAGGCCAAGATAGCACCACTGTACTCCAGCCTAGGCAACACAGTAAGACTCCGCCTCAAAAAAGTAACTAAATAAACATAAAGTATTTACCTTTTGTAATCGCATGTATTTCATTTTAGGCATTAAAACTTTATTCTGAGAACCAGTCCACAAGCTTCACCAGACTCCCAAAGGAATCCATTACACAATACAAGTTTCCAACTCCTGCAACTGTGAGGGCCCACTGCCCCTCCCTGCCAAGACAGAGTAACTCCAAACCCAACCACCAGATCTGCATCCCCCACTCCTACCCCTGCCCTGACTTCCACCATCTGTCTTCCGCAATGGCAGTGTGGTGGCCCTGACCCTCCTGCGTGGGCCTTATCACTCACCGCCTCCCTCAAAAGAGTCGCCTCCCCTACCTTCTATAACACACTGTCTTTTCCTGGGAGTTTGGGTTTTATGTTTAAAGACTGTCAGCAGTGGTTGTCTGACGGGTGAGCAGGGGGAGGTAGTTAGGGATTTAGTTCCATGATGTCTTCATTTTTAAAGCAAGCCCATATTACTTAAATGATCAAGAAAACAGAAAAGATCTTTTAAAAACCTGTTCTTCTTGTAAGTGGGAAATACATGATGAGAACACATGGACACAAACAGGGGAACTGCAGACCCCAGGGTCTGCTCAAGGGTGGAGAGTGGGAGGAGGGGAGAGGAGCAGAGAAAAATAACTACTGGGTACAAGGCTCAGTATCTGGGTCACAAAATAATCTGTACAACAAACCCCCATGACATGAGTTTACCTGTACAACAAACCTGCATGTGTACTTCCGAGCCTAAAATAAAAGCCTTTTTAAGAAAAAGAAACTTTATAGGCGGGCATGGTGGCTCACGCCTGTAATCCCAGCACTTTGGGAGGCCGAGGCTGGCAGATCACTTGAGGTCAGGAGTTGGAGACCAGCCTGGCCAACAGGGCAAAACCCCATCTCTACTAAAAATACAAAAAATAGCCAGGCGTAGTGGTGCATGCCTGTAATCCCAGCTGCTTGGGAGGCTGGGGAAGGAGAATTACTTGAACTAGGAGTCTGAGGTTGCAGTGAGCTGAGATTGTACCACTACACTCCAGCCTGGGTGACAGAGTGAGATTCCATCTCGAAAAAAAAAAAAAGACAGAAACTTTCCAATTATACACATACATAGGCACCCATGTGAGCATGCATGTACATACATGCAAAGTTTGCCAATAAATTATTTGCAGTGTAGTTATACCTAGGAAAAACTAACCCGCTCTTCCAATTTCTTCCTGATTGTACTTGCATTCCTTGTCCTCCTCTCTTCACCTGACTGTGCTGTTAGCTCAGGCCTCTTCAATCCTCTCTCCCTGTTTTATGGCTCTGCTCACTTCAGTGTGGCTTAGTAGGACTGAAGGAGGCCCTGGGGCAGGCAGAGCTGGGTATGCCAGCCCTGCAGGCTATGTCTTCAGCCAGATCATTTTGTCTCTGCTCCTCAGTTTACTCATCCATATGAAGAGCTAACATTTTCCAGGTGCTTACTCAGGCCCGGCATGTTACATATATTAGTTCATTTAATCCTCACAGTAACACTATGAGGTTGGTAAGTTGGCCCCATCTCACACATGCACACACTGAGGTACAGAAAAATTAAATCACCTGCCCAGGATAGATAACGATAGTAGCTCCTCTACTTATTCCATTCTTTTGGCTTCAGAGTCTGCCCTTTTAGCATTACACTATAATGCTTCTTTGGAGAAGGAAAAAAAAAAACCTCAAACTGAAGTCCACATATCTGTGTAACAGTACTCTTTTGTTGATCAGAGATAACATGGAGGTGGAGGCTGGACATGAAGAATGCCTGGCACATAGTAGGTAGCTGTCATCACACTCCTCTAATGAGCATCACCCTAAGCTTCCTCCGCACAAATCCAGTAACTCTGGCAAGTGCCTCTGCCTCCATAGCCCACAGGGATCTTAGTTTGAGCAGCTGTCTTCTTTCTGAACCATTGCTGGTCTCTCTCAGCCATTCTGCTCACTGCGCCACCTCCCCGACTCCATCTCGCCCTCCCTGCTCTCTTGATGTTTCTGGCATCAGCTCCCATTGTTCAGAACCCATCTCCTCTACCACCCAACTTGGTTCTCTCAGCCAGAGCATTTCTCTGGCCTCTTCATAGGTCTCCTGGCCTCTAGTTGCTCCCCCACACAAATTTGGCTGGCATGCTGTTGTCAGATTAATCATCCTGCATGTGACTGCTCGATCTTGGACCTTGATTTTTCTCTCTGGCAGTGTCCCCTGCCCAATACTCTGTTCTTGAGTCAAAATGGACTGGTTATAGAGTCTCCAAACACACCTTGAGTGTTACCTCTGCTGAGATGCCCTTCCTGGGCCAGTCTCCCACCTTAACATCAAGTTCCAACGCCAGCTCCTCCTGCAGCCTTCCCTGGGAGTCTCAACTGCACGTGGACTTCCTCTCCCTTGCATTTTGCACTGGGTATGTGTTGCGGGAGGCAGGGGATCAGCATTCATGGTCTTTTCCACCTCTATCTGATTTATAAGGTCTTACACAGGCTTGAGCCTCAATATTTGTTAAAAAAATATAAATGCATAAATGGGAAAAACTAAAGTCCAGAAAGATTCATTGACAAAATCAATAAATCAGTTAGTTGAGAGATATTACATTAAAATGCGGTTAGCCATATTGCCTGAGTTTAAGCTAACTCTCTAGCGTTTATTAGCTGGTGTGACCTGGGGCAAGTAACTTAACCTTTGTGTGCCTCAGTTTTCTCAGCAATAATGTGGGAATAATAATAGTACTTATCTCATAGGATGCTCATGAGGATTAAGTGAATTAATACATATAAAATGTTTGAAATGGTACTTGATACATTGTAAGCATTCAAATGTTAGCTAGTGTTGTTTTTTTATTAATGGCAGGATCGAAATTAGAATCAAGGACTCCTGACTTCCAGTTTAGTGCTCTTTCTCCCTGGCTCCATGTCGTGGTACTATGTAACTACCTGCCACGCAATGCTCTCTGTTTCCTCAGTGTCCTTACTATTGTTCAACTTCCCCACTCCATGCAAAAAAGATGCATGCACACAATATATTTGCATGTGTATATACATTCAAGTCAATGGGTAAATACTGCTTTTTCCATTTAAGGTAGTCTAAACTATGATTTAGACGCTATGTGGTCTTCAGTCAAAAAAAAAAAAAGAAAGAAAGAAAAGAAAGTAGGGGATCCTCTGTGACCCACAGTGCAGGATAAGCTTCTTCTATCTAAAAAATGAGGGAGGTATGGAGTCTTTCATATTTTCTCTAGCTCCAAGATAATTCCACTAGTAGTTTCTGAAAACCCACCATGGGAGGTTCAGAACTCACATGGACAAGAATGCTGATTTTTCTGGAGCCAGGCATAGCTAGGTTTAGATGTTGGCCTTCTCATTTATTAGCTCTGGGGTTTGGGGCAAGTTCTTTAACCTCTGATCCTGAGCCTGCATAGGGCTGCAGGGAGAATGGATGAACCAATCTGCAAAAGGCATTAAGCTCAGTGCTGGGCACCCCAGCAAACACTGCTGTTAGTTCTATTCCTTTGGGCTGAGTAGTGCTGGAACTCCCAGGGATTCAGTGCTGCTGAGGGCAAAAATGGGAAGCTCTGAAAGCCAGTTTGCCAAGACCATACCTTGTGAAGCCATTCTCTAGCTGTGGAAGGAGTATTTCCTCTCTTCCCTTGTGGTCCTTCCACTTTCTCCTGTTCTTTGTGCACTGACTCAACCAGAGTGTCTTTTCTTGGAGATACAATTCCCACAAAAGAGAAGAGAAAGAGTCTAGTTTTGGATCTCAGTTAATTTGGAAAGTGGCCTTTCTCACACTTAAAATCATGTGTCCCAGATGCATTTCCTAGTGGAAGAAACAAAGCTCATCTGTCCACCTTGTCAGTCTCTAGTGCACTTTTCAAGCTGACCCAACATGATGTTGAGAGGACAAGTGATCATGCCCACCTCCTACACCAGAAGCCTGAGACTGAATGGTTTGCCAGGAGACTCTGGGCTCCTTACTGTTAGTATCTCAGGGCCTCATCACTCAGTCCATGTTCTAAAACTCTGTAGACAATGACACTTTTCTAAATGCTCTCCATTTAATAGTAAGTTTAAAGCTTTGTTTTTAAATAAAACAAACCTCTATTTTTTAAAGCCTTTAAATTGATTCAAACCCTTCTAAAACAGAGTTAATTCCTAAACTTCACCCTCTGCCACCTACATGCCTTGGAAATACAACTGTCTTTAGATCTCATGTTGCAGATCCATTACTTTACATAACAGCATTCAATCAAATATTGGTTCTGTTATTTTCTGCACCAAGGCTGTTGATACTTTGTGCAGTGGAAGAGTTTCCAATGGAAAACTCTTTTCCTAACAGAGATTGTTATGGAAGACATGCACTCAGAACACCTCACTTTGTGTGGCTACATTCTCAAGAACTTCCCCGTGAAACACAATGGGGACTGCAGACAACCTCGCTGGGTCTTCTGGGGCCAGCCTCTCTGAGACACCTGCTCTTAGCCAAACCAAGAGGGAGGTTCCTGGCAGGGGAAAGGGTGACTTGGGCTGTCAGTAGGTGGCGCCCGTTCCCCAGCATTAGCCCTGACCCTAGCTCAGAGGTAGCTGGACATGTTCTTCCACGTATGGACTTCTAGAATGCAGGCCTCTTAGACCAGAAGTCTCATGTTACCTCTTGGGATGCTGTTGTCCTGAAACACCAAGTTATTCACAAAACTCTGCTACCCTACATTTTAGAAAGGAAGCAGGATATTACATATTATATTTTTAAAAGAAAACACATTCTCATCTGGGATGATCACCATGAAAATTTTAAATATGCCATTCCCCTTTATGAGGCATACATCACACCAGCACACCTTCCCGAATGCCACTGTCATTCTATCCTCAACAAAAAAGATTTCTCCACGTTTTTCAAAGAGAGGTTAGGATTCCTACAAGCTACATTCTAAAGAATAATCATTAAACTCATCTAGCTACCTTTGCAAATCCAATAATTGCTCACATAACCAATTCACAGATTCTCCCATAAGCTCCCACAACTTGTCTTGTGTTTAAAATACATCTTTTTTTTTTTTGATACGGAGTCGTGCACTGTCGCTTGGGCTAGAGTACAGTGGCACAATCTCAGCTCACTGCAACCTCTGCCTCCTGGGTTCAAGCAATTCTCCTGCCTCAGCCTCCCAAGTAACTGGGATTATAGGTGCCCACCACAATGCCCAGCTAATTTTTTGTATTTTTAGTAGAGACGGGGTTTCACCATATTGGTCGGGCTGGTCTTGAACTCCTGACCTCAGGTGATCCACCTGCCTTGGCCTCCCAAAGAGCTGGGATTACAGACATGAGCCACCGTGCCCAGCCACATCTTCATTTTTTGTGGGTCCTTAACTGGCTGACTTTATTGCAAGTCAACATATATTTTAGCAGCTCCTACTACTTACTAGGGACAGAGTAGTACAGTAGGTTCTTAAATAATGTTATTTCATTTAACATCATTTTGTGATAACATTGATGATAAAAACAAAATCAATTCCTGGCCACAGCCACTGTCAGTGTGGAGTAGGCATGTTCTCCATATGTCTATGTGGGTTTTCTCTGGGTACTCCGGTTTCCACCCACACCCCAAAATGTGCGTGCTAGGTGGATCAGCATGTCTAAAATGGTCCCAGTGCGAGTAAGTGTAGGTATGTATGTGAGTGTGCCCAGTGATGGGATGGCAGCCTGTGCAGGATTAGTTCCTGTCTTGCACCCTGAGCTTCTGGAACAGACTTCAACCATCTGCAACCCTGAACTGGAATAAGCAGGTAAATAATTATCTTACTTATTTTTATTAATCTTTTAAAAATGCATGCATAGCTCACATTTATTTCAGTGTTTAATATGAGAAGTGTCTTGGGTCTTTATTTAGAAGGTTTTGTGACCAGAAAACCATCCGAGGAAATTAACTCTTGTTTATATCCATTAACCTCTGGAAAAATTGGTTTTTGTATATGTTGTTTTGCTGAAAGTCACAGCATCTAAGAACCTATTGACAATGCTAAGTGAGGACTTGCTGTCCCTTCAAAGAGATTAATCTAGTTGAAAGATGAGGATGCTTGAGCAGGGCATTTAGAATAAAGAAAAGATGGTCTTTAATATCATATTGGTTAAGAAAAGAAGAATGTATTCAGTGCCTTTCAACTGCAAGGTTAAGCTCAAAACATTTTCTTGCATACTTTAAGTACGGGTCTTTATGTCAGAAATGAGACACAGATCAGGTCTCTTGTACTTAGCCTGTGACCCAAGAGGCTCTCACCAATCCTTAGCACAGCCTTTCCTTACCCATGCAGTGGCTTCTCAGTGGAATCTTCTAGGCAGTTTTTACAGTACTGATGCCTATCCTAGAGATTCCGAATTTAATCCCTGTGGGATGCAGCCCCCACACACATGTCCCCAAGACATTCGTCTTGCAGCCACACTTGAGAACCACTGCTTCAAAGGCATTTGTAATTGGTGTGTCTTTAGGAAGCAGATGTCTTTTTAAAAATATATATCCAAAGAAGACATAAAATCCCTGTGAAATAACAATGGCACAAAATGTTAAAGTGAGTATAAAACATTTTAGATTACCTATTGCTTAAGATTATTCATGCTTTTAAATGATACCTGTTTTCATTAGTCACAGGTTCTAAATGCATCTTTTTTAAAAAATCAGCAGGTTGAGTCACACAGAGGTGGTCTACAGAAAAAAATTAAGAGAAAGAAAATGAGCAGGCATTATTTCAAGTCCCTACTATGTGAAACATCCATGAAGCTCAGAATTTATTTATTGTTCATTTTGTCTGGGACCTAAAGAATTCAAACCATGGAGACTGAATGAAGCAGAGTATGTAAAAAAAGTACTTTGTAAAATCTAAGCTGCCGAGCAGATGGACGTTATTATCAATAACCCCCATCAGCCTTACTCAAATCAAGGGAATTGTTTCTTGTATGACTGATGAACAATAATATTAAAATAGCACATCTACACAGGAAAATCTCTGTGAAGTTATACTTAGAAAAACCTGAACATGTGTATAATGTGAGAAAAGTAACTAGAAAATTATAGAAACTGAGGAATGTCAAAATAAGTTATTTCAACAGCTGGGAAAGAAGGAAGGAAAGAAGGAAGGAAAGCACTCTGCTTTAAAACGCATGCTTTGAACAAATGTATTGGTATTCTTGGGAGCCAGGGTACTAGCTGTAGGAGAAGCTGTGGCTGGAGGGCGGTTACAGTGATGGAAAGTGGGGAGGTAAGGAAGAGTTCTCTGGTGTTGGAGTGGAATTCTAGAAACCAGGATGAACCCACAAATTTAAAGAAATGTCTATCTCCCAGTTCTGTTCACTGAAAGCACCTAGAATCAATGACATCTCAGTAGTTGTGGGCACACCTAAGGCCCAGAGTTTTGTTTCTGAATACAACCCCCACTAAAAGGAAGCAGAGCCCCTTGGGCAAATGGCTGATTCCAGGGCTAGGGCAGGGAAAGCACAAAGTGAACTGTAAGCAGCTTGTGACAGAAAGTAAACCCTCCAAAATATAAGGAGCAGTGTCAAAATAACACAGGAGCCAGCTTGAAAGGGCTCCCACTGACCAATTATGGGAATTTTAGCATCAAAATAACAATAAGAAGTTATAAAACATTGGCAGCAAAAAGAGTCCAGATGTCCACAGAGATAAAAAAGTATATATAAATAAGTAAATAAAGGAGAAGAGATACCTCTTTTTACAGTGAAATGCTAACAAACATAGAAGAAATATTCATTTTTAAGAATCACAAACTTGCAGCCTCTGCAGTAATAGCAAATTAAGATGACAATCTTCAATAGATGCTGAAACTACTAGGTGAAAGTTTGTTGGTGAACACAATATTTTCGGAGCCTCAAAACATCTCCCCACAGATTACTTGCTGATTGCAAAGGGGAGAAGTTCCCGTACAGTGGGTTCATCAGAGTGACATCATGTGCCTCCCGGAGTGAGCTGCTGAGGACATAACAGTACTTACATGGTATTCCTGCCAAAAATGCATAACCTGAATCTAATCATAAGGAAACGATCAAGCAAACTCAATTAGAGGGGCATTCTATAAAACAGCTGGCTGGTACTCTTCAAAAATGTCAACGTCATGAAAGACATGAGGCACCATTCTAGGATAAAGGAGACTAAATAGACATGACAACACAATGAAATGGGTGATCTGGGCTGGATTCCGAATCAGGAAAAAAATCACAAAATTGAATATTAACTGTATATTAGGTAATGGTATTGTATTGATCCTGAATTTGATCATCGTATCGTGATTATGTTAGAAAATATCACTGTGCTTAGGGGCAACGTACTAAAGTTTTATGGTCATTATATCCATAGCTCCCTCTCAAATGATTCAGATGGGGGAGCAGGAAGAAACAGAACCCAAATGTGGCAAAATGCTAACAACTGGTGAAGCTGAGAGAATGTATGAGGAAGTTCATTATTCTATTCTTGTAATTTTTCTGAGAACTTGACGTTTTTCTAGGAAATGTTTTTAAAATTTTTTAAATGATGTTTTAAAATTTATTATGTAATTCATTTTGGTAAAATTCAAATATTGAAACTTTTTTTAGAAACAGATTGTTCCTCTGTCACCAAGGCTGGAATACAGTGGCATGATCATAGCTCACTGTCACCTCAAACTCCTGGGCTTAAGCAATTCTCTTGCCCCACCCTCCTAAGTAGCTAGGACTACAGGTGTTCGCCACCACACCTGGCTAACTTTGTTTTGGGAGGTAGAGACAGGGTCTCGCTATGTTTTCCAGGATGGTTTTGGACTCTGTCCTCAAGCTATCCTCCCACCTCATTTTCCCGCTAGTACCTCTTAAAATGTTATCAGAAAATATCTACCCCAATAATGTTATTGAAGTCTACTTGATCGGTTATATGAGTAAACTAATATTAATGCATGATTTAGAACCAGAATTCCAATCTGGCTATGCATGACTCACAGATTTGTTTTGTTTGGCCTATAGAATTGGTCCTTACAGTAGGTTAGTGGGTGTGGGTATGTGTGGGTGGGTGTGTGTGTGTATGTGTGTGTGTGTGCATAAGAGTCAAATTAGTTGCTAAGTAAGAAACATAAAAATCATGATTTTTAGCTCCTTTTAAAAATCAAAAGCTGGCAGCCTTTGACTTCCCAATGGTCTCATCTCAGTCACAGCTACCCTGCTTTTGACATGTCATGTTTTTTATAGGTCACCAAATTCCCCTCCATTCTGAATGTCTCCCTGACCTTGGATGTTTCACTCACTCCAGTTGCCTGCCTAGCCCCTAAAAGAATCTGAGCTTGTGAGCTGACTTTTAGATAATAAAGAATACAGAGGAAAGTGAGACCATCACCTCTGGAAGGGAGTTGAGAAGGAGGTGGGGCTGAAAAGTCATCTTCAGTTCACCATGCCTCAAACTGAACTCTTAATTTCCCCTTCCTGACCCATCCTCACTTTATTGCCAAGCCAGAAACCTAGGGATTTATCCTGGACATCTCTCTCTCTTACATCTATCAAATCTATTTCTAAATTCTGTAGATTTTACTTTTTAAATATTCTCAAATCTGTCTATTTATCTCTGTTTGCAACACAAAACCCATCATTATCACCAACATTACCAATACCACCATTGCCACCTATACCATCACCATGATTGCTATTGCCACCAGCACTACTTCCGTCATCATCACTACCACTACCTCCACTATCACCACCAGCACCACCAGAACCATCACCATCATCATCACTACTGTTAGTTTCAGCACCATCACACACTATTCCAAGCACCCACCATCAGATTATGTCTAAGAAGGCTTCCTAAGCGGTGCATCCATATTCATTCTGGTCTCTCTTCAATCTGATCACTACATTGAAGGCAGAATGACTTCTTTCAAAATGCAAGTTTTGAAAGTCTGTCTCTTGCTTGAACATTTTTCACTGGCTCCCACAGCTCTCGAGATACAAGGAACATTGCTTGAAAAGGCCTGCAAGTCTCTGCTTGGTCTAGACCCCAGCCATCTCTGCAGCCTTATTTCCTACCTTTCCCTACTCTGCTTTTCTTTTCCAGTCATCTGTTAGTCTTTAAGTCCCCAATACTCAGCATAGTCTCTCCTTTTTACAAATCTCAGGTGCCTAGAATTGGATTAATCATAATCCATGGTTTACATAATGCTATTAAATTAGCCAATGCATGGCCCTCTTTATTTATATAACTAAAATAAGACAATGAACATTTCCGAACTCCCCAGCCACCCACCCAGTATCTAGAACATTACCAATAATTTATATGTCCCTTTGTGAACCCCCCATTTTTCTCTGCCACCCCTTCTCCAAGGGTAACTACCTAACTACCATCCCTGCATTTTATGTTTATTTTTATTGGACGTTTTGTTTTGTTTTACACAGAGTCTCACTGTCCAAGCTGCAGTGCAGTGGCTCAGTCTTGTCACAGTACAGCCTCTACCTCCCGGGTTCAAGTGATTCTCGTGCCTGAGCCTCCCAAGTAGCTGGGACTACAGGGGTGCACCATCACACCCAGTTAATTTTTGTATTTTTAGTAGACATGGGATTTTGACATGTTGGCCACACTGGTCTTGAACTCCTGACCTCAGGTGATTTGCCTGCCTTGGCCTCCCAAAGTGCTGTTTTATTTTATTACATATATTTATATATGTAAACAACATATTGTTCCATTTTCCTTGCTTTTAAACTTCATAAGAAGAGTATTATTCTATGTGTAGTCTCCAGAACTTGCTTTTTCCCACCCAATGTTATATTGTCCATATTCATCCACATTGCTGTGTGTAGCAGGGATTCATTCACTTACACTGCTGTGTAATAGTCCATTATGTGAATGCCTTCCTGCCTGCAATGTTGTCTTCTAAGCCTACTTAACTCCTATTTACCTCTCAGATCTCAGCTCATGTGTCATTTCCTCAGGAGATATTTCCTGACCTTCATAACTAGGTCAGACCCCCTTATTTATTATAGGCCTTCAAAGCACCATGTAGGTCTCCTCTGTGGTCATTACCACCATAGCCACCTCACATTTGCATGATTGTATGATTGGGACCTGTCTCCTCCACTTGACTGGAAGCTCCTTAAGGGCAGCACCATATCTATGTTTCATTGCTATTAAAGTCTCAGCCTTTAGCACATCATAGGGGCTCAGCAGAAGTTGTTTTTGAGTGAATCATGAAAAGTAGCATTTATCTCCACTATTCAGTACATGTAACTAAACACGTTAAAAAATAAGGAACTGTGAAACCACTCTCTCTGCATGACTTTCTTATATTTTTAGCACCATCATCATTCTTTCATTTACTCAGCCTCAAAAATTTGGTATTAGGTCTTTTCTTGTCTTTTCTTGACCCTTCACATCTGATCATTTGCTCACTTTTGTTAGTTCTTCTTTGAAAATGGTGCTTATCTCAATACACCATCTCAACCCTATGTGACTCCTGCACACATAACTCATATTTAGAAGAGCTGCACTTTATATTCCCTAAACTGTGCCTCATAGTTTCCCATCACCTTATTTTTATTTATGGTGTGCCCTCTTCTGAAAATGTGGCTAGGTAAAGCTGGGTGTTTTTATTTTAAAGATCACTTCATAGTGATGCTGAGAGCTTAGGATGCTGACTTTTCCTATAGACAGAGGATGTGGAGTCATGATTGTTGCCACTTATTTTTAGTGTCATCTTAGATAAGTCACTTAATTTCTTTCAACCTCAGTATTTTCATCAGTAAAATGGGATTAATAATAACATATGCCCTAGACACCTCACAGGATTGTTTTTGAGAACCATATGAGATATAACAGGTGAAAAGGTCTTTGTCAACAATAAGAGAAAATACACATTGCTTATATTATGGTAGTTATTATTATGATTTGTATTCTTCCTTGAGGATTTCAAACTCTTTCTCCTCCTTTTGCACATAAGTTTGGCAGCAGATTCATATTCTGAAATATCTTCTCATAAAGAGACTGAGGTCAATCTGAACACATAGTCCAGGATTCAAATAAATCACTAAGAAAAATGCAAGGAAGCGGGAAGCCTGCCAGTGACTCAGCAAGCACCATTTTCTGTAAATCACTTGATTTGCTTTGTACCATTTTCTGTAAGTCATTTTATTTGTTTTGGCTCTGAGCGATTTGTTTCAAGTTTCTAAAAATAAAATAATAACTTTGATCGTCATTTTCTCTTACCTTGCTTTAAAAACTAAAAGTTGTACCCCTACAACCTTAGGTAGTATCTCTATGTGCTGAATGGCAGTTAACATTTATTGAGAACTTTCTGTGTTCTGGATAATATGTCAAATACTTTCATTTAACCCTCAACAACAGCCTAATGCTGTAGGTACTATTTTTGTCCACAGCTAATTGCTGAGACCACAGAATCACTCAGAAATTAAATAATTTGTCCAGGCCACACAACTGGTAAGTCCTCAAACTGGGACCTCAACCCAACTGATATGTCTATAAAGCCCATAGCTGCATCCCCACTCTCTACCCTTGAATGCATCAGTGTGAGTTTTCCAATCTGCAAATACAATCATATTTTTCCTCCTGTATGTTTTACATTTGAGGCTAGCACAGGACTTATTCTGGGGCTGTTTATGTGTTCTTGACAAAGGACAAGTTCTCCTTCAAACCATTTAAAAAGGGTAGAATACTCCTTAATGTGGTGACTGGAATCCTGAAAAATGTGCTAAGGTATAATGTTTGGGCAAACCTGAAAGAAATATAAGTTTTTGGAATAACATACCGTTAGCTTTAAATCAGCATTTGTGACAGCCTTCAGAGCCCACTAAAATTTTTCACTAAGCCCACTTCCCTCAAAACCATCCCTACTTCACCTTCTAATTGCTCCCTGTTCTCCTACGATTCTTCCCTTTCTTGCAAAATAGCCACGTTTCTACTAATAACCTCCAGGATGCCTTTCCTACTTTCTCATAACCTTCACTAGCACTGGAACCAGACAAGGTACACTTGAGATTCACTGTCACCTAGCACTTGAGCCAAAATCAACTCCCTTTTTTTTTTTTGAGATAAATGTCATGTTTGTTTTTATTTTTTTCATGTATCAAAGTAATTTTGTTCATGATGTGAAGCTTGAGAAATAAATAACAAAAAGATACATGGAATCAACCTAAATGTCCATCAATGATAGACTGGATAAAGAAAATGTGGTATATATACACCGTGGAATACTATGCAGCCATTAAAAAAGAACAAGATCATATCCTTTGCAGGGTCATTGATGGTGCTGGAGGCCACTGTCCTTAGCCAACAAATACAGGAACAAAAAACCAAAAACCACATATTCTTACTTATAAGTGGCAACTAAATGATGAGAACACATGCACACATACAGGGGAATAACACATACTGGGGCCTACCAGAGGGCGGAGGGTGGAGGAGGGAGAGGATCAGGAAAAACAACTAATGAGTACCAGGCTTAATGCCTGGATGACAAATAATCTGTACAGCAAACCCCCGTGATACAAGTTTACCTACGTAACAAACCTGCCCTTGTACCTCTGACCTTAAGATCAAAGTTAAAAAAAAAAAAAGAATAAAAAGATGCCCTAGACATAGGGGCTATGTGTCAGTTACCTGTGTCCATGGAGCTTAACAGAGGGCCCAGCACTTGCAGAACCTCCTTAATGTTTCTAAGGAGTGAATTTGTTACAGACTCGTGAGCATTCGTTGCCAATGTTCTCCATTGCGGCTGTGCTTTCGGGGATGAGGACATTGTCTACCTGTCGGAAACACTTGCTGGGCACTTGTGGGATACAGAACACTCAAGCACATGCAATGAGTAGAGTCTAGGCTCACAGTGGCCCTTGGCACCTGTTTGTTGAATCCTATGTCAGAGGAAGAGGATCATGCGAAGCCTACCGTCTAGTTGGTAGCAGACTCCACCACACATATCCTAATCCCCAGAATATGTGAACATGTTACTTTACATGGCAAAAGGGATTTTGCAGATGTGACTAAGTTAAGGATCTTGAGGTAGGTGATTATCTTGGATTACGCAGGCAGGCCCAATGTAATCATGGTCCTTATAAGAGGGAGACAGGAGGAGTTATAGTCAGAGGAGAATTCAATGTGATGATGAAAGCAAAGATTGGATTGCTGCACACTGAAGATGCAGGTAGGGACCACAAGCCAAGGAATACAGGAGGCCACTAAAAGCTGAAAAGGGCAAGGAAATGATTCTCCCCTCAAAGCCTCCAGAAGGGAACAGCCCTGCTGACACCTTGATTTTAACCCTGTGAAACTTGGTTTCAGGCTTCTGGCATCCATAACGATGAGAATGAATTTGTGTTATTTTACATCACTGTTTGTGGTAATTTGCTACAGCAGCCATAGGAAACTAACACATCTTCTCTAATGCTCGGGTCATGTCAATCTCCCCTTCTCTGAATTTCAGTTGACTTTGAAGATACAACATAGCATTCCAAACTCCACAAAGTCTGTTTCCTCATTCTAGTATAAGCCCCTTAGGGCATAGACTTTCCCTGTGCTTGTTTGGTGTCTCAGTGGGGACAATGTTTAACTTGAAGCCAGCTAGGTGAAAGGGTTAGCAGGTACTTGTTGGAAGGAAGTAAATCCTCAGTTCAAGACTCAGTTATACAACCGAACATGGTGGTACATACCTGCAGTCCCAGCTACTCAGGAGGCTGAGAAAGGAGGAAGCCTTGAGGCCAGGAGTTTGAGACCAGCTTGGGCAACACAGGACAGCCCCCATCTCAAAAAAATTTTTTTAAGGCTCAGTTATATGAAGAGGAGGGAGATATCCTTTGATCTCACAATTATTGCATGTCATTAAAAATAAAGTCTGTTCACTATTCACAATAGCAAAGACATGGAATCAACCTAAATGCCCATTGATGATAGACTGGATAAAGAAAATGTGGTACACATACACCATGGAACACTATACAGCCATAAAAAGGAATGACATCATGTCCTTTGCTGGGACACGGATGGAGCTGGAAACCATTATCCTCAGCAAACTAACAAAAGAGCAGAAAACCAAACATCACCTGTTCTCACTTATAAGGAGGAGCTGAATGATAAGAACACATGTACACACCGGGGGGAACAACACACACTGGTGCCTGTTGGTGGGGGGGTGGGGAGCTACAGCCTCAGAAAGAATAGTTAATGGATGCTGGGCTTAATACCTAGGTAATGGGCTGATCTGTACATCAAACCACCACAGCACACATTTACCTATGTAACAAACCTGCACATCCTGCACATGTACCCCAGAACTTAAAATAAAATTTCAAGAAGAAAATAGTCTGTTGAAGAAATATATATACAACCATGTTCACAGTAGCATCATTCACAACAGTGAAAAAGGTAGAAACAACCTAAATGTCCATCAGTGGATAAACGGATAAACAAAAATTATATATATACAATGGAATATTATTCAGCCGTAAAAAGCAAGGAAATGCTGACACATGCTACAACATGGATACATCTTGAAGACATTACGGTAAGTGAAATAGCCGAGTCACAAAAAGATACTGTATGATTCCACTTTTATGAAGTATCTGCAATAGTAAAATTCATAGAGACAGAAAGTGAAGTAGTGGTTACCAGGGGGAGGGAGGAATGGGTTTTTTTTTTTTTTTTCAGTTAGGTACGGAGTTCTGGTTTAAGGATGATGAAAAATTCTAGAGATGGATGGTGGTAATGATGGCACAACCAATGTGAATGTTCTTAGTGACATGGAACTACACACCAAAAAGTAGTTATAATGGTAAATTTTATCTTATATGTATTTTATCATAATAAAAAATGGAATCTATGGCAACAGTAAGGACAAAAAATAAGAGAGAACTGGAAACACAGGCTGGCAGTGCCTGCAGAGGAGAAAGGTTTGGGGCTGGGTTTGGAAGAGCAAGTACATAGGGACTGGCTTAGGCATGGAGCATCTTGGCTGTGGGCTTGCCTGTCCTCTCAGGCCAGCAACGTTTTCCCTTCTTGCCACCAATGGATAAAGTGATTCCTTTAACAACAACAAATATGTATTGAGTTCCCTGTGCTGACACTGGGGGTACAGCATAGAGCAAGACATACAGAGTCACATGAGGGGAGACAGACATGAAACAAAGTCTCACAAATGGAGGTTACAATGTGATCTGTGTTAAGGAGGTTAGATGAAAAAGTGGCACAGGAGCTGACAGTAAGATTAACTGAGAGTTAGTGATGGAGTGGGTGTGGAGGTGAGAAGGAGGAGTGTCCAGTGTCCCAGGCAGAGTGAACAGTAGGTTTCAAGGATCCGAACGAAAAGGCCAGAGCAGTGAGACTGAGAGAGCAGAGGGAGGTGGGGGATTTTGGGGAGGTGGGTATGGGCAGAGGACAGATGTCAGGATGTAGGGCCGTATTCTCCTCAAAGCAAAGAGGAATCATTAGAGTAGAAGAGGAAGGAGAGGAGGGTGGGATGCTGTGATCCAGTTTGAGCTTTGGAAGAGGTATCAAGAGAAATTCGGGAGGTAAGTTAGGAGGCTTCTGCAGTAGTCCAGGTGAGGTGGGGTGGAAGGGGCACTAGGGAAGTTCTGGAGCAGGAGAGGAGACTAGACAGATTCAAGTGGGATACAGGAAGTAAAAAGACAGGATGAATTGAAATGAATTGGGTAGGAAGCATGAGAGAGAAGGAGGGGTCACCAACAACTCTGAGCTTTCTGCTTTGTGAAGCTGGCCAGAGAGGACCTTCAGACCCACTGAATAAAGGCCAATTAGTGTCACCACACCACACAACTCCAGGGGGCACCATCCACTTTGCAGCCAATGGGACTGGTGCCCCTGAAATTCGCACAAGCAACAGCCTGTGTGGCACGAGCAGTAGCACGTCAGGCGAGAAGTGTCTCCCTGGACGCGGACCTAACTTCCTCCTGCATGTCACTCCTCAAGGTGCGTCTGAAGGCTGTGATCACTGACTGGTATACTACTGGAAGCCCAGTGGAATCAAGTTTCTCATGTTGAGCTGTCCAAGTTAATCCCGCTGAAATTGCATCAAGAACCTGGGCCTTCAGAAGGATCTTGGGTAAAAGGAAAATAGGAAGGCAAAAGCCTCGACGTGCATGTGACTCATGCTGAAGGCATGTTCCCAGGTTTTCACTCTCCCACTCCTCACTGTTATTGGGGCTTGCAGAACCCAGCACATAGGGTCTTCTGGTCATGTGGCCCACTGATGGAAAAGACCTGGATGCTGCTACCCCCAGGGATCCAGTGCCGGTAAGTCATGTCCTGTTAGAATCTGCCCCAAGACCTGCCACTGACTCATCCCTTGCAGCTTGAGAGGGCAGGACCAAGAGAACAACGTTCTCTCCACAATTCCTCTACAGGAGACTCCAAGGCAGCTTGGATTATGCTGTGACCCCTAACGAAGAGAGCTTGGTCACAGCTCCACCTGAGGTTCCAATTGAATGAAACCAGAAACCATTCAGTCCACTAACCAGCAGCAGATAGAGGTTTTCATGCCTCAGAGAGTCAGAAAAACAAGGAGTACTAAGTGGAATCCATGGATCCTCAACACCTCATTCTGCCCCCACCTTCTCACGAGAGGGGACAGGTAAAATGTGGCTCTGCCATAAACCAAGATCCTGTGACAGATCAACCCCTCCATAAAGCGGAAACCTAGAGGAGCCAAGCCCTGGATCCCAAGAAAGACAAAGCTCCTGACTTCTGAACCCAAGCATGATTATGTATGTTAAGAAGCAAGGAAGTCGCCCTGAAGCCAGACAGCCAGGGCTGGATCTTGCTCTGCCTGTCTACAGCTTGTGACCTTGGATGAGTTTCCTTTTTTTCTTTTTTTTTTTTTTTTGAGACGGAGTCTTGCTCTTGTTGCCCAGGCTGGAGTGCACTGGCACGACTCCGCTCACTGCAACCTCCACCTCCTAGGTTCAAACAATTCTAATTCTCCTGCCTCAGCCTCCCGAGTGGGATTACAGGTGTGCGCCACCACGCCCAGCTAATTTTTGTATTTTTAGTAGAGACAGGCTTTCACCATGTTGGCCAGGCTGATCTCAAACTCCTGACCTCAGGTGACCCGCCTGCCTGGGCTTCCAAAAGTGCTGAGATTACAGGTGAGAGCCACCACACCCTCCCTGGATGAGTTTCTTAAGCTTTCTGTGCCTCAGTTATTCCCTCTGTAAAACAGGGATGGTCATAATCTCTACCACACCAGGCGTTGTGAGAACTGAAAGCATTAAGGCACATGCAGCATTTAGATCAGTACCTGGCACATGGCAAGCATGTAATAAATGTTCACTGTTATTACTATTAGAACAGGAGCGTGACGTGGCTCCCAGGCCAAAGACGGCCGGCTGACAGGGTGCCGTTCACTAACTGCTTCTCACAAGCTCCAGCAACCACAGCTGTTGAGGTGCGTGTAAGGGCACCAACAGCATTTGTTACAAAAAGTTTAGGATGATGAATAAGAATTTCTCAAATCTTGCATGCTTGCAAGTGTAAGGCTATCGTTTTACACTTAAAGAAATAGCCTAGACCTTTTTCAATCTACCAATATACTGCCTACTTGGGCAGCTGTGTGAGATGGAAAAATTTTCTACCTCTGTGGGCCTCCATTTCCTTGAACCAAAAGTTCTCTGAAGCCCACTCCCGCCATAACATTCTATGAGTCCATGACCCCCAGGCCTGCATGTAACCAGCCAGGGGGAAACCTTGCATGTGTGTGTGCAGTGCCTTTTTTCCTCATTCATACTCTCAGACTTTTCTCTGTTAGCTTGTTTCCAATAATTAATGTTTTAATTTTGACATCAGGGTAATTCTCCAAATTTACAAATATTAACAACTAAAAAAAGATACCTCTGAATGGTAAAATGCCTCCCAATGGTATTTCAAATGCCTTACCATTTGCCCTAGAAGTAGGTGGTATCTGGGGGTCTATAACAAAACCACCATAATCCCATCTACCTCACCCTCACTGGAGAAGTCAATAGGCTAGAAAGCATTTATCAGCAAGAGTGTGCTACACACCGTGCCAAGGACAGCACAACCCCACCTTCTATCTCTGTAGGTTCTATAACAAAGGTTCACAGCATTCCGGGATGAAAGAGAACTTTAAAATTCATCTAGTGTGCCCACCCACCTGATATGTGAACCTCCTGCAGGATATCTGTGCCAGTAGCATCTAGCCAGTGTTTAAACACCTCTAGTAATGGGGAACTCACAATCTTTATAACATATGAATACTGTCATTTCTTCAAGTGACCAGGCCTACATCTGGTGCTGGTCATACAATGGTGAATTAGACTGAAACAGTTCGTGCCTTCAGAAAGCTTCTAGTCTAGATGGGGATACAGGGAAATAAGTGAATGCAGTCTGATATTAGGTTATGTTAGTGTATCAATTAATTTCAATTAAACTTTGTATTTTTCTCTCCCATATTTCCTTGAACGGGACCCTTCCCCCAAGTAAGCTGGAGGTTTTCACATATCCTTAATGAAAATTAATGCTTTCCATCAGGAATGCAAACACAGAAATGGCCAAAACTTAGTTTTATGAAATTCAATGTAGACTCCCAAAACCCGTATCAGAAATGATGGTTATCAAAGCCAAATCCTTTTTGTTTTGTGATGTTTGGATTTTGCCAATAAGAAGGAAAGAAAATTCAAGAAGCAGGGCTCACAAGACAGCAAAATGTAGACAAATGTTTCCCATACTTTAGTGCACATTTGAGTCACCTGGAAGGCCAGTTAAAACACAGATTTCTGGTACCCATCCAGAGTTTCTGATTCAGTAGGTCTGGCATAGGACTTACAAGTTGGCACTGTTAAAAGTTTTCCAGGTATTGTTGAGGCTGTTGGTCCAGGACCACACTTTGAAAACTATTGGTGCAGTGTTTAGGCCTTGACAGTTAATTGAAAAGAGAAAGAGCCAGTCAGTCAAAGAGTTAAACAACATCCACTTACGTGGAGAAGATTAAGGGAGGTGGAGGTGAAGGTTCAGGTGAAGATGAAGGATGAGGTGCAAATGAAGAGAGGTGGAGATGAAGGTTGATATGGAGATGAAGAGAGGTGGAGATGAAGGGTGGATGGAGATGAAGAGAGGGAGAGATAAAGGTTGGACGGAGATGAAGAGAGGGGGAGATGAAGGTTGGACGGAGATGAAGAGAGGTGGAGATGAAGGTTGAGATCAACATGAAGAGAGGTGGAGATGAAGGTTGATATGAACATGAAGAGAGGTGGAGATGAAGGTTGATATGAAGATGAAGAGAGGTGGAGATGAAGGTTGGACGGAGATGAAGAGACATGGAGATGAAGGTTGGAGCAGAGATGAAGAGAGGTGGAGATGAAGGTTGGACGGAGATGAAGAGAGGTGAAGATGAAGGTTGAGATGAACATGAAGAGAGGTGGAGATGAAGGTTGATATGAACATGAAGAGAGGTGGAGATGAAGGTTGATATGAAGATGAAGAGAGGTGGGGATGAAGGTTGGATGGAGATGAAGAGAGGGAGGAGATGAAGGTTGGATGGAGATGCAGAGAGGTGGAGATGAAGGTTGGACGGAGATGAAGAGAGGTGGAGATGAAGGTTGGAAGGAGATGAAGAGAGGTGGAGATGAAGGTTGATATGAAGATGAAGAGAGGTGGAAATGAAGGTTGATATGAAGATGAAGAGAGGTGGGGATGAAAGTTGGATGGAGATGAAGAGAGGGAGAGATGAAGGTTGGACGGAGATGAAGAGAGGGGGAGATGAAGGTTGGACGGAGATGAAGAGAGGTGGAGATGAAGGTTGGACGGAGATGAAGAGAGGTCGAGATTAAGGTTGGATGGAGATGAAGAGGGGGGAGATGAAGGTTGGACGGAGATGAAGAGAGGTGGAGATGAAGGTTGGACGGAGATGAAGAGAGGTGGAGATGAAGGTTGGACGGAGATGATGAGACGTGGAGATGAAGGTTGGACGGAGATGAAGAGAGGTGGAGATGAAGGTTGGACGGAGATGAAGAGACGTGGAGATGAAGGTTAGACGGAGATGAAGAGAGGGGGAGATGAAGGTTGGATGGAGATGAAGAGAGGGGAGATGAAGGTTGGATGGAGATGAAGAGAGGTGGAGATGAAGGTTGGACGGAGATGAAGAGAGGGGAGATGAAGGTTGGATGGAGATGAAGAGAGGTGGAGATGAAGGTTGGATGGAGATGAAGAGAGGTGGAGATGAAGGTTGGACGGAGATGAAGAGAGGGGTGGAGATGAAGGTTGGACGGAGATGAAGAGAGGTGGAGATGAAGGTTGGACGGAGATGAAGAGAGGTGGAGATGAAGGTTGGACGGAGATGAAGAGAGGTGGAGATGAAGGTTGGACGGAGATGAAGAGACGTGGAGATGAAGGTTGGACGGAGATGAAGAGAGGGGAGATGAAGGTTGGACGGAGATGAAGAGAGGTGGAGATGAAGGTTGATATGAACATGAAGAGAGGTGGAGATGAAGGTTGATATGAAGATGAAGAGAGGTGGAGATGAAGGTTGATATGAAGATGAAGAGAGGTGGGGATGAAGGTTGGATGGAGATGAAGAGAGGGAGAGATGAAGGTTGGATGGAGATGCAGAGAGGTGGAGATGAAGGTTGGACGGAGATGAAGAGAGGTGGAGATGAAGGTTGGACGGAGATGAAGAGAGGTGGAGATGAAGGTTGATATGAAGATGAAGAGAGGTGGAAATGAAGGTTGATATGAAGATGAAGAGAGGTGGGGATGAAGGTTGGATGGAGATGAAGAGAGGGAGAGATGAAGGTTGGATGGAGATGCAGAGAGGTGGAGATGAAGGTTGGACGGAGATGAAGAGAGGGAGATGAAGGTTGGATGGAGATGAAGAGAGGGGGAGATGAAGGTTGGACGGACATGAAGAGAGGTGGAGATGAAGGTTGGACGGAGATGAAGAGAGGGGGGAGATGAAGGTTGGATGGAGATGAAGAGAGGGGAGATGAAGGTTGGATGGAGATGAAGAGAGGTGGAGATGAAGGTTTGACGGAGATAAGAAGAGGGGGAGATGAAGGTTGGATGGAGATGAAGAGAAGGGGAGATGAAGGTTGGATGGAGATGAAGAGAGGTGGAGATGAAGGTTGGACGGGAGATAGGGGGGGAGGAAGAGGGGGGGAAGGGGATGGTGATAAGAAGAAGAGAGAGGTGGAGATGAAGGTTGATATGAAGATGAAGAGAGGTGGGGATGAAAGTTGGATGGAGATGAAGAGAGGGAGAGATGAAGGTTGGATGGAGATGCAGAGAGCTGGAGATGAAGGTTGGACGGAGATGAAGAGAGGGGGAGATGAAGGTTGGACGGAGATGAAGAGAGGTGGAGATGAAGGTTGGACGGAGATGAAGAGAGGGGAGATGAAGGTTGGACGGAGATGAAGAGAGGTGGAGATGAAGGTTGGACGGAGATGATGAGACGTGGAGATGAAGGTTGGATGGAGATGAAGAAAGGTGGAGATGAAGGTTGGACGGAGATGAAGAGAGGTGGAGATGAAGGTTTGATTCAGATGAAGAGACGTAGAGATGAAGGTTGGACGGAGATGAAGAGAGGGGGAGATGAAGGTTGGACGGAGATGAAGAGAGGTGGAGATGAAGGTTGGACGGAGATGAAGAGAGGTGGAGATGAAGGTTGGATGGAGATGAAGAGAGGTGGAGATGAAGGTTGGATGGAGATGAAGAGAGGTGGAGATGAAGGTTGGACGGAGATGAAGAGAGGTGGAGATGAAGGTTGGACGGAGATGAAGAGAGGTGGAGATGAAGGTTGGACGGGAGATGAAGAGAGGTGGAGATGAAGGTTGGAGGGAGATGAAGAGACGTGGGAGATGAAGGTTAGACGGAGATGAAGAGAGGGGGAGATGAAGGTTGGATGGAGATGAAGAGAGGGGGAGATGAAGGTTGGACGGAGATGAAGAGAGGTGGAGATGAAGGTTGGACGGAGATGAAGAGAGGGGGAGATGAAGGTTGGACGGAGATGAAGAGAGGTGGAGATGAAGGTTGGACGGAGATGAAGAGAGGTGGAGATGAAGGTTGGACGGAGATGAAGAGAGGTGGAGATGAAGGTTGGACGGAGTTGAAGAGAGGTGGAGATGAAGGTTAGGACGGAGATGAAGAGAGGTGGAGATGAAGGTTGGACGGAGATGCAAGAGAGGTGGAGATGAAGGTTGGACGGAGATGAAGAGAGGTGGAGATGAAGGTTGATATGGAGATGAGAGAGAGGTGGAGATGAAGGTTGGAGATGAGAGATGAAGAGAGGTGGAGATGAAGGTTGAGATCCAGGAGATGAAGAGAGGTGGGAGATGAAGGTTGAGATGGAGATGAAGAGAGGGTGGAGATGAAGGTTGGATGGAGATGAAGAGAGGTGGAGATGAAGGTTGGACGGAGATGAAGAGAGGTGGAGATGAAGGTTGGATGGAGATGAAGGGGGGGAGATGAGGTGGAGGATCGAAGGTGGAGATGAAGGTAGGAAAGAGATAAAGAGATGAAGAGGTTGAGACGGAGGTGAAGAGAGGGGAGATGAAGGTTGGAGGGAGATGAAAGAGAGGGAGAGATGAAGTAGGCATGGAGATGAGAGAGGGGGAGATGAAGGTTGGACGGAGATGGAAGAGGGGGAGATGAAGGCTGGATGGAGATAGAGAGAGGGGAGATGAAGGTTGGACGGAGATGAAGAGAGGTGGAGATGAAGGTTGGATGGAGATGAAGAGAGGGGGAGATGAAGGTTGGATGGAGATGAAGAGAGGGGGAGATGAAGGTTGGATGGAGATGAAGAGAGGTGGAGATGAAGGTTGGACGGAGATCAAGAGAGGTGGAGATGAAGGTTGGACGGAGATCAAGAGAGGTGGAGATGAAGGTCGCACGGAGATGAAGAGAGGGGGAGATGAAGGTTGGACGGAGATGAAGAGAGGTGGGAGATGAAGGCCGGACAGAGATGAAGAGAGGTGGAGATGAAGGTTAGGATATAGAGATGATGAAGAGAGGTGGAGATGAAGGTTGATTATGAAGATGAAGAGAGGTGGAGATGAAGGTTGATATGAAGATGAAGAGAGGTGGGGATGAAGGTTGGATGGAGATGAAGAGAGGGGAGAGATGAAGGTTGGACGGAGATGCAAGAGAGGTGGAGATGAAGGTTGGATGGAGATGAAGAGAGGTGGAGATGAAGGTTGCACGGAGATGAAGAGAGGTGGAGAGGAAGGTTGATATAAAAGATAATAGAGGTGGAAATGAAGGTTGATATGAAGGTGAAGAGAGGTGGGGATGAAGGTTGGATGGAGATGAAGAGAGGGAGAGATGAAGGTTGGATGGAGATGCAGAGAGGTGGAGATGAAGGCTGGACGGAGATGAAGAGAGGGGAGATGAAGGTTGGACGGAGATGAAGAGAGGGGAGATGGAGGTTGGACGGAGATGAAGTAGAGGGGGAGATGAAGGTTGGATGGAGATGAAGAGAGGGGGAGATGAAGGTTGCACGGACATGAAGTAGAGGGGAGATGAAGGTTGGAGGGAGATGAAGAGAGGGTGAGATGAAGGTTGGATGGGAGAGGAGAGGAGAGGGGAGAAAGGTTGGGTGAGATGAAGGTTGGAGTGGAGAGCCAAGAGAGGTGGAGATGAAGGTTGGACTGGAGATGAAGAGAGGGGGAGATGAGAGGTTGGACGGTAGATGAAGAGAGGTGGAGATGAAGGTTGGACAGAGATGAAGAGACGTGGAGATGAAGGTTAGACGGAGATGAAGAGAGAGGGAGATGAAGGTTGGATGGAGATGAAGAGAGGGGGAGATGAAGGTTGGACCGAGATGAAGAGAGGTGGAGATGAAGGTTGGACGGAGATGAAGAGAGGGGGAGATGAAGGTTGGATGGAGATGAAGAGAAGGGGAGATGAAGGTTGGATGGAGATGAAGAGAGGTGGAGATGAAGGTTGGACGGAGATGAAGAGAGGTGGAGATGAAGGTTGGACGGAGTTGAAGTGAGGTGGAGATGAAGGTTGGACGGAGATGAAGAGAGGGGGAGATGAAGGTTGGACGGAGATGAAGAGAGACATGGAGATGAAGGTTGGACAGAGATGAAGAGACGTGGAGATGAAGGTTGGATGGAGATGAAGAGAGGGGGGAGATGAAGGTTGGACGGAGATGAAGAGACATGGCGATGAAGGTTGTATGGAGATGAAGAGAGTGGGAGACGAAGGTGGACGTAGATGAAGAGAGGGGAAGATGAAGGTTGGATGGAGATGAAGAGAAGGGGGAGATGAAGGTTGGATGGAGATGGAGTCAGAGGCAATATCTGGAAGGGAGCAAGAGCCTGCTGAGAAGAGTGACTGGACTCAGGGGATAACTTAGAAAAAATTGAGTCAATGCTGAGAGATTTTTCAGAATCATCTACCACCAGCACCAGGGGGAGCCAGCAGGGGCTAACCCGATACCTGCAGATCACTTGTTGCCATTCGTGTAAGCACTGTGTCACTGTGCTAAAGGATCACGTTGGCTGTGCTTCTCATTGCTGTGTGTGGTTAGGACCCCTCTACTGGCAGCTACATGCATGTTACCCTAAGACTGTCAAGGAGCAAAGACGTCCATCTTGCCCTGAGTCTTCTGTATTTGTTTCCTAAGGCTACGTAACAAACTAGCATAAACTGCATGATTTAAAACCACAGAAATGTATTCTGTTACAGTTCTTGCAGCTGTAAGTCTGCAATCAAGTTGTTAGCAGGCCACACTCCCTCTGAAAGCTCTAGAAATGAATCCTTTGTTCTTCCAGCTTCTGAAGGCCACAGGCATTCCTTGGCTTGTGGCAGCGTAATTCTCGTCTCTGCCTCCATCCTCACAGAGGCTTCTTTTGTGTGTGTGTGTGTGTGTCTCTGCATCCTCTCCTTGTCTCATGACATCAATCATCGGTTTTAGGGCCCACCTTTATCCACTGCTACCTCATCTTAAATAATTCCATCTAGACCCTATTTCAAAAAGGTCACATTCCAAGGTTCTCGGTGCATGTGAATTTTGGGGGACGCTATTCAACCTACGATACCACCCAAGCTACCATCACTAAACTTTTCTTCTCTCCCTTTCAACAGCTCATAACACTGATTGGTCCCTTGAAGCAGAAGTTGCAGTTCTTGACAACCAGAGAAATAATGGAGTTGCAGGGAAATCTATGGAGCCTGTATTTTAGTGACAGTGGTCAGTGGTAAATTCACCCGATTACACAATGATGATAGAGTGTGATAAGGTATGATGGAGAAATATGGAAGACAGGCACAGGTCACAGACTTGGGTGTGAGGAAAAGTTTCCCAAAGTTCAGAATGTCTAAGGTAAGACCTGAAGGATGAGCAGGAAATAACCAGATGAACATCTGGATGGGGAAGAGAGAAATTGGGAGTGGTTCAGACAGAGAGAACACATGGACAAAGGCCCAGAAGCAAGAGAAAATGTGATGTATTACAGGAACAAAAAGAAATTCAAAAGCCAGGGTTGTCAACCGGTGCAAGAGGTGGGGTGGGAAAGGTACCAGGAAGACTAAAGCGTGAGCCCCTCCTAACTCTTCTTCAACTTGGAAGTCCTTATGTACTTAAAGACAGAAACCTGTTGTCCCAAATCTTCTCTCTTTCAGGTTAAAAAGACTTAATTCCTCCAAAGATTTCTCATATCCTTTGGATTCCTATCCCATCACTAATTATTCAGGTTGAAATATTGCAAATCCACTCCAGCTTATCTAAATTTCTTGAAGTAGAAATCCCAAAATAGAAGAAAATACCCCAAACCAACACTATAGGATTGACATGCTGACTCTAATGGTCAACGATCACTGACAGCGCCTTTCCTTTCCAGACCTAGGTGTAGAACTGGGCTAGGTTTTGGAGGCAGGGACTGTTAACTGGCCCTCGTTATCCACTATCACCTTCTTCCTCTCAGTGACAGAAGCACCCAAGCTTTAGCTGAGCAGATGGCTGCTCAGCTGGGAACTAACACCCCCTGCCTTCCTTATAGCTGAATATGGTCATGTGACTAAGTTCTGGTGCACAGAATCTTTTTAACAAAACCACTTACTTTTGTCTTCCTCTCTCCGGTCTTGCTGGCTGAAACAGTGACGGTAGCAGCCTTGCACCCAGATGGAAGCTTCACACTGAAGACAGCAGAGCAGACCAGCGTACCCAGGGCTCTGGATGCCTTCTATGGGCAGAGAGCAGTATACCGACTCTAGACTACCAGCCTACCTCTGAACTATTAGATGAGATAAAAAGTTCTCTAACCTTTGAGCTCTTGTAGCTAATATGCGGGAGTCAGCCTCATGTGCTCTCTATCGATACAGATTGAATTTGAGACAAATGCAGACAGGTGTTCCTCTACCCATCTATTCAGTAAATATGTAGAAACATCTACCGGGTACTAGATACTATGTATTCTGAACCTTACACATGGCAGTATCAATGTTGCTGGGATGGGCAGTGTATTGTTCTTTGTTTACAATCTTTATTATTGTGACTAACAGGACTAACATTAATCTCGATTCAATAGTTTTCAGCTCCCTAAGTTTTATAACTTGAGTGCTTACTCTGTGACAGCTGCTTTAAGTCATCGCCTTCGATCTTCAGAACAACCTGATGAGACAGGTGTTATGACTCCAATTTTACAAATTAAGAAGCTAAGGCTTAGCCAGCCGCTGTACTCATAGTCCTAGCTACTCAGAAGGCTGAGGCAGGAGGATCACTTGAGACTAGGAGTTTGAGTTGAGCCTGGGCAGCACAGTGAGACAAGAATGAAAAGGGAAGGGAATGAAGATGGAAAGGAAGGACAGGAAAAAGAAAAGGAAAGGAAAATGGGAAGGAAAAGAAAGGAAAATGCAAAGCAGAGGGGGAATTGTAGGGGCATGGAAAAGGGAAAAAGGGAAGGGAAGGAAAGGAAAGAAAGGAGAAAGAAAAGGGAGGAAGGAAGGAAAAGAGGAGGAAGGAAGGGAGGGAAAGACAGAAAGAAACTAAGCCTTTTTAAAAAATTGACATTAATTTGCTTCAGAATAAGCAAATAATATAATCTTAAAACTGAAGGAGAGATTTCTAGTCTTCTGAGTAGTTAAGAGTGACAGAACAAGACCTTGCTCAGTGACCACATTGCTCTGGGCAAGTTTCCGAAATTCGATACATGAAACAATAGTTCAGACAAGGAACCCATTCCATTTAACTCAATGTTTCCCTAACATACTTGGCTATGAGAACCTTTTTTCAGTTAATGTATTAGCTTCCCATAGAACTTTGGAAAGGGTGGCTCTAGACATAATTGTGAAGCAATGCGATGGGGGACCCCCGCCCCCAGTTTTGTCGGTTTTGATTCCCCATCACTTCCAGGTGTTACACCTGATTGGAAATATCTTCCCAGGAGAAATTATATTATCATAAAACTCCAAACAAAGCTCTACAAAAAGGTGGAATTTCAGGCAATACCAGGGAAAACCATCTTGCATTCAGAATTTCTTGGATGCCTTAAATCCTACCTGGAATGCTGCCACCTTGTCTGCTCTGATGACCTCTGCAGGAGAGGAAAGGACTAGGGTTCCTGTTAGGAGATTAAGTGCTTAGAAACAAAAGTGACCTCTTCATGAGGCAGACAGTATGCTAGTGTCATAATTCAGAGGGCTTGAATTTGAATATCAAGACAGTTCCAGCAAGTGTGACTGAGTAGTGTGATCTCATATAAATTCACCCAAATTTAGGTAACAGGAATTGATTCTACTACAGGTGAAGAAACTGAGTCAAGGGGACAGTGAAAGGCCATCTGATAGTGGAAATTCCAGGCCGATTCTAAATCTGTTTCCCCAAGGAGCTTTCTGGATATAACTTTCAGTCCTTCTACAAATTACAGAGAGAGAGCAAAGAACCTCTCAAAACAGGCAACAATTTAAAAACGGCAGCTCCAGGTTATGTGGTTGGACAGAAAAGGTCGGCTGTCAAGGAGCTGGTGGCTGGAGGCTAGGAAGCTGGTCAGTGCCCTCTGTCCCTCCGCCCTTCCTGAAACAATTGTAGTGCAAATGCATGTTCATTAATCAGCAAGTCCAAGCTAGGGCAGGCTTTTCTGACCCTGTTTGCAGAGCCAGGGATCTTGCTCCAGCGTTGTCATGGGGAAGTTGTTGTTGTCCTCCTGGCAACAGGTTACCTAGGGGAACACCAAACAGCCCTATGCTGGCCCAGTGAGCAATGGGCCTGTTCAGCCACTGTCCCCATACTGCTTTGCCTGCCTTCTCCTTATACTCCCTCACTGCCTCAACCCACACTGCTGCCTTTGTGACAGCATTCATTCTCACACACAAAGGTGCTACAGAAGACCAGTTGCAGAAGGGGACTTGTCCAGGACCATTTTGTACTTCAAAAGCGTGGCCAGCCATGGGCAGTCATGCCTGTTCTCGTCAACCCACAACTAAAATAAGAGCAGCACTGAGAAGAGAAATCGTTTCCACCCATTTTTACTGAGCATCTCAGTGCCATAATTGAAACAAATCAGAAGCATAAGAAATAACTCTGGTGATGATCAAAGTCTATACCACAAAGTGAAATGAAGCCCTAAGCCAATTAACCTGTGAAATTGATCAATTAATTGTAGACAGCTAAACCAAACCGTTCCATTAAAGTAAATCCTCAGTTGCTCCTAAACTTGCCAGATAGAGCAGATAAAAATATCCAGTAATGCTACTTCACAAAGGGTTTCTGCTCTAATCATCTGAAATGTGACTTCTGCTCCACATGCTTTCCTGTGTGGACAGTCTTCAAGTGTGAAAAACAGGCAGAATTCAGTGGTTCTGGTGTCTATCCCTGCCACCAGCCCTGGGGATGGCATTAACCTAGCTTACACCTGGCATCTCACCTGTAATACCCTACGTAGCCCAGGGTTAAACAGGGGCACTTTCAACATGGCTTAGAGTGTAAGTTTAAACTGGAAACATCAGGATCCATTTAGACCTCTCTTAGAGGCATCCAACCCTTTCAAGAAGCCTCAGAACCCACTGGCCTCCCCTGGGTCCCTTGCCCTACTCTGAATTGCCCGGTATCCTTTCCCTATTGAACCTGATTTAAGAGGATAAGGTGATTCTTCCCTCATTCCAGCCTCAGTGTTTGTATCCAGTTCCAAGAAATTCAATTAGCTTATACAGATCTATGACCACCTAAGGTAAAAATTTGCTGACTTACGTAAATTTACTTGGTGACTTAGGTAAATTTACAGGCAATGGAGAAGAAAGGTCAGGGAGCAAGCAGTTAGAAAATCCTGAGTCTGGAGATGACGTGCTACAAGATCTTGAACAAGTCATTACACCTCTGGGGGCCTCCATTCCTCAACCTGTTTGTTACCCATAAGCCACATAGCATGATGTTAAAGTAGGGTCATGATAGCAGTAGTAGAAAGCAATAGTTCTCTGGCTCTAGCCCACTGCAAAATCCTTTCCCTTCCCTAATTTTGGGAGTCTCCAAAAAGCATTTCATGTGCATTCAAAATCAGTCCTCTCCATGGCCACATGGGATATGTGGCTTCCCTCTTCTTTAGCTCAGAATACGTTCAGAGATCTCTGTAGCCAAGGTCTCTGCTGTCCACTAAGCCCCCGGTGCTGGTGTAACCAGCATTAAAGTTACTCCACAGAGCCAAAGCCACCAGGCCAGGCCAGGTCACCAATACTCTGGGTGCCAGTTCTGGGCCAGGACCTGGATCCCTTAGGACCATTACTACAGTTTCTGGTGCCTGACCCTGAGGGCACTGATATATGTATGGGGGTGTCAATATCAGCCCCATCTCTTGGAATCCTCACATAAGCCCTGAAAGATGAAGAAATGGGTTCAAAGAGATAAAAATATTTGACCCAAACCACACAGCTTATGCAACCAAGCAGGAGCTAGGACCCAGATCTGATTTCCCAGGATACTTTGCTCTTTCTCTGTCTGACTGGTAAGATTGGCAAGAAAATTCATTGGCTATGTGTTTTGTTCTTTTTTTTTTTAATTTTGAAATGCAAAACTGTATTTGTCCACAGCATGACTTCTTTCGCAGGAGTCAGGACACCTGATTCTAATACTGTCTCTCCCCCTGACTAGCCAAGTTTCCTTGAACAAGGCATATGTCATTGAGATCGTGCTACTGCTATGTGTTGGCAGTGTGGGACTAGATCAGTTTCCTTTAAGCTTAGCTTGTTAAAACACAGCTTTCAGGTTGTTCTGTAGAACTCTGTGGAGTTCCATCTCCCAATCTGTTAAAAAATTAACACACATAATTTTTTAAACAAGATCCTTGGATTATTCTTATTCAGGATGAGAATTCATCTCAGGACTGGTATTTGGGAGCCACCATACTAGACAACTTATGAGGTATTGTTCATATCTACCAGTCAGTGATGGCGTAGGGCCGGCCCCAAATTGAGGTGAAGATGTGGCTACCACTGAACTTCAAATAGGTCTGCACAGAATCTCAAGGGCGTGTGACATGCTCACAGGCATTGGTGTGCATGAAGTTTGGGGGCAGACCCAAGGAGAAAAAGGAACTGGGGGAAAGCAGTGTAAGTACTGGAGATTGGTTCCTGTACACAGCCCCATGGGAGAAAGAGCTGCAAGTGGAAAGTGGAGGAACCAAAAAGATGGCCTCGTATTATATCACCTAAGGAGCTTGGAAAAAGTACTGTTGGGTGGGTCCCAACTCCAGAGATCCTTATGTAATTGGTTTGGGGTATGTGCCTGAGCCTTGGGATTTTTTAAAAGCTCCCCAAGTGATTCTATTTTGAAGCTAAGATTGAGATTCTGCATTAACACACAAGGATACAAAGCTCTCAAAATGAGATGGCTTTATGTGTTACAGACTTACCCTTAAAACTCTATTGAAAAGTGGCATTTCAAGGACCCTCCTGGTGAGTTCATGAAGAAAAATAATCATGTTCAAAACAATTGAGACTTGCCATACAAAACTTCCTCGATATGTTTTGGAGGATAAACTCAACACCTCAGTCATGGTGTAGTGGCTTGGCTTATGTATTTGGTGGTATAGATAGAATTCTGTCCCCAGGTGTGTGAGTCACATGAAGCCGGTCCTCACTGACTGGATTTGTCTTCTTCACTGAAGTGAATTGATCTGTTGTTTTGTCACTATGTAGCTAGACCCAGTGGGTGGGTGCCAGTTATTTGGAGAAAACGTATCATTTTGAAGTACCAAAGACAGCCGATGAATTGTTTCACTCTACTTTTTAATTTGCTCCTGTTTGAGTTAACTGAGAGTTTCAACTTTATTTTTAAAGAATGACATTTATATAGACGTTCAAACTGCCAATCTGTTACATAAACAGCCTTGTTTTTTGAAGGGCTGGCGCCGCCTAGAGGCCAAATATGTGCAGAGGTTTGGATTTCTAACCAGAAAGAGCCTCTCCAACCTGTTGCTTCCGGCCCCACTGTGATCTGTCTCTGTTCCATGCATTTAAGGTCAGGTAAAGCTAATTGGACTTTTCATTCAGCATAGTTTCCCAGGCAAGGGTGGGGATGCCACAGTGGCATTTCAAAGCCAGATAGAAATTCAGTGATGGGATTTGGGAAGTTTGGGACCAAAGAAGCTTCTCACTGGGATCAAAACATGCCCAGAGAACCAGAAACTACAGGTGTGGGGCTCAGGAAAGTAATTTTAACAGGCCACTGCAAGTGGTGGCTAGTGGTTATTCGCACCAAAGCCCAGGAACAGCTGTGGAAAGTCCTTGTGTTGCCCTGAGTGGTGATCTGGGCTCCCTTTTTGTGGAGCACAGCTTTCAACTGAGGAAGAGCCAGTTAGTTGTTCAGGACAGAGATCAGAGCTCTTCATCAACCCTGAGGTTGAGCTCTCTGGGCAAACCGCATCGCACTGGGCACCTCTCAAACAGAGGGTGTTTCTGCCAGCCTTCCCTAACCCCCAACTGAAATTGACTGGGCTGAGACTCGAAAGTACCCACCAGATCATGTGATCCATTCACCCTTGCCAGCTGATTAGTGCTAATTGGTAAGGTCTAAACTCCTGGTTTTCAAACCTTACTGCATATCAGGATAACCTGGGGGCTTGTTAAAACACAGAGTGCTGGGCTCCACTCCCAGGGTTTTCAATTCAGTAGATCCTGAGTGGGGCCTGAGAATCTGCATTTCTACAAATTCTCGAAAGATAATGCTGATGCTACTAGTTCAGTTACCACTGGCTCTCAAGCTTTGTTGGACATTAAACAGCTTTAAAAAATCTTAATGAGCAGGCCACACCCCATCCCGATTCAATCCGAATATCTGGGGGTGGGATCAGGCTATAAGTACTTTTGAAATTATCTCGGTGCTTCCAATGTGCAACCAAGTTTGAGAATTATTGGTCTAGAACTGTAGTTCTCAAAATTGTTCATATTAACCTGTACGCTTTGCTAGGATGCAGATTCTTGGGCTTCCGCTCAAAGAGATCTGATTCAATATGGCATCAGCAGGGCCTGGACATGGGCATTTTTGACAAGCACCTCAGATAATGATGATATGAACCAAAGCATAGAAACTTTAGTGGCATGTGAGAATCCCATGAGGCTCTTTAAAAACCATTGTCTGCATGCCCAGAGATTCTCTAAGTTTTGTAAGCTCCCTAGTTATTTTAATATTTTAATATGCAGCCAGAGTTAGAGCCACTGGTTTGTACAAAATTCATATGTTGAAGCCTAATCCTTAATATGAGATATTTGGAGGTGGGACCTTTGGGAGGTGATTAGGTCATTAGGACAGAACCCTTATGAATGGAATTAGTGCCCTTACAAAAGAGGATCTAGAGAAACCTCTTGCCCCTTCTACCATATGAGGACACAGCAAGAAAGTATCTTCTGTGAACCAAAAAATGAGCCATAACCAGAAACCATATCTGCTGTCTTCTTGAACTTGGACTTCCCAGCCTTTAAAACTGTGAGAAATAAAATTCTGTTGTTTATAAGCCACCTAGTTTATGATATTACTTAACAGTAGTCTAAATGGAGTAAGACAGCATGAAAAATAGCAGATTTGTCCAAATCCACAGATGCCATTTAACATAAAACAGCTCCAGTTCCAAGGAGGAACATGCTGCCAACCTGAGCCCCTGGTGAAAGTAAAGATGTGACCCAAGATAATTCTGGATGACCCATTTTCTCAAGGCAATGCTATTGCCTTGCATTCCTCAGGGAAGCCTCCTCAACGCCCTTTTCTTCCCGTTGGGTTACTGGATAAATACACAACTTTGAGCTCTGCACTGAGTCCTTGGTCAAACCACTTTGCCCTTATTTTCCCTCCAATTTTGCGTACACAATTCCCCTGAGCTGCAGCGGTCTTTGGCTCAGATTGAATAAAGGCAAAATTCTCAAACAGTTGTGGCACTATCAATGCACAGGACACTGGACATTCAGGCCATGGTGACATCAGGAATGCATCCCAACAGCTGATGAGTGATGTGGGGGGAATCATTAACGCATGCCAGGGTCGAAGTCCAAAACTGGAAATCTCCCTAATGTATGTGATGCTCAAAAGTCTGTGACAGTATTTGCTTAAAGAAAAAAAAAAGGAAAAGAAAAGATGAAAGAAAGAAAAGTAAAGCATGTTTTTGGCGGCTACTTTCCTAGAATGAACTTAAGAGTAAACGTTTTCACATTTGGTATTGACCAAGACACAAAGACTAGGGAGAAGTCAACATTTAATACCAGCTGACAAGAGGCTTTGCTTCTTACTCATCAGTGATTTCACCCTGTCTTCATGGCTTGATTTAGCAAGAGGTTGATATTCCCCTAGAATGTCTGGATCTAGTCCCTTTTTCTACAGACTTCTCCATACTTTAACATTTTCTTACATGGCCAACTTTTAATTACCACAGGGGAACAGAAGTAATATGTATGTTTTAATTCTCTGAATAATCCAAAACGTCTGTACCCAGATAGTTTAGTAATTGCAAATCAAATGAGAAAAAAAAAAAGTATGTCATTTTCCTTTGTTTCCCGTGAGTGATGTCATCTGACTTTTGAGCTGAATCGAAGTGAGGGGGTGGGGGAAAAACTTCAACTTCCCAATTAAAAGGCAACTCAATTCCAGTATAAAACATTCTTTTATTTTGTCTCACTCTGTGTCTTTGCGGTAAATTTCCCCATCTTTCAGGATGCATCCTCCATCCCTGTTCTTCTTGCCCAGATGGTTCCTGGGTCTAAGGGGTAAGCTTCTGTGTATCTGTGGTGGCAGGACAGCAGGAGTGAGGGAGGGTGATGGTCCATGTGCTCATCTCCACATCCATGCTATTGACCACCATGTACGCTCCAACCTGGACACCATAGTCAGGACCCGATCCTACCTCCTGATTCTTGTTTTGTTTGTTTGTTTGTTTGTTTTGAGATGAGACAGAATCTTGCTCTGTCACCCAGGCTGGAGTGCTGTGGCATGATCTCAGCTCACTGCAACCTCCGCCTCTCAGGTTGAAGCAATTCTCCCTGCTTCAACCACCTGACTAGCTAGGATTACAGGTGCACGCCATCATGCCCAGATAATTTTTGTATTTTTAGTAGAGACGGGGTTTCACCATGTTGGCCAAGCTGGCCTGGAAATCCTGACCTCAGGTGATCCACCAGCCTTGGCCTCCCAAAGTGCTGGGATTATAGGCATGAGCTGCCACACCCGGCCCCACCTGATTATTTTAGAAACTCTGGTAACACTCAGAACTGGCATCTGTCATCCTTGAAGTAGCCTCTGGGCTGCAAGTCTTTCTTATCTCCAGTCCACATGATCCTTTATCTCTTCTGGTTGATTGGTATCCTTAGAATTTCTGTGTTCCCTTTTTCGGAACAAACTTTCCTAGCTGCATTATCTGATCCATAGACATGTGCAACATTCTGTAGGACAAAACAACACTGCTTCAGCCATTTCCAACCTATCTGGATCACTGGAGCTTAAAGCCCTCCTGGCCTGCACTCACACAAGTGAAAGATAAACTCTATTACTCTGGGATTACACACTTGGAGTTATCTGGCAACATCTGACCCTGTTCAAATCAATTCTTCTCTAGGCTGACATGCACACAACTCAGTGTGTGCTGGAGAAAAGCTCACCATTGTGAAGACTTGTCTCGTTTCACATTCAAGGTCACTGATCTCCAGTAGACTCTTAATGCTGCCCTCTATAATTTTTCTCCCACTCTCCTCCATGACTTATTTCCCTTGTTCTCTTCTGTCCTCAGACCCTAGCACTTCCTCACCTATATTCACTTCCATCCAATTCGTCCGATTCATTCAATCCAAGCTCATCCAATTTATTGATAATTTGAAAAACAATAGAAAAAAACCACAATCTTGCACCAGCGCCCCTACCCAGCTCTGGTAACTGTGTCCATAGACTCTGCCTTCCCTCTTATGGACAAGCAATCAGTTCTCTAAGGAAAATTCCTCCACTTCAGCATTAGAGCCCATTGCCAACAATTGGGATCTCCCTTTTTTCTCTGTCATTACCTTTTTCACACTACTCATTAAACCGCATAACATTTAAACACACTACATGCTTGTTGGCCCTGGAGAAGTATCTGTTATGTCCTTTGCCCATCTTTTAATGGGGATGTTTGTTTTTGCTTGTTAATTTGTTTAAGTTCCTTGTAGATTCTGGATATTAGACCTTTGCTGGATGCATAGTTTATTTTCTCCCATTCTGTAGGTTGTTATGTTTACTTTGTTGATAGTTTCTTTTGCTGTGTAGAGGCTCTTTAGTTTAATTAGGTCCCATTTGTCAAGTTTTATTATTGCTGCAATTGTTTTTGGCACCTTTGTCATGAAATCTTTTGGCAAGGCCTATGTCCAGAATTTCCTAGGTTGTCTTCCAGGATTTTTATAGTTTTGGGTTTTACATTTAGGTCTTTAACCTATCTTGAGTTAATTTTTGTATATGATGAAAGGAAGGCATCCAGGTTCAGTCTTCTGCATGTGGCTAGCCAGTTATCCCAGCACCATTCGTGGCCTGGTGCTTTCACTCCTTTCCCCGTTGTCTGTTTTTGTTGACTTTGTCAAAGATCAGGTGGTTGTAGGTGTGCAGCTTTAATTCTGGGTTCTCTATTCTGTTCCATTGGTCTATGTGTCTGTGTACCACTACCATACTGTGTATCACTACCATGCTGGAGACATCACATTACCCAACTTTAAAGTACACTACAAGGCCACAATATAGTTTAAAGTTAGGTAATGTGATGTCTCCAGTTTTATTCTTTTTGCTTTGAATTACTGTGGTTATTCGGGCTCTTCTTTTGTTTCCATATGAATGTTAGAAATTTTTTTCTAATTCTGTGTAGAATGTCATTGGTAGTTTAATAGGCATAGCATTAAATCTGTAAAATGCTTTGGACAGTATGGCCATTTTAGCAATACTGATTCTTCCAATCCATGAGTACAGAATGTTTTTCCATTTGTTTGTCATCTCTGATTTCAGCAGGGTTTTGTAAGTCTCATTGTAGAGACCTTTTACCTCCCTGGTTAGCTGTATTCATACGTATTTTATTTTTTGTGTGTGGCTGTTGTGAAGGGGATTGTGTTCTTGATTTGGCTCTCAGCTTGGGCATTGCTGGTTATAGAAATGCTACTGATTTTTATACATTGGTTTTGTATCCTCAAACTTTGCCGAATTTGTTTATCAGATATAGGAGCTATCGGGCATATGAAAAAATGCTTCACATCACTAATCATTAAGAAATGCAAATCAAAACCACATTGAGGACCAGGCATGGTGGCTCATGCCTATATTCCCAGCACTGTGGGAGGCCAAGGTGGGAGGATCACTTGACCCCAAGAGTTTGAGACCAGCCTGGGCAACATAGCAAGCCCTTGTCTCTTCAAAAAATTAAAAAAGTTAGCTAGGCATGGTGGCACACACCTGTGGTCTCAGCTACTTGAAAGACTGAGGTGGGAAGATGGCTTGAGCCCAGGAGTTCAAGGCTGCAGTAAGCTCTGATTGTGCCACTGCACTCCAGCATGGGCTATCACTTGTCTCAAAAAAATGAAACAAAACAAAACAATGAGATGCTATCTCACACCAGTCAAAATGGCTATTATTAAAAGGAAGGGGGAAAAAAAACACGCTAGCAGGGTTGTGGAGAAAAAGGAACACTTATGCATTGCTGGTAGAAATGTAAACTAGTTCAGCCACAGTGGAAAGTAGTTTGGAGATTTCTCAAAGAACCTAAAACCGAACTACCATTCAACCCAGCAATCCCGTTACTTGGTATATACCTAAAGGAATATAAATTATTCGACCATAAAGATATATGCACATGTATGTTTGTCACAGCACTAGTCACAGTAATAAAGACATGGAATCAACCTAAATGCCCACCAATGGTGGACTGGATAAAGAAAACGTGGTACATATACACCACGGAATACTATGCACACGTAAGAAAGAATGAGATCATATCTTTTGCAGCAACATCAGTGTAGCTGGAGGTCATTATCCTAAGTGAATTAACTCAGAAACAGAAAACCAAATACCACATGTTTTCACTCATAAGTGGGAGCTAAACATTGAGTACACATGGACTCAAAGAAAGGAACAATAGACACGAGGGGCCTACCCGAGGGTGGAGAGTAGGAGGAGGGTGAGGACTGAAAATCTACCTATTGGGTACTATGCTTATTACCTGAGTAACAAAATAATCTGTACACCAAACTCCGGGAACACACAATTTACTCATATAACAAACCTGCACATGTACTCCCTAAACCTAAAATAAGTCAAAAAAATAATAATAGTAAATAAACACACAGAATTTCATTTCCTACCTTAATGTAGCATCCTCTTCCATCCCTTTCCATCTACCACCCCCACTTGTCTGGTCCCCTTTACAGCACATCTCCTGATACAGTTTATATTCACCATTTTTATTTCCTCCAGGATCTCCTCTCCTCCCTCCCACCCCCGCTACCTTTTCACTAAAACAACTCTCTTCAAGGCCTCCAAGTTGGTAAATCAAGCAGTTAATTCTCAGTCCTCATCCTATTTCACGTATCAGCAGTATTTAACCAAGTTGTGTTTTCTCCTTGAAATACTCTTTACTTGGCCTCCTGGAAATCCTGGTTTTTTTCTGACTTCATTATCAAGTCCTCCCTGCCTCCTCCTCTGACCTCTAAGTGTGAAGTAACCCAGAGCTCAGCCCTTAGACCTCTTCTCTTTCAGACTCACTCACTCCCTGGGTGTTTTCATCCAGTCTTCTGGCTTTAAATACCATCTATGCTAATAACTCTTCAGTTTAAACCTTTCCAGTGAATTTTAGATTTAAATATCCAACTGTCTAGTTCACAGTTTCACTTGGATCACCAAGAGGCAGCTCAAACATGACATATCCACAGCTGAATTTTTTCCTCCTAAAATACGTTCCTTACCACAATCTTCCTCATTGCAGGAAGTAGCAGTTCTTTTTTTTTTTTTTTTTTTTTTTTTTGAGACAGTCTCTCGCTCTGTTGCCAGGCGCCAGGCTGGAGTGCAGTGGTGCGATCTCAGCTCACTGCAACCTCCAAGGAAGTAGCAGTTCTATCCTTCCAGTTCCTAAGGTCAAAATTCCTTGTCTGCTCTCTTCCTCTCAGATTGCCAAGGCTCACCCATCAGCGATTCTTATTGGCTCTACCTTCAAAATATATCTAGCATTCACACTCCTCACCGTCTTCACCACTGCACTCCAGTCCAAGTTGTACTTACCTCTCACTGGTCTCCAGCTTCCACCCCCTGTGTCCCCATTCAGTCTATTTATAGCTAATACAACTGCCAGAGTGATCCCTTTAAACTTAGATCACTCCTCTATTCAAAAGCCTCCAGAAGTTTCCCTCTCAGAGTAAAAGCCGAAGTGCTTACAAGATCCTACGCAATTTGACTCTCATCCTTTGTCACTGGGCCCCTGCATTACCTCTGTGACCTCATTTCGTACCTTTGCCCTTCCTTCTGCTCTTCTCAGAACACACTTAGCCAGTTTTCTCACCTACTTCAGGCATTTTTGCTCAGATGCCACCTTCTCAGTCAGGCCTTCTCTAATGATCCCACTTCACCCCCCTCCCTAGCCTATCTACCTTGTTTTGTTTATTTTCTTCACAGCATTTTCCTTTTTGTGCCAATTGACATATATTTTCCAAATCTGTTTATTGTCTGGCTCTCCCATTAGAATGCAAGTTCATAAGGTCATTTTTACTAGAATGATAGGTGCTTAATAAAAAGTGTATCATAATTTTGTATACTCATCAAACTCCCACCTGGGATTTTGGCCTGGAGAGGAAGAACCAGGTTCCATGTATCTTACCAACTGCTCTTGTTCCTCTTTCCCCCATCCTTAAAAATTTTAAATCTAGCAGATTAGATATGGGAATTTATCTTCATTTCCCTCCAAACTCATTTTCCAAAGTAGAACATTAATAGGTAATATTTAAAATTTAAAAGCCAAAGTTACGAATTTCGAAATTCATGTGGAATTTCAAAATATGTAGGTAAGCACAAGAAGATAAAGCAAAAAGAGTTGAAAGTGATTGCTTCTGGGGGAGTGAGAATTTGGGGAAGAGGGGGAGTACGGCAGGGAATGACGCGCCTTTTTCTTCTTGTTGTTTTAAGCATCAGAGTATAATTTGACAGCAAAAGAATATTCCTTTGATAAAAATAAAATTTAAATTCAAAAAGAATATTCAATATTCAAAAAGAACAAATAAAATATAGTTAGAGTGGGAGATTCTAATATACTTCTTTCAAATCAGTGAGATCTAGGAGACAAAAAATAAATACAGACACAGAAGAACTGAAATTATGATCAACTCACTTGTTTTAGTAGCTAAAGAATTTGACATCCATTGAAAGAAAGACATATTACAAAAATCGATCATGTACGTGGCTGTAAAGAAAACATCATGAAAAGTGGAGATTTTACAGACCTCATTCTCTAATAGGAATCCAATAAGATTAGAAATAAATGATACATAAAGGGAGCTTTGGAAATTTAGAAATTCCTTTTCTCTCTTGATGCAGCCTAGCTTTCAACAGCACTTTCTCCCTGGATACAATACAGAGAAAGCTTCATTTGACAGTCAAAGCTGAGTGATGACTTTGGTGTTGTAGCCAGTGACCGCCCTGCCCCTGAAGCATTAACACCCATTGATTAAAAAGATAGAGAGCCATATGGCATCTCGATTTAGGGAGAATAAAAAATACATTAAATAATTTCTAAAGTATTATATCCATTATTCATAAGTGTGGCCATTACTTTACATCCAGAGCCACAAAATGTCAATCAACTGATGGAAAAGAGAATTGACAGTCTCCGTTGCACCTTTATGCCCATCCTTGGTAAGCTTCTCTACAAGGACTAACAGGCAGTGAGGAAACAAGATTTACTAATGGATGGAATTTCAGATCCATTTTGTGTTTCTACAAAGAAATATCTATGGCTAGATAATCCTGGCCAATATGGTGAAACCCTGTCTCTACTAAAAATACAAAAACTAGCTGGGCATGGTGGCACTCGCCTGTAGTCCCAGCTACTAGGGAGGATGAGGCAGGAGAATTGCTTGAACCTGGGAGGCAGAGGTTGCAGTGAGACAAGATCGTGCCGCTGCACTCCAGCCTGGTGACAAAGTAAGACTCTGTCTCAAAAAAAAAAAAAAAAAAAGAGACTATTCAACATATTTCTAGTAGAAATTCTAGAAGAATAGAGACAATGGTGAGAATTTCTCAGAACAAAAGAAATCACACAGAGTCATGAGCAGCATAAATTAAAATTTTCAAACACTAACACATTAGAGTGAAACTACAAATTGTTAAGAGAAAATCTTAGAAGCAAACAGAAAGAGAAGGCAAAGTATCTCCAAACGAACAATCACACATCTAGACTGACAACAAACTTCTCCTCAGAAGCAGCAGGTACCAGAAGAGAATGAATTCTACCTTCAAAGTCATCAGGGAGGAAAACTGACACAATAGAATTCTATCCCCAAATAAGTGATCATTCAAGAGTAAAAATAGTATACTTTTTTCTTTCCTTTTCCTTTTTTTTTTTTTAAGACAGTCTAGAGTGCAGTGGCCCAATCTCAGCTCGCTGCAACCTCTGGCTGCCTCCTGGGTTCAAGCGATACGTTCACTTCAGCCTCCTGAGTAGCTGAAGGTATACTAGCACTACAGGTATGTGCCAGCACATCTGGCTAATTTTTTAAAATATATATTTTTGGTACAGATGGGGTTTTACCATGTTGTCCAGGCTGGTCTCAAACTGCTGATGTCAAGTGACCTGCCCGCCTTGGCCTCCCAAAGGGATGACAGGCGTGAATCACCAGATGTGACCAGGCTGGAGTGCAGTAGCACGATCTCAGCTCATTGCCACTTCTGCCTCCCAGGTTAAAGCAATACTCTGGCCTCAGCCTCCCGAGTAGCTGGGACTACAGGCGCATGCCACCACACCCAGCTAATTTTTTTGTATTTTTTTTTAGTAGAGACCGAGTTTCCCTATGTTAGCCAGGATGGTCTTGATCTCCTGACCTCGTGATCTGCCCGCCTTGGCCTCCCAAAATGCTGGGATTACAGGCATGAGCCACTGTGCCTGGCCCATTTTTAATACATCCAAAGTCCAAGAGAGTTAACTGACTCTCACCAAAAAGCTACCAAAAGTAAGATGGTAACAAAAAAAGGAAAAAAAGCAGAAGGAAAGATGAAATTCAACAATGGTGAGAAAAGTAGGGGGAAATCTGGTGAAAATATGTGAATTACTAATAATAATCAATCTTTAAAAACAAGGTAGAACTAAAACACTAGACAACAGCTAACATGGGAGCCAGAAGGAGGTTGTATAGAGTAAAATACAAATGTGTTAAATTCCTTGCTTGTTTAGGAGAATATAAAGAAACTGTAGTATTTATTTTAAAATAATGTGAATTAGCCAGGTGTGGTGACACAAGCCTGTGGTGCCAGCTATTAGGGAGGCTGAGGTGGGAGGATCACTTGAGCCCAGGAGGTCAAGGCAGCATTGAGCTATAATCACACCACTGCACTGCAACCTGGGTAAGAGGGAGACTCAGTCTCAAAAAGTAAAAACAAAAATAATGTGAATTGTGTATAATAATATTTTAATGGTACCTACTGAAGGACCAAAAGTAGAATGTGTAACTTTTAATCTAGAAGAGGAAATAAAGAAAAATTGACCAATTCAATAGACGATGAGAAGAGCAATGAAAAGCAAACAAAAACTACCAAACTAAAATGGCATAAGTGATACCAAATATGTCAGATACCACAAACAGTGCAAACAAATAAGACCCACTCATAATAGAGATATCCATGGACCCATCAACATTACATTAAAAAAAAAGAAACTTCTAAAATGATACACAGAAAAACTATGTAGAATAAAGTGTTTCTGGTGTACATTTAAAACGTACTAAGACACACACACACACACACACACACACACACACACTAGCATATATTGTCCTTGCATACATAATAATGCATGTAAAAAGTATTCAAAAATATTTTAACAATGCACCTTAAATTCATAACATTCACTGTCTCTGGGAAGAAGACGAGACAGAATGGGAAACAGAGGACTTTTATCTGTAATTTTTTTAGTTAAAAAAGACTAAAAACAAAAAAAGATTAATGAGTAGTGGGTACATCGGTTGTTTAGCATTCCTCATACTGTTCTGTATTTTTTTAATTTCCAAAATAAAAAGATTAAACAAAAAAAAAAAGCATTAAGATTTTGGAGGATGGCTGGGCATGGGGGCTTATACCTGGAATCCCAGCACTTTGGGAAGCTGAGGTAGGTGGATTGCTTGAGCTCAGGAGTTCCAAACCAGCCTGAGCAATATGGTGAAACCCTGGTTCTGCTAAAAATACAAAATTAGCTGGGCGTGCTGGTGTGCGTCTGTAGTCCCAGCTACTCACGGGGCTGAGGCAGGAGAATCGCTTGAACCAAGAGGCGGAGGTTGCAGTGAGCCGAGATCAGGCCACGGCACTCCAGCCTGGGTGACAAAGTGAGACTGTCTCCAAACAACAAAACAAAATTTAGCTGTGTGTGGTTACAGTTCCAGCAACCTGGGAGGCTGAGGAGGGAGGATCACTTGAGTGTGGAAGGTTGAAGCTTCAAATGAACTGTAATCACACCACTGCACTCAAGCCTGGGCAACAGAGTGTGCCAAAAAAAAAATCTGGAGGGTGAGGAGAAACCTTTTACATTTCTCATAAAATACTTAGTGTTTGAGTTCATTACAGAATTTTAGAATATATACTTAAAACACAAAAAAATCTTTCTCTAAGAATTCTTTATTACTCAATTTATTACACTAATTGAAAATGAACTTTCCATTTAATTGCTCAGAATTAGTGAAATTTTCATGGGCAAAAAGAGCAAAAAGTATGTAATTTGGTAATGATGAACATCAAATGATAAGGAAAGATTTCATATTTAAAAAAAAAAATGTTGTGGTTCCTTGAACTAGGGAGGATAAAATGGTACCCAAAGGACTCTCTGTCACTTACTGATGGGGACTTAGATTTTTTAAATTAGTTTCTGAACCTCTTCAAAGAATCCAATTTTATCTTTAAGCTAGAAAACTGGAGCACAAAGAAGTCATTTTCAGAGAAAATGAATGCATGATTTTCTTTAAAAAAAAAAAAAAAAAAAAGGCACGCAGGATTCCGAATCTGAAGAAAAATATAAAACTAGTAGTGCCTCTATTTGAGTAGCATTTTGGATCTAAAGAGTTTTATGTAACTCCTAGAGGGTTAATAGCTATTCTTGGTTAAAAAGTAAATAAGCAAGATCAATTTTCTAAAATCTCTTTCTTTTCATGAAGTAAACATCAGTGTAAGTCCAAGCTATGGTGTTCGTGAAGACAGATACACAACTATGATGGAAAAGGAGATTTTCGTTATTATAGAGAAAGCTTGTCTCAATCCACTCTTTGTCTCCTTTACATAAAAAAATACAGTCATTGTGTACAGTCATTGCCAACATCAGTAAAACTCAGGCAACACCCAGTTGTGCTCTCTTTGGGGGACTAAGTGATTTTCTCAAAGTCATGCAGGAATATGGCTCAGGAACAAGAGAGAAACCTGAGGTTGGCCTATGAATACTAAAATTACACTGGGCCCTTTGTGTAGGGTCCCATGGTCATTTATCTCCAAATTAAAACAGCTCACAATTCACCTTGGGTCCTTTTGGCCTGTGAGGGCATGGGGGCATAGAAACACAGAGGACTACGGCATGGTGGGGCAACTTTTGGTTAAACCCAAGGACCTTCTTTGACCCACTGTATCAGAGAGCACAGAATGGAAACCAAATAACCATGCGCCTTAGAAATGGCCATTTAAGTGAACTCTGTCTTGGGTTAGGCTACTTCTGTAGAGGGAAGTTTCTTCCTTTGGCCACCGTCGGCTTTTGTGGGCACAGACCTGATTAGTGGGGGAGATGATCAAGACCAACACAGGCCTGAAGGGCCATGTGTGGCCATGGGCAGTTCAGCTGGCCCTTGTGCCTTTATGCTGCTGGCTCTTGGAAACAATATTTTGATGGAGAGATCAAAATACAGAATTAATCATAAATAAACTTTCTCGGACATTGGCCAAAAATGAATATTCATAGTTAGGTAAACCATGAAGAGATTTTGTGAACTTTAAAAGAAAACCATATCCTGTGGTGCATGTGCAGTTTTCTACACATTTAGCAGGTGTAAAAAGCCAGTCCTCAGGCTGAAATATGGGATCCTCTTGCTCCTTCAGGGTTTCAGCCCTCAGTGGTTTTTTGGCTCATTGGTTTGGTCAGGAGGTCAGTTAGCTCTCTGGAAAGTTATTTCAGCCTGGACTATGGTGGCCACCTCTTAAGACTCAGCCTCGTCTTTGGATCCCTGAGTGAATGATACAACTTGATCCAATCTCTGTTTCTTTCAGACTCTGAGAAGTTTCTTCTGTTGACATCCCTGTGTCATTAAAGGCTAAAACTTGAGGCAAAAGTGAGCAGACTTCTGTGCCCTACCAGCCAGGCAAAACCACAGGCCAGGTACAGATGTCTGTAGCCCAGCAACCACTCAAAGATTCCACTAACTTTTTTTGTGCATGAAATTCCTCATTATATGATCTGATTTTGTGAATTCTCAATCCTCTGACCTCCAGCAGCTTTCCTTAAACTATGAGAAGGAGGTGCGGGAGTTCACCAGCAGCAAAACTAATCAAGTCCATTGAGTCTCAGGATTCCAAAGTTCAGGGCCAGGGATTGTCTCTGGAATCAGCCCAGCCAAGAAATGAGTGCCCATCCAAAACTGTCTCTGGGCCCTGGCATGTATACTTGTGTATTGCCAACAAAACGAAAGACTGCACTCTGATTCCTTACTGAAGAGTATCTCTCAGCGGGTCCAAAGTCAAGAAGTTACCCAAAAAGGGCCATAATCTGCAGTAAGTTAGAGTCTAAGATGCTCTCGAGATAGAGCCAGACCCCTCCCCTAAACCACACTGCAAAATAGTCCTCTGTTATTTTTCTGGGGGCCTGCTTATCCTATGCACAGAGATGTATATTCTGAATTATATGTGTCATATTTAATTTGGTGCCTGTAGCTGTTGATTTGCTTTTGTTTCTCATGGTCTCCTCTGAACAACTGCAGGAAAACTCTTAATAGCCAAGAGGGCTTTTTAAAAAAGAGTGTTATGCTAAACTTACAAATCAGACAATGGCAAGCAAAGGCATGTGAAATTAGACTCCCCAACTGAAACTGAGTACTCTCTCAAGCCAAACTTCCTGAGATCTTTTTGTGTGTTTGAATGAGATTTAGCTCACACTCTTGAAACAGGACACCTCTCTTCATGCCATAAGGAGGAGGATATAAGCACCCTGTTACAGCATGGGGTCCTAGCCAGAGTCACCTCCTTGAATGAGTGGGTGATTATCTCTTTTCTTTGCTGTATTTAATTAAGAATTATACACCATAGCTCAGAATCTCACTTTCTATAGGCTATATTCCCTATAATAACTGCTTACCCTCCAGAATTCATGTGACCCATCATACACAGGTTAAAACCTCAGTGCATGAGATTGTCCCAGACACAGTTAAGCACAGCCACACTCACACGGAACAGTGCACTATTCAACGGGCTTTCTCAGGCCTCTCACTGTGGTCCTGGGATCAGGAGAGTAACCCCATTGGCAGCACTGGAGTGATGCATAAGTGTCCATGAGCTTCTTGATCAGATGTCACTCTCCCTCTAGGAGGACATGCTACCTCAAATTCCACCTTCAAAGAATCATTCCTTTGGGATAAGCTACTGTCACCTTTAAGAGTTCCCTGAGTCAAAGTAGTAGAGTGGGAAGGTGTCCTGGATTTGGAGTTGGGCACATCTGGTTCCCAGTGCAAACTCTGCCACTTACCAGCTGTGTGACTGTCTGCAAGCAACTTAACCTCCATGAGCGTCAGATTGGCTTTGTGTGAAACACAACAAAGTTACAGGGCTCCTGTAAGGCAGGGCTCCTTTAGGTAATGCATATAGAAGGCTAAGCACATGGCTGATACTTTGTAGGTGCCCAATAAACTATAGGTATCACTATGATTATTAAATATAAGCACTTCTAGGAAAAATAACTTGGCATAAAATAGACTGGTTTCCTTTGTCATGGTACCTAGCTAGCTCAATATCAGGTAAAAAATGAAATGGGTGCTAGATAGTCCTAGTAACACCTCACGGCCCAGGAACTGTAAGAAGAATCTCAGAAAAGAGGGGAAGGAGGAATCAAAGACAAGTTTTATCACCTTTACAATGTGGTTTCGCACTCATATTCCATCTTTTAACAGCTAGAGACACTAACTCAGCAAAACTACTTGCCTAATGTCATATAGTTAATTGAGTAGCAGCTGGAATGAGAACCTATACACCTGTTTCCAACCATGAACTCTTTTTACCAACTGACCATTGTACAATGATGAAAGAGTGAGTGGTAGCAAAACACCAGATAAGGAATTAAACCTCTGCTTTCTAACTAGAAAGGGGCATGTGAAAAGTCCTGGGGGCAATGAATTGTTCTATATCTTGATTAGCATGTGTTGAGTATGGTTACATAGGTATATACATTTATCAAAATGCATCAACTGGACACTTAAGTTCTGTGCATTCTATAGTACACAAATTATACATCAGGAAAATTAATCAAAAATATATTTTCCAGCCCCAGCTCTGACACTAATGACCTGAGTGGTCTTGGCCAAGTCAATCCAAGTCAACTGCCTTGGCTTTACCTTTGTTTTCCTTATAATGATGGGTTATAATTAGACAAAATTCCTTCCAGCTCAACAATATCGTTTGGTAAACAGGACCTCTTTCTTTCATTTCAATCTCTATTTTATTCATACTGAGTTCAGCAGCAGAGCCAGAGAGATTGGCACACAATTAAGGGGGAATGAGCAGTAACTTAATGGTATGTGCAAGTGATCCAGTGTCTTTCTTTTGTATCACTCTAACTCTCCAGCTACACTTTAAAGAGCACGATTGGTTTTCCACAGGGATCCGACAAAGCAATATGATTGAGCCGTGGGATGAGAATGATCTGGCTTCAGAAAAGTTGTATCTGCCACCAGAGATAACAACTTTCACATGGAGAGCAGAGAAAATGTTTCCTGGACAATGGGAATGACTGACAGATATTAGATGGGAGGAAATTGAAGGCTCTGCCAAGTTTCATGATAAAATGCTATTTCTCACGGTAAGGTCAAGCTGTCTCTATTGCAGCTATTGCTTTTAAAATACAAAGGGAACACAGCAGATTCAACAGAGTGCATCAGATTTTACAAAGAGTATATAATCAAAGTCCACTTGTTTCATTTATAAATGAAATTGCATGACTATTAGAGCAACAAAGATCATCAAGAATGAATTTAGAATTTGCTGATGAACCAAAAGCTGAAAACCATCAATAAGGAAATCTCTAAAGTATTAATTACAAAGCCCTTTGGATGCAAAATGCCCACCAGTGTTTGCAAGATTACACATGTAAAAAGAAGGTTAAATTGGACTTTCAGGGGAGAGCATTATACCAGGAGCAGGAATTGGCATTGTCATAATATTTTAATAAGTGTTTCCAAAGGTGGAATATATTGACTGGTACTAAATGTTATCATTTCCAAAGACTAGAAATCTAAAATTGAAATCTAACACATACAAATCATTGAATATCAGTGAGTTTACTTAAACAAACAGAACAGAAACAAAAGTTCTATTTTAGTTTCAAGTTGCATTTAAAAATGAGTGAAATTTGTTCTTATTTAAAATCTTTGGGGAATAACCCTGTGATCAATAATTTTGTGTCAACTTGACTGGGTCACAAGGTTCCCAGATGTTTAATTAAACTTTATTCTGGGTGTGTCTGTGAAGGTGTTTCTGGATGAAATTAAAATTTGAATCAGTAGATTGAGTGAAGCAGATTGCCCCTCCCCATTGCGGATGGGTCTCATCCAGTCCCTCAGAAGCTATAATAGAACAACAGCCTGAGTAAGGAAGAATTCCCTTTCTGCCTGTTTTCAAGCTGGGAAATCAGTCTTCTCCTGCCTTCAGTTTAGACTAGATTTTACACTAGGGCTCTCCTGCTTCTCAGGTATCCAGACTCAGACTTTATCCCATAAACTTTCCTGGGTTTCCAGCTTGCTGAGTGTAGATCTTGAGACTTTTCAGTCTCCAGAATCATGTGAACTAATTCCTCTGTGTGTGTGTGTGTGTGTGTGTGTGTGTGTGTGTGCTTTTATTGGTTCTGTTTCTCTAGAAAACTCCTCAAATGACTCATTGATTCATGTGAACATCATTCAACTTTCAATTGTTTAGGGATTAGGTGTCAAGATTTACATTGAGCGTAGCCTTTGATCCAGCGAGTGACTTTCTAGGAATTTATCCTACAGAAATACCTGGACATGGTCAAAGAACTTAGTACAGGGATCAGGGCCACCACATTGCAGTGTCAGGGGGCACCATTCCCATTGAGTCTGTGTCAGTGGTGCCTCTGAAGCAAGACAAAGATGTTTGCTGTTAAATTGTTTGAAACGGCAAATGAACAATGCAAATTTCCACCACTGGAGGATGATTAAGTAAGTTATGTTACATCTACATTATAGGATACTATGGATATTATGCCTTTGTTTTTTAAAAAATAAGATAGGTCTATATGATCTGATAAGAACAGATGCCCAAGATGATTAACAAGGACAAGGGCAGAACAGTGTGTAGAGTATGTTCCCATTTATGTGTATGTATATGAACATGTGCGTGTGCATACATACCCATATGTATATATGTGTATGTGTGTATATACGCAAGAAAATTTCTGGAAGACTGCATAAACTGTAAATACTAGTTGCTGCTGGAAAGTGAGACTGGTGACCAGAATTCTACTTTTTGTTGTATACTCATTTTAATGTTTGGTTTTTTTTTTTTTTAAACCACTGCCTAGTATCACTTTTGTAATTAAAAAAAAAAAGTTGATCAATTTATTCAATAATTATCAGGTATCAAGCAATGTGCTAAGTAGCTTCACAAATTGAAATGTTCATTGTCCAGTGAAATTTTCTCATTTGTTTACATAGTTGTTGTTTGGTATTGATGTTATGGGTAGTGAATTAAACATTTTTGTGCACCTACTATCATCCAGCATGATTCTAGTCACTGGGAATACACAAGTGCCCAAGAAGAGAAAACCTTGGCCTTTGTAGTTCTTACCATCTCCTGATGTAGATGGGAATTTTGCAGTCTGTGCACCACATTCACGTGGCCTTGGCATGCCTTGTGCAGTAGTCTTTCTACAAATGCTCCAGAGGAATGGGCACACATGTGTGTGTGTCTGTATGTGTGTACATGATATGTGTCCAGGTTATAGTCTGATTGGCATTCCACAGACAACCTATATGGTAAGCAGATGAGGTATATAAAAGGTCCCTGTAAGATGTAAAATCTTAGTAATGACCAGAGTCATCTTATAGAACTCAGTGTGGGCTACTGCTGCTGCTGCTGTCTCCACTCCTCCACTCCAAGCCTTTCAGGCTGGTGGCAGTTCAAGAAGTGGCTAGGTTCCTAACACTCCTCACTAGTCCCATCTTCAACATTCCCAACTGGTAGGACCATGGTGGCTTGTAGAGACAGAAGCTTGTAAAGTTTCCCAAAAGGGAGGTTACAAGTACCTCATTCTGGTTAGTTGGTCATCCAGGTTTACTACTTTCCTGGGGTTGAAAGTTGCTTCTTCCAGTTAACTCAATTGCAACAGTTGTTTCAGCACGCCAGGCACTCCCACCACTGTGCATACAGGGAGAAGTGCACGTGTAAATCTCCCCAAGCAGCTCCTGCTTCACAGCCCCTTCCTAGCTCCACTGCTTGAGTGGCTGGAACTGGCATATGACTCACCGGATCTTTTATCTTTACTTTCCTGCTTTTACCTAGTGGATTCACCCAAACTGCTTTTGGAACCACTGGCCTTAGAAACAGCTGCTTACCTTCCTTCATAGCAAAGAGCAGAACAGGCTTCTGAATGCTATTTCTACTGTAATGAGACTAAGTCCTACAATCTTTCAGCTGACCCCTTTGTGAGCTACTGCCCACCTCCTACCACCTTTGAGTGATTCCCTCTCACCTGCAGAGGAATAATAGCTTCTGACTGTTGACAGGGGCAACAGACCCAATAAATGTTTTATTTAATATTTTGTAGAAAGAACTTGGGAGTACACAGTACCCGTGAGATCCAAGACCAGGATTTTAATTTAATTTTAGAACTAAAATGTATTTAAAATGGTAACGTTGCCTGCATTGGCTCTTGGGGAGTACAATAAACAGACATTGATTTCTGCTGAAGTTAACATCAAGAATTATTGAACTGAGAGGTACACACTGCCCTTTTCTCCACTTTAGTTAATATTTACCTTGAAAAATAATTAATCTTGATGTTAAATAAAAGCAGGCACCAATATATGTAGTCTTCCTTCGTTCTATGCTGAGATGAATGTTAAGTATATGACATAAAAATTTATTTTCTGTATGTATTTATATATACATTTATTTTCTGTATATATTTATAAGCGTGTTTACATGTACATATATTTTAAGCATTTTACTGGAATGTCAGGATTTGCAAAAAAAGGCAAATTACACAAATGGAAGCCCATCTAAGGTTCCCTATATCCTAATGAAGTCAGCATTTCCCGCTGCTGTTTTACTCAATGAGGGCACAGGTTTTATGCAAGCCGTGCTGTTTGTTCCTGGTGAGGCAGCAGGCTGAGAAGGATTGGAATCATCACCTAATCGCCTGACCCACTTGTGGCTTTTAGTGGGTTTAACATCAAAGTGCTCTGTGTCTCAGCATGTTTTCCACATGTAAGAGGAGCAGCAACAAAAGAGCATGCGACCGACTACGTTTGGTCGTTAGAAGAAAAACATGATCCATCTCAGAGACTGCGATGCTCCCAGCCAAAGTCCATTTGCTTTCTGCCCCCGGAAAATCATCCCCACTAGCTCAGACAGATGTGACTGATAGCCAGTAATACTAATACAAATATTACTAGTAATATTAATTTGCTGTCGTTCAATAACTACTAACATACATCAAGCCCTTTGTATTTATTTCACCACTTTAACCTTTTCCAAGGATTATCACATTTATTCCTCACCTTAACTCCCTGAGGTCAATATTATTGGACCCATTTTATAAAAGAAAAAACTGAGGATGAGAGATGTCCAGTCCTTTGATCGTGGCCACCATTAATAAGTTTCAGGGTTGGCATCTGAATCAATGCTTTTTTATTCCAAAGCTTATGTTCTTAAAATTGTGTTAGGTCACCTTTTCCTGACATGGAAAGAGTTGTGTTGAGTGTGTTGAAGCACAGACACCTTGAAGGATGCTGCAGAAGGAGGTGTTCACTTGTGAGTAGGCATTTCCTAGCCATGTGCATTTGGGAATGATGCCACTGAGGTGGAGGAGCTGGCTGCTCAGGAAGGCATATGACAAGAAGAAACAGAGGAACATCTGATGGCATTATTTCTACAATAGCCAGCCTCCAATAGCCTTAACCTCATTCTCACATTGTCCCAATGCCTTTATCCTAGCCGAGACATTTTCTTTCTGAAACAGGCCCCACTTTGCAGCATCAATCAAGAGTACACATGAAACTCAACACTGTTGTTACTGGATGCTGTGGAACACCTTTGGTCCCTACTTTAGGGTCAATGACCTCATACCTGGGAGTGTGGCCACTGACAGTTCCCAGCTGTCCCTCTTTGGAAACTGTCCTCTGTAGAAGGGAGCAGTTTCATTTTTTCTTATAGGCAGCCTTCATGTAATGACTAGTAGAAGAAAAGAAGTACCAAAGACTAACCTCCTTGTCTCAAGAAGTGGCTCCTCTGACGGGTCATCTCAGTTCCAAAGGTCCCTGTGAGATTGTCTGAAATATCTCCTGCAATTGCACTAAAGTTCAACTTCTCTTCCTCCCTCTGACCAATCTTGCTTCTCTACTCCCCAAAAGATGCTGTTCCCTTTCCTGGGGAACCTGATCTAAAACAACAGTTCATATAAATACAATAGGGTTGATGCATTTCCCTTCCATTCTCTAATCAATAATGTTGTACATGCAAAGAGATTTAGATTTACAAGGCTGTGGTGTATGAACCACTTCTCCCTGTCACTCACCTGAGATGCCAAGGTCTACCCTGGAACAGAATCTAAGCAGAAGCTCAAGCTTTCAGGTCCCCACATTTCTACCCTCACCAGTTCATAAGCAGTTGTGATTTGACCTTGCTCTGACCTTGCAAACATAACAGGAAGAGTTGGCATTAAAAGTCCATGAAGGCTCCTAAACACGTTTCCTTACCTTGTTGTAACATGATGATTTTATTACATCTTAAAATGCTAAATTTGGTTGCAGATCAGTAGAAAATCTGCAGCCTAATTTGAAGTTTTTTCCCCCGATGATAAACGGAAGGACCTTGTAATCTTTGAAGTTTGTATGTTGTTTTTGCAAGTTTGGAATGTTATCTCTCTTCTCCTCATCCAAAAGAAATAAAATGTGCAAGCAGTTTAATGAGAAAAATCTAAGTGAAATTCCAATGGTCAATTGATATCCTTTCTCTAGATTAGCAAAATATAAATGGTCAGCAAAGGGGGGATAAATCTACTTACAAAATACTGGATCACTAAAAAGTGCTCACCAGTTTCCCCCAAGAGCCACACATGCGTGGGGAGGCAATTGTCAAGACAAAACCCAGGCCTGGCTATTGTGTGTCAAACTAGTCTCTTTTCCCTGAAATCAGTGGAAAAGGGGGAGATTTTTTAAAAGCATTTTTACTGTGGATTTTTTTTTCGTTCTTTCTTTCCTTCTTTCTTTTTACCTACTTTCCTTTCTTTTAAAAGAATATTCTCTAGCTAGGAAGGAAACTCATTCTTTTTGCTGACTGGCTTGTGCACAACTGGAAATTATAAAAGAAATTGCTGTATCATTGATGTAGTAAGAAAACAGGAAGACAATTTTCATCCCCAAATAAGCCATCTCAGCTGAAGCTCCCTTTGTAGTTGATGACCAGACGCTTTCCATCTCGGCATGGAGCCAGTCTTATTAAAATCCTATAGCAACAGCTTATTTTTCAAACAGCACTCAAAAACAGGCATTTTATGATGAATTTCCCTCAAAGTTGCTCATGGTCATGTGTTTGCCACCTTCAAGGACTCCAGTGGGAAACGGATCTTACCTTATGTGGCAATGCCTGGATATTATTCTTGTGGTCAAAAACATTTTTGGGCTAAGGTAGTAGAATCGCTTAAACCTGGGAGGCAGAGGTTGCGGTGAGCCGAGATGGCGCCACGGAACTCCTGGGCAACAAAGTGAGATCCTGTCTCCAAAAAAAAAAAAAAAAAGAATAAGCAAAGAAGGTTTTCAATAACTTGGTTGTTTTAACACCAAGAAACTGGGAATCGTTAGGATAAGTGATCAAAATTAACTTCTTTTTTTAAAAAGCAATTAAACTTCAAACATATTTAAGATATTTATAAATTAAACATAAATTTCAGTGTAGAAATTCTGCAATACATATTGCAACAGCAAGAGTCCTGTCCAAGAAATGTTCCATAGAATCTGAGTAGTTAGCATTGATTGAAAGAGACCCTGGTGATCAGTTTACCCAGCACTATTTAACCCAGAACTGGATTCTCCCCACCTCTATCAATTTTCAACCGACAGGCATGCTGCAACATTTCTAAGTACACTGGTTTTCTATTCACGTCTCTGCTTTACCCCTAGAAATTTCATTCATCTTCTCTGAAAATACATGCATAAAAATATGCAACTATCATTGATCAACCCTTAGTACCAGCTAAATCATCCCACAAGAGCTGGATGGCTGTTGAGGTAAATGAGCTGGGTTACAACCTCTTGGAACAACTCCTGCTAGACTTCAAAAGTGTTTCCAGTTATGAGGAAGCAAGGCAGGACTCCTAGTCCAATATTACAAAAGAGGTTTCAGGAGTTCTCAATCTTTGGCTTAAATTTCCCTTTGGTAGCCTTGGTTCAACAGTAGATAGCATAAAATCTCTGTAGAGACGTACCTATTAAATATTAAAAACATATACCATTGATGCAAAATGTGTGGTCAAGTCACAAAATCTGTCCATCAGCTAAATAAAATATTCAAGGGTCTCATTCTAAAAATGGAAATACTTAATAATTTTCATTTTATCTTCAGATATATCCGAGTCCACTGAAGAACTATTAACAAGCAGAACAACTAATCCCTCCCAAAATCTCTGTAAACCTTTGGTCCTCTCTTTGAAATAAATTCTGAAAAACTGGATAGAACCACAGTATTCTTAATTTACATTAGAAAATTCTTTCTTCAGAAGCAGTATGTAGCATACCTTGGGTAAGGATAAGTCTTAAGGTACAATATTTGGCCATTTTTAAGTGTGAACAGTTTCATTAATAGGAAATTGGTTAAATTGCTTAAATAAATGACAATATTTTCAGTTAGAGGAATTGTATGCTACCAATTAAAATCATGGTATAAATAATGCTCACAATATGTAACCAGTGAATAAAGTCAGGTTACAAAATAATATCCATAATGCAATACTGCTGAAGTTCAACATGTCTTACAGGCATAGAAAAATATCTCAAATATCATGTTCTAAAATGTTAATACTTTAACAGTGATTATTTTCTAAAGATAGGATCATGCTTCTCTTTTTTCTTTGTATTTTTATTATACTTTATATATATATTTTATGTATTCATGCTGTCATCATGTATTGCTTTTTTTTTTTTAAGAGACAGGATCTCACTATGTTGCCCTATTGCCCAGGCTGAAGCGCAGTGGTTATTCACAGTCATAGCACGCTACAGCCTTCAACTCCTGGCCTCAAGCAATCCTCTTGCCTCAGCCTCCCAAGTAGCCAGAACTACAGGTGTGTGCTACTGCACCTGTCATTTAAAATAAGAAAACTACACAGTGATTTTTATTTTGAAGTGAAAATAAATTGGATATTTTTAACTTATGAAGAAAGTCCATGATCTTTCAAGACAATTTCTTTATAATAGAGAAATTTCTTTGTTCAGAGGCTCCTGTGCCTGGTGTAGGTCATCAGATATTATCAGCAAACAGTATTTCTAGTTTCCACAGACATACTGCTAAGTGTTATGTGTGGGTGGAGAAAGGCAGTTGGAATAGAGATGGCTTATGCCATGCAAAAGATCACATGCATGGTGTTAGATATGAGAAAGATCATATGCAAATTAGAAAGATCAAACCAGGCCAGGCGCGGTGGCTCACGCCTGTAATCCCAGAACTTTGGGAGCCCGAGGCAGGCGGATCACAAGGTCAGGAGTTTGAGACTAGTCTGGCCAATATGGTGAAATCCTGACTCTACTAGAATATAAAAAAAATCAGCCAGGTGTGGTGGCGGGCACCTACAGTGCCAGCTACTCAGGAGGCTGAGGCAGGAGAATCACTTGAACCCGGAAGGAGGAGATTGCAGTGAGTTGAGATCGCACCACTGCACTCCAGCCTGGATAACAGAGTGAGACTTCGTCAGAAAGAAAGAAAGAAAAGAAAGAAAGAAAAAGGAAGGAAGGAAGGAAGGAAGGAAAGAAACATAATAAAAACCCTGCCTTGCATCTTATCACCCTGACTTGCTCACTTGGATGGACAAAAGTTGAGACTCCAAAAACCTCATCTGAAAAACTGGATGACTACTTGCTTGCAATGCTGCAAAGCTCTGCTCCAACTCACCCTACTCCACTGACTGCCAAAGTATTTCTTTTACATAATATAGTGGAAAATCATGTTATGCTTCACATCTAAAATGTCACCACCAAGTATTCATTTGAGATATCAATATCTTCTTTTAAAATGCAACCCCCTCCACCCCAAAGGGTCAAGGAGCTATGGATAGTGTGATAGGCATTCCTGTGTTAACACACTAGAGTCTATTAAAATCAATTTAACCAAATTCTTTGTTTCAAATTCACATTCTAAGGTGTTACTGAAAAGTAAGGAGGGAAAGCTAGCAGGGAAGGAAAGGCCATTGAAAATGCTTCGGTGAGGAACTGAGGACTGATTTTTGAGCATAAGGGTATGGGGCACTCAGAAGACAGGAAGAAGTGGGCCCAATGAGATAGGGAAGTGCATATAAAGGGAGATGTGGAGTTAGCTTTAACCATCCTTAATTTGGTCTATGTACCCTCATGGCGGTATTTAAACCAACCAAAGCAAAGCAGGTCCACTGAATCTTTAATTGGATTTTGCTTAGATCATATACCCAGCCAGAATCATTGTCTTCAAATAATTTAAAATAGAAAAGAGAAACACTAGATTTCTTTAGCTAATTGCCTAAGCCTGAGTACTTTCAAGTGAATCCAAGGCAACGAGTTAAAAAGTGAAAAAACAAAACTCACAACCTTTTCCTGGGATGGGGGGAAAACAGGTCTACACTATGCAAAATAATTGGTTTGACTAGATTTTTCCCGCCTGAGATGACCCACAGCTTGAGTGTCATGAAGACACTGCCTCTCTGTTTCTTTCCTGTACTCAGAGAAGGAACGTTCCATTCCACGCGATTCATGAATTTTAAAAACCATGAACCTTCCTTCACATTCTCAAGGAACACAAACGTTTTCCTGTAAGAGAGCTGTTGTGAGCATAAATGCTCAAGTGATTGCGATGGCGACGAGGAGAGGCCTTTTCAGACTGTCTTTGTTCTGAGCTGGCTGGAGGCTCCAGGCCTAGGAGTGCCAGTAAGGTCTGGACATATGGTTGGGCACAGAGGGCAGGGACTGAATTTACCAACCACCAACTGCCATAACGGCCTTGTCATTGGAAAATGGCCAAACAGTTGAGTCAACTGCCAATGCCACCATGTTGTCAGGAAACAATGGGCCAGAAGAAAATTACAGGCTCGTGGAAGACCACTAGCTCCCTCTTGTGGTGGAGTACAACGGCTAAATTTCTACCACTTTCCAGCAGAAAGACATCCCTGAATTCCATGAATGATGAGGATGCTTCCTAAAGCAATCCCATCAGCCTGTTTGAATAGTAGCCTTTATCTTCACCTATCCACCGAGCTAATGTTAAAGCCCTTCTAATTTCAATGACAAAAATCATATTACTCAAACTCGAAGCTCTCCAGTGATCCTCTCTCGCCCTTGAAATCAACTTCCAAAATCACTGTCATGGCTTGCAAGCCGCCGATGGTATATACCCTGCCCACTCTCCAGCTTCATCACTCACCACTCTCTCTCTTGTTTTACATTGTTGAACTCTCTCCCTTCAGCATTTTCACACTTGATTGCTGTCTCTGGGATAATTGTGACTCCCCACTTTCACCCATCTAATCTGGCTAAGTCTTATATATCCTTTAGGATTCAACCAAAACACTGTCACCTTCTGGAGGCCTTTCTTGATCCCCTAAACTAAGTCTTCCTGCTTGATCCCCATGGAATCAAGCAATCATTAAATTGCTTATTTATGATAAGTAATCATTAAATTTATGATACGCAATCATTAAATTGCTTATTTCATGCTTATCTTCCCCATTAAAAAATGTTCTTACCTGGGCGCGGTGGCACAAACCTGTAATCCCAGCACTTTGGATGAAGCGTGTGGATCACGAAGTTGGGAGATCAAGACCAGCCTGGCCAACATAGTGAAACCCTGTCTCTACTAAACATACAAAAACTAGCTGGACATGGTAATGCATGCCTGTGATCCCAGCTACTTGGAAGGCTGAGGCAGGAGAATCACTTAAACTCAGGAGTCAGAGGTTACAGTCAGCTAAGATCATGCCACTGCACTCCAGCCTGGCCACAGAGTGAGACTCTGTCTCAAAAAAAAAAAAAAAAAAAAAACAGTTCTAATTGCTTGAACCCAGAAGGTGGAGGTTGCAGTGAGCAGATATCATGCCACTACACTCTGGCCTATGTGACAGAGCAAGACACTATGTCAAAAAAAAAAAAAAAAAAAAAAAGGTTCTCTATGAGAGCAGATACTATGTTTGTCATTTACCAATTTATCCACACCTAACACAAGTACTATACATACTTATTGAAAGAATATCCATTTGAAGAAGTACCAAATTCTAGAATGGAAAAAAGAGACCTTTATTACATGCCAAATATGGGCCAGGTTTTAGGCTAGGTACTCACACATCTATCAGTTCATTTAATCTTCATTTAATACAACTAGGGAAAATGTTGTTACCTTCAATTTATAGTAAGGAAAGTTAAGTTCAGAGAGGTTTATGTAGTGTAGCCAAAGCTATACGAAAGAACACGTCAAATCCAGAATTTGCAACCAAGTGTAATTCCAAAGCCCCTGGACTTCCTACTATATGATGTTTCCTCTTAGGTAACCCAAGTTAACCAGTCAATTCTTGCTTATTCATGTCAATGAATATATCACATGGCATGACTATTCTCAAATAGTGAATAACCCTAAAATCACTTATATCAGCTTTTAAGTGGTGTTTTTATCCTTACATTTTAAAAAAGAACTTTTTTAACGTTCTCAATATCTCCAAAGAAAATAACTAAGTCATCCTGGAAAGCCCTTACTATAGAGCTTTCTCAGCCAGAAGGCAATAGAGCATCACGAGGCAGAGAAATGAAAGAGCACTGGGTAGGGAGTGCATAAGAACCCTATTCTTAAGCCAAGCACTGGCCAAAGCCTAATGTTAGACTTTGACTAAGCCACTTCATGCCTCTGAACCTTGCCTTCTCGACTTTAAAAAGAAGTGGATAGTAGCATGGACTGGAGTCAGTTTTGAAGAACCCCTCTTGCTCTTAAATTCTGTTGTTCTAATTCAAAGTGGAACTGGTCTCTAAGAACTTGCTGGTTTATACTTGAAGCGAGGTGGCAATTTTGTTTGGTACTAAAAGACCTCTTCAAACCTCTTCAGTGAGAATAATCTAAACCTGGTTTATGTTAACCAAGGGCTTAATTAAACAGAACAAATAATGGCCAAAAGAATGATGTTTTCTTTTTTCCTGAAAATTTTCCCCGTTTCTCTATTTCTAAATGTAAAGAACTAGACTCAGAATTCTAATCAGATCCCAAGTACTTACAGGCTTCCTTATTATGTATCTTTTTGAAAATCAGCTTCATCTTGGAATTTTTGCACATTGTTAAGACTAGCATCTCCACCAATCAGACCTTGAGGTCCTCCCATTTTAATAATGCCTGATGGATTACTCAGCCACCTTTCTAGGTCTTCTAAAGAAGTGTTCTCAAAAGTATTTTAAGAATCCCAGGAAGGGAAGCTAATTTCCAACCTAATTGTTTTCTGGATATGGGCATCCACTTTGCTCTCTGACATGGAATAAAAATATTTAAGCTTCCTGATTCTCTCATCTATAAACAAAGAACACTAATACCAACTCTAATGCTGTCAGAAGAATTATGGCAAAATGTTCATGCATACAGGACCCCAAGGGCAGGTTTCTGTTCTGTTGTTTCTAGGACTTCTACCTCTAAGTTCTACCATATGATCAAAATTGTCTTGAGATAGCATGGTGCCACAGGAAGAACATTAGCCTAAGAGTCAGAAGATTCAGGTGTAGTCTGGGCTCTGATACACCCTGCCCTAGCTGTAGGGCCTTGTACAAGCAGTTATCCCTCTTAGCCCTCCATTCCTCATCTGCACATGGAGGATTATGATAAAACAATGGCATGCTGGTCAAATGTGCTTATTTTGGAAGACTTGGCTTTGAGGCTCACTGACCAGCAGAATCCCAAAGGACCTTGACAAGTTGGAACCATGAACTAGATCTAAAAAAAGTCTATCTAATAGAGATAAAATCCTATGTTCATGATAAAAATAAAAAATAAATAAATAAATAAAAACAACTAAATAGGAAACATGCAATTGCAGGAGGACATGAATGGAGAGATAGTGAAAGGAATTCAAGAGAATCAGGCTGGGTATGTTGGCTCATGCCTGTAATCCCAGCATTTCGGGAGGCCGAGGCAGGAAGATCACTTGAAGTGAGGCGTTCAAGACCAGCCTGGCCAATATGGCGAAACCCTGTCTCTACTAAAAATACAAAAATTAACCAGGCATGGTGGCATATGTCTGTAATCCCAGCTACTTGGGAGGCTGAGGCAGGAGAATCACTTGAACCCAGGAGGTGGAAGTGCAGTGATCTCAGATAGCACCACCGCACTCCAGCCTGGGTGACAGAGCGAGACTCCATCTCAAAAAAAAAAAGTTCATACTGTCCTGGGTTTCTGGATCAGTGGGGCCCTCCCCTTCCATGTGACAGTCTTCAGATGAGTGAGCCGCATCACCTCCTCAGACTCCTCCAGGACAGCAGCCCTGCTCCTCCAACCCTTCCCTCAGAGCCATGATGTGTTGCCTCGTCTCTAGCCCAGTGTTGTATGCTTGTTCTTGGGTTCTCATTAGATTTTCAGCTGTAAATACAGGACTTTATCTCACTTAGTTAAATCTCTTTAAGTCTGGTTCATTTCCTTCATTTTCCAAATCATCAAGATTTTGAAGATTTTGATTTGATCATAGTCTCTGTTCCTCTGGATCATGATGAATCTCAAACTGTGGCTCGTGTGGAAGAACAAAAGAATAGAAGCTCGATATATAGGATTTCCAAATATCAAATATGCTATATTTAATATATATTCAATATACATAATAAAATGTATTTTATTTTCTGTAATACACAAATAAAATATATTATTTTTAATTAATTAAATTTAGTGTTGTATATCCTTTTGTTCAACTAAAGTATAGAGTTCACCCATACTCAATGTATATTGGAAATTCAAAAGAAAACAACAGACCTGCTCCTGCTTCCAGAGAGGGAGACTCAAAATAAACACATATGAATATATAGGAACCACAAATTAGCGAAACCTCAAAAGGTAAAAGATATCATAACTCCTTCAAAATAGCAAAAAAAGACTCCTGTTTTTGTAAATCAAGAAGGAAAATTGCAAAGATCAAGCTACTGAAGATGTGAACCCTCAAATGTTAACAGTGACCTGGGATGGGTAGAATTCGACTTCCTTGGCTTTTTCATTTTATTCACTTGTTTTGTCTAAAATTCTATTTATTGTAATAAGAAAAAATATAATTTTTTGGTTCTTTTAACAAATGCATTTGGTCAGGCCTGGTTCCTAGGCTTGGAGCTCCTCTGTTCCTCACAAGAGGAAACACAATTTCCATTGGCTGATTCAGTGCATGCTCATGGCAACTCCTGGCTGACTGGGACAGAAGGCATTTAAGTAGCCACAGTGCACTGCTGGCAACTAGGCATGGCTGAGTCAGTCCTTCTACGGGCTCTCCCCAAAGGCCCACTCCACTTCTACCGGTATGATGTCAGTCCTCAGCCCCAGGCTCCTCCTCCCCATAAGTGCTAATCCTTTCCTTTGAGCTTCTGTATGTGGCCTGTGTTGCCCTGCAAACTCCTTGACTCAAAGGTTGGAGTCCTGTTCACAAATCTTGGCCCAGTAAGAGCAGTTCTGATGGTTTTCCCTGCCTAGTCTTGCCAAGGGGGGCACCTCACCACCTCCAACCCCCAGCCTGTGCCCCTCCTTGCTGATCTCTCACTGGGATCCACTAGGTGTGGGACTACCACTACAACCTTTCAGCTGGCCTCTGCCCTGACTCGTCTCTCTTACTACCCAATACTACATTGTGCTAAAAGTCATCTTTCCAAAACATAGAAATCATACCACATTACTTCTCTTAGACTTTAAAATGGGTCCCCATCTCCTACAAAATGAATTTAAAATCCTTAGCTTGACTCCAGCCCCCCTGAAGATCTGAAATTTTACTTCAAAGATAGAGGACACTTCTTAGTTCTTTTGACTATCACACAATAAACGCATCCAGAATTGAACTATGTCCTCCCACCCACTTGGATGCTCAGCTCTGCCTGTCTGCTTACCAATTCTCTGGCCGTAACTGCACCTGGGTCTTTGTCAGCCCACTTCTGGTCCAGCCTCCATGAATAGGTCTGGTCTTGGGTATTGCCCTCTCTTCTTCCGTGGGATCCCTGTTATTTTGGAGATGTGACTGTGTAACTTCTATTGAACCAGCTCTGCTAATGCTGTGAAGGGTGGCCAAAGTGTCCTGAGGCTGGAGGAATTAGTCTAGAAAGAATTCCAGATGAAGAAAGAGAGAGTGCAAGTTTCCTCATGTATGTACCACCTGTGCACTTGCACAGGACCCTGTGCTCAGATGGACTTGGTTTAATGCTCTGCTGTTGCCATCTTGAAACTTAATAACTTTATTTTTTACCAAGTTGTATTAATCATTTATTTTCTGTGTTTTATGGTGCTTTGACATCTTGGGGCTTTGTGGACCAGAGGCGGGACTGCCCCTTCCATGGTTAGCTAATTCCTAGAGACAGCAAACATCAACTTGCCTGTGAGCATGTCTTCAACATGCAAACCAACCAGTCCAGAGTCAATACTTCAAATCACCTCCTCTATCTGGCTTTTCCACTTTAGGAGGCAATATTCCTCTGCACAGTGACCCTCCAATAATTAAAAAATAAAAGAACACAGCATGTGCACCTAAATTCCAACTTAAGGAATTTGCTTCAAATTTAAAACTTAAATTCAACTAATCTGAGGGACTGGTGACCAAAAGGAGAAAGTCTTCTGACTTGGGGGAGATCCAGATATGCTTAAATAGATGATTTTCCTAGAGATTCCTAAAAATAGAATCAAGAATTGGGGAAGATGCTATAAAGAAATGATAACTCATCTAACTTCTGAAGGAATCTTGTGCTATTATCCTTATTTCACCCATATTCTTCCCACCTCCTGCCACTTTGGCAGGTATTATCCCACACAATGGTAGGAACTCCACCATTCTTTCCTATCCTCTAATGGGCAGTAACTTCTCAGGAACAATGAGAATGGCTGATATTTCTATCTACTTCAAGGCCTCGTCCAGTGATTGGTACTAGAAGGTACTGCACAAAAGTTTACAGAAAGCAAAAATGTACCAGAAAGAAAAACACAAGTTGGAATATTAAATGGCATATCTCAGAACAAGGGCTCATCCCCAGAAAAGTGGCCTCCCTGTTTCCTAAGTTCCAAGCACAGAAAAATATGAGGTTTTGTGATTTCCACATCTTGAAATGATGCTTACTTACATAAAACTGAAATTTCCTGGCACCGTGATAGCACCTGAAGAACCCAGAATGCCATTCTCAGACATTGCTGATCATACCCGCGTTAAGGCGGAGTATGAGCGGTTAACAGCTTCCAGGTCCCCCGTCACCTAAATCTGCAGTTTCCCATCCTAGCTGTATTTCAGAATCACCTGTGGGAAACTGAGGAATCTTAAGATTCACTGAAAAACTACTAATTCAGAATCTGGGAGTGGTGGGGGTTGGGAGTGGGAGGTTAAATCTCTACATGATTCTGATAGAGTTGATCCACATCCAGCATTGGGGAACAAACAGCTCTGGGATGACTAACTGTTGAAGCTGCATATGTTTCTGGGACCACTCAATTTACACCAAGAATCAATGTAAATTACATAAATGTGATACAAACTCCCTGGCCAAATTCTCCTTTTGGGAGCTAAAAAATACTTCCTAACACTCAGAAATTGAGTTTTTGTTATCTAGGGGGAAACCGTAATTTTCAAACTGTGACTATGGAACAATTCATACATGTGCACCTTTCTGACAGTTACATTTCACATCTTGCAACGAATGCAATAGGTAATGGTGATGCTTTCAGGGGATACAAGAAATCTCTGTCCACCTGCATACCTCTGATTTTGCTACTGAAGTGCAGAGAAGGACCTGCTTGTTGAAACTGCTTCAGTGATACTGCCTTCTAACTGGATGCCAGCACCATCAGGTATTTCTGTTCCAAGAAAAGTTACAAAATGAATTAGAACAACTCTCCTTCTCTGAAGCAATGCTGTTATGGGCTAAATCCTCTATGTGTTACTCCCTGCTTTATCCACCCCCTGCAAAGCAAAAAGATGGAAAGGGCTGGTTGGCACCATTGACTGTTCTCTGGGCTCCTTGCTATCTTGAAACTTTTGCTTTATAGCATATTTCAAAAGAACCAATATTGAGTCTAATATGGATAGGATTTCCAACTAATTCTTGGCCAATCTCTAAAACAGCCTCTCACACAGGCCCAGCCTGTCCGGGCAAAGCTCACACATAGCAGCTGTCTCTCTCGAATCCCTTTCTTGGGGAACTATCCCACCTCCTTCTCTGTGTGATTCCGACAAGGCTGTCAATCAGGGTATCTTGTCTTCCCCCACCAGGAGGAAGGAAATGAGACCTAAGTTGGCAGGAGAGCCCTCTCATTCTTCTAGATGAATGATCACGTACATAAACAGGCTTATAATAAAAAATGTAGACAATACTCAAAGGTCCAAGAAAGTCAATTAGCTACACTCAGAAAGAAGCACTGTCACTCATTTATTATGCATGTCTGCCATCAACACACATGCACATACTTGCACACAACTGAATATACTGTTTTGCCATCCATTTTTTTTTCCACCCAACCACCCACCTCGAGCATTTTTCTATACGGTGAAATACCATTCTGCAGCTTGCTATTTACGATCCACAACAGGTTGCTTCTAGATGATGGTTTCTCCCATCCCTACTGCTGGACATTTGTGTTGTTTCTAACTTTTCACTAGTATAATAAAATGATGCTTTGATTACTCTCTCCTTGATCTTAAATGCAAATCCTATCTTCTCCTGACGCAACTCACTGTTCTTAGTCTTTCCCCATTTTGCAAAAACGAATTTCGAATTCTTTCAGGAGTGCTTACCTCCTATAGTCAGCCTCCTTCAAAAGAGGTTTGAAGGGAAGGGGAGTTTTCAGTCAAGCCTAGTGAACTCCCAACATCAGAATGACAAGTATTTCCTTCAGCAGAAGTGAAGGGGGATCACAATATTTTTGTAGGACAAAGAGAACTTTGGCTTTTTTTAGGATGAGAGTGTGGGTATAGAGAGAAAAGGGATATAACCAATTACAGTACATGCAAATTTCCTTTATACCTTTAATGAAGAATGGAAACAATTTAGGGCTGTTCTATAATATAAATGTAAAGTTTCTTCTGTGTTTGTGCTACATTTCAGATTAATCTTTCTGATGATGTTTTCAGCTGACTGATGCTCTCTCTAGGCTGTGCAATGGTACCATCTTGTGGCTGACACAAAAGATAATCCAAAGACGACACATGGCTTTCTAGTGTGCGAGGATGGGAGAAGTAACAACTACGTAGAACTACAAACCCCTCCTTAAGGAAATGTTTGCTTCTACAGTAATAAAGCATGCTCATCATTGTTTAGTGGCTTTTAAAAACTAATGTTAAAAGTATTTCCTGTTGCCAACAAATAACAATCCGGTGTGAGTGGGAAAGTTTTAGAACCTTCTCAAACACTAGTAATTGACAGAAAACGTTATTGTGTGAGTATTTCGTTCTCCTGTTGTGATAGTAAGTTATTCCTAAGACACTTTGGAGTAGTACAAAGATCACAAGAGCAGGCATTAGCATAACCAGTTTCTAGTGCCAGCTACACGTTTCATTGGCTCACTTAACCTCTCAGTCTCTGTTCATTTGTAAAAGGAAGAGAGTCCCTGAGCTGTGAGCGTCACAGGAATGCTGAGGTAACATATGAGACAGGTGCAGAATTCTGTTAAAACACCAGACAAAATATAAAGCCTTGTGATTGTTCAGAACAGTTGGGTTAGCAATCTGGATTGAAAAAAATTGGGGGTGGGGTGTGGTATGCACTCCTTCTAAGTTCTCAGGCATGACACTGGTGGAGAGATTGTCCCTGAAGCAGAGACAAAGGGTTCCTCTGTTAGGAAGGATGTTAGGAAGGAAACAGGTTGGTGGGGGAAAGCTTACGAAAAAAAAGTAATCCATCTTTTCAGGTGTCAAGAATTGATTGCAAAGGCTGAAGATTGTTTTTCCTGGGGAGAGCTTTTGAAAAAGCAATGGAAGACAATATCCAGTTTAAAAAGTAGAACCTATAAGCTCTCTTTCTAAACACAAGAGCAACAAAAGAAATCACAAAAGACTGACATATTTCTCTCTATTTATGTTTAAACTTCATAAGCCAAATGTCCAAACACAAAGCTAAAAGACAAGCAAACCTGACTTCTGCAAGTCATTCACAAGTCATGAAAATAGAAGTCTCATAGGTAGTTAGTTCATCCTAATATGCCAGAGGGTACTAATGTAACTATACATATTATAAAAGAAGAAATATAACTTTTTCAATCTGATGAAAAAGAAAGCTCAACCTATTGTAATCAAATAAATGTAACAAAAACTATTGGATACTATTTATAACCTATCAAATATGAGAAAAAGGTTTTGGAGAGAATACTCAATGCTGGAAAGGCTGCACTGAGACACTCACGTGTTCCTGGTGGAAGAGTGTACAGGCATAGTCTTTCCAGAAGGTAACGGCAATACGCATCAACATGCTTGCAAATTGTGCGTGTTCTTCGATTCCGCTGATTCCACTGCTGGAGGCTGACTAGTGCAATGGCAAAGGATGTAGTCTCTGAGCCAGACCACCTGAGATTGCCTCCTAGCCCCATCACTTACTAGCCCAATAACTGGGCAGAAAATTCTCTAACCTTTTTGTGCCTCAAAGTCCTGATCTGTAAAATGCGGTGTGTGACAGTTAATGTTAGGTGTCAACTTGATTGGATTGAAGGATGCCTAGATAGCTGGTAAAGTATTGCTTCTGGGCGTGTCTGTGAGGGTGCTGCCAGAGGAGACTGACATTTGAGTCAGTAGACTGGGAGAGAAAGACCCATCCTCAACGTGAGTGGGCACCATCCAATCAGCTGCCAGCGCAGCTAGAACAAAGCAGGCAGAAGTAGGTGGGATCAGCTGGCTTGCTAAGTCTCCTGGCTTTCATCGTTCTCCCGAGCTGGATGCTTCTTCCTGTTCCTCCTGCCCTTAGACATCAGACTCAAGGTTCTTCAGCCTTTGGACTCTGGGAGTTACACCAGTTGTTTGCTGGGGGCTTTCAGACCTTCGGCCACAGACTGAAGGCTGCACTGTCGGCTTCCCTGCTTTGGTCTGAACTACTACTGGCTTCTTTCTTCCTCAACTTGCAGAGGACCTGTCGTGGGACTTCACCTTGTGATCATGTGAACCAATTCTCCCAAATAAACTCCCTTTCATATATACATATATCCTACTAGTTCTGTCGCTCTGGAGAACCCTAACACAGGGTAATAATGCTATCTTATTTTACAAAGTAGTGTGAAGATTCTATTAGGAAATGTAGGCCATCTAGAATATGGCTGATGTATCATAAGATGTTATTAATATTATTGGGTTTTTTTCATGATTAGACAAAGCTAGCAATAATCTAAAAGTTGCATTTGTTTCGGCAATATTTGCTGAGCATTACTTTTTGGTGGTCAGTGGAGGAAAAAACAGTCTTGATCTCTAACCTAAGAAGTTTTTAACATAGTTGTAAAAAACACGCTCTTAGATGTTCATTTAATAATATTTATAACAGCAACCAATATTAAATCAATATTCAAAAATACATGTCTATAAAGTAGAAGATTGTAAAGCATACAGTGTATTATTCTGAAGCCAGTAAAACTTATGTGTATGAGGCTTAATTTATTCATCTGGTAAATGGGGATACCACAGAACCATTAAAGGATCAGAATGATCGTGAACATGAGAGGAGTCTGGAGATAGTAAGGTAATATACCAATGCTAATTATTACCACTTATTAGGGTCTATAGAAGCTCAACTATAAAAATAATTTTAATGAACATTTACTATGTGCCAGATACTGTATAGATATTATTTCATTTAATCCTCAATCTGGGTTGCCAGGTTTCGAAAATAAAATTACATAATGCCAGTTAAATTTGAGTTTCAGGTAAAAAAAATGAATACTTTTTTAGTATAAGTATATCCCACGTGCAATTATTCAATGTTTATCAGAAATATTTCTGATACCCTAAAAACATACTCATTGTTTCTCTGAAATATTTAAAACATCTTTTTTTTTTAGCTTTTTTCTTTGCCCTCTCAATCCAGCTTTTCCTGACTCCAGGAAGAACCAGGAAGAGAAGGCCTCAAAATATGTTTATACCTAACATTTATTTGTTTATCTGAAATTGAAATTTGACTAGACACCCTGTGTTTTCTCTGGCAACCTTACATCAATCCTATGAAACAGGTACAATAATTATATATATAACGGAAACAGAGAGAAAGAGAGATTCCATTTTGGCTGGTGCAATGGGAAATAACCCACTATTCCTAATATGGATTATATAAAGGAGGAAATCCTAAATCCAGAGGCAGAATGAGAAAGGCACATATTACTTCTTGGTTCTCAATACCATGTGTAGGGTAAACTCCCCTGAGAGGGATAACTTAAACATACCTTTAGAATGACCCTGTATGGCAGAAGCACCTGAATGTGTGTTCCAAGTTAAGGAATCTGGGTGTGGCCAACCCAGAGATTGATTCTTTGTCTATGAGGGACATCTGAACCCCCGTCAGGCCATACAGGGGATTGAGGCCAAGTGTTCTGGATTAAATGAAGGCTGACAGGTGGAGATTGTTAGTAAAAAGGCTATATAAGCTGCATGCTGTTTGCAAGTGCTTATGGTTTTCCTGCCTAGCCTGCAGCTTCTGAGCCATACAGTTATGTTATCCAGGCCACCACCACTGAATTGTAGGAAGGCGGATATGTTGTCCAGCTCACCACCACTGTACCATTTCTGTACATAAGGCAGTTCTCCGGTCCAGCACCCCGTCACTGCACTCTCTCCCCTGTATGTAAGCCCCATGTCTTGTTTGCTGGCTATAGGTCTCTTCTTCACCCTCTTGAACCTGGTGCCTTCCCTGCTAAGGTTAATAGGGGTTTGGCAAAACACCATGTTATTGTTATTTAAAATGTTAAAATTTCTCAAAATATATTAAGCCCAAATTCAAATGCTAAAGACAACATGTTGCAAAGCTGACTCTAAATGGATTTTTCAGCCATTTTGGAACATTGGCAACACTAGTCCCTTCTTTTGGTACCAATTATCCAGAGATGGGAGATCAAATGTGGAAATGCTTATAAGCTGTTTTGAGTTGATGAGATTTTAGGACCTGAGAGCTAAACCTCAAGTTCTTCATTTCCACTGGGTGGTGGCAGTTGACTTGTTTTCTGCTGTTTCAATGGACCTTGAAATTATCATTACTATTTGCTTCACTTCAGTGTACACCATCCCACTCCATTTGTAGTCAGCACCACTCAGGGAATAAAACATATTCATTTGCAGTGTCCTTAGCAATGACAGAGGCATTTTCAAATATCTTTTTGCTCTTGAAGAAAGGAGCTCACGTGCTCGCTTCGGCAGCACATATACTAAAATTGGAACGATACAGAGAAGATTAGCATGGCCCCTGCGCAAGGATGACACGCAAATTCGTGAAGCGTTCCATATTTTTTTTATATATAAATAAATAAAAATAAAAATAAAGAGCTCACTTTGCTTTTGCAAAAGACAGGTGCAAAAAGGACCAATATTTGACACAGGTCATATTACATTGCAAAGAATAGGAGCAAGTGTGTGTGTATGCATCCGTATATGTTTTAGCACAGACATAAAACTAAAAAAAGGAGGTCTGACTTAGAGGCAGACAGAGTGAAAGGGTCCCAGGAGGACTTGGTTCCAATCTTGGCTTTGCAAGTAACTAGTTATGTGACCACCCACAAGTCCCTTACTCTTTCTGAGCCTCATTTTCACTATCTATAGTGCATCAATATCTGCTCTATTCCACAAGAGTATTTTGGGACAATGTTTCAAACCTAGAAGGCATCTTAGCTGTATACAGCTAGGAGAAAGATTTATAATTGGTTCATTATTGACTCTTCCTTAAGAAGTTCTAACAGAATAAATTTGCCTTCTTGGTGCCTGCTAATTAGACATGTATTTAACTCTGTTTCTTTTTTTTAATAACTCTCTGCTATTATTTGAAATATTCTAAGTAATAAAAAAACCTCTGTCATACACACATACACAAAGATAACAATTAGCTCAAAGCAAAATGATTTCAGAAATAAGGGGGGAAACTTCAAATCATTACTGCCCATCAAAAAGTCTGGTGATAAAAGATTATTCTGCTAATAACAAAAATATTTTTAAAAGCACCAAAGAAGATAAAAATTTAAATGTCAGAGCTGAAGACAAAGACCTCTATCAGTACATCTCACATTTTTGCATAATCAGAATCACCTAGGAGAACTTGTTAACTATGCAGATTTCTGGGCCCCACACCAGGGATTCTGAGTCAATAGGATTGAAGTTGGCCAAGAAATTTGGATAGTTAGGAAGCTACCTGGCTGATTCAGAGGCAAGTAGTTCTTTGAGGATACTTTGAGAAACACTGGTCATTACCAATCAAATATAAACACATAGTTAAGATTTTTAAATAAAGTAAGAAAAAACTGGTAGAAAGCAGAATGTGGATTTAATTCAATAAAAAGTTTTGGGATGGGAGAGACAAGATCCAAGGGTGGAGTGAGAAGAAAAGGACTCCCTGCAATGGTCTCATCTCTCAAAATGTCTCTAAGGTGGATCTACAAGAGCCAGTTAGTGAAGACAAGGGAGGAAAATGCACAAACCCAAGAGCAAAAGAAGCCATGTACAATAAGAAGAAAAGTGTGGGAGGACAGGCAGAAATGGCCACAGGATAACTAGTCTCAGGGATGATCAAATTGTTGAGGTGTAAAAAAATGGGAGAAATTTAGCAAAGTCACTGGTCAGAGGGGGAAATCTTATTCATCAAAAAGGAGAGGAGGAACCAATTAAGTGAGAAAACGGCAAAAATGTGAACGACTTCACGTTGATAAGAAAATGACATATAATCTTCATGGAAAATTTGTTGGTGGGGAAATAAAGTGAATTGAACATGAAAATACCTTTTAAAAATATCTTACAGGAATTTTAGGATAGAAGATGAGAAAGTACTTTGAAAAGTATAAAGAATGAGTTATATGGTTATCACTTGCAGTATTTTCTGTGATTATCAAATTTGTTCACTACCTGCCTGGCATAAGATAGTTAAATAGGGCTGTATAGCATTATGTTTGGATCCCCAAGAGCCTTACATTGTCTGACATATAGTAGGCCAAACCGGATGGACAAATGGATGGGTAAATCAAGTTAACACAGGAAAAGACAAGACAAGAGTTGCATGGTCACATAGTACTCACGAAACTTCACAGATTTCATTGTCTGATTTTTATGGACTGAGCTGCTAAGTGGTTGTCACAACACTCAGGCATATTTTATAGTAATACTTAATGCATGATCCTCCAGCTGGGGCATGTCTGTTTGTCTTCCTGAAGGAAGTATTTCTTGGTTCATTTTACTTGGTGCACCAATTGTCTACCTGCTGCCCCTCAGTGCCACTTCCACCTTATGCCATCCAGTCTGTATTGCTGGGGCTGTGCTGGCTTTCTGTTATGTCTGGCAAGAGGAAGAGCCAGCATTTCTTTCTTATACTCTCTTGTTTCTGCTGCTGCTTCTGGAAGTAGCTGTGTCCTTTCAGTGATCCTAGGTTCTGCTGCAATTGCCCTTCTTTATTGGTCCCAGCCGTGGCCAGGGAGACCATGCTTGGCAGTCCCAGCACAGGCTGGGTAGAACTCCTTAAAGCCTCTCCTGGACTTTGACAACTCCTGTTCAGTTTTATTCCCCCAGTTCCTAAGGCTGGTAGTTTCTCTCTGCAGATACTAATCTCTGAATGTCACCCTTTTCCCTCTTTGCTTCTTTAGCTCCCTTATCTGTTTCAACACCCATAATACCAAAATCTGTAGCAAATCTCTTCTATTCGAAACATCTAGAGTGGTTTGTTTTTCTGGCCAGACCCTGATGACGCACCTGGAAAAATCAGGGTAAATATGATTACACTAAGTGTTGAAAGTACAGATTGGAGAACATTTCGTTTGTTCCAGAAGAATCCAGAATGAAAACTGAAATTAAATTGGAGAGTCAGAGCATTATTAAACAGTATGTGTAGAAAATACAATGCCTTTTCCCCATTCTGGGATACCTCCCTGATTATAATACCTTATTACTGTGATTGTTTTTAACTTCTCTGCTTTTTCACACAATTCTACAAGAATCTCTTCCTCCTGGAAACCTCCCTGATTACCTCACACAAATATTATCTTGCTTACTCTGAATTCCTATGGTTCTTTTGTTCTCTGATTTCTAGAGTATTTCTCCAGGTATGTTATCAATCAGTTTTCCTCTTGATCACTCCCCCAACCTGAGTGATCATCAGAATTCTCGGAAAAATATAGATACCAGGCCCTACTCCCTGTCCTAACCTCCTGAGACAAAATTCTACAGTGAGGGGTGGGTAATATAGGGTTGAGACAGCATCCATATATATTTTTATACGTCTCAGATGATAAACCCTTCAAGATCAGGGCCTTTTCATTTATTATGTAGCTTTTACTGTACCTAACACAATTTACGCAGACCACAAAAATCTGTTCATTTTCTAATGAATTACATGAGGGAAATTTCCCAGGAAGACCAGCTGGTGTCACTACCACCTAATTAATACTTCTGGCCCAGGGAAGGGCATCTCACATAGCAAAATTTGACCTTCCTGGATTCACTAATTATGTGCTTGAATCCACCTTCCCATCTATTTTCCTAAGAGGGAACTGCAGAAACCTTACCAAGAAAATAGACAGCAAAACTTCAACAGTACCAATAACTTGGGTTTTCTGAAAGGAAATGATGGCATACCCTGAGGCTGCCAGGCTTCCTGTGAGAAATCAAGAACTAAAAAGAGCAGAAGTAGGCCTCCCATTGGCCCAAGGCCTAAGATTTCATTGCACTAGCTTCTTGGCATTAACATTCTATAGAACAAACTTCAGAAATAAACGCTTAACGAATTTGCAAGCAAAACCAAACTCCAACCAGATTGCATTTTTTATTCACCTTTTACAATCTCATTCATTTTCCATAACATTTGGAGGTATTGTTTGAAAGCTTAATTTTCCTTTTTTATCGACTACTTTCTTATTGACTTAAATTATTCTTGATTCATGGATAAGCAAACTAACGTGGTTCTACCATGGTCACATATTATGTATCATCTAAGATGACATAGAATCTTCACCTCTGGAAGAAGCTGTTTAGTAATCACTTCTAATTACTAACAGATTAAGAACAGCATGTTCTCCAAAAGAAGTTTCTATACAAGCTCAAACCTGGCCATATTTCAGCATTTCTAAATTCTAATTCTCTGGGTGCATTACAAATCTGTTCAGATGGTTAAAATGAAATAAAGTCTAGATTTATGTGTCCAAAACAAGTCTCCAAATGTCCCCTAAAACCTTTCTTAGGTAATATTATGACTCGATCATCTCCATTTGAACACTTACTTCCAGAAAAGTAGATTTTCTGGATAATCAGCCTCTTTGTGTTCATTGACCACAAACTTCTATGTTCAGAGGTTTAAATTTTAATTAAGAGGGAGATATTGAATGGTAAGTGGATCTCCAGTAGTTGAAATGGGCTTCTCCTTGTCTACAATAAAGGCCTTTGTTAGCTAGGCAGTCCAGGAGGGGAACACGAACCCCTAAATTCCTCTCCTTCAAGACTTCCAGCCTTAAATATCCATGGAACTATCCCCCATTTCTCAGTGATCTGCTGGGGGAGTTTGTGCGCCACTGGCTGCTGATCCGTCGTTTCATTTATAGGCCAGATGCAAGTAGTCTCCTTTCTTTCCCACTTGGTACTGAAGAAGTTGTGGCCTTTGGGGATTAACCAGTTACTGCCCAGCACACTGTTCACAGATTGTGCCAATGAGGTGTACACATTTTCCCCCCCGCTCACTTTGTGGAGCGCACTGGTGGTGAACACAGGGTGCTGGATCTTACAAGGGGTTTCCATCATGGAGAGATCTTTTGAAACAATAGCAATGCTGCCAGAGGGGGAAAAAAATGAAACCACTTTTTAGATAATGCTGTTCAGTTAGCCAGGACTCACCTTCATTGGAAAAAAAACTTTCTAGAAATTCCAAATGTAGATAAAAATTTATTTTCAAAGTTGTCAATATCAGCTTTGTGTTCTTTAACAGGGACTATTACTGATGGTCGAGTGTTTGCTAACGGCATTGAAATTCTTTCTTTTTCTCTTTTCTCTCTCCTTTCTTTCTTCTTTCCTTTCTTTCCTTCCTTACTTCTTTCATCACACACACACACACACACACACACACACACACACACAGATATACATACACATACATACACACACACATAGATATCTCATTTCTTCCCTGGACAGCAAGATGCTACCCACTGCCTTACCCCTAACCTAAATCATGGTCTCCCAGCTTACTGCTTATTCAAGGCCTAGGTAATAAATTCCATTTCCTTTTGAAAAACTTCTGACATCAGCTGGTTAATATCCACAGAGTTATGGGTCTTCCCCTTCTTACCATGCCCTGTCTCCCACTCCCACTCCACTCAGGCTCCCCCGAACACATCCAAAACATCAGACCTGAACACATCCAAAACATATCAGATAAAAGACTTTCCTTTCCTTGGGTTCCAAACTGGGAACCTGGAGCCAGATGCTGTTGTACAACCTTGGGTTCTAACTGTCATTGTCACAATTTCAACTCACCTATCAGCATTCAGCTATACTACCTCCATAATGTTGCTCAACAGAGCACCAAAAACCAAGGGCAGATGCCTCAGCCTTTTAGAAATTACTTATAAATCCATTCCATGTGGTTCGGGGTTAAAAAAAAAAAAAAAGTAAAAAAAAAAATTGCTTGTAAAACAATAATGGAGCAATGTATTTTGAAGTGTGTTTTAAATTTCTAAAAACAGGAAAAATCTCCAGGAGCAGTTTACTGTACACAGTGAACTGATAACGGCTAGGATCTCATGGGTTGCAGTTTGCCTGCAGGACTGTTTCTGCAATTCCTTGAATTTCCCACATTCCATTTCTCCATGGATTCCCTCTGCAACTAAAAATTTCAAGTATTTTCCTAACCCCTAAGATAGAAATTGATGCCTGAAACCCAAAAGCTGCATTTTCCAAGCAATATAGACATTAGACTCTTTCATGAACCTCAGACCTAGCCTGGGCTTCTAGAAAATGCAGTTCTTGGCAAGGTGCAGTGGCTCACGCCTGTAATCCCAACACTTTGGGAGGCCTAGGCAGGTGGATCACCTGAGGTCAGGAGTTCGAGACCAGCCTGGCCAACATGGCGCAACCCTGTCTCTATTAAAAAATATAAAAATTAGCCAGGTGTGGTGGTGGGCACCTGTAATCCCAGCTACTCAGGAGGCTGAGGCAGGAGAAATGCTTGAATCCAGGAGGCAGAAGTTGCAGTGAGCCGAGATTGTGCCATTGCACTCCAGCCTGGGAGACAAGACCGAAACTCCACCTCAAAAAAAAAGAAAAAAAGAAAAGAAAATGCAATTCTTTTTCTTGGTCCACAAGGCTCACCCCACGCCTGAGCCCATCCAGAGAGAGATTCTAATCTCTGGATGGGCTTACCATCGGTACCAATCATGTGACACTTAGCAGAGAATGCTTCAGGACACAAAGAAATACCTTGAGATCCCTATTCCCATCATCTTTGCTTCCTCACCACTCACGGCCAACCAGTGACAAACCACCCCTCGGGATGAGGAATTTATCCCTTCCTTAAATGCTTTATTTGGATTATTCTCTTTACTGTAACAGCACATGTCCACAACAGAGATTAAGTGAGGAAACAATAGAGAGAGAATAAAGATAGAACCTCCTCTAATCACCCCACTCAGAAGGAACTTTGTTTACTAAGCTATATTACAGTTATTATAATAATAAAAATTGTGTCTATAAGTGGGTATTATAGGGCTGCAATGAGCATTTTCATGGCCAAATCTTTGTGTGTAGCCAGGAATATTTTTATTTTTGTTTTTATTTTCATTAGTTTTTATTTTCTTTTCCCTTTTTTAAAAAATATTAAAAATCACTAAAATCTTTTTTCTTTTTTTTGTGACATATTCTTGCTGTGTCACCAGGCGCCAGGCTGGAGTGCTGTGGCGCAATCTCAACTCACTGCAACCTCCACCTCCCAAGTTCAAGCAATTCTCCTGCCTCAGCCTCCCAAGTAGCTGGGACTACAGGCATGCACCACCACACCCAGCTAATTTTTGTATTTTAGTAGAGATGGGGTTTCACCATGTTGGCCAGGATGGTCTTGATCTCTTGACCTCATGATCCGCCTGCCTCAGCCTCCCAAAGTCCTGGGATTACAGGTGTGAGCCACTGCACCTGGCCCTATTAAAAAATTTTTAAATGAAACACTTCAAAAATTTGCATGCCATCCTTGCACAAGGAGAATGCTAGCCTTTTCTGTATCCTTCCAATTTTATTATATGTGTTAAAGGTGGAGGGTATACAGACTCTTGGTGTCTTGAACAAAGAACTGAACAAAATGCACAAAGAAAGGAAGGAATGAAGCGTTTTACTGAAAATGAAAGTACACTCCACAGTGTGGGAGTGTGCCTGAGCATAGGAGTTAAAGGCCCCATTACAGAATTTTTGGGAGTTTAAATACCCCCTAGAGGATTCCACTGGTTACTTGGGGTATGCCCTATGTAAATGGAAAGGACAAAACAAGGTTATAAAATCATCTACTTGGCCTATGCCCTATGGAGAGGATATTTCCTGTCATAGCTAAAGTGTGAATCGAACTTACGTTCCCTGCCTCCAGATCCAATTTTCCTGCCTCATCTCCCCACTGAGAGATGTGATCCCCATAAATGTTATGGAGGCAGAGGGATAGATGGTCTTTTTTCTGTAATTCCTTCATGCTGGCTTGGGGCGTAGCCCCTACCTATTGAGGATCACCTACTCTGCCTAGTGGAGGCAGGGCAGCTCCTTAACGGCCAAGTGTGGTGTCTTCCCCTGGAACTGGCTGGAAACTTTGTTGCATGATCATCCGAGGCTTGATGATCTCTGGGTGACAGGAAATTAATTTGGTTAAAAGACTTAACAGGAACTTACGGGGTGGATACCTATGCTGTCAGAAATGTTTGTTACAGAGATTCGCAGGAGGAAAAAAATAAACCTGGTCTGTTCTAGAATCTATGTGTTTCCTCAAGGTCTTAGCAGGAGCAATCCCATTTTGGTTTGGTTTGGTTTGTTGGGGCCTAGTGTATGAGCTCAATCCAAAACAATGGCCTCCCAGAATTCTTTTTTTAATTTCCCCTTTTATTGGTCAGGTTCTTACGTGAGAATGTGACAAAACTTAGGGCCTTACCGCCACTCTCAGTTACCATCATTTTGGGTTTCCGGTTTCAGCATGTCATTCATAGGTTACAGTGTACTCATGGTTGCACATTTCTTTCAGCTCTTGTCATTCAAATTGAAAAGAGACCATATGACATTCTAGAGATGGCTGCATGCAAGCATTTAAAAGCTTTGAAAGAATATAGAGCACCAGGGAGACTATTACTACGAATATTGTGAGGATAATACCAAGAGTTTGGAGTATGCTTCTTATCCAAGTTCCCCATAAACCAAACCTCCTAGAATTAAATAGATCAAAGAATGAGCTAGGTAAAGAGTTCACACACCTGACTAAGCAATTTCTTTGTCAATCCCCTACCAATGAATTTCTATAATCTTCATTTGATGTACATAGGCTGTAAGTGCCAGTAGCTGCACATACACTTTTCTGCTTAGCCAATTCTATTATTTGGCATAACTTTCACAAGAGGATTTAAAGTCTGTTCTGGAACTATAGCCTTTACAGTAGAATTTGCTATAGAACCTATCATGAGAGATACATTTCTAATCATTGTTTCTTTTATTTTAAACCATGGAAAAAGGACCTAACAAATGATGCTCTTTTAGAAGAGTGAAAGCCTTCTGGCAATGTTCTCTTTAACCCCTGATGTGGGTTAAGAGGAGTGAACCAATGTTTTGTTTTTGACTGATTATGAGACAACACATGTACCATTAAAGTTTCTGACCTGCATTGGGCCTTCATCTTTTATCTATCAAAGCATACAGTTACCCATGTATAAGACTGGCTGCAAACTTCTTCACAAATAAAAGTATACCCCATAAGTGCACATGACACACTCCTTTTCCACTTCTATGTTTGTAGAGGCATAAGCAAGAAAAGGTAAGAGTTTCATGATAGCAGAAGTCTTAATCTGTGAACTTGGGAAAAGCTGTTCACATCAAGGATGCCATCCTCTTCTTGGGAGAAATTTCCCTGGTTAGCTTTACCTCCAGGGTTCCAACGGGTATACAATTCCAAGAGCATGGAGGGACCCTTCTCAGTTGTGAGACCATGAACCTAAAGTTCAAGTTCCCAAAGTTTTGCTGTAGTGTGGATGGCAAAGACAGTCTTTCTCTGATGTTCTCAGAAGATACAAACCATAAAAAGCTTTTTGCCTGGTGAAAATACCCTGTAGCATAGTAATCTACTTTATAGGCCAGGCGTGGTGGCTCACGCCTGTAAACCCAGCACTTTGGGAGGCTGAAGTAGGCAGACCATGAGGTCAGGAGATCGAGACCATCCTGGCTAATACGGTGAAACTCTGTCTCTACTAAAAACACAAAAAATTACCTGGGTGTGGCGGCACAGGCCTGTAGTCCCAGCTACTCGGGAGGCTGAGGCACAAGAATTGCTTGAACCCAGGAGGTGGAGGTTGGAGTGAACCAAGATCACGCCACTGCACTCCAACCTGGGTGACAGAGCAAGACTCCATCTCAAAATAATGATAATAATAATCTACTTTATAACATCAGCCCTCTTGCATGGGAATGCTTTTATACAACCAGAAAACATTCATTAAAAATAACAATTGAATGAAATCCCTTTATAAAATGTTTAAATGGCCCACCAGGTGAGCAAATGTACCTCAAACTTTGTTTTCCCAGGAATAAGGGATCAAGCGTTGGTTATAAACTATTTTAGTAACTTGTAAGTAACTGTACCAATGTATTAAATTTGGATCATTATATCCTGGTTCTCCATGAGTTCATGCTTAACTAACATTAGACTTATATCCTCTTGGATACCAGTTGTTTCTCCAAATTAGGTACATAGCACTGACAACAAAATTTGGTTATTTTTGTGGTTTACTGTAACTTAGTATAACTGTAATTATAATTAATAGCATACACTTAGACATTAGAATTTTAGAACTCCCATAAAATTTAGGAAATTTGGGAAATGCCATGGGCTTTCCACAGATCTTCCCTAACAAAGCATAAGGATGACAATAACAAGTGAAAAATTCACCAGAAGGACTTACTGGCAGACTGAAGTGGCAGAAGAGTCAGTGACTTTGAAAACAGATCAATAAAATGTATCTTAAGAATAGAGAGGCAAAAAAAAAAAAAAAAGTTGACAAACAATAAAACAGCTTGCAGAATTCATAGTACAATATAAAATCATCTAACATATATGTAATTGGAGTTCCAGAAAAGAAAGAGAATAAAGCAGGAAAAGTATTTGAAATGATAATAGTCAAAAAATGTTCCAAATGACATTAGACAGTAAGCTGCTCCTAGAACAGAAGTTACGCTCCAGATCACACATTTGGAAAAGCTAAGCTCTTAGATTTTTCAAAATGTCAGAAAGTGAAGAAAAGGGGGTGGAGTGGGGGTACCAACAGTTATTGATTTTAAGGGGATTCTATTTACAAACCAAAGTAAGAGCACATAGGTCGACTGAGGTGCCACAGCCTTCGTCCACCTGAATTGGATGAATGACCCAGCAGCTACTGAGTACCCACTCTGAGCTACATGTTTGATGTGCACTAACTCACTGAATCATTAGGAAAACACTGTGGCATAGGTATTATTTGAGGCTAAGAGCTGTTCAGTAACTTGCCCAAAGTTGCACATCTGATAAGGGTTGGAGATGAGATTCAACCTCAGGGCTAATTTCAAAACCTATTCTCCTAACAGCTCTGCTGTCTTGCCTTCATCTAGGTTCTCATTCACGAATATCTCCTCCCCTTCAAGGAAGTACTGGATTTCCCCCTATACAAATGTGGGGAGTGACATGACTCACAGCCTAGAACTCACAGGCTGTGAGGGAGTGACATGACTCACAGCCTAGAACTCACAGGCTGTGAGGGAGTGACATGACTCACAGCCCGAAACTCATAGGCCCAGTCACTTCTTTAGTCTGTAATATTTTGCTGCCTCTGGCTTTAGCTAGAGGCCAGTGAGGCTTCCTCTGATGCCCCTTTCATTTCGCCTGGACATCCCACAGTGCATGGAGCCACGTGGGACTTCCAAAGGCTGCTGGAACTTAGAAGCCCATGTTTGTGAAATATGGTCCTTTACAGTCTGCATGTCCAAAGGTTCTTAGATCTTGAACTAATTAAAAAATTTAGAGTTCAAGAAAAGAATCTAAATCAAAATAACCGCTGGATATACTTCTTAGTCCTGGACACTGGAAGTGTGATGACTTCTGCCTAGGACAATCACATCATGTCGAGCCAGAAGACCCTATTACAAAGACACCTGCATTTGAAAAAATACACACATACTGCACCACACATAGACATACAGGTGCCCAAGTGTGGTGGATAAGCGGATGTCCAAGAGTGAGTGAACAGTTCAGATCAATTCAGCAATAATTTGCTGAACATCTGCTATATTTCAGGCACTGTTCTATTGGTTTATCCTGCCAGGCAACAGTGCTAGCTTTCAAGAATCTGTGGCAGATAAGTAAGAGGCAACACAGTGTGATAAGTAAAATGAGTGACACATATAGTTTCTAAGACAGTGGAGAAGGGAATCATTCATTCATTCTTTCTTTCATTCTATCAACACTTCCTGAACAAATACTATGTGCTGCAATGGGCTAAAACCCAGACAAATAAAAAATTTCTGGCAGAGGAGAAAAGAGAGACATTTGAGGCAGAGGAAGTTACAGACATGTATAGATGCCTGAAAGATCATGATGTGTTTGCAGATCTCTGAAACATTTCAAATTGTGGAGAATAAAATTGGAGGGGGAAAGCAGCAGCTGCAGCTGAAGTATGCAATCACTTCTGCGTTTGAGAGCAATCATTCATAATATGCATAGGGTGCAATACTTTGCACTATGTGCAGGAAACAGCACAAGTAGACTTTGTGGCAGTCCAAACCCAGACATTGTTTTTTATATATTAGGTACCTGACTAAAGGCCTTTTTTTTTTTTTTGAAACACGATCTCACTCAGACTTCCAGGCTGGAGTGCAGTGGTGCCATCATATCTCATTGCAGCCTCAAATGTCTAAGCTCAAGTGATACTCCCTCCTCTGCCTCCTGAGGAGCTGAGACTATGGGCACATGCCATCGTGCCCAGTGGTGCTTGACAGACTTCTTAAACTGCAGGTAGAGTTTAATATGCTTATACCCATGGGAGTGCCCAGCATCTCTGGCCCCATACAGATATCTTCAGCGACACTCTGAAGAGGGTGAGAAGTCAAAGGAGTTAGGAAATCGCCTTTCTCTCAGGCTGGTTGATCCAGAGTTGGCGGTGGCTCCTCCCCAACCAGTAGTCCACTGTGGGACAGGACAGATGCCCATCCTATACAACGGGGCTACCTCTCCTTATCCCAACTTTCTACCTTCCTTGGATTCCAGTGGGAGAGGGTTTAGATCATCGTCTTTCTGAAAGATTCATGTATGACCCAAAGCAGTAAAAAGCTGGAGGCAGAAACAGGAATTGTATCTTTTTTAAAAAGTTAATGCCCTTTCTTATATCTCAGAAGGGAAGTAAGTTCTCCACATTTGGGGTCTTTGTATCTCCACACAGTCTTGCTTCCTGCCGATTTCTTTGTCACCTTATCTTCCTGTCTTCTTCTCCTCCGTTTGGATGTTGTTCTTCTCTTTCTCTGCTCTCCCTTTCTAGCTCTTCCCACTGTCCCTGCAAGGACAGAAAGCCTTAGACCCAGTCACTTCTTTAGTCTGTAATATTCTGCTGCCTCTGGCTTTAGCTGGAGGCCAGTGAGGCTTCCTCTGATCTGCCTTTCATAGACGCACTCATCTTTGGTGGAAGGGACAGTGGGAGACAGGGAGTACTTCACCTCCAGAAGAGCCTGCCTCTAGATTTCCTTCAGAAATTCCTTAGAGACAATCAAAAGTGTCTGTGAGAAAAGCAATTTCTTCCAAAGATTGCTTTGTCTAGTCTATATAGGGGGTGTGTTCTCTTATTGGTATAACTTAAACTCTACTTCTTTTGAATTAATAGCATTAGACTTTTTTCTTTCCCTCTTTTATTAAGGTTTTTCCCAATAACTGAAAATCGGTGTGCCTGTGTCACCTGACACCAAGTTCAAGTAGTTTCTTCCTCATAGCTAGATTTCTTCCATTCTAAGATGGGGTGTGTGCGTGTGTGTGTGTGTGTGTGCATGTGTGTGTGTTGGGCTGGGGTAGGTTGAGATGTTCAATTTATTCCACCAGATATGTAAAGATTTAATTGAAATTTGGGGGGAAAAATCACATTTAAATAATCTCCATTAAGAGCAGGAAATTCAGATAGAGATTTGTACTGTCAATAGGGTTTTGGTAAAGCACTTAGTACAATAAAACACACATCCAGTACCTGGTACTGTTAATATTCCTACAAATGTACATTTCTGGGGGGGAATGTAAATTAGTTCAACCATTGTGGAAGACAGCGTGGCGATTCCTCAAAGACCTAGAACTAAAAATACCATTTGATCTAGCAATCTCATTACTGGGTATATGCCCAAAGGAATATACATCATTCTATTATAAAGATATATGCATGTGTATGCACTGCAGCACTATTCTCAATAGCAAAAACATGGAATCAATGCAAATGCCCACCAATGATAGACTGGATAAAGAAAATGTGTTACATATACACCATGGAATACTATGCAGCCATAAAAAGGAATAAGACCATGTCCTTTGCAGAGACATGGATGAACCCAAAAGCAATTATCCTCAGCAAACTAACACAGGAACAGAAAACCAAACACCACAGGTTCTCACTCATAAGTGGGAGCTGAACAATGAGAGCACATGGACACAGGGAGGGGAACAACACACACTGGGGCCTGTTGGGAGTGGGGGAGCAAGAACATCAGGATAAATAACTAATGCATGCTGGGCTTAATACCTAGGTGATGGGTTGATTGGTGCGGCAAACCACCACGGCACACGTTTACCTGTGTAACAAACCTGCACATCCTGCACATGTATCCCAGAACTTAAAATCAAATTAAATTTTAAAAAAAAGTACATCTTTCCCAGGGGATCTTAGGGTGCACTGGTCTAGGTAGAACCTGCCTCCTCCCCACCTCACTGGTATCTGTAACCTCTTCTGGGGAAGGGAGATTGAAGTCAATTACTTTTCAGTATGGCCTCAAACCTTAGATTCTAACAGGGGACATGATTCCAGCTTTTTCTTTCTTATCTGGTCCAGAACTTTAATGTTTTCTTCTTTCTCCCAAATTACCTGGTAAATGTAACATCCTTTGAAGTTTTAAAACTAAGGGAGAAGGGACACCCTGTTCATGACATTCTTATATTTCTGAATGAATGAATGATTTGTTTCTGCTATCACCCAAGGGAGCACCTCAAAGTAGCCCCATTCTCTGAGTCAATCCTACAAGTGCTTATAATGATAAGTAGAAACACACAAGAGGACATTATGCATAGATGCCCTTTGCCAGAATGAAATAACTGGAAAGAAATCCAAAACTACGTCTTTAGGTCACTATGCTTCCTGAATCACCACATATTGGATCTTAACTTGTTTTTTAAAGTGAGGGTGTTTTTCCTGATCCACCAATCCCACTTTGGAAAATTTGATAGAAAAAAAATGACTTGCATAATGGTGTGTATAAAAATGGTTTATTGTAATCAACGGCAGTCTTTTTATATTATAAATTACTTTGCATATTTTGCAATAATAGTACAAGAAATGCTTTACATCTTTTACACAGGTTCACTGGTTGTTTACGTTTTCTATTTTCTCCATTTGTTATATATGCGTGTCTGTTCTCTACACACACATTTCTGTTTCTATTTTTGTTACTATTTCTATTTCTAGCTCTAACTCTAGTTATGACTTTTATACCCTAAGTCGTTTGAGAGGAAGCTTGGAGACACTATGCCCCTTACTAAATATTCATTGTATATTTCACTTTTTTTTTTTAAGGGATATCATCTTATATAACCAAACTGTGACTATCAAGACCAGGAAATTTAACATTGATACAGTATTATTAGCCAATCCATATTTCATATTCTCTTTTCATCCACTGCCTTAAAATATCTTTTCTAACCATTTGGTTTTTCCAGCCCAAGATCTAATCCCACATTGCATTAGTTGTCATGTTTTGTTAGTCCCCTTTAATCTGGAACATTTGCTCAGTCATTCTTTCTGTTTCTGACCTTGATATTTATGAAGATTAAGAGCCAGTTATTGGGCCGGGCACAGTGGCTCATGCCTGTAATCCCAGCACTTTGGGAGGCCGAGCCATGTGGATCACGAGATCAAAAGATCGAGACCATCCTGCCCAACTCGGTGAAACCCTGTCTCCACTGAAAATACAAAAAAAATTAGCTGGGCGTGGTGGTGCGTGCCTGTAGTCCCAGCTACTCAGGAGGCTGAGGCAGAAGAATTGCTTGAACCCAGGGGGTGGAGGTTGCAGTGAGCCAAGATTGTGCCACTGCACTCCAGCCTGGCAATAGAGCAAGACCCTGTCCAAAAAAAAAAAAAAAAAAAAGAAGAAGGGAGGGGAAGGGAAGGGAGGGGAGGGGAGGGGGCAGGGGGAGGGGGGAGGGGGAGGGGAGGGCGAGGGGGAGGGGGAGGGGAGGGATGTGGCCAGTTATTTTGTAAAATGTCCCCCACACTGAATTTGGCTGATGTTTACTTGTGATTAGATTCAGGTTATGCATTTTTTGGGCAGGAAAACTAAAGAAGTAATTGCTGTCCTTTTCCGTACATCATATCAGGAGGCACATTCTGTTAGTTTCTCCATTTTTAGTAATGTTAACTTTGATTAGTTAAGAGGAGATGATCTTTTTCCTTTATTGTTGTTAAACATGTAAAAAGGGCTCTGTTTTAATCTGATTCTCTTTTCTCTGCCAATAATAAATTATCTTTTCTATGACCTTTATGACCCAGTGGGCCTGAGTTTGAATTTACTACCCTAATTACAGAGCTGCCTAAACTGAAACAGAAAATGGTCAGTGAGCCAGTAGGGGGAAAATTTGGACTTGCTGAACCCAGTTCCATTAAAGGCCTAATCCCAGAAAAATTTGTCTTTTTTTAAAAAAACAAAAACAGAAAGTGTTCTTTTATACTTTCAGCTTTTGACTGAATTTATTCCTGAATTTGTTATGACCCCCTTGGTTGCTAACCCTGAAGACCCAGAATTCTCCTCAAGGAGTGCATAAAGCCCAGAATGGCTTGAGATTTTTGAGATTTTCTTTTAGGAGACCTTGATTCAATTTTTTAAAATTATTATTTCACAGCCCCTATCTCAAGGACTAAAGGAGTCATGTGAGGTTGTTGTGAGCCTTCATTCTCTCAGGAAACATGGCATTAGGCTTTGGGATCTGTGCATCAAATATAGAAGAATTCTTTATGGTCGCAGTTCTTGAACAACAAGCACAGGAAACCTGTAACTGTCGAGCTTTAATTTGTTGATGCTGTCTATTGTTGAGTGGGTGGAAGGAAGATTTACCTTTAATTCAGGTGAAATATAGCTGAGAAAAAATTCATAGCCATTCAAAAGGTCAGCTTCATATCTTATACCAAAATCTTTCAGAACAGGAGGCCCACTGCATTCATTTCATTTTTCTGAAGAAAAACCTAATTTTGCACATTTGACTCTACATTTGTTTTTGCTGAGTACGGACTTATGCAAGCACAATTTTTATTCTTTTCACCACTAATGAGAAAGATTATAACCTCATATAGCTCTCCCTGTATTATAGCAATAACAAAACACTGCCAAATATAGCCATGTCTAACTATTATGAATGTCTTTATACTTGGAGACCACAGCCGTAATAGCTAGCACTATAATTAGCTACCTAATCAGTCTGGCTAGGGAAAATACACTATTATTTTATGAGTGCTATTCTTGCACTGAATATCCTGTAGATGACTAATTGCTGATTTAAAAATTCGGAACCATGAATCTAGAGTGTCTATAACGGTGTAAAATGTTTTTGAATTATTCGTTAAGAATTAAAGGGGCATTTATTGCATGTCTCCAACATACTTAAAGGTTAATGTTAAGGGTTTTATGCAGACCATGTTCATACATTTACAAATTGTGCCCATGAATTTAAGTCTTGGTAATTCAGAATATTAAACTCTAGTCACATCTTCTCCCTTAAAAGGCACTATTTTACAAGTAGAATATAAATGTATTCATTGACTCATAATTATTTACATGACCTCCAAAACTAGGTGAGTGTTGCATATAGTCTGGGTGTTTTGTTGAGGTGCTTACATGATTTTCTATTTCTCCGTTCTCATTTACTATAGTATTTTAGTGTGAACGTGTGATCCTTACAGAAATTTTAATCCACCTGTCTTCTTAGGCCTCCAGTAGGCAGCCTGAGATACCTGGTGGTGTCTGCTACCCAAACCCAGCCCTAATGCTCTAGCTAAAGAAGAATAATTTCCTGTAACTCCTGAGTAATTTTGGTACTGGTGCCTGGGAAGGTGATACCTCTCCTTCATCCCTAACCTCTACCCACTGGATGTCAGTATATCCCCCCTCGTTGAGGCAACCAAAAATATTTCCACACTTTGGCAAGTGTTCTCTGTGGGGCAAAACTAACTGATCTAACTTGAATTTATTTTATGTCTGATGCCAACTTTGTTGCCATTTACTACGGACATTGAGAATAATTGGTCACCATTTTCTTTTTTTCTTTTTTTTTTTTTTTTGAGACAGAGTCTCGCTTTGTTGCCAGGCTGGAGTGGAGTGGCGTGATCTCAGCTCACTGCAAACTCCAACTCCCTGGTTCAAGTGATTCTACTGCCTCAGCCTCCCAAGTAGCTGGGATTACAGGTATGCACCACCACGCCCAGCTAATTTTTATATTTTGAGTAGAGATGGGGTTTCACCATGTTGGCCAGGATGTTCTCAATTTCTTGACCTCGTGATCCTCCCGCATCGGCCTCCCAAAGTGCTGGGTTTATAGGCGTGAGCCAATGGACCTGGCCTGATCACCATTTTCTATTGAATAACATCAAAGGAGGCCATTTTTACTTTTCTTTTTCTTTTTTTTTTTTTTAGATGGAGTCTCACTCTGTCATCCAGGTTGTGGTGCATTGGCATGATCTTGGCTCACTGCAATCTCTACCTCCCTGGTTCAAGCGATTCTCCTGCCTCAGCTTCACAAGTAGCTGGGATTACAGGCGCCCGACACAATGCCCAGCTAAGTTTTTTTTTTTTTTTTTTTTTTTTTTGTATTTTTAGTAGAGATGTAGTTTTACCATGTTGGCCAGGCTGTTCTCGAACTCCTGACTCAAGATCTGCCCACCTCGGCGTCCCAAAGTGCTGGGATTGCAGGCGTGAGCCACCGTGCCCAGCCCATTTTTACTTTTCTAAGCAGATATAAACATCTCATTATCCTCTAACTGGACTTCACTATTTTAAAATAAATGACAATGTTACCTCTGAACTGATTACTTTGATTTCTTAGTAACAAAATTTCTAGTTTCCTTTCATTTCTACTTTTTCATTGTTTTCATAGACAAGATGATCAAACACAGACTTCTTGGTGGCTTTAATTTTGAAGTCAGTGATTCTTAACCATTTTAATATCACAATTTGATATGCAATTTGATGAGAGCTAAGTAGCCTCTCCCTAGAATGATATGTATATATACAGATATAAATTTCACACATGATTTTAGGAGATTCTAGGACATACCTCTCTAGTCTTTTCATGGACCCCAGGTTAGAATTCTCTTTTAAAATTAATGCCAGCACCTTGAGTTATGGGCTTGTGAGGTTCTGAAATAAAGCAAGCCTGGTTATGTCTGATCAAGTTTGACTTCATCAGAATTTTGCCCCTTTGCCTCCTCTTTTCTAGGAAAACACCCAGGCACTGTTACCCTTTCAATAAACAGCCTATTCTCTTGTCCCCCATGTCATTGTCTTCCCCTTTGTTTGTGCCAATACATTATTTTTATTCTGTGGGTTTTGTTTGGTTGGTTTTTAACCTACTGCAAGTTTGAAGATATTTTCCAACACACTATTGCTCTTTGCTTCAATTACTGATTTTGATAGCAGTACAGTCACAATACTCAACCATAGAAGGTGGGATGCCTCCCCCTGCCTCCCCACTACCCAGAAACTGTTGAAGAAAACCTAGCAAGGGCCTTCAAGGCTAGTATTATCCTGCTGTGAGCTGTCCCATCATCTATCTCTTCAAGCCCTTTCCCCCTGCAAAGAAATAAAAGAAAGGAGAAAAAAAAGGAAGGAAGGAAGGAAGGAAAGAAGGAAGGAAGGAAGGGAGGGAGGGAGGGAAAGAAAATTACATACACAAAAGCACTGCTGAGCAATCCAAAGTATTCCTTGGGTGGAATGAAGAAAAATGAGCATAGTGTCAAGCAAACAACTTCTGAATATCTCCATAGACAGTCCTCCAATGTGGGTCCCTACATCTCCAGTTCCCCACTCAGACTCTGTTCCCCCTCACCTACAGACAGCCATTCTGCTCTGCCCTCCAACCCAAATGCCCCTCACATGCTGATGCAGAAACAAAAAGACTTTGAGTCAATGGGACCCCTTCCTGAGAAAGCAGTTTAAGATCCTCGGTTACTATTTCAGTGCATGCTTTGGTGAGTCATCCCACCTACACCTCAATCCCAAGTGATTTATCAGAATATTTTTTCCAAACACACAGAATATTCTTCCCCAGTGGAATCCTCACGAAATTGCTAAGAGGTAAATGGTTTATATATGTATATATATTATTAAACAATAAGAATTAGCGTAAGTGGTTATTTTCTACATGCTTGATACTGAAAATATGATCCCTGAATTAGCAGCATTAGCATGACCTGGGAGCTTGTTAGGAATGCAGAGTCTCAGACTCTACCCCACATCTATGGAATCAGAATCTACATTTTAAACAGCATCCCCAAGTAATTCAAGTGCACATTAAAGTGTCCTCTACCACTATCCTCACCCTTATCACCCATGCTGGAGTTGCCTTGGGGTCCTGGACATTGCATTGAGGGGGTGGGGGCCTGGAAAACACTGCCTCTTTCTTCTTCCACCTTCTGCTCCAGCTCGATTTAAGGGCTAGGTCAGTAGCCCTCCCTTTCGCTGAAAGTGACTCCTCATTCACCCTCTTCCCCTACCCCCCACTCACTATTATCCTCTGGACTTTGAAGCCATTGCTCAAGCGCTTAGATTCCTTTGTCTTCTGCTCCACTTTCATATATTTCATGCTTGGGGTGAGACCAGAACATTTTACAGTAACAACCACTTCTTAGTGTTCTATACCATTGTAGGATGATTATAGTTAACAATAATATGTATTTTCAAATAGCTGGAAGAAGGATATTGACTGTCGCCAACACAAAAAATGATGAATGTCTGAGATGATGGATATGCTAATTATCCTTATCTGAGCACTATAGAGTATATGTATCAAAACAAAAAAAATTATTTTTTAAATTGATAAATAATATACATATGGGGTACATAGTGATTATTAAAAAAAAAACAACTGCCTCTTCTGAGTATTCTAATATGTGCCAAGCATTGTGCTAAGCTCTTGTATATGTATCATTAAACTGACCCTCTTACAACAGCCCTGAAAGTAGATAGTTTCATCCCCATTTATAGATGAGGAAACTAAGGCTTAGGAAGATAAAATAATTTTCCCAAGGTCTCATAGCTGGCCAGGAGGCAGAGGCAAGATCAAGTCCTGGTCTGCCATTTCCCCTATACCATGCTACCTTTCTTTTATAACGATGATGCCAGGTGTAATTTTGTAATTTGTTACTGGGTGCTCAGGATTGAGATAATTTATATCTAAATCTGTATATCAGATAGTTATTTTTTTTCCCTCAAGACTTTGTCCCTTTCCTCGAGCAGCCCATATCTGGAGGCTGTTACTAACAAGTAAAGTAGAATACAACAGGATACAGCTACAATGCTGCAATGTGTGGGGTGCTATGAGCAGTCACAGAAGGGGCATCTAACCCAGCCTTGGGCGTGAGGTTAAGTTTACTTTGAGGCATGATGCTGTAGCTGAGACCTGAAGGAAAAGATGGAGAGAAGAATATTTAAGTGGAGGAAATAGTGTGAAGGTCAGAGGTGAGATACCACATCATCTGTTCAAAGAACAGAGAGCAATACAGCATGCTTGGAGCAGAAATAGGAGGTGGGAGTGGGAGTGGAGTGGAGAGTGAGGAGGATGGGCAACAGGATGAGAGAAGGCCCCAGGGCAAGCAGGATTCATATTATGAAGAATCTTGGAAGCCATGTAAGGAGTTTGCTCCGAATCCCAAGGACCAGGAATATGACTGACATTTTCAGCACAGGAGGTACATGTGTGTTTGAGAAAGATCACTCTTCCATGTGATGATGGATTGAAGGGAGAGCATGTAAAGAAAGAGGGAGAGGAGTTAGGTGGCAGCTGAAATAATATGGACAAAAAATGATGGTGACCTGAACTGGGATAAAAGCAGGCAGGCTAGAGAAGCAAAAGGTAGAGCTCTTTAGGAGGCTGTAAAAATAAGTAATTCAAAATCAAAGCTATTGGAACTTAAATTATTTTTGAGCCTTAAAATAATGTGATTATGTGACCTGAGTTATGTGACAGCCAGCTGTAACCTACACAGCTGTAACCTCTGTTCCTCTGATTATAGATGAGTCATTTATTTACCTATACTGTTTTGTCAAATGTTGTAAAAGACTAAAGGGCACCAGAGAAGACTCCTTTCCTCTTCACTCTTGATCTTCATTGTAGATTAACTTCCCTTACTTCTCCTACACAAAAACCACACAACTATCACATTGACTAAAATGGACTGTTAAATATACTCTTTTAGAGGACTTCATCTTGCATCTCAGATACCAGCTCAGCCACAGTAGGATAGGGCACTGGGCAGAGTCATGAGGACCCCACTCTAGGCCCTAGCTCCTGGATGACATTTTTAGATGCACCCTGGGCCAAAAGGGTATCTACTGCATCAAAGGGAATGACTCAGTCTTGGCAGGATTCATCACTTGCTGACTAAAGAGCCCTTGGTCCCTGAATAACCAGCAGCTGTACCCAGGGAGTATGCCATAGGCCTCCGGCTCTGAGATGTGCTGGCCTCAGGGGAAACCTAACATATTGCTAGCTATTGTGGTTATGATGAAATGTGTGAGAAAAGCAGAAGGAAAAGTAAAGACGACTTTGTCCTGCACCTTAGGTACCAGCTCAGCCACCATAGGACAGAGCAACAAGCAGGCCCTTGGGGTGGCCAAGTGCAGACCTAGGCTCTTGGACAGCATTTCTTTACCTGTCCTGGGGCAGAGGAGAGCCCACTTCCCTGAATGGTAAGTCCCAGGCCTGGCAGCATTAACCATGAGCTGACAGAGGAGACCTTGGGTTTTTTAATTTGAGATGGAATTTTGCTCTTGTTGCCCAGGCTGGAGTGCAATGGCATGATCTTGGCTTACCACAAACTCTGCCTCCTGGGTTCAAGCAATTCTCCTGCCTCAGCCTCCCAAGTAGCTGAGATCAGAGGCATGTGCCATCACACCTGGCTAATTTTGTATTTTTTTTTAGTAGAGATGGGGTTTCTCCATGTTGGTCAGGCTGGTCTCAAACTCCCAACATCAGGTGATCCACCCACCTCAGCCTCCCAAAGTACTGGGATTACAAGCGTGAGCCCTGTGCTTGGAGTTTTTTTGTTTTTGTTTCTGTTTTGAGACAGAATCTCACTCTGTTGCCCAGGCTGGAGTGCAGTGGCATGATCTTGGCTCACTGCAACCTCTGCATTCTAGGTTCAAGTGATTCTTGTGCCTCAGCCTCCCAAGTAGCTGGGACTACAGGTGCATGCCACCATGCCCAGCTACTTTTTTTTTTTTTTTTTTTTTAATAAAGGCAGGGTTTTACAATGTTGCCCAGGCTGTTGGCCTTGGGCTTTAAGTGAGCATTGGTGGTGGCCTGGCAGAATCCCTGTGGATCATGGTGATAATGGCCCCAGAGAGAAGCCCCTCTGTCTGTGGAAAGGGATGGAAAGATCTAGGAAGCACTTCATATTGTGGTGTGAGCACCAGCTTAGCTATAGTAGAACAGAACAACAGATAAACTGCCAAGGTTTTTTAGTACAATCCCTGGCTCCCAGATGACATCTCTGGACATGCCCAGGGCCTAAGGGAACTCATCATCCTGAAAGGAAGGGCCTTGGGCAAGACCCAGTGCCGTGTTGGCTTCAGATCTGACCCAGCACAGTCCCAGTGTTGGTAGCCACAGAGGTGTTCAAATCACTGCACTTCCAATTTCAGGCAATTTTAGCACAGAGAGTAAGGCAAAAGAACAAAAGTCTCCAGAAAATTCTTCCAAATTTCATCCAAGACCACCAAGGTGGTACCTCTACAAGTCTTCAAAAACCACAGCATTATTGGGCTTAAGGACCAAGTCCCTTCAAATACCTGGAATGCCAAGGGAGAGATCCAAGATGGCCAATTAGCAGCAGCTCAGGATTGTAACTCCCACTGAAAGCACAGAGAGTCAGTGGATGCCACATTTTCAGACGAATTTTTGTTGCCCACAGACCAGGAGATTCCCAGCGGAGGAGCCCCACGGGTCGCCAGCGCAACTCTTTTGGCCGGCGCGGCCATTTTGCAGGCTCCCCAGCGCTGCGGTTCTCAGTCCGGAGTATGCGGGACTGAGCGCCCTTTGGTTGGAGTTTGGAGCTCTGGGAAGGCAGAGTCTCCCATCAGCTGGTTGAAAAGGGGATTGAAGCGGGGGAACCAGACCGGGAGATTACCGGGCAGAAAAGCGCCATGAATCTCAACGCCGCCGTTTCAGCCGGCGCAGTGGGTCACCGCAGGGAAAGGCTGGTCCCCACCTACAAAAAAAAAAACAGCAATTGGAACAGCTGAGGATTGAGAGTTTCACAGCAAGTACAGCTGAACCTGGGAAGGTCCAGCTCTGTGGGGGGAGGGACGTCTGCCGAAGGAGAACTAAGAAACAGAAAAAACTTAATCACCAACAAGCTGGACGTCCACTCAGAGACCTAATCTGAAAGTCAGCAATTAAACAGACAACAGGTGGATAAATCCACAAAGATGGGAAGAAACCAGTGCAAAAAGGCTGAAAACACCCGAAATCAGAATGCCTCTCCTCCAACAGAGGATTGCAGTTCCTCATCACCAAGGGAACAAGGCCTGACCGAGAATGAATGTGAGGAATTGACAGAATCAGGCTTCAGAAGGTGGATAATGAGAAACTTCTGTGAGCTAAAAGAACACGTTCTAACCCAATGCAAAGAAACTAAGAACCTTGAAAAAAGGTTTGACGAAATGCTAAAGAGAATAGACAATTTAGAGAGGAATATAAGTGAATTAATGGAGCTGAAAAACACAATATGGGAACTTCGCAAAGTATGCACAAGTTTTAACAGTCGAATTGATCAAGCAGAAGAAAGGATTTCAGAGGTCGAAGACCAACTTAACGAAATAAAACGAGAAGACAAGATTAGAGAAAAAAGGGTAAAAAGGAATGAGCAAAGTCTCCTAGAAATATGGGACTATGTGAAAAGACCTAATCTACGTTTGATAGGTGTACCTGAATGTGATGAAGAGAATGAATCCAAGCTGGAAAATATTCTTCAGGATATTATTCAGGAAAACTTTCCCAACCTAGCAAGGCAGGATAATATTCAACTCCAAGTAATCCAGAGAACACCACAGAGATATTCCTCAAAAAGAGCAACCTCAAGGCACATAATCATTAGATTCACCAGGTTTGAAATGAAGGAGAAAATACTAAGGGCAGCTAGAGAGAAAGGTCAGGTTACCCACAAGGGGAAGCCTATCAGACTCACAGCAGATCTCTCAGCAGAAACCCTACAAGCCAGAAGAGAGTGGGGGCCAATATTCAACATCCTTAAAGAAAAGAACTTTCAACCCAGAATTTCATATCCCGCCAAATTAAGTTTCATAAGTGAAGGAAAAATAAAATTTTTTACAAACAAGCAAGTACTCAGAGATTTCATTACCACCAGGCCTGCTTTATAAGAGCTTCTGAAAGAAGCACTATGTATAGAAAGGAACAACCAGTATCAGCCATTCCAAAAACCCATCGGTAAGCTGCATCCAGACCCATCTTACATGCAAGGATATACAGAGACTCAAAACAAAGGGATGGAGGAAGATTTGCCAACCAAATGGAGAGAAAAAAAAAAAAAAGCAGGAGTTGCAATTCTCATCTCTGATAAAATAGACTTTAAAGTAACAGAGACCAAAAGAGACAAGAAGGACATTGCATACTGGTAGAGGGATCAATGTAACGGGAAGAGCTAACGATCCTAAGTGTATGTGCACCCAATACAGGAGCACCTAGATACATAGGGCAAGTTCTTGGTGACTCACAAAGAGACTTGGACTCCCACACAATAATAGTGGGAGACTTCAACACTACATTGTCAATATTGGACAGATCAATGAGACAGAAGGTTAACAAGGATACCTGGGACTTGAACTCAGACCTGGAACAAGTAAACTTAATAAACATTTACAGAACTCTCCACTCCAAATCTATAAAACATAAATTTTTTTTCAGTAACACATCACATCTATTCTAAAAGTGACCACATAATTGGAAGTAAATCACTCCCCAGCAATTGCATAGCATTTCATAGGTTTAAATGAAATATTGGTTGGCTGTTTCTTTGTTATTTTCCTCCCTTATTCCTTCCTGTCTCCATTATATAACACAATTATTAGTATAAAAGAGGTTTTCAATACCCATTTTTAGACTGCATTCTAGCATGGGCAATAGAGCAAGATTCCCATTCTCTCTCCCTCTTTTTCTTCTTCTTTCTCCCTTTCTTTCATTCTCTTTTTTTCCCTTCTTTCTCTCTTTCTCTCTTTTGCTTTTCTTTCTTCTTTTTTGATTTCTTAAAAAGAAAAAAAAAAAAATACCTGAAATGCCTTCCCAAGAATGACAGGCACACACAGGTCCAGACTGTGAAGATTACCACAAATACCAAACTCTTCAACGTCTAGACAGTGATTAACATCTGCAAGCATCAACCCATCCAGGAAAACATGACCTTACCAAATGAACTGAATAAGGCACCAGGGAGCAATCCTGGAGAAATGGAGATATATGACCTTGCAGACAGAGAATTCAAAACAGCTGTTTGAGGAAACTTGAAGAAATTCAAGATAACACAGAGAAGGAATTCAGAATTCTATCAGATAAATTTAACAAAAAGATTGAAACAAAAAGAACCAAGCAGCAATTCTAAAGTTGGAAAATGCAACTGACATGCTGAAAAATGCATCAGAATCTCATACCAGTTGAATTGATTAAGCAGAAGAAAGATTTATTGAACTTGAAGACAGGCTCTTTGAAAACACACAGAGAGGAGAAAGCAGAATAAAGAAACAAGGAAGCATGTCTACAAGAGCTAGAAAATAGCCTCACAAATATAAGAATTATTGACCTTAAAGAAGAGATAGAGCTAGAAATATGGGTGGAAAATTTATTCAAAGGGATAATAGCGGAGAACATCCCAAACCTAGAGAAAGATGCCAACATTCAAGTATGAGAAGGTTATAGAACACCAAGCAGATTTAACCCAAAGAAGACTACTTCAAAGCATTTATTAATCAAACTCTCAAAGGTCAAGGATAAAGAAAGAATCCTAAAAGCAGCAAGAGAAAACAAACAAACAAACAAATAACATACAATGGAACTCCAACACACCTGGCAGCAAACTTTTCAGTGGAAACCTTCTAGGCTAGGAGAGAATGGCATGACATATTTAAAGTGCTGAAGGAATAAAACGTTTACCCTATCTGGTGAAAATATCTTTCAGGCAGTAAGGAGAAATAAAAACCTTCCCAGACAAACAAAAGCTGAGGGATTTCATCAACAGCAGACCTGTCCTACACAAAATGCTAAAGGGAGTTCTTCAGTCTGAAAGAAAGGGATGTTAATGACCAAGAAGAAATTGTCTGAAGGCAAAAAACTCACTGGTAAGAGTAAGCACACAGGAAAACACAGAATAATATGACACTGTAATGGTGGTATGTAAACTACCATTGTTTTAAGTAGAAAGACTAAATGATGAACCAATCAAAAATAATAACTACAACATCTTTTTAAGACATAGACAGCACAATAAGACATAAAGAGAAACAACAAAAAATCAAAAAGCAGGGGGACAAAGTTATAAAGTGTAGAGTTTTTATTAGTTTTCTTTTTGGATGTTTGTTTCTTTGGATATACAATCAGTGTTAAGTTGTCATCAGTGTAAAATAATGGATTATAAAATAATATTTGCAAGACACATGGTACCCTCAAAACAAAAACATAATGACAACTACACAAAAAATAAAAAGGAAGAAATTAAACCATATCACCAGAGAAAATCACCTTCATTTAAAGGATGACAAGAAGGAAGGAAAGAAGGAAGAGAAAACTGCAAAACAACCAGAAAACAAAGAATACAATGGTAGGAGTAAGTCCCTACTTATCAATAATAATATTGAAGAAAAATTGACTAAACTCTCCAATCAAAAGACAGACAGTGGGTGAATAGATGAAAAAATAAGATCCAATTATCTGCTGCCTACAAGAAACATACTTCACCTATAAAGGCACACGTAGGCTGAAAATGAAGGGATGGAAAAAGATGATCCATGACAATAGAAGCCAAAGAAGAGCAGGAGTAGCTATACTTATGAGAAAAAGTAGATTTCAAGATAAAAACTGTAAGAAAAGACAAATAAGGTCATTAAGTAATGACAAAGGGGACAATTCAGCAAGAAGATTCAATTGTAAATATATATGCACCTAACACTGGAGCAACCAGATATACAAAGCAAATATTACTGGAGTAAAGAGAGAAACAGGCCCAAATATGATAATAGCTAGAGACTTCAACACCCTGCTTTCAGCATTGGACAGATTTGTCAGACAGGAAGTCAACAAATAAACATTGGACTTAATCTGCACTATAGAACAAATAGACCTAATAAATAGTAACAAAACACTTCATCCAACAGCTGCAGAATGTACATTCTTCTCAGTACATAGATTGTTCTCAAGAATAGACCATATATTCGGTCACAAAACAAGTCTTAAAACATTCAAACAAATTAAAATAATATCAAGCATCTTCTCTGACCACATTGGAATAAAACTAGAAATCAATAACAAAAGGAATTCTGGAAACTATATAAACACATGAAAATTAAACAATATGCTCCTGAATGACCAGTGAGTCAATGAAGAAAATAAGAAGGAAACTGAAAAATTTATTAAAACAAATAATAATGGGAACACAATATACCAAAACATATGGGACACAGTGAGAGCAATACTAAAAGGGAAATAATTCCTACATCAAAAAAGTAGAAAAACTTCAAATAAATAACCTAATGATACATCTTAAAGAACTAGACAAGAAAGAACAAAATGAATCTAAAATTAGTAGAGGAAAAGAAACAATAATAAAGATCAGAGCAAAAATAAATGAAATTGAAATGAAGAAGACAATACAAAAGTCCGACAAAACAAAAAATTAAGTTTTTTGAAAAGATAAACAAAATTGATAAACCTTTAACCAGACTAAGAAAAAAAGAGGGAAGACCCAAATAAATAAAATCAGAGATGAAAAAGTAGACATTACAACTGATACCACAGAAATTCAAATTATCATTAGTGGCTACTATGAGCAGCTATATGCCAATAAATTGGAAAATCTAGAAGAAATGATTGTAAATTCCTAGGCACATACAACCTACCAAGACTGAATCAGGAGGAAATCCAAAACCTGAACAGACCAATAACAAGTAATAAGATTGAAGCTGTAATAAAAAGTCTCATAGTAAAGAAAAGCTCAAGACCCAATGGCTTCACTTCTGAATACTACCAAGCATTTAAAGAACTAACACCAACCCTACTTAAAGTGTTCTGAAAAATAGAGGAGAAAGGAATAATTCCAAACTCATTCTACAAAGCCAGAATTACCTTGATACCAAAACCAGACAAAGACACATTTAAAAAAAAAAACTACAATGCCAGTGTCTCTGATGAATATTGGTGCAAAAATCCTCAACAAAATACTAGCAAACCAAATTCAACAATACATTAAAAAGATCATTCATTATGATCAAGTGGGATTTATCCCAGGGATGCAATGATGGTTCAACATACACAAATCCATCAATGTGACACATCGTTTCAACAGAATAAAGGACAAAAACCACATGATCATTTCAGTGGATGCTGAAAAGGCATTTCATAAGTTTAGCTTTCCTTCATGATAAAAACCCTCAAAGAACTGGGTATAGAAGAAACATAACTCAATATAATACAGGCCCACAGCTAGTAGCATACCAAATAGGGAATAACTGAAAGCCTTTCTTCTTAGATCTGGAAGACAACAAGGATGCCAACTTTCATCACTATTATTCAACATAGTACTGGAAGTCCTAGCTATAGCAATCAGATAAGAGAAAGAAATAAAGGGCATCCAAACTGGAAAGGAAGAAGTCAAATTATCCTTGTTTGCAGATGATATGATCTTATACTTGGAAAAAAACTAAAGAGTCCACCAAAAAACTATTTGAACTGATAAACAAATTTAGTGAAGTTGCAGGATACGAAATCAACAAGCAAAAACCAGTAGCATTTCTATATGCCAACAGTGAAAAATCTAAAAAGGAAATTTTAAAAATAATCCTATTTACAATAGCCATACATAAAATTAAGTACCTAGGAATTAACAAAATAAGTGAAAGATCTCTGTAATAAAAACTATCAAACACTCATGAAAGAACTGAAGACACACACAAAAATAAAAAGATACACCATGTTCATGGATTGGAAGAATCAATATTGTTAAAATGTCCATACTACCCAAAGCAAGCTACAGATTCAGTATAATTCCTATCAAAATAACAATGATATTCTTCACAGAAATAGAAAACTAAAATTTATATAGAATTACAAAATCCCAGAATAACCAAAACTACCCTAAGCAAGAAGAACAAAACTGGAAGAATCACATTACCTGACTTCAAATTGTACTACAGAGCTACTGTAACTAAAACAGCATGGTACTGGTATAAAAATGGACACATAGATATAAGGAACAGAATTGAGAAAAAGAAATCCACACATCTACAGTAGACTCATTTTCAACAAAGATTTGGAAGATTTGGAATGTAAATTTGTACAACCACTATGGAGAACAGTGTGGCAGTTCTTCAGAAAACTAAAAATAGAGTTACCATATGACCCAGCAATTCCACTGCTGAGTATATACCCAAAAGAAAGGAAATCAGTATATCGAGGAGATATTTGCACTCCCATGTTTGTTGCAGTGCTGTTCACAAGAGCCAAGATTTGGACTATTCTCTATAGACAATAGAATGATAGTTACCTGGGGCGGTAGGGAGGAAGGTGAGGATGGTTAATCGGTATTAAAAAAAAAAAAATAGAAAGAATGAGCCAGTCATGGTGGCTCACACTTGTAATCCCAGCACTTTGGGAGGCTAAGGCGGATAGGTCAGTTGAGGTTTGGAGTTTGAGACCAGCCTGACCAACATGGAGAACCCTCGTCTCTACTAAAAATACAAAATTAGCTGGGTGTGGTGGCTTATGCCTGTAATCCCGGCTACTCCAGAGGCTGAAGCAGGAGAATCACTTGAATCTGGGAGGTGGAGGTTTCAGTGAGCTGAGATCGCACCATTGCACTCTAGCCTGGGCAACGAGAGTGAAGCTCCCTCTCCAAAAAAAAAAGAAAAATAAAATAGAAAGAATGAATAGAGCCTAGTATTTGATGTCATAACAGGAGATTATAGTCAATAATAATTTAATTGTACATTTTAAAATAACTAAAAGTATAATTGGATTGTTTGTAACATAGGATAAATGCTTAAGGAGACAGATATCCAATTTTCCATGATGGGATTATTACACACTGCATACCTGTCCCAAAATATCTCATGTACCTCACACATATATACACCCACTATGTGCCCACAAAAAATAAAAAACCATTAAATAGATATGTATATATGTGGGTGTATGTATATATATATACACACACACACGCTCACACAATCTTTTAAATTGGAAAAGAGGAAAGCAAGGTATAACTTATCAAATTTCTATAATTCATACACCAGTCTTGTTTGGGAAATGTTGTAATCCTGGTAAATTTCTTTGTTTTCTGCCTATGTAAGCAAATCCTTAACTTCTCATCTTGGAGCACTGAGACCATTCTTTTGGAGTCTGTGTTACCAGAATGGCTATTATCAGCTTTGTCTTTGAATAAATGCTTTATTTATTTATTTATTTATTTATTTATTTAACTTTTAGTGCATACTATATCTGGCATTTCTCCCCATGTTATCCCTTTCCACCCCCCCTTCCTCCCCACCACCCCGTTGTCTCTCCCCTACCCACCCCTACTGAACTCTTTTAAACTGGATTCTGATCCTTTAAATTATTTCAGATTGACAGGTAAACTTTAACAGGGCTTCACTGATGAGATGCGAGTGAGGGAGATGGAATATCAGGATAATGTTCTCCATTTTTTGCTTAGGGATGTGGATATTACTATCATATATTTAGGTATATTATCTAAAATATTCTAACAATAATCTCCAAATCAAGATATGAATATCACTTTACTAATATAATTATGGCCCAATTTGCCCTTGTCATGACTGTAAAGGCAGTCTCCTATGTCATTCATTATCAGGTGAACATGCTTACTAGTATAATGATTATTATGGAACATACACAATGAGAATTACTGTCACAGTGTTATGTCATAAACAAAGATAATTAGAGAGAGAAAATATTGAAGATTCTAGTAAGTTCAACCAAATTATGCTTCTAGATGCAAACAGTCATTTGGTTAGAGAATTATTAAATAGGGGTTGAAGAAGCAACGAACAAGTAATAATCACAAACTATCAATGTGAAAAAAGGTAATTTCTCATAAAACAAAGATTGTCAAAGAAAAAACATATTGTTTACAGGAAAAGCAAGCCTGAATTTGCTTGTTAATGGCTAGTTCCAATTTCAGACATGGCTACCAGAAGCTCCCCCATCTCCAGATAACTATAAGTTATTTTTGTATCTTTTTTGACACTACACATAAACACAGAAATAATGTGGTTTAAAAACTAAGTTTTTGGAGGTCTTGGGAGGTGGTGGTTTGAGACAGGGCCTCACTCTGTCACCCAGTTTGGAGTGTGGTGATGAGATCTCAGCTCACTGCAAACTCTGCCTCCCAGACTCAAACGATTCTAGTGCCTCAGCCTCCTGAGTTACTGGGATTACAGGCATACACCACTATGCCCAGCTATTGTGTGTGTATGCATGTGTGTGTTTGTGTGTGTGTGTGTGTGTGTGTGTGTGTGTGTGTGTGTGTTTAGCAGAGACAAGGTTTTGCCATGTTGGCCAGGCTGGTCTCGAACTGCTGACCTCAAGCAATCTGCCTGCCTTGGCTTCCCAAAGTGCTGGGATTACAGGCATGAGCCACTACACCTGGCCCAGAAAAACTCAGTGCTTTATTAGGGTTTGAATATTAAGAAAAAGGTAGAACAACAGAGAAGCAGTTGCTTTTTACCTTTAGCATAGAGCTACAGAGAAAAACCATCCTTATTTTAGTTACAGTTATAGGCCAAAAAGGAAAAAATTAATTATGGAAGTAAAATATTAGAATCTTAAGTATATATAAAGAATTTACGCATCTATTGAAACTACAATTGTAAAAAATTCATAAGAATTTCACATAAATCAGTTGAAATTTTATTGAATTTATTAAAAACTAAAGAGGTCAGATGGTTGTACATTTGCTTTGATCCAGCACAAAGTTATTTTAATTGCCATGTAGCCTCCATTGTCTTGCATAAAAGGATGCTATAGAAATAGCAGCATTAAATTCACTGTTTTAGTGATCATGGGATGTTGTCAAGGATACTGAACTTTGCATTCATTAGCATCACTCTGATAGGTACTCTCTGGCAAAATTTAGCTCGTATTTGACTGCCAGCCAAAGTTGTCCTTCTGAGAAAATGGGATATTTTAATCTTACCGATAAGATTAATCTTTAGCTGATCAAGTTTCTCTGTTAGTTTTAGCAAGGAGGAAGGTCAATGCAGATTTCTGTGGCCCACCTTTAGTCACTGTGAGAAATGTATTTCTCACAAACCTTTGGGTTCTTTTCTTAAATTGTGTACAAGCCTAAAAAGGATTATAATTCCTTATGTATATAACCTTTAAACATTTGTAAGAACAAAAACAAGTATATAAAATTTAATCCAAACAAAACAATAAAATTAGTACAATTCATCTAAATAGTATTAGTAAACACAATAGATGAAGCCATATTGTCGAAATTGGTTACTACTCATGATATCCTCTTGAACTTTGGGCCTAATCTTACATGTGTGATGTGATAACTTAATTCTCTCACACCTTTTCTCCATTTAAATTACTGTGAAATCTTCACTCCTACAATGTGTTGTAATGACTTCTGTCCTTCATTTGGTACAAACATACCATTTAGATCTTAGGTCTATTTTTACACCTTTTTCATTAGTCCACACGACCTCCCAACTGTAAACAGAAACACAACCTCAGGCACAAAATGTCATGGCAGTACTGGGTTATGAGGTGGTGATACAGATGACCCATAATGTTCTTGTACATATTTTTTAGTTATTGTGAAAATCAATATGCAAACAAACATATTAAATGCTCACAGAAAATTGACAATCCCTCAGAATTCATCTGTGTATTCCAGTTTGGAAATTACTAATTTGGGAGATAGTGACATACCCATTTTCCCTTTGGTCCCATCTTCTCATTCTACTTTCATTTTCCATTTGACCTTATTTTTAGAAAATCTATACTTTTGATTTATGGTGCTGTATGCTCTATGGTAAATAACCTTAACAACTCTTCTTAAACAACAAAATAAAAACTCACAGCTCATTCTCCCAAAGAAATAACCCATTGACAATTGGCTTACAATACCATCCACCACAGTCTTATGCTGAAGTTTTTGCATTTTTCTTGGCAATCCTCCTCTCCTATGAGCTTTCAATATGTGGTCTCAAAGTCAGAGAAAGCTAATAGAATAATTTTTTAAAACATTTTTGGATAAAATGTCATTTAACATTTTGGCTCATGTATAGTCCTAAATAGTTTAGAACCTACTAATCTGGCCTAATACCAAATAAGCTTTAAACACAGAAAACATTTATTTTAAGAGACAGCACACAATCTTAACATAAGTATCAAGAGAGAAGTTTCAAATCTTGTAGCAAATTACCCAAGTCTCTAAACAGCACCCCTATCCTCAATGAGTTTCTGAAAATGTCTTGCTTGTCCTACCACCCACACAGCCCAACAGCCAACCCAAAGGTTAGGTGGCACTCTTCCAAGAAGGCATACCTTCAGGCCAACCAAGGTGAAGGGCTTATTCTGCTATGACAGCTTCATGCTGTAATATGGAAGTAAGTTGTGAGAGGTGAACAATGTGACTTTGTTACATTTGGAGGTGTCTACAAAACAAAAACAAAAAAGGAAGCAGGAGCCCCAGTGTACTAGTCCATTTTTGCATTGTTACCAAGAAATACCTGAAACTGGGTAAATTACGAAGAAAAGAGGTGAGAAGCTACATGTCTATATTATATAGGTTACACATACAACACAGACAGATAGATTGCACTGTGCAGTTACAATAAAGCTAGTCCATGTATAACATCTAGTTATAACAGCCACCTTAAATTGTTATATATTTTCCCCAAGCTATTTACATCTTCTCCATTAAGAAATAGAGCCTTCATTTTTGTAGCACTTGCATGAATATTTATTTACTCCTGTCTTAGAAAGCATTCCAACATTTTAAAGAAGTGTCTGCTACCAAGTGTTGCATGTTTGCTTCTGCATTGCTGATATAGTAAGAATTTTTCTGAGGCATTGAATAGTGAATTTGACATCTTCGCTAGCACTGAGTTTTAAGTACTATCAGTGACTGCTGACTTGTAAAGCACTGTGAACGCAATAATCTACATAGCAGTGGTCTTTCTAGTTGATATTCATGAAAACCTGAAATAATCTCTGTCACATGACAGGGTCAGCTTCTGAGTGAGCCTGCTATCCCATAGAACTCTCTCTTCCCACAGAACAGGATACAGGGTCTATCCAAGACAATTCTCCAAGAGCAGATGGTGAAGGCAAGGCTGGTTCCAACTGAGAGATGCTGTCAGGTAAAAGACATTGGCTAACAAAAGCTGCTCAGGCTGCTGATGGGAAAGGAAACCAAAGGATGCCCAAAGAGAAAGCTGGCTGGTCTGATGGAAGTCCCAATGCACGGATCCATCATACCTGATCAATTACAGATGGTGCTTGTCTCTCAGGTTCAGAGGCATTTCAATCTTCAAATACTTATTCAGTGTTAGTTGTGGGTGAGGCACTCAATGGATTTCACTAGAATACAAAGGATCTCACCCAAGATACAGTTATTACTAGAACTGCCAGAGGAAGAGGGTACTCTCATTTATTACTGAATAGCTCACTGCCTTGTCTGCAGAATTCACTCATTCATTCAGCAAACTTGTTCTGAAAATAGTGTTAGACACAGAAAAGTCCCTTCTTTCCTTCCTTCCCTCCTTCCTTCCTTCCTTCCCTCCCTCCCTCCTTCCTTCCTCCCTCCCTCCCTTCCACAAATATGTAAAGAGTACCAACTATGTCCTAGGTGCTAGTATTAAAATAGTGAACCAAACCTAAGTGATATATTCTAGTGTAGGAATTCTTAACGTGGGATTCAGGGATGCCCCCTAGAATGCATGGATTGGCTTCAGGGCATCATTACACATGAGTGGAAAAACAATCAGACCTTCATTTTCACTCATCTCTAACCGAAATTTAGCATTTCACTCAATTGTGAATGTAAGCAACAAACCACAGCAGTAAAAAAGTCGTGTGCCTCTGTCACCAATATAAATCACAGACACTTTCATATCAAGTTACAGTGTTTGCAAATTTCCCAAAAAGTCAGTTGTGCTCATCACCACTCAAGGATTATGGTAGGTTGAAGTTCCTCTGCCAGATTTTGTGTTAAAGAAAAAGCACATAGTGCAACCATATCATAAATTTGTATTTCAACACTTTCATGATTATATTTCAGTATAATTGGTTTTCTTCATAATCCTATGTGTTTTATTTTACACATTGTTCTGAGAAAGAGTCCATAGGCCTCACCAGATACCAAAGCAAACCTTGGCACAAAATCACGTGAATCCTTGTCCTTGTGAGAGATAGGCCTTAAATAAATAATCTTACAAATACACACTTACAGACAGTGCTAAGATCGCTAAAGAAAAAGTCCGCATATGTGAGATGACAAAAAGAAGATACAGTTCCCCCTGGAGTCTGGGGTTACTGGGCTACCCCCAGGAGTCTAGTGGAATCCACCTGGATTCTGTTTCCCCAGGAAAACATCATATTCTGCTGCACTCAACAAGTCCATCAAAAATATCAGTTACATATATCTCCTGTGCCAGGTCCTGTGTGGGCACTGGGGATACAATATTGCTGCCCGCCAATCTACCAGGGAAGTCAGAGCAAACCACACATGAGGAAATACAGATCTCAGATAAGTTCAGTTAGAGATCAGAGCCCTGAAGAAAGTGAACCAGGGTAATGAGATAAAGAGTGAACATCAGGCGGTGCTGGGGGCAGGGCAGCACAGGGAAGTTTGAGACCAGCCTGGACAACATCTCTTGCAGAGGTGACATTTGCAGTGAAACCTAGAGGAAGTGATATGGGGGATACATTTAAGACACAAGACAAAGACCGTGAGATGGAAAAAGTAAACCCTCAGTTCCTTTGAACCCCGGGACCCAGACTTCTTAAATAGTGGTTATTGTTGCCCTGCTATGCCCTGCTTTTGGAGAAAGAAGCACATCACAGGAGTCAGAAGAGGAAACTAGGGGTAGTCTAAGGGTCAGGTGGACACAAGGGGCCAGAGGCAGCAGTGGGGACATGGATCAAGTGCTGGAGGATATACCTCCACGGGTGGAGTCCCCTGAAGAAGGTCAGGACACCCCCCACCACCACCTCTGGGCAACTCTGAGCCTTTCCTAGCCCAGTTCATCACCATCTACCTTTTAAACAACAGGTTCTGATTATCAGAAGACACTCCTCAGGCCTGGAGAGAATCCACAAATATTTATCACCTAACAGACAAAGCCTGAGCCCCCTAATTTTCATGGAGCTGAAGCTGAAACTACCCTCTACCACACCACATGGAAGGGCAGCTATTTCCCTCTGAGTTGTATCTTAGTCTAAGCTCCCAAGGCCTCCTGGTGGGCACAAAAGTTCCACTCAACCCATCTTTTCCCAACTGGATTCAGAGAAAGCTATTCATTCCCCCCACCTTCCAGCACCCCTCCCCTAGACCTTTAGAAAAACCACTCTCTTTCCTAATAAAAAATGACACGACAGCTCCTATCTGGCAGCAGCCTATAGGACATCATTCATACCTTATTAAAATCCACAAAAATCCTACCTAGCAGCTATTAAACAAGCTCATATAAGGGATTTATTTTTGAAAAACCAATAATTTCTAGAGGATATCACAAGGTCACAGACTATTCAGCCCAATGCCCTATAATAAATGTTGGCTAAGTTATTGCACAAATGCCATAAAGGGTACACGGAATCATTTTTATTGAAAAATGAGCCAATTGCTTCTATCAAGCTGTCTTTCCTGGTATTTCTAGACCTTCAGCTGCCTTACTCTTGATCATAACATCAACACATACCAGACATACTTATAATGTCAGAAGAAAATCAGTGAAGATATTGCATCTCTTAGAAAACATTTCCAATCTTTTGTTTGTAGTTAAGTGGGAAATGTGAGCTGATGAAAAACAATGACCCTAATCCACCAAAAAATAGTACAAACTTAAAGAAAATATAAGCTCCATCTATCACACTTCACTTGAATGAGGACAGGAAAAAGAATTGGTAAATGTTAGAAATATCCTCCAAAATCAATTGAGGCAAAAGGACTTTTGACAGAAAGTTCAATTACAAGAAAACTCCCAATATCCTTGAAATTCTAGTGAATCATTCCTTTTTAAGTGATATTTCAAAAAAAGCCTGTGAGGCAGCAGGAAGAACTTTGGACTTAAAATCAGCTGATGTACGTTCCAGAGCAAGCTCTGCCACTGATTTTCTTCATGACTCCAGCCCACTTTTATTCTGTATTTTTAAGTCTCTATGGGTCTCTGTTTTCCTATCTGTGAAATTACACAGTTAGAAGGAATACCTTTCAAGCCCTCTTGAAGCTCTAAACCATTGTGAATCTCTGCCTCTTTTATTAGAATAGGCCTGTAAGTACCAGGCCACAGATTCTAGCCTAGATTCCTAACAGGAGTGTGACCCTAGAAAATAATCTTTAAAGGTCTAATGTGGTCTCCTAGAGAATACTTGATTATTGCCACATTCATTGAGAAAGTACAGCAGATAGTGGATTTTTTTTTTTTTTTTTTTTTTTTTGAGACAGAATTTCACTCTGTCATCCAGGCTGGAGTGCAGAGGGATGATCACACCTCACTACAGCCTCAAACTCTTGGGCTCAAGGGATCCTCCCACCTTAGCCTCCTGAGTAGCTATGACTACAGGCACTTTCCATCATGCTTGGCTAATGTTTTTTATTGCACTTTCCATCATCCTTGGCTAATGTTTTTTATTTTATTTATTGCAGAGATGGGATTTTGCCATGTTGTCCAGGCTGGTCTCAAACTCCTGGGCTCAAGCGGTCTTCCTTTCAAAGCACTAGGTGTGATCCACTGTGCTCAGCCAATTTTTATTTTTTTAATCAGAGAATTTTCTGATGAAAAGAACACACCAGGCATTATATTAATGGCCAACATGTTCTAGACAATGAAATGTAAATAGACTGAGACTTGAGGCTTCTGGGGAAGTGTCCTTAAAAGGAAGCGAGCTCCCGTATTCCCCCTCGTCTTCCTTCCTCTGGGCTGGCATATAAATACAATGGAAGTTGAGGAGTCATCCTGGATCATGAAGCAGCCCCGTAAGTTTGGGAGAAGAACAAGCCAGGAGTCTTGGTCCCTGCTCATCATGGAGTCAGTTGCCAAAACAACCCTGATTGCTCAACTCCAGATCTGTTTTACATGAGAGCAAGATAAATTTGTATCATGTTTAAGGCACTGCTTTCTTGAGTTTTCTGTCACATGCAGACAGTCTTAATCCTAAGTAATATACACAAGACTATTTCCCTTTATCAAAGAGTATCATTACGCAAAATATGCCACTAATGACCAAACCAGCCTCTACCACAACTATTTCCGTGAATCGAAGGATTTGCCTGGAGACCTTGTTTTCATCACTGACATATCTGCCTTGCTGCCCTCAGTCATCTCATCTGGTATTGGGAATGGCAGGGCCTGCCGGGCAAGTTTTGAAATGATGTGACAGAGAGAAAGAAATGAAGGATTTTCCCATAGGCTTTGCCCACAGATTGCCTCATTCTCAAGACTGCTTTTTTGCTGAGTGACTCCCGTGGGTTGGGCTTGCAATGCAGTGGGTAGAGATCCTACCAGAGAGCTGTCATCTGCCTGGAAATTTCAGCTTCCTATTACTCTTGTAAACCTCCTGGGACAGAAGCTCCAGTTCCTGCTGACACCTCACATGAGATGTGCCTTTACCTGGTACCACCTGTGTAGTCTGCAATCCCAGGGCAGAGGTGAACACCAGGCAGGCCTCCACTGATGCACAGTGGTGGTATTTCCATAGAAAGTTTTACCTGTGAATCTGGAACTTAAACTCTCAGTTCTGACTTTTGCAGAACACTGATTCCAGTTCCTTAGTTCAAGGAAGACCCCAGAAAGATAGTTGCTGACTCTGTGCTCAGAGCAGTGGTTTACAATATTTATTTGATCAAGAGCCCTTAGAGAAAGTGATGTCTCTCATGAACCATCTTCCTTAACAAAAAGCATATACGTTCATGCAACGCAAAACTTGGCCCACAACTTCCTGAGATGCCAAGCCCCCAACACCCATCCATGAGTCCAGAGACCCCAGGTTAAGAAGCCTTGCCTTTGAATCCCAGAACAGATTTTAAAACCTCTAAAGTCATCTGATTTCCTCCTTGGGACAAATGCCCCACTACTGCTCCCAAACAGAGAGAAGACAGTCAATTTTAGAAGCTTCAGTTGTTCACATGCTTTACTGTTTTTATGAGAGAAATGCCACTTGCCTCCTCTCCACTTCCTGCTCCAAAGTTCTTCATCTGAAACTTAAGTCCCAACCAACTCTTCTTTCCTGTCTTATCTCACGCTCAGCCACATTGAACTGTTTATTTTCAGTTTCCCACACATGCAGTGATGCCTTCTTCTGCCCCCTGTCTCCGCTCAGGCAATTTCCTACTCCCAGGACACCTCTTTGCCCATCACTGTTTGTCAGAATATTACTCATTCTTTAAGACTGTGGAAAAACAGATTTCTCTATAAAGCTTTCCTGAGCCTTCCTTTGTGCACACAGCCTGAGCTCAAACATCTGTTCCAGAATATATCACCATCCATCATGGATTATTTGGGCAACTGTATAGCAAAACATGTGAACCTTTGAGGTCTGAAACCAGAGTGACTGGGTTTCAGTCCTGGCTCTGTCTCTTCTTGCTTTGTGACCTTGTGTATGTTTCTTAACTTTTCTGTGCATCAGTTCCCTCATTGGTAAAATGGCAACAATAACAGTTCCCACTTCACAGGGTTGTGTAAGGATTAAATGAGCTGATCCATGTAAAAGTCTCAGCACAGTTCCTGGCACATTGAAAGCATCTGATAAGGAATCGTTACTTTGACATCAGTTACTTATACACTTTTGCCCACACCCACTACAGTTAAACTGTAGAGTAGATGAGGACAGAGAGTAGAGCCTGGGTCTTAGTCACCATTTTGTAACTGACAGAACCTAGCACAAAAACTTTGCACATAATCAGTGTATGATACGTGAATGAAAGTGAATTATCCATAAAAGTTTTATCTAAGAACTTCAGACAGCACCATTGCCATCTATATTTTATGCATGGGTAAGAGGCCATGGAATAGTAAGGATGGATGCCCCACTGAGAAAACAAATCACTCTGGGGTTTGGAAAAACCATCGTGATTGCAATTCTCTGTTCCAATCCCAGGATTTTTATATCACCGTGAAGGACACACCAAGAAGTCCCATCTTCCCCACTCATAATTGTTTCCATTTCAATTCAATGACACAGACATTTATTTAGTGACTATTAGCTGCCAGACACTGTGGTAAGGGGGGGGGGGGAATCAGTGATGTCCTTCCAAAGGTCCTGCAAAGCCACTTCTATCTGACATCAAACTTCAAGCTCAGCACTCAGGATATATACACACTTTTATATTCCTTAAGCCTGAAGCCCAGTCCCAGATAACAACTGGTCTGCAGGATTTCCCCACCATGTGACAAAAGATGCATACTTATGTCAATGGCAGAACAGCGGCTAGGCGCGATCGCTCATGCCTGTAATCCCAGCACTTTGGGAAGCTGAGGCAGGGGGGATCACTTGAGACCAGGAGTTTGAGACCAACCAGGCCAACATGGTGAAACCCTGTCTCCACAAAAAATATAAAACTTAGCCAGGTGTGGTGGTACGCAGTCATCCCAGCTACTCAGGAGGCTGAGGTGCGAGAATCACTTGAATCCAGGAAGCAGAGATTGCAGTGAGCTGAGACTGTGCCACTGCACTCAAGCCTGGGTGATGGAGCAAGACTCCATCAAAAAAAAAAAAAAAAAAAAAGATGACATAACAGTATGTAATATTTCAATTAGAAAATAATTGTACTAATATATGTAGGAAATTTAGTAGGTTGCTGCTGACCACCCAGACCACTGACTTGGCATAAACAGGCCCCTTACTACACAGAAATCCTGAACAAAATATAGCAAAAGTATTTTTCACATAACTAAGTTCAATCAGAAAAGGAGATATCTCTAGTGCCAGGAATAGCATGAAATCAAATCAGAGAAATAAATATGAGCTGATAACAGAAAGAGGCCGTGTGAGTTTCATATGGTAATATGGACCCCCTAGGGCAAGAGAGCTAGGTTTCTCATGCCTACCAAAACATAAATAATTAAATAAAATAAGGCCAGGCGTGGTGGCTCATGCCTGTAATCCCAGCACTTTGGGAGGTCGAGGCGGGAGGATCACTTGATGCCAGGAGTTGGAGACCAGCCTCATCAACATGGCAAAAACCCATTTCTATTAAAAATACAAAAATTAGCCAGGCTTGGTGGCAAGCACCTGAAGTTTCATCTACTTTGGAGGCTGAGACACAAAAACTGCTTGAACCTGGGAGGTGGAGGTTGCAGTGAACTAAGATTGTACCACTGCACTCCAGCCTGGGTGACACAGCAAGACTCTTCTCAAAAAAAAAAAAAAAAAAAAGTCAGTTCAGGCCTAAAGGAGGGAAAGAATAAAATTGAGCTATCTGCATAAACAAGCTATTATTTGTGGTTTTAGAAGAGTAAAAAAAATTCACCAGTGAAAATCAGCCTCTGAGCCTATACTACTCACAAGTCTGGGGCCTTAATTTATAAAACTTTCATGGTGTGGAATCTTAAACTGTTAATTTAACATAGCATATAGGGTCATTTAAAGCCCTAGGAATCCAGCAAAAGCCAAGGCAAGATATGTCTATAGAGACACTTGAAAGACCATCTCCTCTTAGTTGTTGCACAGGCACTTTTAGCTAAAGGGAAGTCATTCCTGTCTACCAAACGTGTTCATCTGCCAATGTACCCTACTGATGAATGACACAGCTTCCCATTAAGGCACATGAGCCGAGGAGTTGTCCTTGACACCCCCCACACCAATTCATCACTAAGCCTCATTGATTTTACCTTCTAAAGATCTGCCCAATCTGTCCATTTCCAAAACCTCATCAAAATTCAAACCACTATCATCTCTCACCAGACTCCTAAACTGGTCTACCCTGCATCTACTCTATCAGGTGGTACCATATAAAATTGCTATCTTGTAAGTCAAAAACAGTCTGGAAGTGGCAATTTCATAGGGTTCAACCTAGTATTTCTTCCCATCTGATTTCCACACTCCAGATAGAGTTACCTTTTCATAGAGGAAATTTAATCATGTTGCACCTACCCTTCACTGAAATCTTTTGTGGCTTTTCCACTATTCTTTATATATATATATATATATTTTTTTTTTTTAATTGTACCTTAGGTTCTGGGGTACATGTGCAGATCATGCAGAATTGTTGCATAGGTACATACATGGCAATGTGGTCTGGTGACTCCATCCCCCCGTCACCTATATCTGGCATTTCTCCCCATGTTATGCCTCCTCCCAACCTCCCTACCCCTTGCTGTCCCTCCCTTAGTCCCCGCCAACAGAGCCCCAGTGTGTAATGCTCCCCTCCCTGTGTCCATGTGTTCTCACTGTTCAACACCTGCCTATGAGTGAGAACATGCAGTGCTTGATTCTCTGTTCCTGTGTCAGTTTGCTGAGAATGATGGTTTCCAGATTCATCCATGCCCCTACAAAGGACACAAATGCATCGTTTTTTTATGGCTGCATAGTATTCCATGGTGTATATGTGCCACATTTTCCTTGTCCAGTCTATCATCAATGGGCGTTTGGGTTGGTTCCAAGTCTTTGCCATAGTAAACAGTGCTGCGATGAACATATGTGTGCATGTATCTTTCTAACAGAACGATTTATAATCCTTTGGTTATATACCCAGTAATGGGATTGCTGGGTCAAATGGAATTTCTATTTCTAGATCCTTGAGGAAATTGCCACACTGTCTTCCACAATGGTTGAACTAATTTGCACTCCCACCAACAGTGTAAAAGTGTTCCTATTTCTCCACATCTTCTCCAGCATCTGTTGTTTCCAGATTTTTTAATGAACGCCATTCTAACTGGTGTGAGATGTATCTCAATGTGGTTTTGATTTGTATTTCTCTAATGACCAGTGATGATGAGCATTTTTTCATGTTTGTTGGCCTCATATATGTCTTCTTTTTAAAAGTGTCTGTTTATGTCCTTTGCCCACTTTTGAATGGGTTTTTTTTTTCTTGTAAATCTGTTTTAGTTCTTTGTAGATTTTGGATATTAGCCCTTTGTCAGACGGCTAGATTGCAAAAATTTTTTCCCATTCTGTTGGTTGTCAGTTCACTGTAATGATTGTTTCTTTTGCTGTACAGAAACTTTGGAGTTTAATTAGATCCCATTTGTCTATTTTGGCTTTTATTGCCAATGCTTTTGAATGTGTTGGTCATGAAATCCTTGCCTATGCCTATGTCCTGAATGGTTTTGCCTAGGTTTTCTTCTAGGGTTTTTATGGTGTTAGGTCTTATGTTTAAGTCTTTAATCCATCTGGAGTTCATTTTAATGTAAGGTGTCAGGAAGAGGTCCAGCTTCTGCTTTCTGCACATGGCTAGCCAGTTATCCCAACACTATTTTTTAAACAGGGGAATCTTTTCCCCATTGCTTGTTTTTGTCAGGTTTGTCAAAGATCAGATGGTTGTAGCTGCCTCATAGGCAAGCCACACATCTACAACCCTCTTAAGATAATAAAGTTCCTGAGCATCACCAGCAATGTGATTTGGCACCTACCTCCCTCTCTCCAGTCTCATGCCCCCCAATTTTCCTTATTCCTTCTCCTCTTGATCCACCGAATTTCTTCTAGTGCCTTGTGTTTTCCATGTTTTCTCTTCCCACAGAGTCTTTGCATATGTGGTTCCCACTGCCTAGAATATTCTTCTCACCCCTCTCCAACTGAACAATTTCTTCTTACCTTCAGATCTCATCTTAGCAATGCTCCCCACAAGAGCCTTGTCTGACCCCCTGGCCTTGTCAAGAATCTTGTCACAAGTTCTCTTAATGGTAAGGTCATCCACTTCATAGTTCTGGACCCCATGACAATTTTACTTCTATGTGTGTGACTCATTAATTCTACCTCCCCTAGTAACACTGTAAGGTTCATGAGGATACAGACTGAGTCTGCTTTCACCGAACATTGAATCCCCAACTCTGCGTCAGACACAGAGTAAGTGCTCAACACATTTCTAAACTAAACAAAACATTTAAAATTATGGAATGGAGGAGTGATGAAACTGTATGCAGGGTGGCCAAGGTGAAGACTGATGCAGTGGCCCTACAGGAAAAGATGAGGGCCTGAATCTAAAGCAGGTTTTTCATGCATTACCTTGGCTAATGTTCTGAATACTCCATCTTTTGCTTTAGGTATTTTATAGACAAGGACACTAGAGACATCAAATAACTTGTGTTCAGGGTCAAATAATGGTAGATCTAGATGTCAGTCCAGGTTATCTGAATCCAAATTCTGTCCTCTTTTGATTAAAACACACACACACACAAACACACACTCCAAAAAACAAACAAACAAAACTTTGAGATAAGCAGAGGAGATAGCAAGGAGCCCAGGAATGAGATCCAGGAACTCTGATACCTATAGATTCCAGTAAGGTAATGTAAAAACTAGCAGGCCAAAGCTAAGGTAAGAGAGGGCATTGGAAACCACACCAAGCTAGAAGGTGCATGCCCATCTAATTCTAGTTTCAACTTATCATTAATGCATGAGTATATGGGTCCAGCATTTTTAGGTCATCCTATTTTTTTTTTAGAGAAGTTCAAAGCTGCATTTTTGTGTGAAATCGTTCTGATTTTGAAATACTATATGGATAACACATAACATGTATGCAGGAGGAATGTGGATTGTGGATACCACTTTGCAGCCCCAGTCCAGATGAATGGGAGATCAGCTGAGAAGCCGCACTGTTGTCAGTAGTCACCTATGCTTATGTCTTCCATGGAAAATATTTGGGCAGGGCCCTCATAAATAATCTTAGCGATAGTTATCCACTTGAACTTTGATGATTCCATGAAACTGAGAATCTAGAGATCAGTTAATTTATAACTGGCTTTATGGTTTCAAGATCACTATGTTCTGATAAATCAAAGAACAACTAGCAAGAGGATCGATATCTCACAGAATGAAGATATCTGTCCTCTTGCTAGTTGTTCTTTGATTTATCAGAACATAGGAAGGCAATGGTTAGGAGTCCCAGTGGCCACTGGAGAATGTATAAATTACTGACGCTATTCTCCTTTCAAAGAAAATACAATCCAAAGATAAGCAGATAAAGGTTGTTGACTTAATTCAAATTCCCATTTGGACACTGTAGTCACTTTCAACATGCCAGAGACCATGGGAAAGTTCACATTTATCTCTGGGTTCATTTCTCATTAAAGAAATAAAAGGATGTCACAAACTGCTCTTCCAAGAGAGAAGCTATGAGAAGTGAATGTCTGCTCCTCAGTTTCAGTTCCTCTAACTCTGGAGGATCCTGGCATACAGAAGAGCTTCACACATTTTCTCCATCTTTCCTTCCTCAGTTGAACCTCAACCAAATACATGGATCAGAAATTGTTGGGTCTTTTTTTCTACAGTTCTTACTGACTCAGTTAAATCACCAGCAACCCAATCACCAGGCACTTCACTGAAAGTTATTTTGTGGAGCACATTCCATAAAATAAAAGGCACAAAATTTTGAGGTCTTAGAATTTCCCTTATCCTCCTCTAATTTTAAAAGGCATTTGATGCCAATAGAATAATTTAGCAACAACCTTCACATATTCGTGAATCATGGATAGAGGAATCGTTTGGTTGCCGTCCAGAGAGTTAGCAACCTTACTTCGCTCTTGTATTAGTGAAGCCAGGCTACATACAGGAAAAAATAACCAGGAGGTTTTGGTGTATTAACAGAATAAAAACTTGTTTCTTACTTCTATTACAGTTCAGTGTAGATTGGTAGGATATTTAGGGGGGATGAGGAGTTTTGCTCTACGTAGGCAATCAGGGAGTCAGGATATTTTTATCCTGTCGTTCCACCATACTCTTAATTCAGTGGTTGGCAAATGTTTTCTGTAAAAAGCCTTGTAGGGCTGGGTGGGGTGGCTCACATCTGTAATCCCAGCACTTTGGGAGGCTGAGGTGGGTGGATCACTTGAGGTCAGGAGTTCGAGACCAGCCTGACAGACATGGTGAAACCCCATCTCTACTAAAAATACAAAATTAGCCAGGGATGGTGGTGCACACCTGTAATCCCAGCTACTTGGGAGGCTGAGGCAGGAGAATCACTTGAACCCAGTAGGTGGAAGTTGCAGTGAGCCTAGATGGCAACATTGCACTCTAGCCTGGGAAACAAGAGCAAAATTCTGTCAAAAAAAAAAAAAGCCACACAGTAAGTATTTTAGGCTTTGTGTGCCCTATGACCTCTGTCACAACTATTTAACTCTGTCACTGTAGCACAAAAGCAGCCATAGGCAATATGTAGATGAATGGGCATGGCTGTATTCCAGTAAAACTTTCTTTACAAAAACAGGCAGCAAGACCAATTTGCCCCATGAGCCAGTTTGCTGACTTCTGCTCTCAAACATTGTCCTCCTGTGCATTTGGCCAGTCAGTAGAGAAAGGGAGAGCACCACGAAAGAGACACATCTGAAATTAATGCCTGTTCCCATACAATGTCATGATGATTATATTAAACAATGTTTGTAAAGTGCCTCGTGCAAAGGTCAGTATACAGGAGTTGCCAATAAATGACAACTGTCATCATTTTTGAATGATAAAGTACCTTTAGTACTTACAGGAAGAAGTGGTCATTTTTAATTGATCAGGAAAGGCCAGAGTTGATTCTTAAAGCTAAGGTAAGCTTTTAACAAACAAAAGTTGGGGGACAGCATGAGCAACTGTATAGCAGCAAGAAAGCATTGTAGGCTGGCTAAGCACATGTAGTTCAGTTTGGCCATAACACAGCCATGTGGAGCATTATGAAAGATAAGTCTGGAAAGGTAAGAAGGCTTCAAATGCCAAGTTTAAAGTTCAGATGTTCAGCGGCAATAGGAGCCATGTAAATTTGTTGAGAACTACATACACAAGTCTTGTGTTCCAAAAATCTGTTTGTAAGTTCATTGTTTGAAACACAGACTATGTTTTCTAACACAGTGTAAGCAGTGAGAGTTCAAGTCCCAGACTGGTTCACAGAAGCCTGCTTCCCAGGTGTTTAGAACCCTTACCTATCTACAAAGGAGAATTGTTTTACTCAGCATGCCCAGAAAATAGTTCAGCTATTGAGTTAATAAATGTTGCTCTGATTATCATGATCTTAATCTAAAATGTCCAAGCGTGGTGGCTCATACATGTAATCCCAACTTTGGGAGGCCAAGGCAGGCAGATCACCTGAGGTTAGGAGTTTGAGACCAGCCTGGCCAACATAGTGAAACCCTGTCTCTACGAAAAATACAAAAATTAGCCAGGCATGGTAGTGTGCGCCTGTAGTCCCAGCTACTCAGGGGGCTCAGGTGGAAGAACCACTTGAATCCGGGAAACAGAAGTTGCCGTGAGCAGAGATCAAGCCACTTCACTCCAGTCTAGGCAATAGAGCGAGACTCTATCTCAAAAACAAATATATAAATAAAATGAGCTTTCATAGAGAGGTTTCTCAAGTTAACACATACAGAGATTTATAGCCAACTATTGAAATTCCTGGAAGGGCGTGCCGTGATAAAATATGAACTCCGTTTTTTGCCAATTCATTTGGATACTGAGAAATGATTTGCATAAGGTGAAACTATGAAGTCAGAAGTATGTTTAGCTAGGCCTTCATTTCTAGATCCCTAAAAAGAACTACTTATCTCTAAGTGATGCAAACCTGTTGGGGTTATTGTCAGAGCCCATCTGTGTTGAAAGCTTGATTTTGGCTGGCTTTTGCACAGAAATCCCTGCTTCCACTTGCTGGTGGAATAATTTGTTCTCATATTCAAGAGTAGTCTACCTAAATTGCAATTGTGTAAAAAGCCTCAAAATTTGGGGTACTGAGGCCATTGCCACATTTTAACATTTCATGTATACAGTTATTTGTCCATTTATTTATTCCACATATATTGTATATATTTTCAAGCACCTGCTGTATACCAGATACTTACTCTACTGGTGTTAGTGGTAGCAGAAGTAGTCTGTGGGGGATCAGACCTGAAACAAGCGTTAACATGACAATATTATATTTTATGGGAGTATGTCCAGGTCAAAGCAGTACATAAGAAAAGAAGCACCTAAAACTATGGAGTCAGAAAGATCTTTCTTAAGAGATAGTATCTGAGCTGAAACATTAAAAATAATAGAAGTTTTGGGGAGAGTGAGAGAACATCTCAGGCAGGGGAAACCAGCAAATACTCAAAGCACGTGATTAGGGAGTGTTGTGTATATTCAATTAATGTTTGCTGAGGGGATGAATAGGTGGGCGAGTGGATGGGTGGATGGATGGGTGGATGGACGGATGGATGGATGGATGAGTAGATGGATACATGGAGGTGAAGAAATCTTCTCTAGAGGTTGTATATTTTCCAAGACTCCCCCTCAACCCAGATGTAAGCCAGTTCTTCTTCCTTACAGATCTCCATTGTGTCTTGAAGTTTGATTACAATTTCCCCAGAAGACATTTAGTTTTTCTCACTCCATTAAGATAAAATTTAAAAATCCTGACACTGAGGGGGTTTCATTCTAATGCCCATTTTAAGCAAGTGGGATGCTGACCACAACCCATGTGAGACTAGTGCCGAACTGGGTGCTAGAGAGATATTCAAAGAAGATGTGATCCAGGCCACCAATAAATTATTACCTCACTGGAGAATCAAGAGTATATATTCAAAAAGTAAAATAAAACTGTCAAGTACCAAATTGTATGATTTGGACTCAAAGTTGTATAAGAATTTGGGTTGTTCACAATCATTAATACAGCAGAAGCTTCAATGTTTCTCTCACAGACAATTCTCTGGGACACCATGGAGATAAGATTCTTTGAGCTAGTTGACAGAGTATGAATATGATCAACCTGAAGAACTCCAGGTTCTTCTTCTCAATGACTGAATGCTTGGTCTGACAGAAACTTTCTTTGCTTGCCTTTTCCCTTCTCCTTTCCCACTCCCCAAAGACTCTCTCCTCTCCTCATTGACTGTTTCGTACTCATAATTATAATGGATAGTGTAAATTGAATGGGATTATAGTGTAGATTGAATGGGATTATGAAACGCAGCAGCAACAGACACAAGGAAGGCTGGGTAAAGTCTCAGGATGACTAATCAAGAGGCAGAGTTTCTGGGAGCTGAGCAGATCCTCGCTTCTTCACTTGCAAGTGGAGCACATTCCTCAGTCTGCCAGACCAATTCCCTTTGCCTTTTCCGCATCGTGTGACTCTTGTCACAAGATCATCAAAAGGCATTGTTTTACAAAGGTCCTTGGATGTTAATTTTGTACCATCCTGGATCTGTCCAGTACTTAAAGGCAGATTTATCACTCCTCTAAAGACTCTTATATTTAAATCTCTGCAGAGAAAGCTGAGACAATAGCTGATAATAAAAATCCTCCCCCTTAAATTATCTGTGGGTTGTAATATATTAAGAATATTAGTTGTAAATGTTAATATTTGAAAAAAAGCTCATTTGTAGCTCACAGAACTAATGCTGACGTATTTTAGACATTTGCTGTATCCTTAGACTCAACAATGCTTCTTCTAAGAATTTATGTATGAACATAATTACATCTGTGAGGATGATCACAAAGCTTTGTAATAAAAAATTGGAAACCACTATAGGGAAATGTTCAATACATATTATGGGATATTATGCAAAGAAAAATAGTGGTATAGAAAAATGTTACAAAGGAAATATTTGTAATACATTAAAAGTTAGTTTTAAAAATTAATATAAACAATATTAGCTTGTGTTCATAGGAAATAACATAAAATTGTAACACGATGATATTCACATTCTACCTCCAAAGTGAATTCAATCTTTGTTTGCTCAGGTTCCTCATATCACTGCCACCATGACCCTCAAGCTACCTCACCATCCCCATCAATGACATATTACTTTAAGGGAAGTCAAGGGCTGAGCCCAGTGGCTCAGCCTGTAATCCCAGCAGTTTGGGAGGCTGAGGTGAGTGGATGACCTGAGGTCAGGAGTTTGAGATCAGCCTGGCCAACATAGTGAAACCTGTGTCTGCTAAAAATACAAAAAATTAGCTGGGCGTCGTGGTGGGCACCTGTATTCCCAGCTACTCAGGAGGCCATGGCAGGAGAATTGCTTGAACCCAGGAGGTGGAGGGTGCAGTGAGTTGAGATTGCACCATTGCACTCCAGCCTGGGCAAGAGAGTGAGACTGCATCTCAAACAAAAGAGAGAGAGAGAGAAAGGCAAGAATTTGCCTTGTTTTCTCAGCCAAATTATTTACGTTTTGTGATGTGTAATCAGAATAATGGAGAGAGAACAGGAACTAAAGAGGAAGAAAAAGGAGCAAGACTTCCACCGAAAGGACAACTAAATCTACATAATAAAGTGCTGCAGTAGGAGTATAGAGAGAAGGTATCTTGAGCTGGGGAAGAGGAAGAATTTTCTAGGGGGTGTGGAACAGCATCAGGGTATAAGGAAACAGAATAGAAGAGGAAGAGAGTCTTGAAATTTTATTATGAAAATGTATTTGAATCCTTTCATGGTTTTGGAGAAGTGGCAATGAAGAATTTGAGTTCTTTAAATATTACTTTTGATTGCTGGACCCCAAACTACATGGGGGTCTTGGGTTTATTATATTTATATGCACAACGACAAAGAAATAAAAGATAGCAGGTTTAACCATCAAAATACTTATATGATCTGAATGAGACTGTTTTATGCTTTTTATGTATTCATATTTTCTAAATTTTCTAGATATTTGACTGTATGTATATCTAGATAGATAGATTAGATAGATAGACAGACAGACAGACAGACAGATAGATAGATAGATAGATAGATAGATAGATAGATAGATAATTTCATTTAATCCTCAAATACCTCCAAGAATGAGGCACCATAATGGCATCTATTTTACAGATGAGGAAACTGAGGCAAAGAGAGAGATTTGGCAGTGGGCCCAAACTTTTAAAAGTTACAAAACTATTTTAGTTGACCATTGAACAACATGGGCTTGAAGTGCCTGGGTCTACTTATACACAGATTTTTTTCAATAAAAGTTTCAGATATCAAGTGGGAAAAAAGAGAGAAAAAATTTAAAAAAAAACGTTATGCCAAGTGTGCCTGCCTTCCCTACCTCCCCTCCATCTCCTCCACCTCTTCTGCCTCTGCCACCTTTGAGACAGCAAGACCAACCCCACCTCTTCCTCCTCCTCCTCAGCCTACTCCCTGTGAAATCAGTGAGGATGAAGACCTTTACAATGATCGACTTCTACTTAATGAATAGTAAACATATTTTCTATTCTTATGATTTTCTTTCTTTTATATATATATTTTTATTATTATTATTATTGCATTTTAGGTTCTGGGGTACATGTAAAGAACATGCAGGATTGTTACATAGGTACATACATGGCAATGTGGTTTGCTACCTCCATCCTCATCACCTATATCTGACATTTCTCCCCATGTTATCCCTCCCCCAACTCCCTACCCCCCACACTGTCCCTCCCCTAGTCCTCCCCACAACAGACCTCAGTGTGTAATGCTCCCCTCCCTGTGTCCATGTGTTCTCATTGTTCAACACCTGCCTATGAGTGAGAACATGCAGTGCTTGATTCTCTGTTCCTGTGTCAGTTTGCTGAGAATGATGGTTTCCAGATTCATCCATGCCCCTACAAAGGACACAAATGCATCGTTTTTTATGGCTGCATAGTATTCCATGGTGTATATGTGCCACATTTTCCCTGTCCAGTCTATCATCAATGGGCATTTGGGTTGGTTCCAGGTCTTTGCTATTGTGAACAGTGCTGCAATGAACATACGTGTGCATGTGTCCTTATAATAGAACAATTTATAATCCTTTGGTTATATACCCAGTAATGGGATTGCTGGGTCAAATGGAATATCTATTTCTAGGTCCTTGAGGAATCACCACACTGTCTTCCACAATGGTTGAACTAATTTGCACTCCCACCAACAGTGTAAAAGTGTTTCTATTTCTCCACATCTTCTCCAGCATCTGTTGTCTCCAGATTTTTCAATGATCGCCATTCTAACTGGCATGAGATGGTATCTCAATGTAGTTTTGATTTGCATTTCTCTAATGACCAGTGATGATGAGCATTTTTTTCATATGTTTGTTGGCCTCATATATGTCTTCTTTTGAAAAGTGTCTGTTCATATCCTTTGCCCACTTTTGAATGGGGTTTTTTTTTCTTGCAACTCTGTCTTAGTTCTTTGTAGATTTTGGATATAAGTCCTTTGTCAGACGGGGTAGATTGCAAAAATTTTTTCCCATTCTGTTGGTTGCCAGTTCACTCTAATGACTGTTTCTTTTGCTGTGCAGAAGCTCTGGAGTTTAATTAGATCCCATTTATCCATTTTGGCTTTTGTTGCCAATGCTTTTGGTGTTTTAGTCATGAAGTCCTTGCCTATGCCTATGTCCTGGATGGTTTTGCCTAGGTTTTCTTCTAAGGTTTTTATGGTGTTAGGTCTTCTATTTAAGTCTTCAATCCATCTGGAGTTAATTTTAGTGTAAGGTGTCAGGAAGGGGTCCAGTTTCTGCTTTCTGCACATGGTTTAATAGCACTTTCTTTTCTTAGTTACTTTATTGTAAGAATACAGTATATAACACATATAACATACAAAATATGTGTTAATTGACTGTTTATGTTTCTAACAAGGCTTTTGTTCAACAGTGGCCTATTAGTAGTTAAGTTCTCAGAGAGTTAAAAGTTATATGTGGATTTTTGACTGCATAGGGGGTTGGTGCCCCTAATTTCCTATGTTGTTCAATGGTCAACTGTAGTTGAGGAGTTAGGAAATAACCCCAAGAAACCTAACTCCAGAACCAGTGCTCTGAACACTATGCTAACTAAATGGCTTCTTTTGCATTTTGGAAATCTATTTTTAAATAAAATATTTCCATTCTACACAGAAGTATAATAATGAGGCTAAAATGATGAATGCTCAAGTACCCCTCATGCCACCCTAATGGATCTTAATGTTTTGCAATATTTTGTTTGCATATTTAATATCTAAAGAAAAATTACAGATATAGCTAAAATGTTTTAGTAATGAAGGTTATATTAATCAAAAGCAGTTAAAGGTGAAATGACAAATAGACTTCATTTGTTCATGTCCCAGTGAAGCCTCTCCACCCCATAATCATTTTCCTAAGGAGGGTGGAATGAGTCAAAAGGATGATGAGACAGTGGCAGTGTGAAGATTTTCTCACTTTCACCTCATCTCACATCAGAAGAAATAGCTTATCCTGAATTTGGTGTTTTTCTTACTTTGCATGTTGACATGGTTTGGCTGTGTGTCCCTACCCAAATCTCACCTTGAATTGTAATAATCCCCACTTGCCAAGGGCAGGGCCAGGTGAAGATAATTGAGTCATGCAGGTGGGTTTCCCCATACTGTTCTCATAGTGGTGAATAAGTCTCATGAGATCTGGTTGTTTTATAAATGGGAGATCTGCACAAGCTCTCTCTTGCCTGCTGCCATGTAGGACATGTCTTGCTTCCCCTTCACTTTCTGCCATTATTGCGAGGCCTCCCCAGCCACGTGGAACTGTGAGTCTATTAAACCTCTTTCCTTTATAAATTACCCAATCCTAGGTATGTCTGTATTAGCAGCATGAGAATAGACTAATATACATGTTTTGTATAATCCTACTCTATATGTCAATTTTCTTCAAATATACCACTGCTTGACCAGCTTTTAAGAATTATATACATGGGGCTATAATGTGTCATTAAAATGTTATTGCTAATGTTGATTCCTCACCACCTAGCATCTGTTGTCTCTTCAACATGCTTTCATGTTTTACCCCTTTCTCTCTCTCTCTGCTGCATGCTGAAGGCATTCTTCAGTACTACCTTTCAAATCCCTAATCATCCTTGTAAGTATAAAATTTTTGTATCACAAAAGCTGTAATTTTTTCTATTTTCCAAGATTTCTATTTTTAAAATGGTTTATTGAGATATACTTCACATATACAATTCACCCATTTAAAATGTACACTCCAATGTTTTCAGTATGTTCACAGAGCTATGCAACCATCAACATGATCGATTTTAGAACATTTTCATCATCCAATAAAGAAACTCCACAATGATTAGCAGTAATTTCCCCATTTCTCTTCTTCTCCTCGTATCTTCTCCCCAGTACCCCCTGGCCACAGGCAATCACTTGTCTAGTTTCTGTTTCTATATGTTTGCCTATTCTGGGCACAATTTTTTTACTCCTCCAATCTAACTGTGTGATTGATGGTATTTCCTTTGACCAACATCTCCTCATCCTCTCTTTTTCATAACCATTCCAGTCTCTGGTAACCACCATTCTACTCTCTCCTATGAGAATAGCTTGTTTAGATTTCACACGAGGTTATGCAGTTGTTTTTTGGCTTTTGGTTTTTGGGTTTTTTTGAGACACAGTCTCATTCTATTGCTCAGACTGGAGTGCAGTGGTGTAATTACAACTCACTGCAGCCTCAACCTCCCCAATTCAGGTGATCCTCTCACCTCAACCTCTCAAGCAGCTGGGACTAGAGGAACATGCTGCCACACCAGGCTAATTTTTGAGAGTGTTTTTGTAGACACAAGGTTTCACCATGTTGCCCAGGCTAGTCATGAACTCCTGAGCTCAAGCAATCTGCCTACCTCAGCCTCTCAGAATGCTGGGATTACAGGCATGAGCCACCATGCACAGCCTACAGGTCTTCTTTTATTTATTTATTTATTTATTTATTTATTTTATTTTTTTTTTTTTAATTGCATTTTAGGTTTGGGGGTACATGTGAAGAACATGGAAGATTGTTGCATAGGTACACACATGGCAGTGTGATTTGCTGCCTTCCTCCCCATCACCTATATCTGGCATTTCTCCCCATGCTATCCCTCCCCAACTCCCCACCCCCCCACTATCCTTCCCCTTTCTCCCCCGACAGACCCCAGTGTGTGATACTCCCCTCCCTGTGTCCATGTGTTCCCATTGTTCAACACCCGCCTATGAGTGAGAACATGCGGTGTTTGATTTTCTGTTCTTGTGTCAGTTTGAGAATTGTCTATTCAGGTCTTTTGCCCATTTTGAAATAGGGTTGGTTTCTTGCTATTGAGTTGTTTGAGTTCCTTTCATATTTTGGATATCAACCTCTTGTCAGATGCGTAGTTTTCAAAAATTTTCTTCCAGTCTGTAAGTTGTCTCTTTGCTCTGCTAATTGTTTCTTTGCTGTGCAGAAGTTTTTTAGTTTGCTGTAATCCCATTTTTCCAATATTGCTTTTGTCGCCTGTGATTTTGAGGGCTTATCCAAAAAAAAAAAAAATGTGCCAATACTCATGTCATGAAGCATTTCTCCAATGTTTTCTTATAGCAGTTTCATCATTTGGGGTCTTAGATTTAAGTCCTTAATCCATTTTGAGTTCATTTTTTATAATAAGGGTCTAATTCCCTTCTTCTGCATGTGGATATCCTGTTTTCTCAACACAATTTTTGAAGATACACCTTTCCCAAAATGTGTTTTTGGCAGCTTTAATGAATATCAGTTGGCTATAAATTGTGGATTTATTTCTGGGCCCTCTATTCTGTTCCATTGGTTTGTCTGTTTTTATTGGTTATTTTAGCTTTGTTGTATATTTTAAAATCAGGTAGTGGTATACCTTCAGTTTTGTTCTTCTTGTTCAGAATTGCTTTGACTATTCAAGATTTTTGTGGTTCCATTCAAATTTTAGAATTGTTTTTCTGTTTCCATGAAAAATGTCATTGGTATTTTGACAGGGGTTGCATTGATTTTGTAGATCACTTTGGGTAATATGGACATTTTTAACACTATTAATTATTCCAATTCATGCACACAGGATATCTTTTCATTTACTTGTGTAGTCTTCAATTTCTTTCCTCAGTTTTTTGTTGTTTTCATTGTAAAGATCTTTCACTTCCTTGGTTAAAGTTATTTCTAGGTGTTTTTGGTAGCTAATATGAATGAAGTTGTTTTCTTAATTTTTTTTCAGATAGTTTACTATTAGCATATAGGAAAGCTCCTGATTTTTGTGTATTGATTTTATATCCTGCAACTTTACTAAATTCATTTATTAGTTCTAATGATTTTTTGGTGTAGTGTTTAGGGTTTTCTATATGTAAGATCATGTTGTCTGCCAACAGGGATAGTTTTACTTCCTCCTTTCCAATTTGGATACGTTTTATTTTTTCTCTCTTGCCTAGCTGTTCTAGCTAGAATTTCCAGGACTATGTTGAATAAAAGTGGTAAAAATGGGCATCCTTGCCTTATCCAAATCTTAGTGTAAAAGCTTTCAGCGTTTCCCTATCCAATAGATGTTAGCTGTGGATCTGTCATACATGGCCTTTATTGTGTTGAGGCACATTCCTTCTATACCTAATTTGTTGGTATAATATCTAAATGATTAAGTGATGTTGAACTTTGTCAAATGCTTTTTCTTCATCTTTTGAAATGATCATATGGTTTTTGTCCTTCATTTTGTTAATGAATCACATTTATTGATTTGCCTCTTTTGAACCATCCTCACTTGCTGGGAATGGATTCATCTTGATCTCATTTGATCATAGTAAATAATCTTTTCAAAGTGTTGTTAAATTTGATTTGCTAGTGTTTTGTTGAAGATTTTTGTGTCTAAATTCATCAGGGATATTGGCTAGTAGGTGTTGTTTTTTGTTGGTTGTGGTGGGTTTTTTTGTTTTTGTTTTTGTTTTTTTCTTTTTAGACAAGGTCTGGCTCTATCACCCAGGCTGGAGTGCAGTGGTGTGGTCTTGGTTCACTATAATCTCTACCTCTCGAGTTCAAGCCATCCTTCCACCTCAGCTTCCAGAGTAGCTGGGATTACAGGTGTTCACTACCGAAACCAGCTCATTTTTGTATTTTTTGTAGAGACGAGGTTTGGCCATGTTCCTCAGTCTGTTCTGGAACTCCTGGGCTCAAGTGGTCTGCCTGCCTAGGTCTCCCAAAGTACTGCCATTACAGGCATCAGCCAGCTAACACAGGTGGCCATAATTTTGTTGTTGTTGTATTTGTTAGGTTTTGGTATCAAGGTAATATTTGCCTGATAGAAAGAGTTAGGAAAAATTTCCTGCTCTTCAATTTTTTGGAATAGTTTAAGAAGAGCTAGTATTAGTTATTCTTTAAATGTTTGGTAGAATTCACAGTGAAACCACTGGGTTCCAGGCGTTTCTTTGATGGGAGACGTTTTACTCCTGACTCAATCTTCTCATTCATTATTGGGCTTTTCAGATTTTCTACTTCTTCACAATTCAGTATTGGTAGGTTACATGTGCCCAGGAATTTATCTATGTCTTGTAGATTTTTCAATTTGTTGGTGTATAATTGTTCATAATTGTCTTTTATGATCCTGTGTGGTTTTCTGGCATCAGTTGTCATGTCTTCTTTTTCATTTCTAATTTTATTTATTTGGGTCTTCTCTTTTCTTTCTTAGTCTAGATGAAGGTTTATTGATTTTGTTTATCTTTTCAAAAGGTCTCTGGCTTCTCTTCCCTCCCACCCCCCAAAAAAATTTCAGCTGGTAACCATCCAGCGGCAAGTTTACCACCCTGAGTATGCCAGAATTTTGGAAGGAAAACACAACCAGATAATAAGCGAAACAGTGCTCTACTTTCCAAAATTTCTAATTCATTTCTTTTCATTTCAGATTTCATTTGTGTTGCTTTTGATTTATGATTTCTTATTTTTCATAAATTTTATGTCTTCCTTTTTCTCCTTAAATACCTTAAACATATATAGTTCAAAGTCTTAGTCTGACTAGATTAATAAAATAAAATTAATAAATTAATCTTATTGGTTATTAATCCATTTCTTTTACCATTAGAGTCCTTTACATATTTACAGCTATTAAAATGAAGGCTTATTTTAAATTGAATGGATTTTGTTTTCATTTTCTTTCTCCCTTTTTGCTTTCCCTCACTATAGGAGTTTTGAAGCTGCCTCCATCTAGTTTCCGAGACCTCAATCCAGAACACAAGCTCATAAGGAGATTCCCTAGGGTGATAATTGGGGTGTTACAAATCTAGGCACTGAGTCAGCAGGCAGCTAGGTTCAGCTGCTGGTGAAGCTGTTGAGTCTGTGTCTTCCCACCTCTCCAGTCATGCATTTGCCAGGATGTAGAGGCTCCAAGCATTGATTGGTAGCAGTTTCCCAGTCCCTATTCTTCTTTTACCAAACATTGAGTCCCATTCCAGTACCTAGCTTCAAGTAACAAATTTGTGTCCAGGCCTCCAACTCTCATGGAACAGTCTTGAGTCCCTGCTCCCAGTAACAAGCTACTGTCTGCTTCTAGAGGCAAGCCTGTAATTCCACACCCACTCAATGCTTACATTGTTCATTTCTGATAAGCAAGGACTTTAATTTTTTCTGTCCATGTCTACATTATAGAGCAGTGAGAAAGTGTTGAAATATAAATTTACTTTTCCAATTTGACCAGAAGTCTCTTATCTCCCTTGAATGAATGAATGAAAGAATGAATGAGAAAAGAAAATGAATGAATGAATGAGAAAGAGAATTCTCATTCATAATAAATTAGAAGTTGACTAACAGAAAAATAAACAATGAAGATACAGGTTCTTAAGGTCAGACAGAACGATCAAGGGAAAGCAATGTCACCCATTTAAGGAGACCAATATAGGAGGGAGTGATGATGAAGAAGAAAGTAACCAGGGTTGAAAAGGAAAGTAAGATAACATTAAAGGAAGCAAGAACACACTGTTAAAAAAAGTCACTTGCAAAGCATGTTTCCAGTTCAAGAAGTGGCCGTGGGAAACAGGGAAAGAAATAAGAAGCTTATATGTCAAGTGATTGCAAAGAAAGCAGCTTTTACTTAAATTCCAGATTGCCCAGGAACTTAGAAAGGTCCTTGTTTTTCCCAAATGCAAAAAGAAATAGCTTAGCAGGCCTGGTGTCAAAAAGGTTGACTCATGTCAATATTATGTTAATCTGTCTCAGGTTGACACTCTACAATTCCACTGTGTGTGTCTGTATCTATTGTCCTGCTGTAGAGAGGTTATATACCAGGCTTCTCTACATTACAGTCAAAGAGTCTCAACTAAAGCTGTGTAATATGTTGATGATTCACCACAGAGGAGACACCCCAGCAAGGAAAGGATTAAGGGGTGGGACCACGGTCAAAAGAAGAGTAAACTCTTGATCTGGTCATCAGTCATAGAAGTGATGACAAGGACAGAGTGATGGGAGCTATTTGTCTGAAATGTGATCCAGTTTTCATTCAATTCAGAATGTCCTTCTACCAATCAGCATACAAAGACATACAAAGGCTCTTCTGCTAAATAAAATATACACTTATCTTAACTCACAAGAACAACATAATAATTACTATGCTTCTCATACACAATAATAAATAATAAAGACACCTAAGCAATGTCCTTGCATCCTCTCCATCAGAGATATTATGTAATCACATGCTAACCTTACATTTTCCCCCAATCTTCCTGTCTGAGTTAGTTAACATCATTAGCTCAATTATCTTTCAGTATACACACTTTTTGAATGAACAGAATGACAAGCTCTTGGTTCTAACCTGTCTGTCATATGCAAATCATTAAGTCAGATTCCTGTAATTGCTTTGTATTACAACAACTTCAAACTCACCCACATATGAAGTAAAACATCTGGCTGCTGATGTGATTTTGCAGGTCTGGTAATCTGATAACTTTGTTGGTTATCATGAAGAAAGCAAGCATCTTCCACTCCCTTCAGATGAACACATAAGTAGAGCCAAAGCCCCTGGGATATATGGAACCAGTGGCATTTGCATTCCTTACACACACCCACTCTCTCAACTATACAGGCTTTGCTGCATCTGGGGATTGAAATTTTGTTTTCAGACTTGATTACAAAATTGCTTCAAAGATTTCAGGCTTGAATAAATTGTCTGAAAAGAGGAAAGTGAAAAACCTCCATAGGGGCTCAGTTCAGCTCCTTCTTGCCTAAGATGTCAAAGTATCCTACAAGAAACATGAGGGTTAAAAAATACGTGACTATTTTTTGTTTTTCACATGGAACCTCTCCCGTTGCCTTGGAGTTACATCTCATACATTTTATCTCGTATATGCTAGTTGGTTGCATTTCATTATTTTAATCATTATGAATCAACTCTGGGGAATATTAAAAAGATGGAAATTCAAGCACGGCACAGTGGTGCAATAAGGTGTGGGAGAAAAGGCACAAGATTTGTTTCTTCACTTTGCTGACTTCAGTTTATTCATGTGTTCAATCAGGAACATACTGTTTATCTAACAAGGGTTATAAGAAATGTATATGAAACCTTTGAAAACTGTAAAGTACCATAGCATTTTTCATCACTATTTTTATTATATAACGTTATAGAGTGATGAAGCAGGAAGTGACAATAGAAATAAATTTGTCTAGGCCAGGTGTGGTGGTTCATGTCTGTAATCCCAGCATTTTGGGAGGCTGAGGCTGGTAGGTTGCTTGAGGCCAGGAATTCAAGACCAGCCTGGGCAACATAGTGGGACCTTGTCTCTACAATAAATAAAAATAAAAATAATTAGCCAGGCGTGGTAGCACACACCTGTAGTCCCAGCTACTTAGGAAGCTGAGGTGGGAGGATTGCTAAGCCTAGGAATTCAAGCTTCCAGTGAGCTATGATTGCACCACTCTAAAAATAAAAATAAGTAATAAAAATAAATTAGTCTAGATTTAAGGGCTGCCAAAACTGAGGACAAGAGGGACCAAATGACATACTCATGGACACAACATGTTAGGGGAAACTCAAACTTTCCATGCAGATGTCTGAATCCTTCTCAAGTACACACTCCACTATGAGGGCCATGCAGACAAAAAGAGAGAGAGAAACTGGCTGCTAGTTGAGGAATCAACAGTATGGTGGGGACTATAGGAAACTGGAAATGGACTTGTCCCATCCAAGAGGACAGCTTATATTTATCTCCAGGTAGTTTTCACCATATCAGAATATAGGCCCTGGATTGCCAGACTTTCTCATTTTCCCTAGAAAGACCAAAATTATAGCTTTTTTGTTATATGAAATCTCTCAATTTTTAAATTATATTTCAATTTTTAAGATAATGTTGTGTTGCCAAACAAAATATCTGATGATCAAAACCAGCCCGTGGTTTAGCAGGTTGTGATCTCTGAATTACAGGTGTTCTGGTCTGAATGTGTCCCTCCAAAATTCACGTTGAAATTCTATGGTGGTGGTATCAAGACATGGGGTCTTTGAGTAAATAATTAAGCTGTGAGGCCTCTTCTCTCATGAAAGGGATTATTTCCCTTATAAAAGAGGTTGAAGGAGGCACCCTTGTCTGCTTCCATTATGTGAGGATGCACCCAGTGGCACCATCAATGAAAGAGAGAGCTATGCTTTCATCAGACACTGAATCTGCTGATGCTTTGATCTTGGACTTTCCAGCCTCCAGAACCATGAGAAATAAATTTCTATTATCTACAAATAACCCAGTCTAAGGTAGTTTGTTGTAGCTGTCCAACTGGACTAAGACAGCAGGGGAAACATCCACATTCTTTTTTTTTTTTTTTTTTTGGAGACGGAGTCTTGCCTGTTGCCCAGGCTTGAGTGCAGTGGCACGATCCCAGTCTCTGTTTACTGCAACCTCCACCTCCTGGGTTCAAGTGATTCTCCTGCCTCAGCCTCCTAAGTAGCTGGGATTACAGGCATGTACCACCATGCCTGGCTAATTTTTTTTTTTTTTAAGAAGAAACAGGGTTTCAACAAGTTGGCCAGGCTGGTCACAAACTCCAGACCTGAGGTGATCCACCTGCTTCACCTCCCCAAAGGACTGGGATTACAGGCATGAGCCACTGCGCCTGGTCCCAAATTCTTTCTCATGATGTGAAAATCCTTTCATTATGTGACCTCTGCTTCCTTCTTTAGCTCAGTTTCTACCTCTCTTTGCCTGTACTTAGGTTCCAGCTGCACTGAATGGCTTGTGGTTCAACAAACACATCCACCAACTTTTGCAAACATCCCCCAGTGATTCTCATTTGGCTGCCCTTGCTCCTTGCTCATGATATATCCTACGCCTGCAATGGACCTCTGTGCCATAACGCTTAATTTTTTTTTTTTTTTTTTTTTTAAATAGAGACAGGGTCTCACCCTGTTACCTCGTCTGGAATTCAGTGGCACAATCGCACCTCACTACAGCATCAAATTCCTGGGCTCAAATTATTCTCTCACCCCAGCCTCCTGAGTAGCTGGGACTACAAGGCATGTACCACCATGCCTGACTAGTTTTATATTTTTTATAGAGATGGGTCTCACTATGTTGCTCAGGCTGGTCTCAAATTCCTGGCCTAACCAGTCCTCCTGCCTTGGCCTCCCAAAGTGCTAGGACTGAGTGAGTTTTGAGCCACCGTGCCTGATATAGGAGTGAACCACCATGCCTGGCCTTAAATTTCTTTTTTTTTTTTTTCTAAGGGGGTGGGGCCCAATCTAATTAATTTATCTCAGGATAATCTCATTTCTTTTTTTTTTTTTTCTTTTTTTTTCTTTTATTATTATTATTTTTTTATTGCATTTTAGGTTTGGGGGTACATGTCTTTTAAGATGGTTCAAATCATATTTCTACCAGGAAGTGGTCCCTGAACTATCTCCCAACCACAACACTACCACCAACATTTTCACCTTATTTCATTTACCCTAAAGTACTACAGGTACTTGTTTTATGCCTGTTGTCCCAAGCAGAATCTCAGCTGTTAATTAAAATTAAACTCTTCAGTCTTGCTCAGAAGTGACCACGAAGCTCCCTTCCTGAACCTCAGTCTGCTTCTAGACTGATTTTTGCTTCTAGGTACTGCTGATCTGCTGAAAGAAATGCTGAGATTTCTTTCTCAGCACTGGAGAAAATGAAAATTTTTGGAGAAAAAAGAAATTTTTTCTCCATTAGATGGCTTCATGGAGGACACCCTTCCCCAGGGACTCAGATGACTTTACCTCTTCTTTTGCCAAGAAGTTATGGAAAGCAGCCAGCCTCCTAAGGCCAGTCCTCTGTTCAACACCTAAGACCAGCCTGTTCCATGTTCTGGTCCTTCTTTTTCTGATTCTCTTTTACAATATTTTTCACTGTTTGTGTCTGTCCTTTTTAAATGTATTTCTATTTTTATTTTTTGTACAGATGAGCTCTCACTATGTTGCCCAGACTGGTCTCAAATTCTTAGGTTCAAGTGACCCTCCCATGTCAGCTTCCCAAAGGGTTGAGATTACAGTCATGAGCCACTGCAACCAGCCTGTTTCTATTTGTACTCTGATAGAGCCCAGCTTTCCTTGACTGATACCAGTTACTAAAGTTATCTCCTTAAAGCTTTCATATGATTCCTTGTTTCCTGTCCCAACTAAGGTTGATTGTCTTCTAAGACAATCTCCTTAGTTGCAGATATAATCTGGTTCTTTGCTAACTCCCCAATCCCATTTGTCTATTCATCTATCAGGGATCACATCATCCAGTGTTTTCCTAGAACTTGAGAACTTGGGGCAAATCCACTCCCAACAAACCCACGCAAGTAGAGTTGGCCAGCCTAGCTACTCAAACAGCCAGACCCATTCCCATGCCTGTGAGCACAGAGGCTGAAAGTGTCTCAACAGCTTCATTATCTCCTGATGGCAAAGAAGTTGAACCACTTCTCAAAGCTGAGCCAATGAGCAAAGTGGCTTACAGGCAGTCGATCTTTAAGTGACGTCCCCACTTCAGCCTCATGTTCTTTCTTTCACACATTGTGTTTGTCATTAGAGACATTTACAGATATTTCCAGCTTCTTCTTGGCATGCTGTGGATGCATTTCTTTTCCTGCTTTGAAGTAGGTATGACCGTATAACTTGTTCTGGACATCGTAAAGTCAAAGTAACTTATATCACTTCTGGGCAGAAACTCTAAGAGCCTGTGTGAGAATCATCACGCCCTTTTGATCCCTGGAACCATGATGAATTGAAGTTTCCAGTAGCCTGGATGGCTATGCTAAATTTTGTAACCAGCTTACTTTGTGGGTTGTTTAAAAAAATAAAAAAACAAACAAACAAAAAACTAGAGACAGGATATCCCCATGTTGCCCAGGCTGGTCTTGAACTCCTGGGCTCAAGGGATTCTCCTGCCTTGGCCTCCCAAAGTACTAGGATTACAGGCATGAGCCACCACACCTGGCCACCAGACTACTTTGACTATATGCCTTGATGTAGAAGTAACCTTTTGTTCCATAAAGAAACAATATTTTGGAATTGTTTGTCATTTAAGTCTAGCCTATCTTGATTATACATACATAAATGATTATGAAGTTATATAGCTTTTATATGGGACCTCACCACAAGAGTTCATTTTTTCCATATTCACTCAAGAATTATTAGCCTGGTGCAGTGGCTCATGCCTGTAATCCCTACACTTGGGAAGCCAAAGCAGGAGGATCACTTGAGCTCAGGAGTTTGAGACCAGTCTGGGCAACATGGTGAGACCCCATCTCTATTTTTTTTTTAATTAAAAATATTTTTAAATGTATAAAATAATTATTTGGAAAATTTTTGGTTTTATTGTATTTTTAAATCCCATGTGTTTAGATTTTTTAAAAAGTATCTTTCTATCATATTTTGTAATTTAAGAAATGTAGCCTGAAGTTTTCTACATTTGCAATTTTAATGAGTTTTCCATTTTGACATAATGCTTAATCAATTTTATAAATGCTCATAGGTGGAAGACATGTCTTGTTAGTAGTAGCTACACTTACATCAGTATAATTTTCCAACCTTTGTAAGAACTGCCTCCTAACAACTCTGCTTTAGTCAAGAAATGCAGGCTTCATTTTTATTGTAAAATGCTTCCCTTTGTCATAATGTGCAAAGGTTCAGAATCAGGAGATCATAGTTTCTACATGAGGTATATATTCTGCCTGAAAGGAAAGGAAATTCTGAAAAAAAAAAAAATCTAGAACTAGAAACACCTCAACTAGCTCATAATTTACAAAGTTTGCAGAGTAGTTTGTAGTATAGTTTAAATTCCATGTTTACTGAGAAGCTAATCTTCAAATCACACAAGCCAAGAGTTCAGTTTTTTTGCCTGATCTCCGGTTTATTAAGAGGAAGAGGAGGGTGATTGTTTTTTCCTTGGTACCCCCAGCATCCTGTGCCAGAAACCCTGCAAGTTAAATATGGTCATCCTCAATCTATGAGAAGAAAATGAGGCTCTCCGTAGTTAGGTAATTGTAAGTGGTAGAACTGAAGTTCTGCCCAGCCTCTCCCCTTGCATTTTATCTCATCTGCTCCTGCCCACTGATGAGAGCTTCTGTCAGGGAAACAGGAGGAGTGATAGAAACTGTGACCATGCATTTAGATAGAAACAATAGCCAATAGGAAAATGCCCTGGGCTAGTGATGTCAAAGGCTGAGAAGTACAGAGATTAACACAACTTTGTTCCTTATCTGTAAAAGCTTATTGCTGGGGAAATGAAGAGTAGCAACATATGTCTAGAGAAAAAGTGGTAGAAAATATACAGCTAACCTGGTTAGGAAGAATCTTAAGTTCACTTCATGCAGTAAACAGTGGAGAACAGGTGAGTGATCCATCCCAAGTTGTACAAGATTACACTGGCAGAAGTTTGGAGGTTGTACTGGAGTGAGCAGAGACTAGAGAGACAGCAATGAAACCATCTAGGGGACTGTTACAGTAACCATGGTGTATGCACTTAGGGTTCTTTAATTGCATGAACTGAGAAGACCACCCTAACTAACTTATACCAAGGAAAAATGTTGGAAGGATACTGGGTATCTGCTTTGTATAAACTAAACTATGTTGTGGTAACAAATCAACCCCGTAATCTCATGGTTTAAGACAACAAGTATGTATATTTTCATTTCTGTAATGTCTGAGATCATGATGACAACTCTTTAGAACAGGTCTCCTGCATTTGGCAATTTGAAATTCTAGGGTCATCAAAGTAGCATAAGCCAGAGAATCCATGCCCATTCTTAAGTGTGCCATGTCACTTTCATTTACAGCTCTTGGCCTTATCTAACAATATGGACCCATCTAAACATAAGGAGGCTGAGAAATATAGGCATGGATAAGCATATTTGGCAAACACAACTATCTCTTCTACATGGTATGGCCCAGAGAGTCAAAAGAAATGTTGAACCATCAAGCCATATGAAGGACAGAAATCAGTGGAGCTCCAGCGGTCTTGGGAGAAAGAATTAATGATGATCTGCATCTTTAAAAAACCACTGCCAGAATGACACAGCTATGTAAAGGGTATTATTGAAACAATAGGCAAAATTTGAATATAATCTATAGATTACATAAGAATATTGTATAAATATTACTTTCTAATTTTTGTAATTTTTCTGTGGTTATATAAGAGAATGTCCTTGTTTTTAGGCAGTACATACTAACATGTTTACAATCAAAAAGTATATTTTGTGACCATGCATGTTGGCTTACGCCTGTAATCCCAGCACTTTCAGAGACCAAGGTGGGTAGATCACTTGAGGTCAGGAGTTCGAGACCAGCCCGGCCAACATAATGAAACCCCATCTCTACTAAAAGTACAAAAATTAGCTGGGTGTGGTGGCGGGCACCTGTAAAACCAGCTACTTCGGAAGCTGAGGCAACAGAATTGCTTGAACCCAGGAGATGAAGGTTGCAGTGAGCCAGGATCATACCACTGCATTCCAGCCTGGGCAATAGAGTGAGACCTTTTCTAAAAAAAAAAAAAAAAAGGTGATTTTGTCTATGTCCTACTATCAAATGATTCAGAAAACTAACTAAATAGATAGATGTAGATGAATGATAGATGTAAATAAATAAATACATACATACATAGATAATTGATAAGTAGATAGATACAGAGAGACAGAGTAAAAGAGAAACAGATGAAAAGAAAAGTTGTAAAATGTTTTCATTTGGGAAATCTGGGTAAAAGGTATTTGAGAATTTTTATCCTATTCTTGTAAATCTTCTGTAAGTCTATAATTATTTCAAAATAAATATTTTTAAAATGTGTTCACAATATACCATAAAGAAGGAATCAGCTACAGCTGTTTTTGCAACCTTGTGTCACTCAAGACTCACATTTCCCCAAAAGTCTTGACCAGCTGGAGGAGGGTGGTGGGATGTCTTGACTGATGGTCTTAGCAAGACCAGGTGAATTGGGAAACAAATCATTCCTCAAAGAAAAAGTAGGGACTATGCCATAAGAGGGAATATGGGATTCTGAATGAACACAAATTTATACAAATCTAAATTAATGACTACTTGAGCAGGGCAGCAGAAGGTCACAAATTTCTGACAGGCCAGAATCCCTAATTTTACTTTGTTCAAGCTCTTGAACCCTTAGCAGAGACTGGAATTATCCTGGGATTCAAATTTTACCTCAGTGTTGGCACCTGCACCTTCATCTCTAAGGGTAATCACCTGCATCTATCAGTGGAGTATCTCCAAAGAGTATCTTTAAAAAATTGTATTTCTTGAAAAGAATGCACTGTACTAGCAAAGGAAAAAAAAAATTGTATTTCATTGAAAGAGGACTTTGAGAAAGCATGCTGGTTCAATGAAGAATGAAAGAATTGCAGAATTGATTTGTTTATTCTATTATTTTCCAGGTGAGTGGGTGGCAGTTCAGAGAAGGTAAATGACCTAGGACTGCCAGAGTTGAGCCACTATTCTAGATGTACTTGGACATAATTCTGTTAGTTTCAAGCTTTAAAATCAAATTTATACTGCCTTAACAACAATAACAAAAAGAAAAAGAAGGAGGAGGAGAAAGAGGAGAAGAAAAATTGTTAGTATTTATTGGCTTATAAAATCGAAATAGTCAGTATGAGTTATGGGTTCCAGGCATAACTTGATCCAGATGCTTAAAAAATGTTATTTCTTCCCATTTCTCATGTTTGATTTTTTTTTCTGTGTTGTGTTTATTCTCACGAGATTTCTTCCCAAGTAGGTCCAAGATAACATGCTACTAGTTTGTCAACCTCAGTTGAAATAGAATTTAAAATTATTTCAGTTGAAATCCCAGGATTGTCTTCAGCTTCAGTCACCCAGGGTTGGAATTGTGTACACAACTACAGTCCCTCACTGCAACAATGAGGGGTAAAGGGTGGGTGGGAGAGGTGGGAAGGAGGCCAACCCAACCTCAATCACATGGACTAATAGGAGATGATTGATCAAAGGAAAATTGTGGTGCTGTTAACTGAAGAAGGGCAAATGAATGCCACAAAGACAAAAGCACAGATGAGCCTTGCACTACACCTCTTAATTCCTGGACCAAGACCGCTATGATATGATCCACCTGGGATAACTTGTTTAGTGACGGGGCTGGAACTAGAACCTAGTTGCACAGCTTTTAGTCACCGCAAATTGGGTGGCTATTTGCCTCCCTGCCTTCAGAATCTTGCTGTTTCTTGTCTATTTGTTTGTTTGTTTTATCTGCCCCACACCAGAATCTTGCTGTTTAACTAGGATAAACTCTAAAGTCTTTGAAGTACTTTTACCAAATTTCACCGTAAATTGGCAGAACCATGGACGGCACCTAAGTGTGCATGATAAACCCATCTGCAGAAGAAAGAAATCTTTGCAATAATATGCTAAAGTCCTCTAATTATACAGGTGAGAAAAATAAAGCCCATAAAGGTTATATATGTCTTGTCTAAAGTTATGGAGAGCTGAAGGTCAAATCCAAGCCCAGGTCCCTTTGCCCTACACCTTGCTGTTTCTCAACACTTTGTGATAGTATGGGAGAGAGGATGAAAGGGTAAATCTAGGAGACACTAGTAAACACCTGTTATTTCACTCTTTCCAGCATGTATCTCCTCTTATTTTAGTAAATGCAGCTCCATTTCTGTTTTGAGGAGCTGCTCTCCTTTGTTGCATGGAATATACCTTGCCTTCCTGTGGTCTGTGGGTTTGATGTGTTCCAGGCTGGGACAGTTAAGACAGTTAATTCCCTCCCTCATAATTCCAAAATAAGGGGAATAGATTCAAGAAAGAACATATAGTTGGAGGTGATACATTTCTTTACTGGCACCCTGAAGCACAGGATCTCACAAAGTTGAAGAAATTTTTATTTCATATAATCTAGAATTATACCTCACACACACACACACACACACACACACTCACACATACCTTTAATTCTGTTTTTCCTTAATTTTTCTTAATAACTCTTTCTTATTCTTATACCATTTACTTCCTCAAAACTATTAAGAATTAAGAAGTGCTTAGTGTTTTATCACTTCACTAGGTAATTTATACCTTTTTTCAGAGTCCTGGGTGGATAGGGCAAAGTGGAATTTAGCTCTAAGATAATAATCAATTTCTCATTCTAAAATAGAAATATAAAAAGAGTACTCATGATGAGCCTTAAGCCTGCCTTTGTGGCATATTCGAAAGTTATTATTCTTTCACATGGGTGAGTCCATAAATTGCCGACCTTGGATTGATTTATATTTAATTCATAGCTAGCGTGAGATTGCCTTCCATCTTATGGTCTTCAGTTATTCTCGGTTCATTTAAAATGTGTCACCACACTCTTTGTAGACAACTAAATAGCATTATCCACAAGTTATTGATGGAGAGATTATTAATAGAGTTTATATGGCTGCAACCTCTGAGAACAGGTTGGAAGTGGAGGGGACAAGAAAAAAATTAGGCATCTTGTATAGTAAAGAGAGCCTGTACTGAGGGTCAAACAGACATAGGATCTTACGTTCCAGTTCCAGCCCTGTCACTAAACAAGTTTTCCCGGGTGGATCATACCATTTGTTTGGGCGGATGAAGTTGCCTCTAACATTCCTTCCAAACCTAACATTGTAGGATTTCTCCAGTCACTTATCCAATTAATTTTTCAAAAACACCCTATTCTTAATATCTTCATGAAGTGATCAATAATGGGACATTCAAATATAATGTGTTGGTTGTATCTTTCCAGATCCTAAAAGGCATACTGCGGCGCTATTGCAGGTTCGGTTCCAGAATAAAAAGACTATTGTAATAAAGTGATTCACATGAATTTTTTCATTCCCTAGTACATATAAAAGTTATGTTTAGGCCAGGCACGGTGGCTCACACCTGTAATCCCAACACTTTGGGAGACCGAGGCATGGAAATTGCTTGACATCAGAAGTTCAACACCAGCCTGGCCAACATGGTGAAACCCCGTCTCTACTAAAAATACAAAAAATTAGCCAGGTGTGGTGGTGCATGCTCATAGGCCTAGCTACTCAGGAGGCTGAGCAGGAAAGTCGCTTGAACCAGGGAAGCAGAGGTTGCAGTGAGCAGAGATCGCACTACTGCACTCCAGTCTGGGCGACAGAGTGAGACTCCATTTCAAAAAAAAAAAAAAATAGCATTATGTCTTAAAAATCAATGTACATATCTTAATTTTAAAATATTGCTTAAAAATGGTAATGATCATTTGAGTCTTCAGAAAGTTGTAAATATTTGATGATACAGTGTCTTGCCTCAATATCGATGGCTGCTGACAGATCAGATTGATGGTTGCTGAATGTTGAGGTGGCTGTGGCCATTTCTTAAAATGAAACAACAATGAAGTTTGCTGCATGGATGGTCTCTTTCTTTCACAAAAGCTTTCTCTGTAGCGTGTGATGCTATTTGATAGCATTTTATCCTCGGTAGACCTTCCAAAATTGAAGTCAGTTCTCTCAAACCTTGCCACTGCTTTATCAACTAAGTTTATGGCATATTCTAAATCCTTTGTGGTTATTTGAACAACGCTCACAGCATCCTTACCAAGGGTAGATTATATCTCAAGAAACCACTTTCTTTGCTCATCCACAAAAGGCAATTTCTCATCAGTTCAAGTTTTATAATGAGATTGCAGCAATTCAGCCACATCTTCAGGCTCCAGTTCTCATTCTAGTTCTCTTGCTGTTTCCATGATATCTGCAGTGACTTTCTCCACTGAGTTCTTGAACCCCTCAAAGTCACCCATGAGTACTGGGATCAACTTCCACACCCCTGTTAATGTTTTTAAACCTCCTTCCATGAATTATAAGTGTTCTTAGTGGCATATAGAATGGTGAATCACTTCCAGAAGGTCTTCAATTTACTTTACCCACATTCATTACAGAAACCGCTATCTGTGGCAGGCATCACCTTCCTCAATGTACTTCTTAATAATAAGACTTGAAGGTCAAAATTATTCATTGATCCCTGAGCTGAGTTTAAATATGAGGAGCATTTAGAAAAATGTGCTGTTAACATCTCACTAAACAGAAGTAGAAGAAGCCATCCCAAGAGGAGCTTAAAAGAGTAGTAATGAAAGGTTCCAAGAAAAATAAGAAATCATTGGCAAAGAGGGAAAGAAAAGAAGCAAATCAAGGAGTTCTCTTTCCTTTTTTCTTTTACACATCTGCATGCTATGGGGATTTGTCCTTGTTCTTTCTTTCTAGTTCTGACAAAGCATTTCAAATTTGGAGTGTTTTTAATATAAAAGAGATCTTGAAGAGCCCTAACCCCAAATGAAACCCAATTACTCCTTGGCTGTATGTTAGGTACTTAAGGAGGCTTATTAATTCTTTGATACCAAAATGCGTCCTATTTGAACAAAGATGTGAGAAAATTTTGTTCTCATCCATAGAGAATTAAGAATTTTTAACAACTCCTAAGACCACTCTTACTTCTTCTCTGGGAGTTGGAGATGTTCTCTTATTTTACCAAATGAGGAATTCTCTAACAAGTCTCAGAGCATGAATGTGTCACTCTTTTCCGTGATACCCTCACCTTTTAAATGAACCATGCAAATCAAAATAAAAGACCTTAGAGTTTTGAAACCTCAGGCACAAATTAAGTTCATATCAGGTGGGACTTCATTCTCATTTGTGTTTACTTCATGTTTCCTTGTATATCAGCCTTATATACTCCAGAAAGATGGATCAACACTCATTATGGTTTTCTTTTTAATATGAATCATCTGTAATTCTTACACAGTGATACATTTTTCAATTATGCACTTAAAGAACCAATTCTTCTCAAAGAGCCTTAAAATCAGAGTAAAATGTTCTCAAATTGGTATTAAAATTAGTAAAAGTAATTTTATCTTCCTTGTTTATGGGATAGATTTCTCACATTCTGAAATGCCTCTCTGCTCTTTTTTCTGCTCTCACTCAAATTTTTAGAATGATTGCAATAGGTGTTACTAGGGTTTGGATTCTTTGCTGCCTCTCCATCCAAGATCCTTCCTCTGGGAGCTTGTTCATCCTTGCCTCCTTGACTTCAGGCTTGGTCCTGTGACTTGCTTTGGCGAATGAGATATGAGATTAAATAATGTATGCATTTTTATGTAGCGCTTTAAGAGCTATCACATGGCTACCATCTTCTCTTTCCCTCACCCAGTATCAGCAGCCATGTCTCAATTAGCACTACACCCTTATCATATGTCCTAAAATGAAGATCAAGTGGAGCTGGCTCTGATTGACCCTTAAGGGACATAAAGCATGAATAAGAAATAAAAGTTTGTTATTGCCAAGCTCTGAGATTTCAGAGATCATTTGTTACAAAGTGCTTTGTAAATTGTGTTACATATTATGTTTTTGTAATACAAATATTATAATAATTGGTAAAAACTATAAGATCTCCAAATTTTCTGGTACAGTTCAAAGGAATGGGAGTAGCAAGAAGCATACACCAAGTGAGTTGGCAACTCTGTGTTACAGACCAATAATTCTTAGATTACTTTTGGCCATGGGCCACATAATTAGATTATATCTACTCTAGGTCAATAAAAGGAGTCCCCAGGGGTGCAGGGGTCTTGTCATTTTATAAAAAGGACTCTCAGAGCACACCTACAAGACCACTATTCAAAGTGTGATCTGTAAACGTTTTCACCAGTCTGCAATAAGATAAGCCCAGAAATCAGGAACAAGTGTGTAGAAACTATCATAGCAACTTGACATTGCCAGAACGTCCAAGCTCAAGACTGGTGAAATTGTCTTGTTGAATGAGGTAAGAGACCAGTGGTGGTGTTTTCAGACTTGTATGCTGAGTCACATGTGGCATAAACTGCATTCTAGGATTCTACCACAGTACCACAGATCAGAGAGTTGAAAACAAGGACGTGGCCAGGAGCAGTAGCTTATGCCTGTAATCCCAGCACTTTGGGAGGCAGAGGCAGGAGCATTGCTTGAAGCCAGGAGTTCAAAGTTCAAGATCAGCCTAGGCAACATAGCGAGATTCCATCTCTATAATACACACACACACACACACACACACACACACACACACACACACACAAACTAGCTGGGCATGGTGTATATCTGTAGTCCCAGATACTCAGGAGGCTAAGGAAGGAAGATTGCTTCAGCCCAGAAGGTTGAGGCTACAGTGAACCATGAATGTGCCACTGTGCTCCAGCCTGAGAAACACAGCAAGACCCTGTCTCAAAAAGAAGAAGAAAAGAAGTCTGGTCCTTCATCCCAGATAGTTTGAAAAGCACTGGCCTAGAACCTGCTTGAAAGTCACCAATAGAACTATTGCACTTAACATGATAGGAAACCTAACACAGGACCTAAAGGGCACAGGAACACTTCATGTAAAATTGAACCATTCTCTAAAGGAAATCCATGTCTGTACCAACAATCTTCCTGGCATTTTTCTGTCCCACTGGAGATTTACAAAGGCAGAAAGATAAATAGCATTTTTTAGTTACCAATTGTACACAGAATCAATGCAGATAGTTCCCAGGTTACCAAATACTGTGTCACTGAACTCAGTGAATATGTTGGTTGTCACAGACACAGAATACATTTTTCCTTAGAAGCAATTTTACTAATGGTGGGGAGAGTCCTAGCCTATAAAAGTTGACTTTAAGAAGTAGCTTAACTGTCATTTTCTGTACTCACCTGACTTCTGGGTCTGTAGTACAGGAATTAAGCTGATAAAGTAAAAAGGAGGGGAAGAGAGAAAACATTATCTTAAACTTTTCTTTGGGGCTCTCTCACATTCCTTTATTGTTTCTCTTCTATTTCTTCATGCTCTCTCAACCAATCCTCTCTCCTCTTATGCTCCCCCAGGCCCCGAAAATATACTACTCATCAAAATTATTTATTTCTGTTTCTTTTAATGTCAGCAATCTCAGGCATCAAGGAAATAAGCAAGCCTATGAGATTAGTTTATACTAAAGTGTGGGTAGCTGATGGCATCTTAATCTTCCTAGAGATATCTGCCTTTTTAGGAGAATAGGCTTATTTTAACCCAAAAAGCCTCAAATGGGAAATATAAGAAAGTGAAAAAATGTTGGGGAAAAGATAAAAATGTTCCAGGTCAAAGATGCAGGATGCCTTTTGTCTGAGCCATTGTCTCCTAATTACTTCCTAGTTTTCACAGTTTTTCCCATTTTTCTGTTTTTTATATAAAATTCCCAAGTTTTTTCACAGTGACATTCAGCACTAACAGTGCAGGACTACAGGCGGTCACTGCTAGAAAGAAGTCGTTTGCACATGTGGTATAGGTCAAAGACAGTTTCCATGAGTGAGAACTGAGGGAGGAAATACAAAAATACTTTGAAGAAAAAAATATTTGGAACGTCATAGATGCAAGTTGAAAGAAACTTTGGAGACGATCCAATCCCATGTATCCTAAAGTGCAGAGTATGAGGTGCCTTTATGTGGTACGCTGGCAAATCATTGAACGAAGTGGAATCACATAGGAAAGAAATCGCTCTCTTTTCATTTCTGTGTCAGGTTTTCTTATCATATTCAGGAGAAAGCTCAGTTTATGTGGGCTTTAAAACCTCTCTAAAGTTTCACTCTACCTGCTGTTAAAAAAAAAAAACAAAAAAAAAACTCTCTAACGTTGCTTATTTTTAAAGGGAGCAGGCCTGTGGGTCAGAGTCTTCAATAGGTCATGGTCTCTTTGTAGCATTTAATAAAATTTATTTATTTTCACTGTTTTAATTTTTACTGTGATTTTGACAAGCAGCATAGATTTTCAATTTGTGATAATATTTTCTTTTATTTTTAAATTTTTATTTATTTTGTTTATTTTTAGTTTTATTTATTTGTTTATTTATTTACTTATGACAGAATCTCACTCTGTCACCCAGGCTGGAGTGCAGTGGAATCACCTCAGCTCACTGCAACCTCCTCCTCCCAGGCTCAAGCGATTCTCCTGCCTCAGCCTCCTGAGGAGCTGGGATTACAGGTGCCCACCACAACACCAGCCTAATTATCTTATGCTTAATAGAGACAGGGTTTTACCATGGTGGCCGGGCTGATTTTGAACTCCTGACCTCAGGTGATCCACCCACCTTGGCCTCCCAAAGTGCTGCAATTGCCGTCATGAGACACTATGCCCAGCCTGATATTTTCTTTTAAAAGGCATTAATTGAAGAAAAAGAAAATGAGTTCAAAGAAAATATTAGGCAAATAATTTAAGTGGCATATAGAAGAAGTAAAGATTTATAAAGGTTGTATGCAGAATATTGAAGCCAGGAAATGCTGATCTGACCTGAATAAACTTCACATTTGAGTTTAAACCTGATGGGAAAGACACAGGTGAATGTGGGAAGAAACCCCCCAAAAAGGTATTAAGGATAAAACACAAACCTGTCACTGGTAGCTAGAGTAGTTTATTCCTCTAAACAAATATATTTGCACAAGCTATAAATGCATGTGGCCAAATGGCTAGCAGTAACAAACTTCCATAATACATTTCTTCAGAAACTCTGCCTTATATTTGCATACTCAAGCTACAACATTACCAGAATCAGGGCATTTCCTTCTCTCTTCCTTCTATAAAATAGTCCTTGGGGACTGCCCATCAATTACAGATGTTTCAGCACATTTTTCTGTTCATGACCAGAGAAAAGATAATCCTGTAAGAATGCAGGAAATTTACATATAACATTACATACATTCTTAGTCTAAATAATGAAAATAGGCTGGCACACTGGCTCATGCATGTAATCGCAGCATTGTAGGAGGCTGAGGCAAGGGGATCACCAAAAGTTGGGAGTTTAAGACCAGCCTGGCCAACATGGTGAAACCCCATCTCTACTAAAAATACAAAAAAATTAGCTGGTCATGGTGACACGCACCTGTAGTCCTAGCTACTAGGGAGGCTGAGACACGAGAATCTCTTGAACCCAGAAGACAGAGGCTGCAATGAGCTGAGATCATGCCATTGCACTTCAACCTGGGCAACAGAGCAAGACTCCGTCTAAAAAAAAAAAAAAAAAGATAATAAATAACAATTTTTATAATTGGATTTATTTGTAAGTCCAAGGATAAATGCTTAAGGGGATAGATACCCCATTCCCCATGATATGCTTCTTTCACGTTGCATGCCTGTATCAAAACATCTCATGTATTCTATAAATATATACACCTACTGTGTACACACAAAAATTTTTTAAATTTTAAAAAAATTAACAAAAAACAATTCAGGCTGGGTGCAGTGGCTCATGCCTGTAATCCTAGCACTTTGGGAGGGTGAGACAGGCAGATTTCCTGAGGTCAGGAGTTCAAGACCAACCTGGCCAACATAGTAAAACCCCATCTCTACTAAAAATACAAAAAATGAGCCAATTGCAGTGGTGTGGACCTGTAATCCCAGCTACTCAGGAGGCTGAGGCAGGAGAATCACTTGAACCCTGCAGGCAGAGGTTGCAGTGAGCTGAGATCATGCCACTGCACTCCAGCCTGGGCTACAGAGCAAGACTTTGTCTCAGAAAAAAAAAAAAAAAAATTCAGCATGATCCTAACTAATTCAGATGTTGTCAATAACTTGGGTATACAGTCTATACATACTTCAGAGTCAGTATGTCAGAATTAAATGGCTTTGGTTCAGCTCAACGAATTTATTAAACACCAAAATATGTTCTCAGAACTGCTCTAGGTGTTGAGTCAAAGATCAAAAAGACACAGTCCTGCCTTCAAGACACTGACAGTTGTAGACATTAAATATGAGCCTTACTATATATAAAAAATTTGTCATAGTTCATAAAAGTTTCACTTTGAATTACTTTACTTCTTACAAAAATATTGCAATGTAAGATATTATTATTAGCTTCATTGTACAGAAAAAGGAAACTAAAGCTTAATCAAGTTGTATGACTTGCTCAAGGTTATTAGTAGCATTATTAGTAAGCAACAGTGAAAGGTCTTGAACCAAGGAATCCTGCAACCAGGAATCATGCAATACCAGCCACCCAAAATTATACCTCTTGGGTTTCTGCCTCTGGTTCTAATGAAGTAACATGTGGCAGATTAGTGCTCCTGCTGAGAACAACTTGAAAAGCCAGAAAACATAATTTAAAAATCGATTTGAAAGTATTAAATACATCTGAAGTTGATAGAACATTGCCAAGATTTGAAGCAAAAGATCATAGAGATGAGAGTACTTTAAAAATGTGGCCCTCCAAACAGAAAAACAATACAGAAAATCAACGAACTCAAAATCTGGTTCTTTGATGGGCGAAATGATAAAATTCATAAATTTTTACCATACTGATCAAGAAGAAAATGAAGAGAAGAAACAAATTACCCATATCAAAAGTAAAAAAGAAGACATCACTGCAGACCTAAAGGACATTAAATGTACATGGGTATATTATGAACAACTTTATGCCAATAAATTTGATAACTTAGACAAAATAGACAATTCAGTGAAACACACAACTTACTAAAATTGACCTGAGAATAAACAGAAAACTTGAACTTCCCAACACCAATAAAAGAAATTGAATTCATAGTTAACAACTTCCCACAAAGAAACTCCAGGCCCAGACGGCTTTGCTGAGGAATTCTACCCAACATTTTAAGGTTGTAATCCTATACACACCTTTTCAGAAAATAGAGAAGGTGGAAACATCAACTCATTTTATGAGACCAGTATTACCCTTATTCCAAAGACACCACAAGAAGACAGGATAACAGAATATTAGCCCTCATAACATAGATGTAAAATAATTTTTAATGTTAACAAATTTAATCTAACAATATATGTAAAGGATAATACATCATAATCAATGGAGTTTATCCTGGGAATGCAGGTTGATGTATCAGGCAAAACCCAATCACTAGAGAGAACTGAAACTGCCATTATTTACAGATAACATGTTGCATACATAAAAAATCAGAAATAACACATATACAACTATTGCTATTAGTAAATGAACTTAGCAAGATTGTAGATACAAAGAGAAGTATTTTAAAAATTAACTATATTTCTAGAAATCATTAATGTACAATTGAGAAATCTTTTTAAAAATACTGTTTACATTCCTTTGGGTATATACCCAGTAATGGGATTGCTGAGTCTGATGGTAGCTCTGTTTTTAGATCTTTGAGGAATCACCACACTGCTTTCCACAATGGTTGATCTAATTTACACTCCTACCAATAATGTAGAAGCATTTCTTTTTCTCTGCAAACTTGCCAGTTATTGCAGCACTAGCCACAATAGCAAAGACATGGAATCAACCTAAATGGCCATCAATGATAGACTGGATAAAGAAAATGTGATACATATACACCATGGAGTAGAATACTATGCAGCCATATAAAAGAATGAGATCAGCCTGGCCAACATGGTCAATCCCCATCTCTACTAAAAATACAAAAAACAGCTGGGCATGATGGCTGGCACCTGTAATCTCAGCTACTTGGGAGGTTGAGGCAGGAGAATCATTTGAACCTATGAGGTAGAGGTTGCAGTGAGCTGAGATCGGGCCACTGCACTCCAGCCTGAGCAAAAGGGGAGACACCGTCTCAAAAAAAAAAAGATCATGTCTACTTTTACAGGAAAACAGATGGAGCTGGAGGCCATTAACCTTAGCAAACTACCCCAGGAACAGAAAACCAAATACCACATGTTCTCACTTACAAGTGGGAGCTAAAGGATGAGAACACATAGACACATAGAAGAAAAAAAGCATGCACTGGAGCCTATCAGAGAGTGGAGGGTGAAAGGAAGGAGAGGATCAGGAAAAAAACTAAGCTTAGTACCAGGGTGATGAAATAATCTGTATAACAAACCCCTGTGACATAAGTTAACCTATATAACAAACCTGCACATGTACCCCTAAACTTAAAAGTTAAATAAAAATAAATAAAAATTTTAAAAGAGGCCATTTACAATAATATCAAAGCACATTAGATACTGAAAAAAAAACCTAATGAAGATGCACAAGACATCTATGAAGAAAACTGCAAAATATTATTTAGAAAAACTAAAAATGATCTAAATAAATGAAAAAATAGACCAGCTTCATATATTAGAAGGCACAAAATTCATGAAGCTAGTATATTGTAAAGATGTTAATTCCCCCAAATTGATCTATAGATTCAAGTCACTTCCAAACAAAATTTCAGAAATTGTTTCTGTGTACATTCATAAATTGTCTAAATTTTATACGGGAATTCAAAAGATCACTAATAAGCAAGACAATCTCAAAAAAAAGAGGATTTATAATATCAAATATCAAAGCCACATATAAAGCTATGATAATCAAAACAGAGAAAATTAATGGAAAGATAGACAAATAGATCAATAAAACAAAATAGAAAGTTCAAGGCGGGCAGATGGCTTGAGCTCAGGAGTTCAAGACCAGCCTGGGTAAAATGGTGAAACCCCATCTCTACCAAACAAAAAAAACCCTAAACACACACACACACACACACACAAATAGAAAGTTCAGAAACAGATTCATATGCCAAAGTCACATTGCAATGTAGTGGAGATAGGATGATCTTTTCAATAAATTCTCCTAGGTTAATTGGATATCCATATGGAGAAAAATGAATCTTCATCCATGTCATAGAAAATAATGAATTCCAGATGGATTTTAGATAGAAATGAAAGAAGCAAAATAAAAAAGCTTTTAGAATAAAACATATTATGTCTTCATACCTTTGGAGTAAGCAAATATTTATTTTCTTATTTTCTTTCTTTTTTACTTTCAATGTGAAGTCCAATTTTTTTTCTTGAGATGGGGTCTCATTCTGTCACCCAGGCTGGAGTGCAGTGGTATGAACATGGCTCACTGCAGCCTCAACCTCCCAGGCTCAAGTGATCCTCCCATCTCAGCCTCTGGAATAGCTTGGACTACAGGCACCTGCCACCACACCCAGTTCACTTAAAAAAAATTTTTTTGTAAAGATGGGGTCTCCCTATGTTGCCCAGGCTTGCAAATATTTCTTAAACAGAACACTGCTCCAAACTTAAAGAAAACTTCTCATAAATTGAACTATGTTAAAATTTTTAAATTCAGAAGAAATTGCTAAGACAGTGAATAATGAGAAAGGGTATTTGAAATACATATGTCCAGCAAAGCGCTCATATAGAGGAAAAAATAAGATGGACAACCCAATAGAAAAGTAAGAAGAGGCCTAAACAGATGCTTCACTGAAGAGGAGCTATCCAAATGCCCACAAAATATTATGAAAACGTGCTCAATCAAGCTTGTTTTTTCATTTCATTTTTCCAGAGAGCTTGTTGGTAAACATTTACCAGAGTACTCTTGAGTGAGGTCAATGCTATTCCTTGTGGTATTATTTGTAATAGCAAAATACTGGAAACAAACCAGATGTCTATCACTAGTGAACTTGTTAAATAAACTATGGATGCAGCCACACAGTGTAGTATTCTGCAGCAGTGCAAAAGAATGAGGAAGATTTCTTCATAATGCACCTACACAGAGGAATATGAAGTAGAAAAGAGAATGAGGAAGATTTCGGTATTATGATATGGAGTAAGCACCAGGATATACTGTTCAATGAAAAAAAGCAGCACAGAGGCTTACAAGCTGCCATTTTGTGTACAAGGGAGAGGAATATGAATATAAGTATGTGTTTATATTTTCTAAAAAGAAGCAACTGAAGAATAAACCACTCTAATAGATAAATAATTGCTACCTACAGTGGGAGGGAGGGTAGTAGAAGAAGAGAAGGATTGGATATTAATGTGAGAATTATCTAATCATGCCAGTTTTTTGTTTGTTTGGTTGGTTTATTTTTTTGTTTTGAAATAGAGATGGGATCTTGCTATGTTAACAAGGCTTGTCTCAAACTCCCAGGCTTAAGCAATACTCTCTCCTCAGCCTCCCAAATTGCTGGAATTACAGATGTGAGCCCCCATGCCTGGCCTGATTTTATTGTTTTATAGTTTTGAGTGACTATGTAAATGCTTCACATAATTTAAAAATTATTAAATTCTTAAAAACCAGTTTCTAACATATGAAAACAAATGGATGAATATAATCCATTGATGAATATAATCATATCCATATGACAAATATAATCATAACTGTATATCAAATTGATGGAATAACACAGGGAAAATAATTATTTACAGTAACTTTTAAATACAGTAATTTGATTATATATCTCTACTGGTGTTTCTCTGGGGACCACAAGAATAACAGAGAAATCTTAAACTGAATTCAGTGGTCTTATTATTAGAAGTAATATGGGTCTTGTTGTTTTTTTTAACTTTTATGTGTACATTATAGTATTAGGAAGTATTTGAATTAATGTTTTTAAGAATCAAGATTTTCAAGATAAAGAGAAAAGAAACAAAAATTAAAATTTTTAAAGTGTAGTCAAAATTCTATAATCTTAAATTTCAATTGATTCATCTCTGTTAGAATAGCTTTTTTATTGAATTTTAAAAGCTAGAAAATATAATAAAAAATATTGGTGAGGATGTGGAGAAATTGGAACCCTTGTTCATTGCTGGTGGGGATATAAGACGGTACACCTGCTATGGAAAACAGTATGGCAGTTGCTCAAAAAATTAAATATGGAATCACCATATGCTCCAGTAATTATGCTTCAGGGTATATACCCAAAATAATTTAAAGCAGGGACTCAAACAAATTTGTACATCCATATTCATAGCATTATTATTCACAGTAACCAAAAGGTGGAAGCAACCTAAGTGTCCATCAACTAATGGATGGACAAACAAAAATGTGGTAAACACATACAATGCAATCTTATTCCGCCTTACAAAGGAGGAAATTCTGACATGAGTTTCAACATGAGTGAACTTAAAGGACATCACGCTAAGTGAAATAAGCCACTCACAAAAGAACAAATATTCATAGATACAAAAGTAGGATGATGTTTGCTGGGAGTTAGAGTGGGGTGGGGGTGGCAGGTGGGGAATAGGATGTTAGTGGGTTTTGGAAGGGATGGTTTTTTTTTTTTTGAGATAGGGGTCTCTCTTTGTCACCCAGGTTGTAATGCAGTGGCATGATTATGGCTCACTGCAGCCTCAACCTCCCAGACTCAAGCAATCCTTTTGCATCAGCCTCTGGAGTAGCTGGGACTACAGATGTGCACCACCACGCCCAGCTAATTTTTGTATTTTTTGCAGAGATAAGGTCTCCCTATGTTGTCCAGACTGGTTTTGAACTCGTGAGCTCAAGCGATCCTCCTGCCTGGACCTCCCAAAGTGCTGGGATCTCAGGCATGAGCCACCACTCCTGGCTGGAAGTTAGTGTTTAATGCGTTCAGAGTTTCAGTCTAGGAAGATGAAAATGTTCTGGAGATGGATAGTGGTGACAGCTGCAGAACAATATAAATGTACTTTATGCTACTGAACTGTAAACTTAAAAATATGGTAACATTAACATGGTAAAATTCATTATGTATATTATACCATAATAAAAAAGTTAGAAATAACAATATGAAATTATTATTTATTTGTCTCTTGCTATGAAATACATATTTCTAAGCCTTGTCCACTGAAAAGGCCTGGAAACAATGACAATCTTATAGCAATGAACACCCAGGACCAAGGCTGTAGTTCCTGAATACTATTCCCCATGAAAAGGAACCTGAACCCTTTAGAGAAATAACTGATTCTGGTGTCAGGGCAAAAAATACACAAAATGGTCTTGGGACATCTTGCTGAGTCAGAAAACAAAGACACTATTGAAGACAAATCGTTGTTTAAAAAACACAGCTGCCAAAATGAAGCGGCTCCCCATTGGCCAAAGATGGGATGATTTGAGCATGGGAAAAGGTCATGATTGTAAGTGATTGGAACACATAAATCTATCCAAAACACATATAAATCCATGTGTTTGTACTAATAGTTTAAACTTTAAAAAAAAAAACAAAAGATCTGGTGCAGTGGCTCACACCTATAATCCTAGCACTTTGGGAGGCCAAGGCAGGTGCATCACTTGAGGTCAGGAGTTCAAGATCAGCCTGGCCAACATAGTGAAACCCCCTCTCTACTAAAAATAGAAAAATTAGCTGGGTGTGGTGGTGGCAGCCTATAATCCCAGGTACTTGGGAGGCTGAGGCAGGAGAATCACTTGAACCCAGGAGTTGGAGGTTGCAGTGAGCCTCACACCACTGAACTCCAGCCTGGGTGACAGAGCAAGACTCCATCTCAAAATAAATAAATAAATAAAATTTAAAAATAAAAACATAACTGTGTGTGTGCATATGTACCATTTTCCAGTGTAATTCATTACCCCATGTAGTTCCCATGTAATTCAGGTCAAAGCTAAAATATGCTTTTCAATCTCTAAGTGATGTTCCATTATCTAGTGTACTTTTACACACTTAATCTGTAGCCAGTCCACTTTCCCAGACAGTTAAGTTGTTTCCAACTGAGCTGGGATGGACAGCCCTTGTGCACATCTTAGGGTATTTTTTGGTTGTTGCTATAAGTTTCTAGAGGTAGAATGTTTGAGTTAGAGAATACAAGCACTTATGACTGATGTTACTAATTGCCTAACTGTCCTCAGCAAAGTCACAGCATTATAATAGAGTGATTTATAATCCTTTGGGTATATACGCAGTAATGGGATTGCTGGCTCAAATGGTATTTCTATTTCTAGATCCTTAAGGAATCACCACACTGTCTTCCACAATGGTTGAATTAATTTACACTCCCACCAACAGTGTAAAAGCATTCCTATTTCTCCACATCCTCTCCAGCATCTGTTGTCTCCTGATTTTTTAATGATCACCATTCTAACTGGTGTGAGGTGTACCTCAATGTGGTTTTGATATGCATTTCTCTAATGACCAGTGATGATGACCTTTTTTTCATATGTTTGTTGGCTGCATAAATGTATTATAAAGACACATGCACATGTATGTTTATTGTGGCACTGTTCACAATAGCAAAGACTTGGAACCAACCCAAATGCCCATCAATGATAGAATGGATTAAAAAAATGTGGCACATATACACCATGGAATTCTATGCAGCCATAAAAAAGGATGAGTTTATGTCCTTTGCAGGGACATAGATGAAACTGGAAACCATCATTCTCAGCAAACTGACACAAGAACAGAAAACCAAACACCACATGTTCTCACTCATAAGTGGGTGTTGAACAAGGAGAACACATGGACACAGGGGAGGGGGAACACCACACACCGAGGTCTGGGGGGTGGGGGAGCTAGGGGAGGAATAGCAGGGGATAGGGGGATTGGGGAGGGATAACATTAGGAGAAATAGCTAATGTAGATGACAGGGTGATGGATGCAGCAAACCACCACCATGGCACGTGTATACCTACGTAACAACCCTGCACAATCTGCACATGTACCCCAGAACTTAAAGTATAATAAATAAATAAATAAATAAATAAAATCATTTTAAAAAAAAAGGAAAAGAAAAAAAAGATGTGGGGAAAACACTGACAGTTCCTCAAAAAGTTAAACATAAAATTACCAATGTTCCAGTAATTTCATTCCTAGATACATACCCCAAAGAACTGAGAACAGATACTCAAATATTCGTAAGACAATTGGTGATAGCAGCATTATTCACAATAGCCAAAATATGGAAACAACTCAAATGTCTATCAATGAATGAATAGATAAATTTTGGCATACACATGCAATTGACTATTAATCAGTCCAAACAAGGAATAAAGTACTGATACATGTTATAAGGTGGATGAACCTCAAAAACATTACACTAAATAAAAAAGGACAGACAAAAGTTATATATTCTATAATTTCACGTATATGAAATATCCGGAATAGGTAAATCCATGGTTGCTAGCAGTTGAGGGGAGGTGGGAATGATGAGTAACTGTTTAATGGGTTCAATTTTGGGGTGATGAAATGTTTTCATGCTAGATAGAGGGGGTGATTCTACAACATTGTGAATGTGTAAAATGCCAATGAATTGTTAAAGTGTATAGTTTTATGTTATATGAATTTAACTTCAATAAAATTTAGTTTATTAAAAAAGAAAAGTCACAGCATTTTCTGGGTCCACCAGCAGGGTGTGACACTACTCATTTCTCCATACCGTCTCTAAGTTTATAATTTATAGTGTTAAAAGTATAAATTTTGCAATTGTAAATTTTAAAATATTTTATGTTAAAATATCTTTACCCAGCTGGTATATATTGGTTTAAACTTGTATTTCCTTTAGTTCTAGTGAGATTGAAAATTTTTTTCATGTTTCAAATATGTATTGACTATTTGCATTTATTAATTTAAATGGTACCTTCAAATAAGAAAGTTGAGTTTCAGAGAGTTTAAATGACTTGGTCAAGGACACACAGCTTGTGTGAGGCAGAGAACTTTTTTTCATATCCTAAAATGAAATAAAATTGTTCTTCAACTTGTCAGAGTGAGCAATAATGCCCGTGGGGTAAAGTACTATTGAAACCAAGAGTTCAAGGTCATATAACTAATAAATAAGTTCCTTCCAGCCAAATTATCTTTATAAAATATTACTTGGAGAATTGTCGTGAAAGTTTAATGAGTTACATTTCTTTTGCTCTTTGATTTATAGTTCCAAGATAAGTGATATCTCAATTGAGATTGGAAGATGAAGAGACTGTTAAAAAGGGTATCTAGCTGTGCTAACAGCATTCTTCTCCCCCTGACCCATGACCCATGGGTAATGAAAATCTGTGCAGCTGAGATGCTGAAGGAGACTCTGGTACTCCATGACCTCCTCCTCCCTTGCCACAGCATGAGGACAAAGCAACCAACCACAACTGTTTTATGATGGTAGAATACACCAGGAAACTATTTCTAGAGATACTCAGAAGCAGATGTCTTACTTTTTGTTTCTGAATGCCTTTTCATTTATGTCCCAAATAATATATAAGTCCTGCTGATGTAACTTTGTGTGGCTAAGTCAAAGTCTCCTTCCTTTCATAACAGGAGAGTCCATGAGTCAACTACTTTTAAAAAAGGGAAAAAATAACAAAGGAAATACCAGAGTTACTTAAATCTTTAAAAAGCAGCAGCAGCATACTAGTAAAGTGCAATTAATAGAAACCAGCCAAAGGCTTATTTGGACAATGGAATTTAAAGGACTTAGGAAAAAAAAAAAGAGATGCTAAGATTTACTGGAAGGAAAAAAATTCTAACAATTCTTTCTACTTGGCTTGGAGAGAGAACTTTTTCTTTCAGGAACTGAGTGGCCAAGTTCTTAAGTAGAGCTTGCAAGGGAAATGCCTCTCAACTTTTGTCCAGTTTGGGATCATTTTTGTCCATGACTGTCACAGGACAATAAAGTAAAAAATCAAAGTTAAAGATTAGGATCACTACACATGTCCCCAAAGTGATGCTTCATATACTATGTCTTGCTTTAGACAGAAAAATGCCATAGAATTAGGTGCCAGCAGCAGTTATAAGGAGAGGATTCAGGAGTTCAACCACTGCCCCATAAAATGTATTTAGTGCCCAACTGAGCACAGCACATTAGAAACCAAAGTATCTGCTGGATACAGGCAAATGGACTCTTAAAGACCTTGCACAAAATACAACATGTAACTCGGCTAGTTTTTTGTAACAACTCTACATTTGTTCCTTACATAAGAGTTGTTGGTTACATGCACAAATTTCAGAGCCAGACCACCTGACTCATCCCTTGCTCCTCCTCTTACTAACAGGGGAAACTTAGACAAGGAGCTGAATCTTTTTGTGCCTCAGTTTCCTCAGCTGTAAGATAAGGATGATGAGCCACAATAGCTCATTTGATTCTTCCAACAGCCTCATGAGGAAACAATAGTCCTTACCTCACTGAGCTATTGAGGACCAAATGAATTAATTTGTGCCAAGTGCTTAGAACCGTGCCTGGTATATAAGTGCTTTGTAAGTGTTTGTTTTATTTTGTGTGTGTGTGTGTGTGTGTGTGTGTGTGTGTGTGTGTATGTGTGTGTGTGTGTTATTACCAACTAAAATGGAACTTCTATGTAGCAATAGTATAAATACAGTTTAAAATCCACTTGGCCCACTGAAACTGCCTTTGCAAAATTATAACAGTAAGAGAAATCTGACATAGCTGACTCCATTTTGCTTCTAACCTCTAAACTGTCCTTGTTCATTCCTTGGCATAGGCCAAACTAACTTTTGGGATTTTTTTGGTTTTTGTTTTTTTTTTTCTTTTCTTTTTTTTTTTTAGAAAAAGAGAAAAAGAGAAAGAAGGAAGAAAAAAAGAATGAAATAAAGAGAAAAAGAAGAAGAAAAAAAAAGGGAGAGAGAACGGGAATCTTGCTCTATTGCCCAGGCTAGAATGCAGTCTACAAATGGATATTAAAAGCTTTTTTTTATACTGATAATTGTGTTATACAATGGAGACAGGAAGGAATAAGGGAGGAAAATAACAAACAAACAGCCAACCAATATTTCATTTAAACCTATGAAATGCTATGCAATTGCTAGGGAGTGATTTACTCCCAACCATGTGGTCACTTTTAGAATAAATGTGATGTGTTACTGAAAAAAAAATGTGTATTTTATGGATTTGGAGTAGAGAGTTCTGTAAATGTTTATTAAGTTTACTTGTTTGAGGTTTAAGTTCAAGTCCCGGGTATGCTTCTTAACCTTCTGTCTCATTAATTGGTCCAATATTGACAATGTAATGTTAAAGTCTCCCACTATTATTGTGTGGGAGTCCAAGTCTCTTTGTAAGTCACCAAGAAGTTGCCCTATGTATCTGGGTGCTCCTATATTGGGTGCACATAGACTTAGGGTCGTTAACTCTTCCCGTTACATTGATCCCTCTACCATTATACAATGTCCTTCTTATCTCTTTCGGTTTCTATTACTTTAAAGTCTATTTTATCAGAGATGAGAATTGCAACTCCTGCTTTTTTTTTTTTTTTGCTCTCCATTTGGTTGGCAAATCTTCCTCCATCCCTTTGTTTTGAGTCTCTGTATATCCTTGCATGTAAGATGGATCTGGATGCAGCTTACTGATGGGTCCTTTGAAGTGGCTGATACTGGTTGTTCCCCCTCTATACATAGTGCCTCCTTCAGAAGCTCTTGTAAAGCAGGCCTGGTGGTAAGGAAATCTCTGAGTACTTGCTTGTTTTCGAAAAATTTTATTTTTCCTTCACTTATGAAACTTAGTTTGGCTGGATAGGAAATTCTGGGTTGAAAGTTCTTTTCTTTAAGGATGTTGAATATTGGCCCCCACTCTCTTTTGGCTTGTAGGGTTTCTGCTGAGAGATCAGCTGTGACTCTGATAGGCTTCCCCTTGTGGGTAACCTGACCTTTCTCTCTGGCCGCCCGTAGTCTTTTCTCCTTCGTTTCAACCCTGATGAATCTAATGATTATGTGCCTTGGGGTTGCTCTTTTTGAGGAATATCTTTGTGGTGTTCTCTGTATTACCTGGAGTTGGGTATTGTCTTGCCTTGCTAGGTTAGGAAAAGTTTTCCTGGATAATATCCTGAAAAATATTTTCCAGCTTGGATTCATTCTCTTCGTCACATTCAGGTACACCTATCAAACGTAGATTAGGTCTTTTCACATAGTCCCATATTTCTTGGAGACTTTGCTCATTCCTTTTTACCCTTTTTTCTCTAATCTTGTCTTCTCGTTTTATTTCATTAAGTTGGTCTTCGACCTCTGAAATCCTTTCTTCTGCTTGATCAATTCGACTGTTAAAACTTGTGCATACTTCTCGAAGTTCTCGTATTGTGTTTTTCAGCTCCATTAATTCACTTATATTCCTCTTTAAATTGTCCATTCTCATGAACATTTCATGAAACCTTTTTCAAGGTTCTTAGTTTCCTTGCATTGGGCTAGAACATGTTCTTTTAGCTCACAGAAGTTTCTCATTATCCACCTTCTGAAGCCTGATTCTGTTGATTCCTCACATTCATTTTCTATCAGGCCTTGTTCAATTGGTGATGAGGCACTGCAATCCTCTGTAGGAGGAGAGGCATTCTGATTTCGGGTGTTTTCAGCCTTTTTGCGCTGGTTTCTTCCCATCTTTGTGGATTTATCCACCTGTCGTCTGTGTAACTGCTGATTTTCAGATTAGGTCTCTCAGTGGACTTCCAGCTTGTTGGTGATAAAGTTTTTCCTATTTCTTAATTTTCCTTTGGCGGATGCCCCCTCCCCCCACAGAGCTGGACCTTCCCGGGTTCAGCTGTACTTGCTGTGAAACTCTCAATCTTCAGCAGTTCCAACTGCTGTTTTTATTTTTTTTTTTTTTTGTGGAGTGGGGTACCAGCCTTCCCCTGCGGCGACCCACTACGCCGGCTGAAACAGCGGCATTAAGATTCGTGGCGCTTTCTGCCCGGGAATCTCCCAGTCTGGTTCCCCACTTCAGTCCGCTTTTTAATCAGCTGAATGGGAGACTCTGCTTTCCCGGAGCTCCAAACGCCAACCAAAGGACACTCAGTCCCGTATACTCCAGACTGAGAACCGCCGCGTCGGGGCGCCTGCAAAACGGCCGCGCCCTCCAAAAGGGTCGCGCTGGCAACCCGTGGGCTCCTCCGCCAAGAATCTCTTGGTCCGTGGGCTATGAAAATTCGTCTGAAAATGTGGCGTCCACTCACTCTCTGCGCTTTCAGTGGGAGCTACAATCCTCAGCTGCTGCTAATCGGCCATCTTGGATCTCTCTCCTGGTTTTTGTTTTTGAGATAGAGTCTTGCTCTTTTGCCCAGGCTGGAGTGCAGTGGTGTGATCTTGGCTCAGTGTAACCTCCACCTCCCTGGTTCAAGCAATTCTCCTGCCTCAGCCTCCTGAGTAGCTGGGATTATAGGTGCCCACCACAATGCCTGGCTAATTTTTGTATTTTTAGTAGAGACAGGTTTCGCCATGTTGGCCAGCCTGGTCTCCAACTCCTGACCTCAGGTGATACACCCGCCTCAGCCTCCCAAAATGCTGGGCTTACAGGCTTGAGCCACTGTGTCCAGCATAGGCCAAACTAACTTTAGGAGGAAGTAATAGTTTAACCTTAAAGTAAGGAGAGTAATAGCCCTTTCCCAAACTATCCTCGCCTCATTGGAGAATAGGAATCATCTTTGTAGAACCAATGAAAGGACACAGATTAGGATTATGAAGGGGGCCTGAATTCTGCTAAGATGTAGGCATAAATGATAACCAACCATTGTTCCAGAGGACACAAGATTTATAACTTCTCCAATTTACTCCTGTAGATAACATCACTATTGTAGAAACGAAGATTGGTTTTTTTTTTCTTTTCCTTACTTTTTTCACTCCCTTCGACCAGGCTGGAGTACAGTGGTGCCATCTCGGCTCAGTGCAACCTCTGCCTTCTGGGTTCAAGTGATTCTCCTGTCTCAGCCTCCCAAGTAGCTGGGATTACAGGCATGTACCACCACACCCAGCTAGTTTTTGTATTTTTAGTAGAGATGGGGTTTCACCTAGTTGGCCAGGCTGGTCTCAAACTCCTGACCTCAAGTGATGCGCCCGCCTTGGCCTCCCAAAGTGCTAGAATTACAGGCGTGACATACTGCACTCAGCCCTAAGGTTGGTTTTCTGAGATGTTTTTCAGACCTTTGGATTTCTGAGGACTGGCTGACCACACCCAGATCCACAACTCAATCAGTCCTGTGAGGCTGACTCAGAGCATAAAGACCACTTTCCACACCCCTGTGATTTTATCTTCAGCCAACCAGCAGCATCTATTCCCTAAACCCTGACTGCCAAGTTATCCTTAAAAACCCCAATCTCTAAGTTTCCAGGGAGGCTGATTTGAGTAATAACCTCCTGTCTTTCCATGTGACTAGCTTTGCATTAATTAAACTGTTTGACAACAATTCCAGTGTCTCAGTGAATCAGCTCTATCTGTGCAGCAGGCAAGAAGAACCCATCAGGGGATCATATTATCAGCTTTGAGCTTTTGAGACTCCTGACTTTTGCTTTTTTTTTTTTTTGAGACAGAGTTTCGCTCTTGTTGCCCAGGCTGGAGTGCAATGTCACGACATCTCAGCTCACTGCAGCCTCCACCTCCTGGGTTCAAGCGATTCTCCGGTCTCAGTCTCTTGAATAGCTGGGATTATAGGCGTCCACCACCACACCCAGATAATTTTTTGTATTTTTAGTAGAGGCAGGGTTTCACTATGTTGGCCAGGCTGATCTCGAACTCTTGACCTCAGGCGATCCACCTACCTCAGCCTCCCAAAGTGCTGGGATTACAAGTGTGAGCCACAGCGCCTGGCCTGACTTGCTTTTAGTTGAGGAGATTTTTATTATTTCAAAATGTATATACTGAAATTTATTAATCTTTTACATTGCACTATTTTCAATGCATAATTTAAATGAACATAAAACAAGTATGCACTATAGAGGCTTTAAGCATTGTTGGGCTCAGAAACCAATACCCCAAAATATGGCATTTTGACATGCTGAAATGGAGAAACTTCGAGGTCTCTCTGACCTCCCCAGCCACCATCTCTCACAAAGAAATGGAAGTGCCTTTATCTGTCTAAGATTCAGACCGACCAAGGAAAATAATTGTTTGTTCTTCTTCCCCTCCCTGTAAGAACAAGAATGTAACCACACTAGAAGAGACACTTTCACTATCAAAAAGAACTATTCACAAATTAATCTCTGCTCAGGGATCCATTCATTCTCCCTAGTAATCCCCTCAGCAATTTATCTTCTCCCCCACCTCCCACAACCTGTTTTACCGGGATTCAAGCCCCCATTCTTTCTGTAACCTCAAGATGGTATATAAACTGCTGTACCTCATTGGGAGGTTAGGGCTTCATTTGGAAGGCTCCCATGTATATGTGTCAAATACATTTGTATGCCTTTTCTTCTATTAATAAATCTGCCTCATGCCAGGCCCAGTGGCTCATGCCCATAATCTCAGCACTTTGGGAGGCTGAGACGAGCGGATGACAAGGTCAAGAGATGACCATCCTAGCCAATACGGTGAAACCTTTTCTTTACTAAAACTACAAAAAAATTAGCTGGGTGTGGAAGCACACACCTGTAGTCTCAGCTACTCGGGAAGCTGAGGCAGGAGAATCACTTGAACCCACAAGGTAGAGGTTGCAGTGAGCTGAAACCGTGCCACCATACTCCAGCCTGGGCGACAGAGCAAGACTACGTCTCAAAAATAAATAAATAAATAAATAATAAATAAATCTGCCTCAGGTCAGTGATTTTGCAGCAAATCTTCAGGGGACCAGCGGCCTTGGTCCCCTCAGTGTGAAAGTGCAATGGGTGATATAAGGCCCCTTGCACCTCTAAAGGGCAATTCCTGTTGATCAATAAGCAAGCGTTCTCATGGGTCTGAAGTGGTTCAGGGTGTGCTGATGACAGGCAAGTGTTAAAAGATGGTGTTAAAAGATGCCTGTTCAGGTTGACTGCAAGTAAAATTGGTGATAATATTAGTTTTGTGCCAGAGTGTCCTAAGCCTGTCACACCCATTATTATATTAAATTCTTGAAATATCTCCATGTGGTAAAGATAATTAATGTCCCCATTTTACAGATGAAGAAACTGAGACAAAAAATTTAGCAAGTTGCCCAAGGTCACTGAGCTGATAAGTGATGGTGCTGGGATTTGAACCTAAATACTTTACCCCCAGAATCCAGGTGTAATTGTCTTACTACAACCCAAATAGTTGTGATATACACATAGTTTCTCAGGTGCTTCCGCTTTTCTCCCTTCAGGAATGTTTATTGTATAAGTACTGACCTATCTACAACTGTGATGAGCATGGGTATGCTTATGGTTGACACTTTTTTTTTTTTTTTTTGCTTTTTGTTTTTTGAGATAGGGTCTTGCTCTGTCATCCAGGCTAGAGTACTGTGGTGCAATTAAGGCTCCCTGGAACCTCGAACTCCTGGGCTCAGGCCATCCTCTTGCTTCAGCCTCCCAAGTAGCAGGGACTACAGGTGTGTACTACCATGCCCAGATTATATTATATTATTTATTTATTTTTTGAGATGGAGTTTCACTCTTGTTGACCAGGCTAGAGTGCAATGGCACAATCTTGGCTCTGCAATCTCTGCCCCCCAGGTTCAAGCAATTCTGCTGCCTCAGCCTCCCAGGTAGCTGTGATTACAGGCATGCACCACCTCGCCCAGCTATCGCAGATTATTATTAAGTTTTGTAGAGTCAAGATTTCACTATATTGCCCAGGCTGGTCTCAAACTCCTGGCCTCAAGTGACCCTTCTGCCTCAGCTTCCCAAAGCACTGGGAATATAGATGTGAACTGACACACCCAGCTCTATGGTAGACACTTTGGAAATACAAAAGATAGAAGGCAAAGATGACGGTTGTTAAAAATTTCGGCATATTTCTTCTGGTCATTTTTTCTAAGCACATGCTTTTTCTTCCATCTGTTTGTTGGTTGGTTTAATTATTGTAGAGACAGGAGTCTCACTATGTTGTCCAGGCTGGTCTTGAACTCCTGGGCTGAAGCAGTGCTCCTGTCTTGGCTTCCCAAAGTGCTGGGATTACAGGTGTGAGCCACTGCACCTGGCCAGTATGTTTAATTTACATATATGTGATGAAATTGTATATAAAATTTTAGTATTTCTTTCTTCCCTTTATATTTATAAATATTGATTTATAACGTGCTATACCATCCCATGCTGTTAAAAACTTCATAAACTTCCTTTATATAGGCTGCATAAGGTAATATTGCTTGGCAGTTCCATAATATGTTTACCATTCATGTTGGACATTTGAGTTTTTTCCAGCTGCTTTTTACTGTGGGATAAATCTGTTCTCTCTCTCCTTTTTTTTTTTTTTTTTTTTTTTTTTTGAGAAAGGGTTTCACTCCCATCTTCCAAGCTGGAGTGCAGTAGCATGATCTCGGCTCACTGCAACCTCCACATCGTGGGTTCAAGTGATTCTCCTGCCTCAGCCTCCCGAATAACTGGGATTACAGGTGCCCACCACCACACCCAGCTCATTTTTGTATTTTTGGTAGAGATGGGGTTTCGCCATGTTGGTCAGGCTGCTCTCAAACTCCTGACCTCAAGTGATCTGCCTGCCTTGGCTTCCCAAAGTGCTAGGATTACAAGTGTGAGCCACCGCGCCAGGCACTGTTCTCTATTTCTTGATAGTTTATTTTCTGACATTTCTTTACATCTTCCTCAGACACCCAATGACCTTAATATCCCTCTATCCTTCTTTCTCTCAAAGTTTACTTTCTAGAAAGGAGCTGATAAACTCATTCATACTAAAGTCTACAGGGTTGTAAATCTTAATCTATTATCGCTTCAAAGATGTTTGTATCAACTTACGCCAAAGGAATGAAACTCTAATTGTGAGGATTTCGTCATTAGAAAATCTAGTAGGGGGAAATTCCTCCTTCCCACAATCAGGGGTAGATTCTACCATAAGCAAAAAGGGTTCCAGGCTCGCTTAATGTTAGGAAAGCTGATAAGAAGACAACTTACAGCTGCAGAGGTACTGATTTGGTAAAGGGAGGGGAAAGAGTTTGTCCAAGTGAGAGTGAAAAAAAATGGGTAGAAAAATGGGAGAGAATCAGAAATTCACTTAGCAACACCAAGTATATTTGGCACCACTAACCTAGTTTCTCCTGTGTTTGCCTTTCCAGTGCGTTTGGCCTTAGGGATGTGCCGCCCACTTTCTCCCCAGAACAGCTCCCCAGTAGGTTCTCAGTCCTAATTACTGCACCAACTCTCCAAGCTCTGGGGCCTGTGATCACAGAGCAAGTCCCAAGGAGCGGAAGTAAAGTTCTAAGAGGGATCACCATCTCCGTGTGTAGGGATCACTTCCAAGCCCAGTGTCCACAAACAAATCACCTCCCGCGACTCGAAGAGGAGAGTTAATAATCCCTGTGGGGGCAACGAAGTCTCAGCGTGAACGTTTTCAAAGCCGTGTTCCACCCTAGGACTCCGTTCTCTCCTCTCAGAGGCTTCAGGCTTTTGCGGCTGCTGGCAAATCCCAGCCTGCGTAGCGGGGCAAGAGAGACCCAAGGCAGAATCAGTTTCCCCCAACTCGAAAGGGCACCGGTTCTCCAGGTGCCGGTACTGGAAATGGCTGGTATGGAGAAAGGAGAGGGGAGGCGTGCAGGATGAAGTTCACGCCGAGGGGGGTCAGTGGCTCCGCCTCTCTGCGGTAGGGACAGAAGAAAACCCTGAACCCAAAGAGCTAACATGACCCAGGGCGTGGAAAGCGAGACAGACTCCAGCGGAAGGCTGTGGAGCAAGACGCAGGGGTCCCGGAGAGGTCGCCCCAGCTCCTGCCGCAGCGCTGGGCGCCCTCCCACGCCTGCTCCCTGGGGACCCCGGGGGCCCCACGCACGCACCCACCCTCCTCCCCAGGCTCGCCGCTCCCTCCCTCCTTCCTCGCTGGTTGGCCCGGGCGCCGCCGAGAGCGGCGGCGGCAGGAGGAGCCGGGCGCGCCTGCCACGCAAAACCACCAGGCTGGCAGGGCGGCTGGTGCGGTGCGCGATCCCAGGTGGCAGCGGCGACGGCGGTGGTGACAGCGGCGACTGCAGAGACCAGCGCTCACCTCTACCCTATACACTCGTATCTCGCCAGCCGCCCAGCAGCCAGCGGTCCCCGGGTCGCCTAGCCCACGCGCGCACGGCCGAGCTCCGCGCACAATAGCGGCGACCGCCATGGGGAAACCGGCGAGGAAGGGATGCGAGTGGAAGCGCTTCCTGAAGAATAACTGGCTGCTGCTGTCCACCGTGGCCGCGGTGGTGCTAGGTGAGCGGCGCGGCGGGTGGGAGATGCGCGCACCCTCACGCGCTCCCTGTGCCCAGGCCGCGTGCAGCAGTGAGGGTGGGCTTGGCGCTGGCGCATTCCGTGCAGGGTCCCTCGGCGCCCCCTAGGTCCTAGCCTCGCCCCCCTTCCCCCGGCGGGAGCTTTACCCCAAGCGTTCTAATTACTGCACACTAAGAACAAAGCTCCTCAGGGACTCCCATTTGAGTGCTCTTTGAGCTGCTGGTTCCTGCTCTACCCAAAATGATCAAAGGGGCTTGGGGGTGGAAAGGGAAGCAAGCAGCTCTCGGTTCTGCTCATTTGAAAACAGGGTTCGATTTTTTTCTTTGTTAATCCTGCACCGTACCTCCCCCTACCACCGCCACCTTTCTCATCCCCCCACCCCCAGCCACGCTGCCCGGACAGAGATTGTGGATGAATGACAGTTCTCAGTCGAATTGGAAGAGGCACCTTGGCCTCACCCCCCACCCACAGCCACGCTGCCCGGACAGAGATTGAGTGTGGATTACAGTTCTCAGTCGAACTGGAAGAGGCACCTTGGCCTCCGGGATGGGCCGGACCCTTAGGGGCGGGAGGCTGAGAACGTTGCCGCCGCTCATCCTGGGCAGTGCGTGGAAAGGTGCCTTACCACGCGGCAAGCGCCAACTGCCTGCACCCAGGCTCTGAAAAGCTGCTAGATTCATGCCTGAATTCTGGGATGTGCCATTATGGCCCGCAGGAGGTCACGGGGAAGAGAGCTAAAAGAACTCAGCCGCCTCCCCTCCTGCCTTCCTTGATCTCCACTTTGTTTTTGTATTTAAAATAACGTTTAAGCCATCCTTGCCTGTTTTTAAACAAGGGTGTATTTAAGTGATCCACCCCCTCGTAGATCACTGGACCGGGTGTGTGTCTGAGCCATTGCTCAGAGGTATGAGTTATTCCTATTTAGATTCTGATTTTTTGCCAAGATTGTGTGTTTTCTAGCTTGGGCCTGGGGGATGCCCTTCCTTGGGGCTATGGCCATATCTGTCTCCTTTTCCTGTGATAGCTCCAAGGTATAGACTCTCAGCAGGTAAGGGCTGTTGCACCCTCTGGGGAATGTGGATTCCTTGGCAGTCTCCACCTTCCCTTTGGAAACTGCAGAAGTGTCTGCTGAAAAGGCAAGTGGGGGACAGCTTGTCCCCCTCCCAACCTCAGGTACTTTCCTCTCCAGTTGCTGCTTCTAAATCTCAGAATATATGGTGTTGCTTCCTTCCCCTCTGAACCACCCTCTCTCCCTCAGGGCGGAGGAAGGGGGAGGGAAATGGCCTTTGGAAGTTAATGGGATTCTTGGGGTCAGATTGGATTCTCCAGAACCTTGTGCAAAGGAAAGTGAGGTTTCTAGTAAATAAATAACATCCTGGAATAGCCCTAGGAGAGGCTATTTGTAAGAGGAAAGAAGAGAAGTAGAGAAGCAAATCTGAAATATTTCCCCCAAGAAGTGCCCAGTGGTTTTGGACATTTTTAAGGGAAGGTTTATCCTACTCCACATATTTAAATCACAGCTACAAAGAACGATTTGATTTCCTTTAGGGCAAAGAGAAGAGATGGACTTGTTTATTTTCCTAGTGATAAGAGTCAAGGATTAATTGTTAAAACTCTTTTTAAAGACTTGAGAGAGGCTTACGTAATCCCAGCACTTTGGGAGGCGGAGGCATGTGGATCACTTGAGGTCAGGAGTTCAAGACCAGCCTGGCCAACATGGTGAAACCCCATCTCTACTAAAAATAAAAAATTAGTCAGGCGTGGTGGCACATACCTGTAATCCCAGTTACTCAGGAGGCTGAGGCAGAAGTATTGCTTGAACCCAGAAGGCAGAGGCTGAAGGGAGCCAAGATTACACCACTGCACTCCAGCCTGGGTAACAGAGCGAGAATCCACCTTAAAAAAAAAAAAAAAAAAAAAAGACTTGTAGAGGGCCAAGTGTGGTGACTCACACCTATAATCCCAACATTTTGGAAGGCCAAGGAGGGAGGACTGCTTGAGCCCCGGAGTTGGAGACCAGCCTGGGCAACATGGGGAAACTCCATCTCTACAAAAAAAAAACACAAAAATTAGCGTGGTGGTACACACCTGTAGTCCTAGCTACCCAGGAGGCTGAGGTGGGAGGATCACCTGAGCCCAGGGAGGTCAAGGGTGCAGTGAACTGTGATCATGACACTGCACTTCAGCCTGCGCAACAAGAGTGAGATCCTGTCTAAAAGAAAAGAAAAAGACTTTGCAAGGTAAACATTGGCTTGTGTCTCCCTCCTGATTCCCTGTGAAAGTGAAGTAATCCTGCCTTTTCAGCATGGGCCTCTCCAGAGACATTCACTTGTTACCCAAATGTTGCATACTTGGTCAGCACACCGATTCACTAGAGACTGGTTTGGAAAATATTTTAAGCAATTGTTCCCTGGCTTTTGGAACCAGTTACATGAATACATTTTCAGGGTCAAGAAATACATGCCCATTTTGCAGACATGACCTTTGGTCTCAGATTGACACTTTCCTCCAATTTTAACGTGTGTGAGCTTGGTTTGAGTACTTTTCTCCAGAAAGGAAAGCCACCACTTCAAAATTGTAAGTGCCCAGCTAAAATCTTCCTGGAGATTGCTCCTTCAGATGGCAACGAAGGGCAGTCCTGCTTCTGGTCTGAGAAGTCTCAACTTAGATCCGCCACTTCACACCATTAACAGGGGTCCTTTCTTTTCCTGTTTCTTCAGAGTACTGGGCCTGAATGGAAAATCATACCTCTGTTTGTGTGGCCTGTAAGGGCTGACTTGTTTAAATGGCAGTGAAATTCCAGTGACTTATAACAGTGACACTGAGTCTATTCATAAGCTTTTGCTAGATCATGATAGTAAGTTTATTTTATAACTGCCTTAATTGATCCAGAAAAATCACAAGAGTTCTGATGTCGCCTCCCTTCTGGACTTTTCAATATGTGGACCTTAAAGAATGAAAAAAACTGTGGCTGGGCACGGTGGCTCACACCTGTAATCTCAGCACTTTGGGAGGCCGAGGCAGGTGGATCACGAGGTCAGGAGTTCAAGACCAGCCTGGCCAAGATGGTGAAACCCTGTCTCTACTAAAAATACAAAAATTAGCCAGGCATGGTGGTGGGCACCTATAATCCCAGCTAGGCTGAGGCAAGAGAACTGCTTGAACCCAGGAGGTGGAGATTGCAGTGAGCTGAGATTGTACCACTGCACTCCAGCCTGGGCAACAGAGCAAGACTCCATCTCAAAAAACAAACAAACCTGTGAAATTTATTAACTATCCTGACAAAGCATCATCTTCTGATTATAGCCATTGAAACGTTTGGTCCCTGACCAGGTACAGTGGCTCACACCTGTAATCCCAGCACTTTGAGAGGCCGAGGAGGGAAGAATGAGTGAGTTCATGAGTTTGAGACCAGCCTGATCTCATCTCTATTTCTAAAAATGTAGTTTAAAGAAATAATAATGAAATGAGATGTTTGGTCCTGCTATATATAATTCAGTAGCCCTAACAGTTTAAAATATTTGATTATGGAAATAAGGGACAAAGATTTTTATGAGCCAACTTAAAGCCTCTGATTTTTCTAGATATAGCACATGAGGGAAAATGTAATAAAAGGTCATCTTTATTAGGTGTGGAAGTTCACTTTTCATGGACAAGGAAATGCTAAGAACTAATCATTTCTCAAATTCTGGTTCACAAGATGAAGGTATTGAACAGCTAGTTGACCATCTTTGTTAGTTTCTGTGACACCCTACATGGTCCTGAAAATAATATCTTGGATTTTCACAGGAAAATCCTCTACTAAAATACCACTATGAACATTTTCATGGCTTTCATTACAATTCTTATAGGCTTATTCTCTGCTTTCATACAATGGCAGAATGAGCACAGAGCCTGGAGTGAAGAATCCTTGGGATTTGAATTCCCGGACTATCAAGCTCTATCATTTAGGCAAACTGTGTATTCCCTTCAAGCCTCAGTTTCCCCTTCTGGAAACTGGAGATATCAGTCATTACCTCATTTGTTATTGGAGGTGATTAAGATAATGTGAAAATACTCAGTTGTGTGGCTGCAATATATTCAGCACTCAATAGTTGTTATTTTAAGGTAAATCTGAATAATTTGATTATGAGAAAATTAGAATTTTCTTATGAAATAAATTCTCTCATGCTATGTTTCTTTCTCTGTTTTGCTTAGTGTCCAGCCTATAATTTAGTCTAGGGTGATTCAAGTGTTCTGATGACATGCTCTGTCTGAGCTAATACCTGCCTCTGTAGTATTAGTCATTTTTTTAAAGGGGAAGTAGAATAAATCATTTTGTTTTGTGCCCCACACCCTAATCCTCAATTCATTTAAATATAATATTTAAATATATAATTTATATAAATATAATTTAAGTATGTATTTAAATTCTGAAGGAAGGTTTTTTGCTCTAAGTGGGAATTCTGTCCAAGCAGAATTACTGAGTGAAAATTCTGCCAGCCTTCTAATTCAGGCCACTCAATAATGATTAGATAGTCTATAATGTTGTTAAGGTACTTCTTATATCCTTACCCTAGTCACAATATAAAACATAATCTTTCCAGACCAGTTATGCTGTTACTTTAGTCATTTGAAAAATCTGTGATTTCAACTTAGAGATATTCAGAAAAAGCAATAGGTATTGGGATTTACGTGATGGAGCTGGCAAGCTTATTCATTCTAAATTGTTTTCTTTGGAGTGCTAAGGAAGCAATCATGCATAGATTCTGACTCCATTGTCTAAAATCACAAACAGTTCCTTCACGGTCTTAGTAATACCCTTGCCCAGCCTCATGTCTCCTACCCTGGAGCTCATGTAGCATGCATTTGGCCATGCCAATTTGAGACATGGCATAGGCTTTCCTGCTTTGTCTGTGAAGCCCCTGAGGGCAGGGCCCGGCAGCGGTCCACGCTGGTTCCAGGACCAGCCACGCATCTGCACAGAACCTTGGCTCAGCCGTGTATAGGGATATCCCTGCAGCAATCAACACTTCAGCCATTCATTCAACAGATATGTATCAGACATCACTCACTGTGCACCAGGGATTGTTCTAGACCTGGGTCACACAGCATGTCTGAGGGACTATGTTAACTTCTCTTCCCGGATCCACAAGGGGCGTGGTTTCAAAGGGAAGAACTTCCCAGCGCTATGCGTCCATCCACCTCCCCATCGGGGGAGCCTAGAGTTCTTTGTGTAACTTTCCCCCGTGTGGTGGGTGTGGTGCGTGGGGTAGGTAGACAGCCCAGGTGAGCTTCCTCTGTTTAGAAAGCCCGCCAAAAGCTCCAAGGGAGGAGGCTTTGATTGCGGGCCAGGCGACCAATCCTATATCAGAGTCAAAGATCAATCACTCCAGAAGAGGTCTGGAAAAGCTCCTCTCACTGAACAAGAACTTAAATGCGGCGGGAGTAACTCCGGAGTTAAATTCCCCTATTCCCTTACCTATACAGATTTCCCTCTCTGGAATCCCCTCCCCATTTTTGGGTGAGTGAGAGGCCCAAGGACCTTAAACACATCCGATAGGGGAACAGTGAGCATCTTTGGGACACCCCCCACAGCCCTGCTCCTGTCACCCGGTTACATGTCCTCGTGGGACTTAATGTTCAAGTAGAGAGAGGTAGCCCATAAACAGAACACATAGGCAAGCTACTGTATAGAGTGTGATCGATGGGAATAGTGTTCTGAAGTAGTTTAGCACAGGGAGTGGGCTGGCAAGGTGGAGGGTTGCAGTTTTAAACAGGGTGACAAGGGAGGCCATACTGAGGAGGTGACAATTAAGACTAAGGAGAGGTGAAGGAACAAGTCGCACAGATATCTGGGGAGCATCCTAGTTTGTGTGAGAAACATCAAGGACTGGAATGAGGGAGGGAGAGAGTAGGAGGAGAAGAAGTGGAGGTGAGGCTGGGGGCAGAGCAATAGGGTGGTTCAGGTCCAAGGTCCAGGCAAGGGTGGATGGGTGCCTCAGCTGAGCACCCAGCAGTGGAACAGAATGAAAAAACAGCTGCTCGAGGTTAACCTGCAAGACTTGGCTGGATTTGGTCCAAGGGAGAAGGTGGTGGCCATCTCTAGCAGCATAGAGAGTCCTGGAAGGGACACAGACTTGGAAAAGAACATGGCAGGTTCCACTGTGGACATGTTGAGTTCAAGGAGCCAGGAGGGTGTTTGGGTAAAGATAGGCAGCAAGCAGCTGGCTAAGTGAGTCTAGTGCTCAGGAGACAAATGTGAAGTGAAGTGTTGACTTAAGAGAGCATGTCAGGCACCTGGTTAAGGCTTTGGGAATGAATGAACCTATTCTTGGAGAACAGGGAGAAGAGAAGACCAAAGACAGAGTCCTGGACAACCCCAACATTGGAGGCCTGGGCAGAGAAGGGGCCCATAGGAGAAACTGGAAGTGGTGTGATAGAAATTAAGAACAAGAACAGTGATGGGTGAGACAGGGGCAGGAGTGAGGGGGTCTGGGGATAATGTTCAGCAGCATTGGGGATACAAACGACATGGACATGACCTTCTGGGCTTTTATCTGGAGGCACTTAGGTATGAAAGAATTCAGAGAAAGTGGAAGTCACATTTAAAATCCAGAGAGTATTTTCTTTCCTTTCTTTTCTTTAAGAGACAGGGTCTCGTTTTGTTGCCCAAACTGGTCTTCAACTCCTGGCTTCAAGCTGTCCTCCTGCCTCAGCCTCCCAAAGTGCTAGATTACAAGTGCGAACCACTGCACCAGCCTTGTTTTTTTTGTTTGTTTGTTTGTTTTTTGTTTTTTAAGGAGACTGGAGTCTGATTGAACCTGAAGAGAAACAATCATTAAAAATAAAAATGCAGCTGGACATGGTGACTCATGTCTGTAATCCTAGCACCTTGGGAGGCCAAGGTGAAAGGACTGCTTGAGACTAGGAGTTCAAGACCAGCCTGGGCAACACAGCAGGACCCCTGTCTCTGCAAAATAAAAATTATATTAGCCAGGCATGATGGCATGCACCTGTAGCCCCAACTACTCAGGCGGTTGACGTGGGAAGATCACATGTGGCCAGGAGTTCCAGGGTGCAGTGAGTGTGATCACACCACTGTACTCCAGCCGAGGTGACAGAGTGAGACCCTGTCTCTAAATAATAATAATAATAAATGCAGAAGAGAGAGAGAAAACAATGAATGATGTTGGCTGGAGCGAGACCTGGGATAGTAAAAGCGTGAAGTGGGGGACCTGGTCGGGATTGGCCCTGAACAGAGAACACAACATTATAATCCTGGGATGGAAGGGGAGGAGTTAAGGGTGAAGCACTGTATTCCTTTCCTGTGGCTATCGTAACAAATTACCACAAACCGGGTGGCTTAAAACAACACAGAATTTTTTTTTTGAGACTTATGTATCCATTACTCTGTGCCAAGTACTGTTCTGAGCGCTATGTACTTACTAATCTATTTAATCTTTCCATCAAGCATATTTTCAGAAAACTGAGGCACAGAGAGTTAAGAAACTTTCCCAAGGCCAAGAGCAAAGCTGGGATTCAAACCCTGGAAGTCTGGCTCCAGAAACTCTGCCTCTAACCACTATCCTCTCCTGTTGCTCTGTGTGGTGTTTATTACCCTATATTCTGGTTTTCTGCCTCCCTCACCAACTCATGAACCCTGAGGAAAGGAATTTTGTGTTGCTCTTCTCCGTGCCCACAGGACCTGTCACATTGCACAGTAGGCTGAATACATTTGTTGAATTGTTGAGCCATTTATGATCCAGAGAGTTAGTAAAAGGTTGTCCTTTTTGTCAAGGGAATAAAAGAGCCAAAAGCTTAGATCAAACTCGATTTCCTTCATAAATTCTCCTCTGCCTGTTTCAGCCCCCTCTGATCTATGTCAGCAACACAGATTAACACTTAATGAGTCTACCTAAATATCAAGCATGTTAATCTTTTCTTTCTCAAAACTAGATTACAGACACCTTGAGGTCCCTCTTTTTGCAATTAACAGGCACTAAAAAATAAAATGAGACCATAAAGTAATGAGACTGACTCTTAAAAACTAATTTTTACAATTTTTTAAAAAGTGTATCTGATACTTACACTCTCTGGGTTTTTGTTTCTTATTAACAAGAAGGGATTTAGATTAGCTGGGAGAGCAAAGAAGACTATTCATATGCCTACTACCATTTATAGGTAGTGGACTATCTGGTATGATGTTGGTTGAAAAACAGTTGAAAACAAAAGTTCTCAAATTGATTACTGCTGTCTGCCAAGGGCTTAGGATCAGGAACTAGTGGAATGTGTGCTGAGTAATTGTTGGCTTGGGTTATAAAATCTCTGAGAGTCCTTCTAGCTTTAAGAACCTTTAGCTCTATGACTGTATAGTCATTCCTCAGTTCATTGCTGGGAGCCAGAGGAACTCTTCTGTAGGGAGCTAAGTGAGGATTAAAGGGCATTACCAGAGGATGAAATGACTTTGACATTGAGTCAACTGTTCTGTGTTTGAACTGCTGATCAGTGACATAAGGATAATAAATGTAAACTGTACACGGGGCTATTACTATGGTAATATGTTCTATGTCAGAATTAGATTATTATGACAGTAATAGAAGCTCTAATATACGTATGTTTTTGAACTTTATATGTCTCTAATTTAAAATATTTGCAAAGTACAGAATACTCCAAAACACTAAATAAAATAATAGTTTCTTTAAAATGATAGGTATAGCCTAGTTCCTATATCCTCAAAACCAGTCATTTCCACAACAATAATCAGTTTGACATAGGGAAAACAAAAAAAGCATAGTTATTCATATAGAATGGGGACTTTTGCTTTAAATGAGGAACATAGCTTTATGTTTATATATTTCTGAAAACTGATGAAAACATACAAAGTTGCTAGTTGATTCATATATATTTAATTTGTATTAATATATTTATTCCATAGCATGCCATAGACATGACAATATTAGCAAAATAATGAACACTACTAATTGGTTTCCATAATATTTTCTAGAAATGTGGGAGCTGATAGTGTGTTAAGTCCATTCGAATACATATATATATAATATAGATCATATTACTTATACTTTCTTTAAAATACTGAGAAATATGTGTTCTGTCTCTATATATACATGTATACATACATATACATATAATATTTATGTATTATATACATTATGTATGTATATATATTATGTATCTCTGTCATCTATCTATCTCACTTATCTCCTTAGTTAAATACCTTAAAGAAGAGATCTTCTTCTGGTGTAGCCAAAGTTCTACATATTAAATAATTAGGAAGAAAATTTGAGCTTTCAATGCCTATGCCTGATGTTTTCATTTTTGCAACCAAATCAGAATCAGATTTGAAGCATCACTGAAAAGATTCTGATTCTTGGTAGTTCTATGCAAGGTATATATAATTCAAGTCTATCAAATCAAAACCCCAAACAAAATGATCTAAACACAAAATTGTAAAATGAATCTTGAAAATGATTTTACATATTAGACTCTGCACATGCAGGTTGGAATATATAATCTTAATGCCACCTATTGGGAAGACTTTGAATATAAATTGCTAATGGCTGGCAAATACTGAATATCTTGTAAGATGTTGCTTAATTTAAGATATGGTGTTTGTGGTGGCAGCTGCCTGTAATCCCAGCTTCTGAGGAGTCTGAGGCAGGAGAATCACTTGAACCTGGAAGGCGGAGGTTGCAGTGAGCTGAGATCACGCCACTGCACTCCAGCCTGGCGACAGAGCAAGACTCCGTCTCAAAAAAAAAAAAAAAAAAGATATGATTAGTACAGTAAAATTACAAAATAGAAGTTGCCCACATGTCAAAAATTTAAGTACTGGACATAAGAAATAAAGGAAGCATCCAGGTATGGTGGCTCATGCCTGTGATCCCAGCACTTGGGGAAGCCGAGGTGGGCGGATCACCTGAGGTCAGGAGTTCAAGACCAGCCTGGCTAACATGGTGAAACCCCATTTCTATTAAAAATACAAAAAATTAGCCAGGTGTGGTGGCATGCACCTATAATCCCAGCTACTTGGGAGGCTGAGGCAGGGGAATTGCTTGAACCTGGGAGGGGGAGGTTGCAGTGAGCTGAGATCATGCCATTGCACTCCAGCTTGGGCAATAAGAGCAAAATACCATCACAAAAAAAAAAAAAAGAAAGAAGAAAAGGAAAAAAGGAAGCTTCAAATGAAGACACACTGCATAGAAAATTTTTGTGTGCAAATTCAGGATGTGGTGGAGCTCAGATGAGTAAAGCCTGGGTTATGTCAGACAAGGTGGGATTAGAAATCCGTCATTACAGAGCATGTATGCATGTGAAAGAGAGCCCTTGCTTATAAAGAAAGAAAGCTTTCCACATTAATTACTTGTGGGAAATTGTGATTACCTTTAACAGAGCCGAGACAGAAAATAACTATCCTAGAGAGTCCATGACACACTGGCCTGGTGCCAGGGAAGCTGTGTTCGCCTGAGGAACTGCAAATTTCCCCATGTCGCTGGAGATCTGGGGTCACATATGCTCTCGCAACTCAAGCACTCTCAAAGAAAATGAACTCATTTTAGATGACATTGAGTGGCCCATTTAAATCCCCCCATAGCAGTGTCTGTTAAAGTAGTAAGTGTTTTAAATGGCCTTTTCTATTTTGTTGGTTTTGTTTTGTTTTGTTTTGTTTTGAGACAGAGCCTTACTCGGTCACCCAGGCTGGAGTGCAGTAGTGTGATTTTGGCTACTGCAACCTCCACCTTCCAGGTTCAAACAGTTCTCCTGCCTCAGCCTTCCAGGTAGCTGGGAGTACAGGTGCCTGCCACCACAACTGGCTAATATTTTCTGTATATTTAGTAGAGACAGGGTTTCACCATGTTGGCTGGGAGGGTCTTGAACTCCTGACTGCAAGTAATCTGCCCACCTCAAGTGGGATTACAGGTGTGAGCTGCCCCCACCCCAGAGATTGATTTAGAAAGAGTTAATCCATTATACTTGCTCAGGGAACAGCCCCAAAGTGCAACAAAGAGTGCTCTGTTGTAATTAGTACACTCCACAGTAACATGTCTGTTAATGGAAAGGAAGTGTTTCAGTGACTCACTCTTTGCCAGAAATGTTACTACCTTACTTTGAAAAATATCTGCTGACTGCCTGTTCCATTACCAAAGGTAGAATATTTCCTTTCTAGTAAATAGTCCTGTACTTTCTGGGATGGAGAGACCTCATCCCAGCTCACAGGTGCTTCATGTTCCTCTTCCAGGCCCAGCCTCAGCTATGTGAGCTCAGGGCAGCAGTCCCCACTCAGCCAAGACAGGGAGGGGATACGGTGCCTTATTCTCTGCCACTAAGCTCTAGAACCAGCCCTGAGAAGAAAAGGCGTTCCACCAGTCACTCTGCACTCAGGCTGAGGTCACCACTCCCGGCCCCTTCTTAGTCTCAGAGTCCCTAACTGCGTCCAAAACAGGACAATTGTCACAGCAGATCTCCACACGTCTAGGAAGGCTCTTGATAGTAACATCAAGTGACTCTGCCTGGTCTGCAAATTGAAGCAATAGTGGCCTTTGGGACTGGAACCTGGCTTCAGAAACACCCTCAGAGAGGGTTCACATGGCCACACGGTGTGTTTATTCTTACAATCTCTCTGAGACAACTATTTAGATGTAAGTTTCAGATGGTTAAAACTACAGCACTCACTCGACCAAGGGGGAAATCCTTATAGGATACAGCTTGGGTGAGATTGTACAGTTATTTTTCTACCACTGTTCTGTTGCTTAAGAGTTATCTAGTTACTTATAATTCAGTAAGGAATTAAGTCAGCAACAAAAATGCACCATTACCACAAATGCCTAAACTACAGACAGCCTGACTTCTTTTTTTTTTTTTTTTTTTTGCATTTTAGGTTTTGGGGTACATGTGAAGAACATGCAAAATTGTTGCATAGGTACACACATGGCAGTGTGATTTGCTGCCTTCCTCCCCATCACCTATATCTGGCATTTCTCCCCATGCTATCTCTCCCCAGCTCCCCACCCCCCTGCTGTCCCTCACCTATTTCCCCCCCGACAGACTCCAGTGTGTAATGCTCCCTCCCTGTGTCCATGTGTTCTCATTGTTCAACACCCGCCTGTGAGTGAGAACATGCGGTGTTTGATTTTCTGTTCTTGTCAGACAGCCTGACTTCTGAGCCTCTCCCCCATTACTGGAAAATAAACTGATACTGCTCAATTTCTGTGGGTATCTCAAAGACTTGTTTTCTGAGCCACTTAGCCACTTTGCAGGTTTCATTTAATATTTACCCAAATTAAAAAAGATTTACCCAAATTATGGGGCAGGCATAGTGGCTCACACACACAAAGCGCTAATTCTACACTTTGGGAGCCCAAGGCAGACAGATTGCTTGAGCCCAGGAGTCCGATACCAGCCTGGGCAACATGTTGACACCTCATCTCTACAAATAATACAAAAATTAACCAGATGTGGTGGCTCACACCTGTAGTCCCAGCTACTCAGGGGTCCGAGGTGGGAGAATCACTTGAGCCTGGGAGGTTGAGTCTGCAGTGAGCCAAGATAATGCCACAGCAGCACTCTTGCCTGGGTGATAGAATGAGATCCTGTCTCAAAAAAAAAAAAAAAAAAAAAAAAACAAGAAAAGATTCCCTAAAGTATGAGACACTGAGAGAGAGAGTGACATATTTTCTCTTTTGAAAAGTTCTCTCTTGTGGCTAAGTAACACTAATATCAGTATTTATTGACAGTTTACTGTAAGTTTTCTGTACATTTATCTCCCATATGACCCTCAGCACAATGAGTTAGGGAGTTCCCATTTTACCAGTGAGGAAACTGGAACTTACAAGGCTTAAGTCATGTAGCTGAGCACACAGTCAGAGCTAGGATTAGCACCCAGGACTGTCTGATTCCAAAGCTTAGGTTATTAACTATGAACCATTAAGCAAGTCTTCTTCCTTCCTAGCAAACCTAACACAGGCCTCATTTTTGCAAAGTAGCAAAATAAAGCCTATTCTCCTCCTTCTCGTTTCATCCTTTGTCAGTCTTGTTGCTCTTCTTTATCACGTATGCTTAGTCCTTTCCCCTACGCTTCTCCTACATAAACCTTCTGTTTGTGTTCGAATTCTAGTGGAATTTGTCTGGTTGCTTTCCCAGAACTGTTGTACATTCATGCCCTAATCCTTTTGTTCAAATGTTTTACTCACTGTTATCCTGCCCATCCTTGAAGATGGATCTAATTCCCACTTTTGTCCTATAGACTTCTCTGATGGCGGTTGAAGATAATCTCCCTTCTCTGCATTCTTAATCCTTGATTTATCAGCATTTGCACCACCATTCCCATGCCTGTTCTGTGGCCATAGTTGGAATGGCCTTGAGCAGGTGTGGTAGGATTTCTGGGCTTGAAGATTAGTAAGAGCAAGTCTGCATAAAGGTGATGATATAAGTAAGGAGGGCTTATCGTCTCTTAGGTTCAATTTCGCTATTACATGGAACTATAATTTAATATATGTTATTGTGCTTTCACATTTTTCTTACCTGTTTCCTGAGGACAAGAATGCAGTACTACACAGGTCTGTCACATCATGCATCTAGCATGGCACTTACTTCACAGGGAGGTGCCCCCAAATATTTTTGGCTGATTACAACTTTCTTCATTGAAAATAAAGTAAATCTCACGGGGCGCAGTGGCTCATGCCTGTAATCCCAGCACTTTGGGAGACCCAGGCGGGCGGATCACAAGGTCAGGAGTTTGAGACCATCCTGGCTAACACGGTGAAACCTCATCTCTACTAAAAATACAAAAAATTAGCTGGGCGTGGTGGCACGTGCCTGTAGTCCCAGCTACTCAGGAGGCTGAGGCAGGAGAATCACTTGAACCCAGGAGGTGGAGGTTGCAGTGAGCCAAGATTGTGACACTGTACTCTAACCTGGGCAACAGAACAAGACTCTGTCTCAAAAAAAAAAAAAAAAAAAGTAAATCTTTGATGAGCCAGTCTCATTGATCCCTTAGAAACCCACTCAGTTGTATGAGTTTTTGAGTGAAGACCATGAGGAACTCTTATGCTAGCCTGAGTCATCCCAAACATACTTAACTCCTGGACTGGGGACCCTAGAAGAAGAGCAAGTCTGGTTACTAAGTTCTGACGCCATTTTAGTGTGAGCATAGCAAAGCCCTGACGCTCCCAGACTGGAAAGCATCTCTGTACCCTAAGGAAGCTCTGACCTTCTCAAGAAACCAGTGCCAGAACCAGTCTGATCTCCAGAGAGTTCTTTGGGCTAATAAGAGAAAATGGAATATCCATCTCTTTTTCCTATAACTGCGCCACGGCTTGGAGCCAAATCAACCCTGGATGGGTTTTCATCTATGGTATTTAGCAACTCTTACACCATTTAGTGAATTTATTTCTGGATTTTCCCCCTCCAAGTATCCTTTCACATCCTTACCAAATTCTGCCCATTTCTCTCCCTGTCTGGAGATTATGTCTGTGATAAGAAATTAATTAGCCTGTCTGTGCTACCTGTTCCAGGATACTTTGAACAACTGTGTGGGCAAACACTAGATGTGGTCATTAAAGAGTCTGAAAATAGGTTTTTACTTTTTTATTAGCAAAAGTTAATTGTCAACCAGGAGATGTAACAGGCTTGCTCCATTTCTGCTGTTGCTTCTTGAATTTCTTTCTTGCATGTGGAGAATTTTCTGACGTTTCACCAGACTGAAGAGACTCTGAGTTCTATGAAGTGATGGAGATAAAGGTCTTGTTGTCATAAAACAGCAAAGAGCACTGTGATTGGGTTTGAAAGATTTTGGACTGTGTTATAGACAGTGCTCTTACTGGTTTTTGAAAAGCTGACGTTTTCTTCTGTGTGGATTTAAATAATTTCTTTAAAGGCAATAAGCTTTTATATTTAATTAAATGTTACCTTTCACTGTGCAACCTTAAGAGGAAGATTTTCTTTATATATATATATATATATATATATATATATATATATTTATTATTATTATTGTACTTTAGGTTCTGGGGTACATGTGCAGATCATGCAGGATTGTTGCATAGGTACATACATGGCAATGTGGTTTGCTGCCTCCATCCCCCCCATCACCTATATCTGGCATTTCTCCCCATGTTATCCCTCCCCCAACCTCCCTACCCCTACTGTCCCTCCTCTAGTCCTCCCCCCAACAGACCCCAGTGTGTGACGCTCCCCTCCCTGTGTCCATGTGTTCTCATCGTTCAACAACCGCCTATGAGCGAGAACATGCAGTGTTCTTGTGTCAGTTTGCTGAGAACAATGGTTTCCAGATTCATCCATTTCCCTACAAAAGGCCACGAACTCATCGTTTTTTATGGCTGATAGTATTCCATGGTGTATATGTGCCACATTTTCCTTGTCCAGTCTATCATCGATGGGCATTTGAGTTGGTTCCAGGTCTTTGCTATTGTAAACAGTGCTGTGATGAACATACGTGTGCATAGATCTTTATAAGAGAACAACTTATAATCCTTTGGATATATACCCAGTAATGGGATTGCTGGATCAAATGGAATTTCCATTTCTAGATCCTTGAGGAATCGCCACACTGTCTTCCACAATGGTTGAACTAATTTCCACTCCCACCAACAGTGTAAAAGTGTTCCTATTTCTCCACATCTTCTCCAGCATCTGTTGTCTCCAGATTTTTTAATGATCGCCATTCTAACTGGGGTGAGATGGTATCTCAATGTAGTTTTGATTTGCCTTTCTCTAATGACCAGTGATGATGAGCATTTTTTCATATGTTTGTTGGCCTCATGCATGTCTTCTTTTGTAAAGTGTCTGTTCATGTCCTTTTGAATGCATGTTTGTTTTTTTCTTGTAAATCTGTTTTAGTTCTTTGCAGATTCTGGATATTAGCCCTTTGTCAGATGGGTAGATTGCAAAAATTTTTTCCCATTCTATTGGTTGCTGGTTCACTCTAATGATTCTTTCTTTTTCTGTGCAGAAGCTCTGGAGTTTAATTAGATCCCATTTGTCTATTTTGGCTTTTGTTGCCAATGCTTTTGAATGTTTTGGTCATGAAGTCCTTGCCTATGCCTATGTCCTGAATGGTTTTGCCTAGGTTTTCTTCTAGGGTTTTTATGGTGTTAGGTCTTATGTTTAAGTCTTTAATCCATCTGGAGATAATTTTAGTGTAAGGTGTCAGGAAGGGGTCCAGATTCTGCTTTCTGCACATGGCTAGCCAGTTTTCCCAACACCATTTATTAAACAGGCAATCCTTTCCCCCGTTGCTTGTTTTTGTCAGGTTTGTCAAAGATCAGATGGTTGTAGATGTGTGGCATTACCAAGGCCTCTGTTCTGTTCCATTGGTCTATATCTCTGTTTTGGTACCAGTACCAAGCTGTTTTGATTACTGTAGCCTTGTAGTATAGTTTGAAGTCAGGTAGCATGTTGCCTCCAGCTTTGTTCTTTTTGCTTAGGATTGTCTTGGCTATGCGGGTTCTCTTTGGTTCCGTATGAAGTTTAAGGTGGTTTTTTTCCAGTTCTGTGAAGAGGGTCATAGGTAGCTTGATGGGGATAGCATTGAATCTATAAATTACTTTGGGCAGTATGGCTATTTCATAATATCGATTCTTCCTAACCATGGGCATGGAATGTTTTTCCATCTGTTTCCTCTCTTATTTCCTTGAGTAGTGGTTCAAAGTTCTCCTTGAAGAGGTCCTTTACATCCTTTGTTAGTTGTATTCCTAGGTATTTTATCCTCTTTGTAACAATTGTGAATGTGAGTTTGCTCTTGACTTGGCTCTCTGTTAGTCTATTATTGGTGTATAGGAATGCTTGTGATTTCTGCACATTGATTTTGTATCATGAGACTTTGCTGAAGTTGCTTATCAGTTTAAGGAGATTTGGGGCTAAGACGATGGGGTCTTCTAAATATACAATCATGTCATCTGCAAATAGAGACAATTTGACTTCCTCCTTTCCTAATTGAATACCCTTTATTTCTTTTTCTTGCCTGATTGCTCTGGCTACAACTTCCAGTACTATATTGAATAGGAGTGGTGAGAGAGCGCATCCTTGTCTACTGCCAGATTTCAAAGGGAATGCTTCCAGTTTTCGCCCATTCAGTATGATATTGGCTGTGGGATTGTCATAAATAGCATTTATTATTTTGAGATACATTCCATCGATACCTAGTTTATTGAGAGTCTGTAGCATAAAGTGCTGTTGAATTTTGTTGAAGGCCTTCTCTGCATCTATTGAGATAATCATGTGGTTTTGTCTTTGATTCTGTTTATGTGGTGGATTACGTTTATAGACTTGTGTATGTTAAACCAGTCTTGCATCCCCCAGGATGAAGCCTACTTGATTGTGATGGATAAGCTTTCTGATGTGCTGTTGCAATCAGTTTGCCAGTATTTTATTGAAGATTTTTGCATCTATGTTCATCATGGATATTGGCCTGAAGTTTTCTTTTTTCTGTTGAGTCTCTGCTGGAGTTTTGGAAGATTTTTCTAAATTAGACATCATCTTTACCTTGAAGAAGAAAATTGTCTGTTTCAGTGTCTTTTTGTAGCAAGATTGACCAAAACAGGTGGTAAATAATTTTCAACTGTCATGAAATACCTTTGCTAATAAGGAAATGGCCTCTGTTTGGATTATAGGGAGTTTCATGTGTGTGATGTGGGGCTGGGTCTGTGTGTGTCCATATATGTATATTTCCTTTTTTTTTTTTTGAGATTGAGCCTCACTGTGTCACCCAGGCTGGAGTGCAGTGGCATCATCTCGGCTCATTACAACCTCCACCTCCCAAGTTGAAGCGATTCTCCTGCCTCAGCCTCCCAAGTAGCTGGGATTACAGACACACATCATCACACCTGCCTAATAATCTTTCTGTATCTTAAGTAGAGACGGGGTTTCACCATGTTGGCCAGGCTGGTCTTGAACTCCTGACCTCAGGTGATCCACCTGCCTCAGCCTCTCAAAATGCTGGGATTACAGGGGTGAGCCACTGCACCCGGCCTGTATTTCTTTTTTAATACTGGATAGCAATATAGGGTCTTGTCTTTCACCTTTTAAATTCAGGGAACAGTTTGTCCTGACCACACATATGTTATCAGTGTAATACTTTATAAAGCTTTAGAATTGAGCTCCAGATTCATTAAAAAATAATAACCATATTAATATATTCAAATAAATAATTTGAGGGTGTTTGTTTCACAATTTAGCATCAATGCTAAGTTGGGCCTTGTAGATTTCCATTGACCCTTCATGTAAAAGATTAAGTCAGTTAGGATGAAGAAGATATTCTTTAATTACTATGAAATTTTTCTTTTTTTTTTTTTTTGAGACAGAGTTTCACACTGTTACCCAGGCTGGAGTGCAGCAGCGCGATCTTGGTTCACTTCAACCTCCGCCTCCTGGGTTCAAGCAATTCTCCTGCCTCAGCCTCCTGAGTAGCTGGGATTACAGGTGTGTGCCACCATGCCCAGCTAATTTTTGTGCTTTTATTTATTTTTTATTTTTTGAGATGGAGAGTCTGTCACCCAGACTGGAGTGCAGTGGCACCAACTCAGCTCACTGCAACCTCCACCTCCCGAGTTCAAGTGATTCTCCTGCCTCGGCCTCCCAAGTAGCTGAGATTACAGGTGCCCACCACCATGCTTGGCTAACTTTTCTATTTTTTAGTAAAGGACGGGATGTTGCCATTTTGGCCAGGCTGGTCTCGAACTCCTGACCTCAAGTAATCCGCCTGCCTTTGCCTCCCAAAGAGCTGTTGATTACAGGCGCCTGACCCTGCTTTTGCCCTAATTTTTTTACTTTTAGTAGAGACAGGGTTTCACCATGTTAGCCAGGTTAGAACACCTAAACCTTAAGTGATCCATCCGCCTCAGCCTCCCAAAGTGCTGGGATTACAGGCATGAGCCACTGTGCCTGGCCAAATTACTATGAAATTCTAACCTGCAAGTGCTATAGAATAACTTGCATTTTAAAGTACATTTTCACATGTTACATATAATGCTATGTGGTTGTGTTTGGAATTTCTGTACAGATGGTTTTTATTATTACATGGAAAAGGCCTGAAATATGCTGTTCTATGTGAAGTAAATTGATACAACCTAAGACAAGATCTTGTTGCCAATTCAGAAACCATAACCCTAAAAAGAATGCCTGGGTCTCCTCTGTATCTAGTTTAACACCTACACCTGGATATTGGTATTTTCTAATAATCTCCAGCTAGCTTACTTATTTTGAAAAAAAAAATTAGAAATCTACATCTACTTTTGCTTAAGTGGAAATAATTGAGTAATTATTGGTTGCTTTTTTAATCTCTCAAGTCAATAACCACAAAAGACTGGACTTACTGCATCTAAGATATAGAACCCTGAAGTTATCTGAATCGGTGCTCATCACTGAGCTCCTGTAGGCTTCCTGAAGCCTGTTCAGGGCCCTGTGTACCAGAGAAAAGGTATGGCAGATTGCAGTGCGTGGAGTATGCAGCCAGGACTTTTTCCTTAGATTCTCTCTCCCCCTCTTACAATCTCCTCTCATTTTTCAGGGAACATCTGTTTTCCATGAGGGCCATACTAAGGGGGCTGAAGATTCTCACAAACATATAATAAAAGATTCCAAGAGTAAACAAAATCCTCAAGTGTTACTGTGGAAAGATTATACTCACCATGTTTGATTCTTTTTAGTCTTTGGTGGTCATCCTAGATGCATTCACAGTCATTTCTGGACCTTTAATCTAATCCACTGTTGTTATTAAATGAGCTGATCTATATGGAGGTACTTTTTGAAACCATGAAGTACCTTACGAATGTTTGTTATTATGTCTTAAATTCTTTAAATTCTTAAAATATGTCTTAACTCACTTGAAGATAAAAGTAAATGTTTCTGTGGACCTTCAGGGACTGGGGAAAGTTACAGCTCCACAAAAGTTAGGAGAGAAAAGTAGACAGCAGGCAGGCAGCATAGTTAGGAGTCATGAAGAAGAGCATTCAAGATGACATGAATTTTGTAAGCAGAGATAAGGAACAGGCTGAAGAAAGTCCTAGAGACCCAATTACTTAGACTTAGCATTCTGGGTTGAGGGTTTATCCAGGAATTCCAGGCTTGTGGCAGGTCTAGAAAATCTAGGATGATGGGCCACCTTCTTTCTCCCAGAGGTCAATCTGATCTTAAGCTGCACCTGACTGAAATTTGCTGGAGGAGAGATGGTTGGATTTTATTTTACACACAGGCTTGTAAAAACCAAAAGGTGTTTACAAGCATGTGAAACTGGTTATTGTAAAGAGGAAGTAATCTGGGAGATGTGATATTAGTTAAACTGGAGGGAAAGGTATGTCTGTCAAGCAGAGGATTCCAGGGCCTCTCCAAACCTTACAATTCTGAGCGAAGGGATAGTGATTCCATCAGTGGCTTGGAGGCCAAATATTTGCCCAGATATGAAGAGAGGAAAGAGTGGAATGTGGCCATGGAATAGATAGAGGGTTTTCACAGAAATGCAAACAAGTTGATAGGTAGACTCACCCATGATATTAGCAAAGGAATCATTTTAAGAGGAAAAAAGTAGAATAGAGAGTCAACCACAGGTAGAAAATGTGAGATTTTGGTATCCACAAGTCAAGTCACAGATACGTATCTCGGAAAATAATCCAGTGGGACTGACACACCTGTGGAGGAGTGAGAGTCTGGTTGTTCTGAGACTTACAGCTTCACCCACCTGGCTGGGCTCTAAGCCAGCTGGATGCTCACTCTAGAGACTAGATTCCTGTGGGCTGGTCCTAACTTTCCCAACTAAGCCCAAAGGCCTCCTAAGACTCCATCCCCAGGAGGCATCCCCAGGTGGCATCCCCAGGTGAGGAGCTGGGTACTCAACTTCTCATGAGCATCATAGCCACTGCAAAAGGAGAACATCTCACAAGTCAGGAGTTACTGGAGAGGCTGTGTTTACGACACACTTCTGGGTTGGATGGCCCTGAGACAATGTGACAGAATTTATCCACATTTCTGTGGCCCAGTTTTCATGCTCTGCTCATGACATTCTCCCTCAGTGATTTTCTCCTGCCTTTCATAATCAGGTTTGATGAGCAAAGAGTAGAAAACGCAGTGGCTTCCTGGGCCTGTGCATTAAATAGCAATTAAAATGCATTCCTGGTTTGGCTCAATGCAGCAGGTGTCAATCAAACACCTACAGTGTGTCAAGCTTGCTGCCAGGGGCGGTGGGGTATGGGAATGGGCAGACAAGTGCTCCTGCCTCGGGAGCTTGAGACAAAAGGGAAGGGGAGCACAAATTAGACCTCTTTGAGGGGGTATTAGAAATACAGATAAAACTGAGTAGGGTCCAGAGGAGAGATTCCTTCCACCTGGTGAGAGAGTCTGGGAAAAGCTTTCTGGAGGAGGTGGCTTTTTAAAAGCATTAAGGGGTGGGTAGGAGTTTATTAGGCAGAGATAGTGGCAAAGGGCTTTCCAGGAAGGGGGATCTGTGTGAACAAGAGTGTGAAAGCAAAAAAGCATGAAAGCAAAATAGCGTGAAGCATCTTTAAGAACTAGCAAGGAGTTTGCTGTGACTGGATCTGCTGGGATTGGGAGTGAGAAGGACATGCAGGCCTGTATTGGTTAGGGACCTGGCAGGAAGCAGATGGTGCACTCACTCAAAAGGGATTCACTGAGCAGAATTGAATCAAGGGACTATTTATAGAGTTCTGCAGGATAAAAGGAATCAGCAAGGGATGGTGAGGCACCCAGTGATGAATAACTGGGAAGCTATTAGCTCCTCTAGGCCTGAACAGGCAAGGCAAGGTGATGGGGTTTCTTTCTACAGTCCAGTGAGGGCTGAGTTTTGCCAGGGACCAAATGGCAGGGCCTGTGCGGCCACAGAGGAACACAGGCAGGGAAGGAGAGAGAAATGAAAAACCCCAACCTCTGTCTCTTTCTACCATTAAGACCTACAGCTACTGCCTTTCATTTGCTAAACCCAGCCAAAACCAGAGGCAAGGAACCCTGGATTAGCCTCCCAGCACACAGAGCAGGACAAAGGAGGAGGGTGAATCTGAGGGCAAATGGAGAGTGACCACCACAGTGTCATATGGCATGAAGTGCCAGGTGAAAGGTTTTCTCGGGACACCAGGAAGTATTGAAAAGATACAAAGTCTAGGAATGATGGCAGGGAAATTACTATTATTATTATTTTTGAGATGGAGTCTTGCTCTGTCACCCAGGCTGGAGTGCAGGGGGATGATCTTGGCTCAGTGCAACCTCTGCCTCCCGGGTTCAAGCAGTTCTCCTGCCTCAGCCTGCCGAGTAGCTGGGATTATAGGCACACGTCACCACGACCGGCTAATTTTTGCATTTTTAGTAGAGATGAGGTTTCACTATGTTGGCCAGGCTGGTCTCAAACTCCTGACCTCAAGTGATCCACTCACCTTGGCCTCCCAAAGTGCTGGGTTTACAGGCGTGAGCCACCGTGCCCGGCCTATTTTGATGACATCTGGTGAAACTGGTGGCTGCTACTTACGGGCATTGTGGGAAATGAGAGGTAAGAATGGCTCCCCACAGCCTCTAACTATGTACTAGTGGGACTACATTCTGGTCACACAAGCCTAGCCTGGGCCTCCACATCTAGAGGGCACTGCCCCTGCATCCACCAGCCTTTCTTCCATGCAAGGAGGGCAAGTGTGGTTAGTGGAGAAGGCACCCAGAATACCAGTGATACCTTCTCTGTCTCCCCACTATAATTTAGGACTCTTCTAAGTAACAGAAAATACAGTTCAAATAGGCTTAATCCAGAAAGGTGGAAGGTCGGGGGTTGGGGGTGACATATAAAATTTATGGCTCAGACAACTTAAGAGTCTAGATACAGTACCTGGCTTCAGGTACAGGGGTTTAATATAATCTAGACCTATTCTCTCTTTACACATAGTCTCTTTATACCTGTGTTGTTTTTACTCCCAGGCAAGACTTCCCTGGTGATGAGATAGCTGCCAGCTCTGGTCGAGGTTTCTTTTTCCCAGTTCCACACCCAGCAGGAAAGATAAAGTTTCTGATCCTTGTTAGTTTAAATAAGACTCCTGGGCCTTAGCCTCAGGCTAACTCAGCCCTAACTGAGTCAGAGCTCCATTCCTCAATATAGTCTTGGGATCAAAGGAATATGGCGATCTGATTGGCTAGACCAGAGTCATTCCCTCATCCTACTGTGTTCCCCCAAGCTTCTGGACTAGCTAGGGCTTCAGCTCTGCTGGAAACAAATTGAGAATTAGCAGGTGTGCTGTTCACAGCAGGGACAAGGGATACTGTCCCTTGACAAGAACAACAAGCCTGCCTATTATCTGTTATGCTCCTGAGCTATTTCCTGAAAGCAATCAATATAACACTCATAAGTTAAATTTTATTGAATTCATAGTTACAAAAGCCAGTGAAGTTGTTTAGTTATTAACCACATGGTTTCAAATGGCCAGCATGATGAAGCCCCGTCTCTACTAAAAATACAAAAATTAACAGGGCATGTAATCCCTGCCACATGCCTGAAATCCCAGCTACTCGGGAGGCTGAAGCAGGAGGTTTGCTTGAGCCTGGGAGACAGAGGTTGCAGTGAGCCAAGATCATGCCACTGCATTCCACACTGGCTGACAGAGTAAGACTCTGTCTCAAAAAAAAAAAAGAAAAGAAAAGAAAATTTGAAGGAATTTAGACAGAAATCACTTTAAAACCTGAGAGAGGGTGTCATAGTCTGTTCTGGCTGCTATAACATCTCACAGACTAGGTAGCCTATAAAGAACCGAAAGTTATTTCTTACAGTTCTGGAGGCCAGGATATCCAAGTTCAACGTGCCATTAAATTCCATGTCTTCCTGGCTTATGAACGATGCCTTCTAGCTGTGACCTCACAAGGTGGAAGTGGCAAGGTAGCTCTCTGGGACTCTTTCATAAAGGCACTATTCCCATTCAGGAGGGCTCTGTCCTCATGACCTAATCACCTCCCAAGGGCCCCACCTTCTAACACCATCACATTGATGATTAGGTTTCAACATATGAATTTGAGGGAGGACACACATATTCATACCAGAGAGGAGAGGAGAAAAATTAAGCAAGTTTTGCCTTAAACTCTTAAGAATTCTACACACACACACACACACACACACACACACACACACACACACACACACACAAAATACCTACAGCTTATATTTAATGCTGAAAGTCTGAATGTGCTTTGCTTTCCTCCTAAGAGCAGGAATAACACAAAGCTATCCATTCTCACCATTTCTACTGAATACCTCACTGGAACCCTGAGCCAGTGCAACAGGGAAAGAAAAAGAAATAAAAGGCATATTGAAAATAAAGAAATAAAACTGTCCCTGTTGACAGATGTCATAATTTTCTACATAGGAAATCCCAATAAATTACAAAATGATTTTTAAGACTAATAAGTGATTTTAGCAGGGTTGCAAGATACAAGGTTAACACACAAAAATCACTTGCTATTTCTATATACTAACAATCTATAATTGAAAATGGAAAGTTACACACACTGTGTATCATAGCTCCAAAAAGTAAAGATTAGGCATATAGCTAACAAAATATATGTGGGATCTATACTGTGGCAATTATAAAACACTGATGGCAGAAATCAGTGAATACCTAAATAAATGGAGAGACATGCTTGTTCTTAGACTGGAATATGCAACATAATAATGATGTCAGTTCTCCTTAATTGATTTATAGATTTAATTCAATTCCGAGCTAAATGCCAGCAGGATTTTTTGTAGATATATCAGACAAGCTGATTCTAAAATTTATATGGAGGCAGGGGGTCGTGGCTCACACCTGTAATCCCAGCACTTTGGGAGGCTGAGGAGGGCAGATTGCTTGAGCTCAGGAACTGAACACCAGCTTGAGCAAATGGCGAAACCCCATCTCTACAAAAAAATACAAAAATTAGCCAGGCATGGTGGCATGCACCTATAGTCTCAGCTACTGGGAGGTTGAAGTGGGAGGATTGCTTGAGCCCGGAAGATGGAAGCTGCAGTGAGCCATGATCACGCCACTGCACCCAAGCCTGGGCAACAGAGTGAGATCCTGTCTCCAAAAAACAAACAAACAAAAATAAAATTCATATGGAAAGACAAAGGAATTAGAATAGCTAAACTAATTTTGAAAAATAAGAAAGTTGGAGGAATCATCCTATTTCAATATAATCATCAAGATACCAAGTGTAATATTGGTGAAAAGATAGACATATAGGGCAAACACCACTATTATTTTTGCACCAAGTTAATAGAGCAATGAAGCAGAACAAAGATTCCAGAAATATGCCCAGTTGGTCTTTTTTTTTCTTCTTTTAATTAAGCCAGGGTCTCACTCTGTCTCCCAGGTTGGAGTGCAGCAGCATGATCGTAGCTCATTGCAGCCTCCAACTCCTGGGCTCAAGCAGTCCTGCTGCTTCAGCATGTCAAAGTGCTGAGATTACAGGCATGAGCCACTGTACCTGGCCTTCCAGTTATTTTTGACAAAGGTACAAAAGCTTTTCAAAGAGGAAAGGATAGTCTTTCCAACAAATGGTATTAGAACAACTATACATCTTATGCAGAAAAAAATAAACTTCAACCTAAAATCACATTTTATTCAAAAATTAACTCCAAAAGGAAAAGAATAATATATAAAGCTTTTAGAAGAAAACAGAGGTGGAAAATCTTCATGATTTAAGCAAAGAGATCTTAGACACCAAAGCACAATTCATAAAAGAAAAAATTGATGAGTTAGATTTTAAAAAATAGAAACTCTTTCTCTATAAAAGACACTTAAGAGAATGAACAAACAAGCTACAGACTGGGAGAAAAGAATTGCAGATCACATATCCAACATGTCTAAACTTGTGTCCAGAATATATAAAGAAACTCTCAAAACTAAGTATTAAGAAAACAAATGATTAAACTCTAAAAAGAGGAAAAACCGGCTGGGCGTAGTGGCTCACACCTGTAAACCCAGCACTTTGGAAGGCCGAGGTGGGCAGATCACCTGAGGTCAGGAGTTCAAGACCAGCCTGACCAACATGCAGAAACCCCATCTCTACTAAAAATACAAAATTAGCCTGGCATGATGGCACATGCCTGTAATCCCAGCTCTTGGGAAGCTGAAGCATGAGAATTGCTTGAACCCAGGAGGCAGAGGTTGCAGTGAGCTGAGATCATGCCATTGCACTCCAGCCTGGGCAGCAAGAGCGAAACTCCATCTCAAAAAAAAAAAATAAAAGGCAAAAACCTGAAGAGAAACTTCACCAAAGAGGGTATATTGATGGCAAATAAATACATGAAAAGATGTTCAGCATTGTTAGCCATTAGAGAAAAGTAAATTAAAACCACAAGAAAATGACAGTAAATACCTATTAGAGCGGCTACAAAAACACCACCACCACCACAAAGTGCTGATGAGGATGTGGACCAACTGGTACTATTAAACATTGCTGATGGGAATGTAAAATGATACGGCCACTCTGAAAAACAGTTTGGCACTTTCACCTTAAATACAGCTTTATGACATAACCCAGCAGTCCCACTCCTACATACAGGTCCTAGAGAGAGGAAAACATGTTCACACAAAAGCCTGTATATGAATGTTATAGCAGCACTACGCATAATCAGTCAAAATAGGAAACAACCCAAATATTCTTCAATAAGTAAATAAACCAACTACAGTTTATCCATAAAATGCGATCCATTCAGCAGGAGAAAGGAACGTATCATTGATATGCACAAAACTCGGATGAATCTGAGAGGCATTATACTCAGTGAAAAGAAACTAGTCTCAAAACTTACATAGACTATGATTCCATCTGCATGATAGTCTCCGAAAGACAAAACCACAGCGATGAAAACAGATTAGTGGTTGCTAGAGGTTAGGAGTGGAGAAAGGGTGTGGCTACAAAGATATAGCATGAGAGAGCTCTTTGGTGTGATAGAGTTCTATATTATAATTTTGATGGTGGTTATAAGAATTTTAACATGTTAACCATAGAACTGTACACTAAAAAACTCAATTTTATTATATGATCAACACATGTACACACACATACATACATCCCCCTAAAAGTCAGTTGGTGGATACATGTCCAGCATTTGCAAGGGGGGGTCTGTGTTTAATGGTGGGGAATTCTTGTTTTCTAGTGAGTTCTCATCCCCGCAAAGAGCAAAACCTTGAGTGCTTGATGCTGCCCTAATTCCCACTGAGGATATGTGACCTAATTGTTTTGGGTATTGTTGGGCATGGAAGGTTCACTGACTTCTTAAGATAACATCCACAGGGCCAACCAGAGCCTCCGTGGTTGTCTGGCTCGAGGACGCACATGTCACATGGGTCATAGAGGAGGTTGGGAAGGCTTTCCAAATATGCTTGAGCTGAGTTTTGAAGTCACAGAAATGGTAATCAGATAAATGAGAGAGCAGAGGGAGCAATAAATAAAGACTCAAAGACAGGAACACAGGGCAGAACTGATACAGTGGGCATGGTTGGGGCTGTGGCTAGGACTAGGTTGGGTCATGGAGCTCACGTGCCACCCTGTGTTAGGGAACCACTGAAGGGGCTTTAAGCTGGACAGTGACTCTGCCAGATTTGCATCCTGGAAAGATAGCTCTAACTTAGAATGCAGAATGAAATCGGCAGAGACGATTGGATGCAGAAAGTTTTAGGGAGTTGATGAAGTAGCCTTGGTGAGAACTGCAGCAGACCTGAACCAAGGCAGTGTCAGTGAGGGTAGAAGGGAAAGAGATGAATTAGAGTTATTTGGCCAGTAAAATCAGCAGAACGTGGAATGTGGCATGCAACACAGAGTCAGTTGGAATGTTCCAAAAGTGTACCACTTTGGACCCAAACTGCTTCAATGTATCTGCTGTATCAGTTATTTGCTGTGGGGTCTTAGACAAGTTATTTCATTTGCTTGTGCCTTAGTTTCTCACCTGAAAATGAAGCTACTTCATAGGGTTGTTGTGAAGATCAGAGTTAATTATGCTTAGCCCAGGGTCTGGTACATGGTAAGCTCTCCAATAACTATTTCTAGGTAACAAATCACCCCCCAGATTTAGTGGCTTAAAATAACAATGACTGTATCATTATTGCTAACAGTTCTGAGGATTGACGGGGCTTACCTAGACAATTCTCACTTGGGGTCTTTTTTTGTGATTGCAGGGAGCGGTGGCTGGGGCTGGGATCATCTAAAGGCCCGTCTTCTGCCTGGGCTGGCAAGATTCAAGCAGATGGGGCTCCTGTATCCTTCCCTCTCTGTTTCTCTCTCCCGTTCTCTCTCTCCCGTTCTCTCTCTCTCTCTCTCTCTCTCTCTCGCCCCTCACCCCCAATACACTTCCTCTCTTGCTCTGGTTTTCCCATGTTGTCTCTCCAACATGGCAGCTTCAAGGTAGCTGGACTTCTTACATGTTGCTTCAGGGCTTCAAAGTGAGTGTCCCAAGAACTCATCAGATGCTGGCTGCTTCTAACCTATCCTTGGACTCCACACAGCCTTATTATTGCTGCATTTTGTCTATCAAGGTGATCACAAAAGCCAACACAGAGTTCAAGAGACAGGGACAGAGCCTCTATTTTCTGATGGGAGGAGTTATCAAATATTCTATAGTCCTATTTTTAAACCAGCAGGGGTCCCAGGATGAAAAGTCTGAGGTTTTCTTAAGGGAGGATAGGTAAGTTTATTCTTCCCTTGTTGGCTCCCATATGCAGGTATCCAGGTAGATTCCTGGCAGATAATTGTATATTGAGTTTGTCACTTGGGAAACAGATAGAGATGGAAATGGAAGCTATAAGAGCAGATGGAATCCCTGTGGGAGAGTGTGCTGCCCTAGAAGAGGGTGGACGACAAAACCCCTGGTGAACATCAACATCGGTGTGAAGCACAGCGTCAAAAGATGGAGAGATGAGAGCTTTCCCAGTCTGGATGAGTTCCTCTAGACGTCCATCTGGTTTCACTCCTAGAGTACTGTAGTCTGAGACTTCTTTCTCTGGGATTCAGGATTTGCTTGGTAAAAGAGTCATCTTTCCAGCAGGACTGGACACTTGCCTGCCCAGATCAAGGGTCTTCTCCCACCTCTCTCAGCTGGCGGCTGAGTCAGGACTTCCTACCTTCCTCCCAAGGCCAGGGTCTGTTGTGGAGCCTTCTGTCCTGTGTGTTTCCAGTGTGGGACAAGGCACTAGCTCCTGTACCCTTATTCCAGTCAGTTGTGTCCCCTGGAGTAAAAGAGTCTTTGAACAAGTTGTTAGGAAAGTTCCTCCTCTTCAACCACTTCAAAATGTCCTTTTGAATTCAAGCCACATCCAAATAATTAGTCTTCAGTTCCAGATCCGGTTAGAGAGCCACATTTGTAGAGGAGCTTCCCTGGTTCCTCTTTTGTGAGCTGTCATAAGGAAAGAAGAAGTGACCTACAATCTATGAAACAGCCAGGTTCTAAAACAGATTTGTCTGACTTCAGAGCTCAGCTCTTCACCCTAGGCATCCCTCCAAGAGACACCAGCATGAACTTATCCAGAACGAGCCTGAACATTTGAACAACTGAACACAATACACCCCAGCTGGCTCCTGTCAGGTTGCACTCCACTGTGCTGGGATTAGTTTGAGCAAACAGTTGAAATAAAACAGGGCTGGCTACGGGGATGTGGCAGAGCCAGAATGGCTTCTCTTGATCTTTTCTTCTCTCTGGGAAACAAGATGAATTAACAAACTGATTCATACTCCCTTTTACCCAAAGTCTGAAATAAACCACCCTTATCATCTCACCAAACTTTTGCCCAACCCAAATTATGGATCTGGGATTCTTATTCTTCTCCTGCCTTCAATCTAACCCACTCCTGATGCTCCTTCTCATCTTGCAATTCTATGGGTTTTACTTTCCTGCCTATAAACAGCTCCCAACTGCCTAATTTCCCTATGTCAATCCATTCTACACAATTTATTTTTTCCAAGATGGAGTCTTGCTCTGTCATCCAGAGCTGGAGTACAATGGTATGATCTCAGCTCACTACACCTCCACATCCCAGGTTCAAGCAATTCTCCTGCCTCAGCCTCCCGAGTAGCTAGGATTACAGGCACACGCCACCATGCCCGGCTAATTTTTGTATTTTTAGTAGAGAAAGGGTTTCACCACTTTGGCCAGGCTGGTCTAGAACTCCTGACCTCATGATCCACGTGCCTCAGCCTCCCAAAGTGCTGGTATTACAGGCGTGAGCCACCGTGCATGGCCCATTCTACACATACCAGGCTTATCTCCAATCTAGGCTGGCCCTTATACAAACATGTTCAATGGCTATTCATCATTTTTAATATCTAATCTTTGTATATTACTTTATAGTTTACCACATGGTTTATCTCATTTAATCCTCACAATGAACCCGTTATATAGAAGGGAACTTAGGGTCAGAGAAATAGCAATTCTCCTCCCTGGCATTCAAGGCCTTTCATGGTGTGCCCCCAGTGATTTTCTAGTGCTGGTTCTCTAAACCACTCCTCAAGCACTAGCCAAACTACTGACTGAGCACACTCTTATCACCTCTTTATGGAAGAAACAGAACTTTGGTGTCCATCAGAACTGGGTATCGAGGCTGGCCATGTGACTTTGGACAAGTTTCCTAACCTGTCTCACATTAGTGTCTTTATCTGTAAATAACAGGCTTGTTAGATTACATGATTAAATAATATATTATAAAGGTGTTTGGGCCATAGACACTTGACACATTAGTTTCTTCTTCCCCTGCCCCTCTGTCTTTAGGTGTTCTCTCCACTCTCCACCCTCCTCAATAGTCCCACCTGGTGAATTCCTTCTTACTCTCACATCCAAAGTTCATCTAAAATTCTTCCTTTCTTAATCCCACCTAATGGGAATTTCAAGGGTAGCTCTGAACTACTACAACTTTGGGGTGGCCGCTCCTACAGACCAGCTTGTTCTGTTGTCTTCCGTTTTGTCCTGCCTTCTAGAATATGATTTCCAAGTGGCAGGAGCAGAGTCCTCTCTTTGACCTCACAACATACCACCTCCTATGGTACTGACACAAAGCAGTCACGCAGAACACATTTGTAAGATTGACTCAAGACCACGGGAGGCTTCTTGTGTTCCTTGCGCTCATTTCCTGATTGCTGTGATATTTGCTTTCAGCTGAACACTGATCACCTTCCCTCTTCTTTATTGTGTACCAGAATGAAAGATGACAGCCAAGAGGAAGTTGCCTTGCAGAGGTATTTGGGGTGAGCTCACAGAATTTAATAATTGTTTTTAAGCTTTTGGAAAGATTTTAAAAATTGGGTGGTCTCACACAAAGACCTAGATTTTTAGTTTCTCTTTAAGAGGTTAGAAGACATGGTTACCCTGGACCCTCACTTTAATGTGACAGGGCTTGGGCAGAGACATCAGGACCACCACAGACATAGGCCTGCTTCCCTCATTTCTGCCCTGACCCCTGTAGCCTTGGACGTTTTCAATCTTTGATGTCAACTGCAAATTGTTGAAATGTATTTCAGCTCTATCTTTAAGAATGAAGTTGTGGCCAAGCACAGTGGCTTACGCCTGTAATCCCAGCACTTTGGGAGGCTGAGATGGGTGGATCACTTGAGGTCAGGAGTTCAAGACCAGCCTGGCCAACATGGCGAAACTCTGTCTCTACTAAACATACAAAAAAAAAATCAGCCAAGCATGATGGCGGATGCCTGTAATCCCAGCTACTCAGGAAGCTGAGGCAGGAGAATCGCTGAACCCAGGAGGCGGAGGTTGTACTGAGCCAAGATTGGACGACTGCACACCAGCCTGGGTGACAGAGCAATACTCTGTCTCAAAAAAAAAAAAAAAAAATGAAGTTGTTACTTTTTTTGGTTTTAGGACAGATGACCATGGAGATATTATTTCCTTGAGTGGTGAAAAGTTCCTCTACTGCATGTTTTGTTTTTCTTTTTGTTTTTTGAGACAGGATCTCGCTCTGTTGCCTAGGCTGGAGTGCAGTGGCATGATCTCAGCTCACTGAAGCCTCAACAGCCTGGGCTCAAGCGATCGTCCCACTTCAGCTTCCCGAGTAATTGGGATTATACACTTGAGCCACTGCACCCGGCCTACAGCATGGTTTTTAAATATCTTTGTGCTCTCCCTCTGCAGACATCTTTCATTTGTTTAGAATCTGTGGTGATGGAAGCCTCATGCCTTTTTCCAACTCCAACTGCCTGTCAATGCAGTGTCTGTAGCTTCTTTCAGATGGAGAAGCCATCAGTCCCATTCAGTCCATCAGAGTAGAGTGAAAAATATCAGGTCACTCTGCTGCCTCTACCACCTTTCAGCACTGATGGCTCCACTCCCTAAGGGGAGCGGCAGAAGTGACAGGGAAGGAAGAAAGAAGAAGAGAATTTTCTCACTTTATAATTGATTGCATTTAATACTCACCCTGAGTCTGAGTCAGGCATCATTCCTTCTTGACTTATGGCAAAATTAAGGCACATAGAGGCTGTCATTTATGCTCTGTCCCAAAATTAATGGGACAGAGAAAATAAATGATGAGTGATTTGGGCCCAGTTGTGTCTAACAGTGTCAGGTTTTTCCACTAGTCTATTTGTCTTAGGGCTCTCCAACTCCTTTCAGCTATATTTATAAGACTGGTGTTTGCAGACCTGCTTATAAGCTAGTAAGTCCTGCAAACTAGCAGGACTGTTTATTAGACAGCTACAAACTGAGCTGAAATAAAACTTTGGTTTCTGTTTGCTTTAAAGAGAAGTTTCTGTTCAATCCTCCACTGGGAGTGTGTCTTTAGGCCTCTAAATTTTATACCATAAATACCTGTATAAATTGAGTGGTCTTCAATGTAATGGGAACAAATAAGAATAAAAAATACATTCTAAAATAAGAATAATGCATGACATTGGTTTCGATCACACAGTGTTTCCTATGCACATTTTCTCCTTTGGTTCTCCCAACATTTTCAAGATACCCTCACTGAAGTTTTTAGATAAAGCAATCAAAAAGCAAGAGGATTAAATGACATAGCTAAGTACATATATGGTAGAAATGGAATTGGAATCCAGATTCTTGACTCCTCTTTTCATTATCTGATCCTGCTTGGTTTTTACTTACACTAGGCCATAAGTTAATTTTGAAAGCTTGCTCATTCTACTTGTGCTGTTATTATTATCTGTTGTTATTATTCAATCATAGACATTTATTGAGTCTTCCTGCAGGCCAAGGGCAGGGCTAAGTCCTGTGCATTCATTATTTCACTGAATGCTCACGGCAGCCATATGACAGGTACTCTTCTTATTTCTCTTTAACTGATGAGGATACAGAGGCTTAGAGGGATTCAGTAACTTATATAAGGTTATACTGCTAGTAACTAGTAGAACATACTCAACTCCAGATCTAGGTGACTCATGGAAATTTCTGCTATGTCTTACATCTTCACTTCGATTATAAACCACATGGGGACCAGGACCACATCCTCCACAGAGTTTAGCAAAATGGTTGTATGCACAGGTATGCAAGTCATTAATTAATGATAGCTGATTTTTTTCTAGGCCATTAGTTTTTATTTTACTTTTCCTACAAGGATTTTCAGATCACACTGTTCTCAAAATAATCCTGGTTTTCTGTTGTCTGTTTTGATTTATCTTTAGACACTGTAACTGAAAATTAAGCTCTTAAGCATCTCCTTTACAGGCTATGTTCCACAATCTGTAATCACAACTTTTCTTTAAATTGATCATCTTCTTTTGAACATGTCTGGCTTCATTTAGGTTTTCAAATTGCTATTTCCAGGTGGTGAGACTTTCAGATCTGATAAGCTCACACACATCCTGCCAAGTGGAAGTTTGAGCAAAATGTCACATCTTTGGCAATCTTTGTGCTATTAGTATGATGATTAAAAGAAAAAAAAAAAAGTTTCACTGTGATGTCATCAGCTTTCCCACGTCATGAAAAAGCCATCAAATTACCAACCAATCAAAATTCAATGAATCACATTTAATATTATTATTCTATACTTTTTTCCCATTTTAAAAATCAGTTTGGTTCATTTGCTTTCTGCTTCTTGATTTGCCTGTTCTGGACATTTCATATAAGTGGAATCACACAATACATGGCCTATTGTGACTGACTCCTTTTACCTAGTATAATGTTTTCAAGGTTCATCTATACCATAGCATGCAGCAGTGCTTCGTTCCTTTTTATGGCTGAATAATATTCCATTGGATAGAGATACAATATTTTGTTTATCCAATAATAAGTTGGGGTTTTAGATTGTTTTCACTTTTGGCTATTATGAATAATGTTGTTCTGGACATTTCTTGTACAGTTTTTATGTAAGGACATGTTTTCAATTCCAGAGGGCACGTATCTAGGCATGGAATTGCTGGATCATATGGTAACTCTATGTTTAATTTTTGAGAAACTGCCAAATAGTCTTCCACAGGGGGTGTACCATTTTACATTCTCACCAAAAAGGCAAAAGGATTCCAATTTCTCCACATCCTCACCAACATATATCATTTTCTCTTTTTTGTGTTTTTTTAAAATACCCATTCTAATGAGTACAAAGTGACATCTTTTGTGGGTTTGATTTATATTTCCATAATGACTAATAATGTTGGACATCTTTTCATATGCTTATTGTCCATTTGTATATCTTCTTTGGAGAAACGATTATTTAAATCCTTTGTCTATTTTTAAAAATTTGGTTGTCTTTTTATGGTTGAGTTGTAAGAATTCTTTATGTATTCTAGACCCTTATTAGATATATAATTTGCACATTTCTCTTTTTAAAGAAATTGCAAAGCAACATTTTCAAGACAGTTTTTAACTTTCTGCCACACTGTGAAGCTTGGTTGTCTCTACCAGGTCCTACCTCCTATTTACTCATAAGTATTTGGAAGGTTATCAGGATTTATGCTCAAAAATGGAGTTTGGGGTGAGAAGGAAGCACTTTGTTTGGAGAGGGTGTTACTACTGAGGCCATGCATTAATCCTCTCCGCCACCTCAAGGAAAGCTGTGGTTACATCTGTTATAGTAGAAAGTGCCTTGGTGGCTAAGGATGCATATCATGGAAGAAGCGTGTGGGTTTATCACATTTTTATCCATGGCGGGATGGAGACTTTATCTTTGCTTCAGAATTGGTCTTAAAGAAGAATTCTGGGGCAGATGAACTCTCATCATCATCCAGGAGGAATATCTGCAGCACATTTCTTCTTGTCATGATGAGTTTGCCGTTTGAGATGGTATGGTTAGAAGCTTTATAAGGGCTGGCTAGTGTCATTTTCCCTCATTTAGGCTCAACTGTGACTTTATACCTGCATACTTTATGGAAGTCCTGGAGCCCCACACTGAGGCAGCAGAGGGAAGGAGGAAGTGCAGTTTAAGGTGGCAACTAAGTGGGAGAGAAAGTCAGCAAAGACAGTTATTTATTCAGGACCTTTACAAAGGGTACGGCCCTACTTGTTTGCATGTTGGTTGAACCAAACCTTAGTGTCCAGTTGCTTGAGGCTTGCAGCAGCATCTTTATCCTCTTCAAAGTGAGTGCTGCTATTGGTAGCAAGGTCTTATGGATGCCCTTGCTAGGCTCATTTCCTTCTTTGCTATTCTAAGCACAGTCCTAATGAATCTGAATCTGCCTTTAACAAGACCCCAAGGTGATTCATGACACATCAGAGTTTAAGAAGCTTAAATTTACATTATATTCTCTCTATCCCTGCACATCTCACATGGTTATTCAGTCTAATGTCTGTTTGAGTCAGTCTTCCTCTTTCTTCTCATGTCTTCCATGGATTTCACCTGGTTTACTCTTGATGCCATCCGTATTAGTCCATTCTCACACTGCTACAAAGAAATGCCCGAGACTGGGTAATTTATAAAGGAAAGAGGTTTAATTGACTCACAGTTCTGCATGGCTGGGGAGGCCTCAGGAAACTTACAATCATGGTAAAAGGGGAAGCAGGCACCTTCTTCACAAGGCAGCAGGAGAGAGTGTGAGCGTGTGAAGGAGGAACTATCATACACTCATAAAACCATCAGATCTCGTCACAACTCATTCCAACTCCATGATCCAATCACCTCCCACCAGGTCCCTCCCTTGACACATGGGGATTACAATTCAAGATGAGGTTTGGGTGGGGACACAGCCAAACCCTATCACCATTCTAGTACTAGCTGCAGCTTCCTTTCATTACTGGGTGAAGAAAAACAATCTCTTGATCAACTAGCATTTTCCTGAAGCACTTATAAACAATTCCATAGAAATCCTGAGATAGGTACCTATTTGTGTTTACTCTCGAGCCTTCTCCAGCCCTCTCCCCCTTCCTTCTCCTTGCCCTCCCTGTCTTCTCACAGCTCAATACTTCCACCTTCCATTGTTCAGTACCCCACTCTGACTCCTGCCTGTGCTGAGTTGCATCTATGATTAGCCCTCATTAGATGGTCTTACATTATCCATTTTTATATCTTGATTCCCACCCCTGTACCTAAAATAGGTCCTTGGGGCATAGTAAATATTAGCAGAATTTAATTATGTTATTGAGTCACATTGGAAATTATTTCAGAAGATACCAAATGCCTTTTCTTTCTTTCTTTTTTTTTTTTTTTCAAATGCCATTTGTTCTAGTACCACTTAGACCCTGAGACCTTTATTTTGGTGATATCAAGTGGTATAAACATTAACAAACATTATATTATATTCATTTTATGGATCCTTTATAATCATAATTTTAACTCTGAAATTTTTAATTTATAGAAAAAAAGGAAATATTTCTCTACCAAAATAAATATGACTGAGGGAAGAATTTTATAAATTTTGTTAAATATTTTTAAAATATTTAACATTAATTTCTCCCCTCAACTTCTGACTCTGCTGCTCTTTAGCTCTGTAACCATGACTTACCTGTCAGAGCCAAAACTCTTTTGAGCATTTCATGAGAAAATCTATAAAGCGTATATAGCCTGTAATAATAGCTAACATTTATTAGCTGTGCTTACAGTGTGAGCCACGTATTTTTTATTCTAAGTACTTTACATATACTCTCATTTTAAAACCTCCTAATGACTCTATGAGGTTGATATTTTGTTATTCCCTTTGTTATAGATGAGGAAACAGAGGCACGGGCTATAGAGTAAGTATTTTGTCCAAAATAACACGGCTAATAAAGTAGTGAGGCCAAGATAAGAACACAGTCTCTCCTTACAGAGTCTGAAGGGTTGCTGCTGAGTCCCTTTCTTCAAGAATGCCTCATGTGATTTAACATGCCTTATTTCATTGTGTATATTAAAGGTCCTTTGTTTATACATTAATCTATATTTCCCTGTTGGCCGATACATTGCATAAATTAGGTGATCTGTAGATGATTGTTGGATGATTTATTCTACATGCTTACATGGGAGTACTGTGAAAAGCAATGATTGCATTAATATAATGAGTGCTTGATGTATCAAGATCGTTCCTATATATTGTGGAACTCTCACTTTTAATATTTACTGACTCCATTATCCATCTTAAAATGGGCATATTGGAAAGGGAAAGGAATAAATAATTGATTAGGGACTTTAATTACATTTGCAAAAATCTCTTTATCTTTGCCAAAGAACTTTAATTACAAATGTGAAATCCCATGACATCCACACTTAAAGGAAGGGGATTACGCAGGGTATGTTTGCCAAGAGGTAGGAATCGTGGGTACCATCTCAGAACTGCCTACCACATCTACTGTAGATCCCTTCCCACAACCAAACCACATCAGTAAAAACCTCATGCAACACTGGCATTAACTTTATTTCTTAATTGTAATTTTGTTAGAATTCTATTCAGTGTACAGAATCTTAATTATTGATTCTTTGAAAGAGTATTCTTTTGAAATGTTTCAATGAAAAGTAAAAAACCATAAAACATGTCTACACCCACCATACAGACTGAACAAATCCTCCACGGATCTTTTTTTTTCCAATAAATCATTATGGTTGAGGGTTCATTGTATCCTCCCCAATTCCATCCTCTCTTTCCCTCCTCAGAGATAATCACTAATTTGAGCCTACTTTTTATCCATGCCTTTATAAATCTACTACACGTTTCTATCCATTAAAAGGTCTTAAGCTGTTTGTGCTTGAAAATTTAACTCACATGGTATCAGCCTGGATGTACTGTCTTGCAACTTGCTTTGTATTTCTGAAATTGTTTTCTTTGTGTTTTTGAGATATATTAATACTACTACAAGTAGATCCAGTTCATTCAAAGTGCTTGCCTCTTTGGTTGCTAGAAAAGTCAGCAATATTCAGCAAAATTGACAAGGATTGGAACATTTTAATAGTTGGCTGATAGTCAAGAGGCAAGTCTATCTAAACAGCCAAAGTAGTATTACTCAGTGTTTTTAAAATACGAAGATGTTTAATGTGGGGAAAATGCTTATGACGTAATATTACATGAAAAATACCTTTAAAAAAAATCATAAGCTACAACATGAATGTACCTTGAAAACATGCTAAGTGAAAGAAGCCGAGACATAAAAGACTGCATCTTATATGATCACATTAATATGAAATGCCAGATTTGGCAAATTCATGGAGACAGAAAAGTAGATTCGTGGTTACGAGTAGCCCTTAGGGGTAAGGGGAAGTGGAAATGACTAACAGGTATGGAATTTTTGGGGGGTGATGGAAGTACTGGAACTAGACATTCGTGGCAGTTGTACAACATTGTATGTTAAGAACCATGGAATTATATACTTTAAAATGGTAAATTTTATGTTCAATGAACTTGATCTCAATAAAAGCATACAAAAAATTCCATATATAGCTATTAAAAATTATGAGATATTTCAGAATACAGATTTTAAATAATGTTTAAAATTATAAGAGATAATATACAAGAGATAATTCACTTGAAATGTTTAGTGCAAGGCCTGACATATAGTATGTGTTCACTATATCTAAGACAGGTCTCGGTTAATTTAGGAAGTTTATTTTGCCTCAGGAGGTCCTGAGGACATGTGCCCAAGGTGGTCAGGGCACAGCTTGGCTTTAAACATTTTAGGGAGATATGAGACATCAATCAGTGTATATAAGATTTACATTGGTTCAGCCCAGAAAAGGTGGGACAACTTGAGGCAGGGAGGGAGCTTCCGGGTCACAGTTAGGTATAAGACAAATGGTTGCATTCTTTTGAGTTTCTGATTAGCCTTTCCAAAGGAGGCAATCAGATATTGCAATAATCACAGATATGCGATTATCTCTGTGAGCAGAGGGATGACTTTGAATAGAATGAGAGGCAGGTTTGCCCTCAGCAGTTGCCAGCTTGACTTTTCCCTTTAGCTTAGTGATTTTGGGGCCCCAAGATTTATTTTCCTTTCACAACTGCAGTAGTATAAGTAAAAGTAGAAACAATTCAACCTTGCATATATTAGAGTTGGCGCGCTTGTGGATGAATTTTTGCACTTATTTTTATTTCAGGTAGAGCTGTGATAATATATTGCCAGTAAATACTTTATTTAAAGGATTTGAAAACAAAAAATAAAAGCTTTACAGACTCTGGCATCTGTGTTTGAGCCAGAATTCCTGTGAAGAGCCTGTATTGGTGGAGCTAGTCAGCTCTTTAGGAATGCAAAAGAGATGAGAAAGAGGTACAGATATTACAGCATAAGGACAGGATGGAGAAACCATCCTTCTGTTTATCCACCGAATGCATGTAGTCATTTGTCAATAAGTGTTCATTATATACTTATTTACTCATATCAGCGTTCATCTTAGATTAGCTCCCAAAGGGTGAAAAGGCACATAATTAATTTGCTTAATGTAGTGCCTAGCATGATGAGATGGCTAGATATCTGTTTCAGCAGTAATTAAAAATATCTTTTCCTTTGCCAGTAATTCTTATTTAATCAAGCCACAATTAATTTTTGTACCAGAGAACTACTCTATGGCTTTCATTTAAAAAACCATGTATGATTTTAATCTCTTTTCTGCAAATACCCCAAAAGGAAAACAATGCTGTTTTCATATATCTTAAGTCAAATGCAGTTCAACTACTGTCCCCCAGGGTGAATTTTGTAACTGTAAAACGTGTGTGTGCATAAGAACAAGGACTGGTTAGGACCTGGAAATAATGAGAGAGGGAGAGATAGACTGATGTAATGCTATGTGACTTTTTTGTTCTTTTCTGATTTCCAGTATTATTTCCTGAGCAGTATTTTTTTTTAAAATAAACATAGAAACAACAAAAAAAAAAATCACCTCAGAACCTCTGAGACAAGGCTGTGGACTGGCAGTTGTTTTTTGAGACAATATGGAAGAAATGACATTCTGTACATCTTCTGTTTTAAACTTTCATCTTTGAACTTGAACAATCCCTAGCTGAGACCTTGGCTGTTTTTCCTCCCATATTTCTTTCTTCGTGTTTTACCAACTTACTTATATTTAGCATAAAAGCTGGAGAAAGTGATAGGAGCAAGGAGGCAGGGGAAATTCTGGGGCAGAAGAGGGCAGTCGCCAGCAAGGGCCTCACTCTGAAGCCTGGATCCACAGCCCAAAGTGAGAACATACATTATTGTTTTCTTGCTGGAATGTTGCCTTTTCCAAGACCACCCATGGCCCACCCACCCCTCATCCTATGCCCATAAAAACTCCAGGCTTCAACAGCAGAGAGAGGAGAACAGGAGAAGCAGCTGGACAGTGGAGAGAAGCAGCTTGACTTCAGAGGGATGGCTTGACAGTGTTGCCTCGGGGGAGGAGTCTGGCCAGGGATGGCTGGACTCTGGGGGAAGATTATCTTCCCCGCTCTATTCCTTTTTCAGCTCCCCTTCCCATTGAGAGCTACTTTCATCATTGGCAATAAAATCCTCCATATTCACCACCCTTCAATTCTTTCATGTAACCTGATTTTTCCTGAACACCGAACAAGAGTTTGGGGTGCCGTGAGTGAGGATGCTAAAGCCTGTCACACTGACCCTCTACCCTCGGGTGAAGAGCAACTGTCTCATGTGAAAAGGCAGAGGGCCCACTGAACTGTTAACATGTGAGCCATCCGTGGATGGCAAAAGCAAAAAGAGCACTGACTGAAACACATGCCCTCTGGGGCTTCAGGGGTAGTGGGCATGCCCTCGCTGCCTCAGGACTCTGCAGGGAGTTCACTCCAGCCAGTGCCCAAAAGCACTCGCCCCGGCTCCTGCACCTGCTCACCTGCAGACTGCCTCCTGCAAGAGGTGAAGTGCGATGGGTCCAAGTAAGTGGAGTTTGCCCCTGCCGGTGCCAAAGCAGCCAGCTAGATCCAGCACTCCAGTTCCCACCTGCAAAGGTGTCAGGGAAATTTTCTGCTTCAAAAGCACAGACAGCTTTCTTGAAAATGAGATAATGTGGCTGGCTGCGGTGGCTCACGCCTGTAATCCAAGCACTTTGGAGGCCAAGGCGGGCGGATCACCTGAGGTCAGCAGTTCAACACCAGCCTGACCAATATGGTGAAACCCCGTCTTTAAAAAAAAAAAAAAAAGAAAGAAAGAAAGAAAATGAGACAATGTAATCTCATTTTAAAGTTGAGGACATTAAGGCTCAGAGGTGATTAGAGGCATTAGAAGGGACTTCTGAAGGCAGTTCATCTAATCCTTGACAATAGAATAAGTTAAGTTATAGCCCAGGTTCCAAACCTCACAACGGGGAGAACCAGACTTGAGCCTGCTTGTCTAATACTAGTATCCTTCTCAAGCTTCCCAAGCATCTGCTTGGGATCACCTTGCCTTGTGGCAGGATGGAAGCCCAAGAATGGTGTCTTGCATCTACTGCTGAGGCTTCAGGGGTCCAGGTACTTAGTTTACCTTTGGGAATTCCTTGTTGGCCCTGCTGAAGTCCTTCCTGCTATACCATTCAGGGAAATTGTTGATCTTGTCAACCTGAAATAATCAAAAGGATCTGAATCCAGTTTTAAAGAATTTATTCGGGTGAAAAGCTGGGAATGGCCATCCAAGAAACAATGAGACTAGGGTCGGTGCTTCGAAGTTAAAAGTTAAATACTTGCTTATGTGTAGCAAACAAAGAAGTTTAGTAGGATTATAATATTTTCTACACAAGGCTGGTTTATGTGTGACAATGTAATTAGTTTGTTTTCTTTTCCATACAGTTTTCATTTCCTTTCCAATTTAAAAGTGAGTATTTAACATTCCATCCTAGACAGTGTGATAATCATGAAGCGTTTGTGTGAAGAGGAAACAGGGGAGGTTAATCTATAATGAAGATCCACACTTAGAGGGAAGGGGTCTTCCCTGGCACCCTTTAGTCATTTACAACATTTTACAAAACAATGTAGGTAAGGAAAAGGCTAATCTATAAACAGATAAACAAACCTTACAGCTGTCTATTTATTCCACTCAGGTTCCATAATCACACTCCCTTAAGGCTCAAAATAAAGTTTCAACGGCTGATATTTTGAATTATTTATTTTCACAATCTTCACCTTTCTTAAGTTCTGGGAGTGGCCCTACCATGTGGGCCTGGCCTGCATACTCCCCAGAAGGGCAGTTCTTCCTAGCAGCCTTTGACTCTGGGGACCTCTCCGTAATCCTTAATCCATCCCAAGGTTCTGTCTCTGTTAATGGGTAAGGAAAGGTTATGCCCTATGAGACTCTGACGTCCTCTTGGGATCTGGAAAATCTTCTGGTGATTTTCCTTGTCCCAAATCTGCTGTTTCCAAACTTGCTTGAGACCAAGATAAAGCACACCAATTTACAAGGCATAACACCTAGGTGAGGTCATTCACTGGCCATTTCTTGTATTTGAGGGTCGCAGGGTGACATTGCTGACTCTCTCAACTTCATTTCCAGCACTAGATTGGTATTTCTGTTCTTCTGAAGGAAGGAAGGAAGAAAGGAAGGAAGGAGAAAGGAAAAAGAAACGAAAAGAAAGAAAGAGAAAGAGAAGGAAAGAAAAGAGAAAGAAAGATTGGAGTACAATTTGTGGCACTCAGTTTCAAGAACAAGCTTGATAGAAAGTTGTAATTGCCAAATACAGTAACCTACTTAGGGTGCGTGTCACCGTTGATTGCTTTCAAACTACTGCTCCTGGCAATTCTTTTATTCCTCCCTTTAAAAAAATCCTGTATCTGGCTGAAGGCTGAAAAATAGCAAGTACCTATCTTTCTAACGACACTACATTAATTGAGTGTAGAGATAATTAGAGGCAAAGTTAATCATTAGTAATATAAGCCCTGAGATTGCAGCACGTGGGCCTCTTTTGGTACTCAACAGAGTCCTTTTGTGTCTAGTTTTTGAGCACAGACACATCTTTATTTTCTACGTACTGAGCTTTCTTTGACATACAAGCCAAAAATTTACTTGAAGCAACCTGAATAGTGTGAGAAAGAATGTTTGTTTTTTAAATTCCTGAGAATTACAGAGCATCCTTAGGGCATAATATAGGTATGTTCATATAGAACAGCTGAACATAGGCAGTTTATAAAGCAGGAAGTTAGCACACTGTGCTTTTAGATTTACGTAAAATATTTTGAATTATTGGTGTTCTTATCCATTCAAGAGTCTCTAACACTAGGGTTGTAAAATAGAAACAAAATAGCATTGACAATAGAATTTTGTTTCATCTTTGTCTTAGCTACAATTTGGGAAATGTTTATGTGTATATGTTTGTTCCAAAATGTTTAAAAATTGTGTATTCACAATGCAGTAGTGTGTAAACACTGCTAAATCACCAAAATGCCCACAGTAGTGTGTGCACAAAATAGAGATCAAGGTGAAGGTAAACTATTTAGGGAAATAAAATTAAGCTAAGGATAAGGTTAGTACACAAAATGCATCTTGTGAGGTTCATCTGTTTGGTCTACTAGTGGGCATGGGAAGGATGCCTGAATTTAAATGAAAATTCTAGTACTGATTATAATTCACATATCATTTTATTACTCTATAGTTTTTAACTGTGCCCAAACAACTCTTGATATTCACAAACTTATTACTTGAGTTTGTAGATTCACATATCCAGTGATATCCTCCTTCAATCTTTCTGTCATTTAGTCATTTTACTTCCAAGTATCATAACATCCAACAGAGGCTGATGAAGGAAAAAGATGCAAAAGTCATCCTATTTATTTTTTGCCTTAAAATACAGGTGTATCATCTACAACCATCCGACCTTTGACAAACCTGACAAAAACAAGCAATGGGGAAAGGATTCCAATAGTTAATACATGGTGCTGGGAAAACTGGCTAACCATACGCAGAAAGCTGAAACTGGATCCCCTTCCTTACACCTTATACAAAAATTAACCCAAGATGGATTAAAGATTTAAACATAAGACCTAACACCATAAAAACCCTAGAAGAAAACCTAGGCAATACCATTCAGAACATAGGCATGAGCAAGGACTTCATGACTAAAATACCAAAAGCAATAGCAACAAAACCCAAAATAGACAAATGAGATCTAATTAAACTCCAGAGCTTCTGCACAGCAAAAGAAACTATCAATAAAGTGAACTGGTAACCAACAGAATGGGAAAAAAAAGTTTTTGCAATCTACTTATCTGACAAAGGGCTAATATCCAAAATCTACAAAGAACTTAAATTTACAAGAAAAAAAAAAACCATCAAAAAATGGGCAAAGGAAATGAATAGACACTTCTCAAAAGGAGACATTTATGCAACCAAGAAACATATAAACACATGAAAAAAAGGTCATCATCACTGGTCACTAAAGAAATGCAGTTCAAAACCACATTCAGATACCATCTCACACCAGTTAGAATGGCAATCATAAAAAATCAGGAGACAACAGATGCTGGAGAGCATGTGGAGAAATAGGAACACTTTTATACTGCTCGTGGGAGTGTAAATTAGTTCAACCATTGTGAAAGACAGTGTGGTGATTTCTCAAGGATTTAGAACTAGAAATACCATTTGACCCAGCAATTTCATTACTGGGTATATACCCAAAGGATTATAAATCATTCTATTACAAAGACACACTCACACGTATGTTTATTGCAGCACTGTTCACAATAGCAAAGACTTGGAACCAAGCCAAATTCCCATCAATGATAGACTGGATAAAGAAAATGTGGCACATATACACCATGGAATACTATGCAGCCATAAAATAGGATGAGTTCATGTTCTTTGCAGGGACATGGATGATGCCAGAAACCATCATTCTCAGCAAACTGACAGAACAGAAAACCAAACACCATATGTTCTCACTCATAAGTGGGCACTGAACAATGAGAACACATGGACACAGGGAGGGGAACATCACACACCAGGGCCTGTTGGGTGATGCAGGGCTAGGGGAGGGGATAGCATTAGGAGAAATACCCAATGTAGATGATGGGGTGATGGATGCTGCAAACCACCATGGTGCATGTATTCCTATGTAACAAACCTGCACATTCTGCACATGTACCCCAGAACTTAAAGTATAATAATAATAAAATGTGGGTGTGTGTATTGGGAGAAGGAAAGGGTAAAGCAGTTAGATGCTATTAGAAATATTTGGAAGAGAATAAAGAAGAAATTAAAAATTTGTGATTTTTTGTTATCAAAGTCATTAAATTGTGTTATCCATACAACTGCAGAATTTCAATATGGGCATCTTGTTAAGGCAAAGCTTTCAGAGAATGTTAACATTTCTTAATAGTAAACACATCCCTACACTCACATAATTATAAGTCTTCGTGTATAAGGTATTCAAGATCAGAAACTTTGTAAAAAGCCTTTTAATCAGATAAATCTGAACATATCATTATCTAGAAATAACTGAAAAGAGTGTAAAACATTATAGAACAATCATTTGATAATATGGTAAATATATCAAATCAAGAGGATATATTCCTCTTAAAATTATAAAAGTTGCATAAACAGGAAAGATTATACAAATATACCATAAAAAGTACTTATAATAAAAATATGAGAAAAATACAAACTGATATGTAAACTATAAAGTATGTAAAATAGCCAATAGTGGTGGTTCATATCTATAATCCCAGCACTTTGGAAGGTTGAGGTAGGTGGATCACTTGAGGCCAGGAGTTTGAGACCAGCCTGGGCAACATGATGAAACCCTATCTCTACAAAAAAAAAAAAAAAAAAAAAAATTAGCTGGACATAGTGGTATGCATATAGTCCTAGCTACTCAGAAGGCTGAGGTGGGAGGATGGCTTGAGCCTGGGAGGTCGAGGCTGCAGTGAGCCGAGATGGAACCACTGCACTCTAGCCAGCGTGACAGAGCAAGCCCCTATCTCAATAAAAATAAATAATAAAATAAAATAGGTAAAATATCTCTGCAGGTAGACAAAGGTGGTATGTAAAAGCAGAAGAGTTATATTGGATTGACTAAGATGATGAATTTTTTTTCTCATAGTATTCCTTGATATTTTGTCATTATAATAAGTATAATTGATGGGGAAGAAATGACAACAAAGCTTTCATGTGTAGAATACTTTTTACAGATTTACTGAATAACATGTACTTTCTGTTCACTACCTTTTAAAATATAACTTTAAGTCTAAATTTTACAGACTCATGGGAGATAATCAAAACTATTTTCCTTGCCATTAAAATGTGCATTTTGGGGTATTTTTTCCATAAAAATGGATACAGGAGAACTCAATAATGTTCCTCTTCCTTCTTTCCAACTCTTGTTTTTCTTAGGCATTACCACAGGAGTTTTGGTTCGAGAACACAGCAATCTCTCAAATCTGGAGAAATTCTACTTTGCTTTTCCTGGAGAAATTCTAATGAGGATGCTGAAACTCATCATTTTGCCACTAATTATATCCAGCATGATTACAGGTACCTTGAGAAAACTAATGTTTTCTGTATTAGTCGATTTTCCTTCTGCTATAAAGAACTGCCTGAGACTGGTTACTTTATAAAGGAAAGAGGTTTAATTGACTCACGGTTAAGCATGGCTCGGAAGACCTCAAAAAACTTAGAATCATGGCGGAAGGCAGAGGAGAAGCAAGGCAAACTTCTTCACAGGCGGCAGGAAGGAGAAATGCCTTATAAAACCGTAAGATCTCGTGAGAACTCACTATCACGGGAACAGCATGAGAGAAACTGCCCCTATCATTCAATTACCTCCACCTGGTCTCTCCCTTGACACAATTATGGGGATTACAATTCAAGATGAGATTTCAGTGGGAACACAAAGCCTAACCATGTCATTTTCTATAATTATTTAAAAAGCTTTCACCTAAGTTGTTCTTTTCTAATTATGGGAAAAATTGAAATGCATTAGATACATCACACACACACACACACACACAGACACACACTCTGTCACTCTCTCTCTCTGTCCCCTGCCCCACCCCCACCCACCTTTCTCCACCTCTCTCCACCTGGATTGTCTATATTCGTTTCTGTGGAAACATTTCGCTGTTCTCAACATGGCATTGCTTTGTCATATGCTGTGCCTACAGCACTGTCCACCACCGCTGCTCAAATCTTCATTTGACCAGCATTTGATGTCTTGTGAGGAAAATGTCGTTTTCAAACATACTATAAACAAAACACTGTCTGTGCATAGAATAAAAAAAAGGCGCATTTGATTACTGAAATGTTAGCTAGTGTCCTCAGGAAAAATATGGTTGTCAATTTTGATCCTGTTTTCAGTCATTCACTCATTTACTTCCCAACTGCAGCTGTGCTGCCCCCAGCCTCTCAGCAGCTGCCTTCAAGATCTCTCTACTCCTCCCCCTACTTTCTACTCAAACCCAGAACTTGCTATGTATGTGCCCTACATATTTTCTGTGGGGGACCAGCAGTCAAGTTCTGTGAGAAGGGTTTAAACACAGATGTGCAACATATTTGAAAAGCCCAGTATTTTTAAAACTTGTAACACAGTTGCATTTGGAAATGACTTTTTCCTTATTGATCATCATATTGCAGGGTTCCTTTAAAAGACCAAGCTTCCTTATGTAGATAAAGACGAATTTGGTTTACAAAAATGTCATTCGTCTGGTTGTGGTAAGTTTCTCTGCATTGCGTAGTTTCTTGTACCTATCTTAACTCTGGTAATTAGTAAAACGTGGCATGACAGTAGCTGGTGTTGTTGGCTTGAAAATCAAGGTTTTATGTAGACATGAAATTAGAAGTCGTGACATGTCCCATTCTAGAACATTTTTCTCCACCGCCACTGTAAAGGCCCGGGACTGGACCTGGTAGGAGTACTGGACATTGGTGGGGGAAAGGGAGGGTGGGGGTCAGGATCTGCTGCATTCAGCAACCGCATTGCTTGAAGAGCTGTCGCATTTGGCCTTTGAATTTCCCAATCGCCAAACTCCAAACAGACTAGAGTCCCCTTGGGGAGCTTTATCTTTAAATGGTCTTGATGTTCTTGGCTTATGAAAAACCTAAAGAGAATGTTTAATTATTTTATGAATATATTTAATTATGTTTGGAAATGCCTGGTTTCTTTTAAGCCTAGCAGCCTGAGCGACACAGTAGCAGACCAATTGTTTGTCCCGTATATTTGTTTGTTTAAATTGTCATAAGCATTCAAAATTGGAAAGATTTCATGTAAATATCCAGATTTCAGGCTTTCTTCTGTCGGGTCAGGGGTGAGGGGGGATGAAGATATGGGAACACTGGCCCAATATTTCCACCACCAACAGTGGTCTGAAACCAAGAGAAATCTACTCCATTTAGCTGGAGAAAATGCATTTGAGAATGTCACAGTCTCCACCACTTCCTATTGCCCAATACCTTGTCCACTTCACTCTTACACTACCTGCCTGGCCCCTGTAAGGATTGCAGTTATAATCCCTTAGAATCTTCTCCATATCAAAGATTTAAAAAAATAATTTATTTAAAAACACACGGGGTCTTGCTATGTTGCCCAGGCTGGTCTCGAATTTCTGGGCTCAAGCCATCTACCCACCTTGGCCTCCCAAAGTGCTGGGAGTATAGGCGTGAGCCACTGCACCCAGCCAAGATTCTTAAACTTTTAGTGGGCTCCTTTGAGAATACAATGAAAGCTTTGGACTTCTTTTCAAGAAAAACATTCACAATTGTACATATATACTGTATTTTGCAGTGTTTATGCACAAGATGCATAAACCACCTGATAAGCAATACTATTTAACTCGTGTTTATGAGGGGAAATACAGAAGCTTGATCCAAGCTATGCAGCAAACCCAAAACTCGAGTTCTAGAAGAAAAGGTAAAAATACATGTATGAATATACTCATTCTGTAATATCAGATGTTTGAAAATACACACCACTCTTGGCAGTCAATAACAAGTTTTGTATGTTTGTTTGTTTGTTTGTTTGTTTTTTCTGGGAAGTGTAGCCTCTGGCCAGAAGCCAGAAACAGGTACTTCCTCTAGTGAGATTTTTGCAGTCTGGATGTTTTGTGTGTTAGCTCAACCTTGCAAATAATCTAGGAAAATAATTTACAACTCAGCATTCCATTGACAGCCCAGCTACTTTTGAAGCTATAGTATGGGTCAGGTAGTTTCTCCACTTTTCCTTCACCAAATCCCAGCAGCCAGTCAAGAACTAGAGACAGCAAGCAAAATCACCACCCCATCTTTTGATTTGGAGCAATGAAATAGTCAAAGATTCAAGGGACATGAACAAAGCAGGGTGGGGACAATGATGGCATATTCATGTTTTAAATTGTCAGATTACAGGGGGAAGAGCAACAAGACTAGTGTTGGCACAGTTACGGGAAAGTGAGTTCATTCATACACTTTCAGTTACCGTATGAAAATTGGAACAAACTTTCTAGAGGACAGTTTGGAGCATGTTCTAATCTCATCACCTAGTAATTCTGTTTCTCAGAATTGATCATAAAGAAATAAGCAGAGATAAGTTCAAACTCCTAAGTACAAGGATATTCATGGTAGCATTTTTTTATAATGGTGATAAATTATAAGCAACCTAAATGTATAGTATACATTTAGGTACACTATATCTAAATACAGTATACATTTGCATACTTGTGTATTTGTATACAAATGTATAAATGTATGCTATGTATACAAATTTATATTTATACTATGTGTACATAGTATATATGTTTGAATACTAAGCAACTATTAAAAACTTGTTTTAGAATCATATTTAGTGATATGTGGAAACATTCCCAATACAGCATGAAATGGGAAAAGAAACCAAATTACACAACAGGATATTGTATACTATCCAAATTTTAGTAAAACTGGATAGTATACAATATCCTGTTGTGTATATACATTTTTTAAAGTTGTGATCAAAACTAAAAGATTAACATTTTGATTTGGAAAGCAAGAAACATGATCCTTTGTGCTTTCTTTACATTTTCAAGTGAACATGTGTTTTTGTTTGGTTTGTATTTTTAATGAAAGAGGTGGGGCTGGATTCTGCCCTGAGCTCCTCCAATTCTGCCTCTGATCACTTCCCTGCCCCATCTCTGCTCTCTGCCCATGCCAGCTCAGTGCCACCTTTACCTGGTATGTAGCTCCTTCCTCCAAACCCTGCAGCAGTCCTCAGCCCCCCCCACAAAGAAGATGGCTGTGGAAAACACACAGGAAGGGCTGTTTCACATTGCAAACACCCTCATAAGTCTGCCAGGCTGGTAGCTTAATGTATACAGTTATTAGGGCAAAGGAGGATGCAGGTAGGAAGCTGGGGAGGGCTGAATGAGTCCCCTAAGGATACATAAATTAGAAGCAGAAACACAGCTGGAATTCAGACCCAAGATTAATCATCTGTGCTCCTGCCTAAAGGAAACTCTCTTGCCAAATTAACAGGTAGAAAAAAATCCTGTCATCAAAGCCTCTGGTGAGATTTTAAAAATATTTTATAGGTTTTTTTAAAAACAGGAGGAACCCCCTTTTACGTGATGGTAAGGTTAAGAAGTCATATTTACCACAGAAATTTGAATGTAGACTGGCTATTAGATGGTATCAATAAATTGTTAATGATTTTTTTAGAGATGATAATGGCATATAGTGGTATAAGAAAATGCCCTTACTTTTTAAATGCATATGGAGTTATGAAATGACATAATGTCTCAAATTTACTTTAAAACAGAAAAAGAAAAGAAAGAAATGGCACAGTCGATATAAACTCAAGACATTTTCCGAGACAGACGTTGTGGGTACTATTAGAATCCTAGCCATAAATTACATCCTAAAGAACACACTCGTGCCATGCCAAGGAATATCTGTGCTTGGGGTCTGCTAACACTTAGGCTTGTAAGTCACATTTATGTCAAACCACCAGAGAAATAACAGGAAATAGCTTATGAATATGCCTGAGAATTGTGTCACTGGAAACATCCTGATCCACATCTCAGCAGCCAGTGAGTTTAAATTCAGGTCACATTTTTTTTAATACCTCTCAAAATTAAATTGTCATGATTGGAGCCTCCTATGATCAGCACAGGAACAGAACAGCACCTCCAGTCCCACTCCCGGAGGTCCCCTGAGCATCCTTCCCTGATGCTCATAACTTTGCTCAGGAAGAGGTTCCAGCTCTTCCAGTCCAGCCTCTGCCACCCTTGCCTGGGCCAGAACCACCAGTGGGCACAGCTCCACCTCCTGGTGTCTGCTACGGCTGCCACTACCCCTGTGACCTGAGGAGTTCCCCTCTTTGCTTCTCCATCCTAAGACAGGAGCAGAAGCTTAATTCTCCAAAGCACAGTGAGACCACGCTGCTACTTAGGACATAATCTTTGTTAAAGGTAAACCAAAAGCAGATGAAACACCAATGGTGACATCCAGCTGTTCCCTAAGGGGCTCCCAGGTTCCCTTAACAGGGATGCCCCTCTTCTTAGCTGCCAGCTTGCCTCTAGGAGGCTGGGACCAGCTCATCTCTCCACTGAAGGTGTTCAGAGAGTCCCTGCACCACAAATCGCAGAATCTGACACCAGGTTCTAAGAAGGAAAAATTCCACTATCACGCAGGCCATCCTGTTCTGACCTGGAGTGACCTCTTCCTGGAATGCTTGCCATCGTGGAATATCCACCTCAGAGAAAACCTCCCCTCACAGCCACAGAGGGATAGTTTTTCCTCATGGACCCCACCAGGAGCCTTCAGTAGAATCCATACCTTAGTACCTGCTGGGTTATTGCAACCACCCTGCTTGCAGAACTTGGGAGTATATCCAGGTCAGTCCGTGCCAGTTCCTGCACACATTTCTTCCTCCAGAGCAAGGAGAAGCTCCTTCCTAACCATTCCTATGATATCGCAGCTCTGGATTTCCTATAAACGGCCTGCTCAAACAAGGCCACACGCAACTCCTCAAGAAATAGCACCAGTTTGCAGCTCAGTGGATGTCCAGCCAAGCAGATATCAACCCAAGAAACTCCCTCCCTTCCCTCCTCTCTCCCCCAGGCCACTGAGTATGAATCCTAGTACTGATTCTGCTTCCTGGGCAAGTCACATTACTAAACACTAGATATCAGGAGAAAATATTTGTGTTTTGTTTATCAATGACTTTCAGTTTCCACCAGACACTGGTTGGGTGATTGGATTTACAATTGAGGAACTTCTCCAGAGATAAATTTAACACTCTACCCTTGGAAGATCCAAAAAAAAAACAATCTGCTCCAGACTTTTAGATGATTGTTACTACAGTTTTCATGTCAGGATTTCAAAATTTTTAGGGCTTGACCTCAACCATAAGATCAGAGGTTTTCTACTACTTTTTTGGGGAGAGGGTGGGAAGACAAGGTCTCATTCTGTGGTCCAGGCTGGAGTGCAGTGGTACCATTATAGCTCACTGCAGCCTTGAACTCCTGGGCTGAAGCAATCCTTCCACCTAAGTTTTCCTAGTGGCTGGGACTACAGGTGGTGCACACCACCATGCCTGGCTAATTCTTATTTTTGTAGTTATGAGGTCTTGATATATTGCCAGGGCTGGTGTCAAACTCCTGGCCTCAAGTGATCCTCCCACCTCGGTCTCCCAAACTGCTGTGATTACTGAGTAAAAAAGTTTAAAGCCTTATAAAAGCTTGGATATATTCAGTATTTATTAAACAACAGCCAGATGTAGAATACATATGTGAGTATGATTTCAAGCAAGATTTTTCTATAAAGGGTCCAATAGTAAATATTTTAGGTTTTACAGGCCCTGTGTTTTTTGCCCAACTACCCATCTCTGGTTGTCATTAGAAAGCAGCCACAGACAATATGTAAATGATTGAGGGTGACTGTGTGCCAACGAAACATTTATTTACAAAAACAGGAGGCCAGCCTGGAGCTGACCTCTGCCCAGCTAGACTCTGACACTCCAGATGCAATCTAGTTGAGGGTGAATCCAGGTAACAAAATAAACTACCACATCAGGGAATGAGTATGAATGCACTGAAGAGACTGAAGAATAGAGAATCAGCAGAATCAAGTGCAGCTGGTGATAGTTTTAGAGCACCTTATTTGTAAACTCAGGCTTTACAGCAGACGACACACTTAAATCTTTGGTGCTGGGGAAGGCTTTTTTAAAAGCTATGTATTCATTTACTCAGAGGCAGCTGCGTATCTGGAAAGAATCCCACATCCTCCAATGAAAAGAACCATGCCACGTGCCTCCCTGAGACAAAGTTCAGTTTTATTCAGCTAACATTTGTTAACTCCAACTGCATGAAACAGACTAACAGAAAACCACATATAAGATGTGAGGCCCTGCCACTCACATGGTCATGGAGCTGAGGTCATCTGAGAGCCAGGTCCAGGAGTCCCTCATTAGCAAGAATTTAAGCTTGAAGACCCACATCACTTCGTTGTCCAACTTGCTATTAAATATAAGCCTCTGTTCATAAACATAGGTGGCTAAGAGCATTTAATGTCAACTTTAGCTATGGGAGAGAAGTATGCATTCTTTTTTTTGAAACATTCATGGTCTGTTATGCAGTTTAGTTTTATAAAAATTGCCATTCAAGGTGGTTTATAAACTTAAAACTCCGTGCTGGGGAAGACAAAGTTATTGCCTAAGACTGTACAGTCTGAGAGTGAACTTCTTGCCCCATTTGCAACATCCGGGACCAGTGGTGTCTTCCTGTACTTTAAGTGCTCATTTCCCTAAGATTATCAAGAATTTGTGTTGAATTAGAATACAGCTGTTGAAGCAAAAGGACTTATTATATCAATTTGATTTCTGTAACGCCTGGCCTCCAAAGATGAAGTGACCACATAGTGTATAAGGAAGAGTTCCCATAATGAACACGCCATTTGCAAGTAATAAAATGAATAGTGGCAAGAGATAAGTATGTCCTGCCCTGAGACGGTGAAGCCCAGAGAATCAGCCATGCATGAGCCCTCCTTCTAACTAAACAGGTGCTAGACTTGTTCATAGCTCTGTTCAGCTGTAAGATAACCTGATTGTATTTCTTAAAAAGGGATTCTAAGGACCTTCTATGTACTGGATGCATGGACCTGGGAGACCATTTATTTAGTCATTCTATCCTTAATGAGCCAGGCTCTGCTAGACACACAAGATGTAAAATTAAGTCTTATCTCAGCAAGAAAGAGTACTTTACAATGCTGTGTGATAAGCACTTTCTGGGAATGAGGACAGTGGAGAGGACATTGGGAGGAGACAAGGAGCCATTTTGAAAGAAGCACAGAAATCAAGTGAAAGGAAGAGGAGGGGTATTCCAAGCAGAAGAAAACATCGACTTTGTCCTCCCAAATAGCATCTTGGGAGGACAGTGGGACTTGAAGTGGAATGCTGGAAACGTGGGGGAAGAGGAATGGGATGGAAGAGGTGAACACGAGGCTTTATTGGCCTCGTGTGCTTTGCTAAGGGACTGTACTTGACCTGTAGATGAGGGAAGCAAGTTCTAGCAGTGACTCCCACTTGTGCCATTCTCTACAGAGGGGCACCTGAATGAGATCCATCCTAGAGGGGCTAGTGGTTAAGAGCACAGACAGGAGCCACACTGCCATGGTTTGAATCCTAGTTCTGCCATGGATTAGCTGTGAAACCTTGGATGTTACTTAACTTGTCCTCAGCTTTCAAATAGGGACAATAATAATAATAATGTGTCATAGAACACCTAGAATGCTATATAATTTTTTTATTTATTCTTTTTTTGTCTGAAACTTTCAGAAGTTCCTAGAAAGTACTTGAATTAGCGGCAGAATCTACAGGGCCAATATTAGAATTGAGCTACGCGGATATCAACGCACCGAATGCATTCATTCTGGAAATGAGAACAATATAAAAAGACTTGCTCTGCCACCAGCTTGTAAAGTTCACCAGCATGTAAGAAGCTTCTGCCTAGAAATCTGAGTTACCAGTTTTATGGATAAGAAAAGCAGAGACAGTTCAGTCATATTTAGGTTGTGCCAAAAGCCCAGGAAAGTCTCACTGACCCATTAGCTAGCTGCTGCTATCAGAGCAATCACACGGACTTGGGAAGAGAACAGTGGAGTTCCTCAGATCCTCTGGGGTGTGTTTAATGCTTTTATTGGACAATAAGTTCAGGGAGTCAAAAAGTTCATGGAGTCTTCTGAAAAACTGATCCTAACTACAAATACCACTATGTTCCATAGTAATGAAAAAAATGTAAAAATGTTAAAACAGCTCCTGGACTGCTGAAACCAGGACAAAGCCCACCATTTTTTTTTTTTTTTGAGGTGGAGTCTCCCTCTGTGGCCCAGGCTGGAGTGCAGTGGCGCGATCTCAGCTCGCTGCAACCCCTGCCTCCTGGATTCAAGGGATTCTCTTGCCCAGCCTTCCAAGTACCTGGAACTATAGGTGTGTGCCACCATTCCTGGATAATTTTTGTATTTTTTAGTAAAGACAGAGTTTCACCATGCTGGCCAGACTGATTTTGAACTAATCACCTCAAGTGATCCACTTGCCTCGGCCTCCCAAAGTGCCGGGATTACAGGCATGAACCACCGCACCCGTCCAGCCCACTGCTTCTTGATGCATGTTTTGAACATGAAATGGGGGACCAGCTGACAGACACTTCAAGGGGACCTTTAGCTGATTCTGTTCAAGGACCAGTTTATTTTGTTAACATCACCAAATAGCCTGGAGTGGTGACATTACCTATTTTAAGGGAGTTCTTAATGTCTCTAAGAAAAGCAGATGTCGTAGGTCACATATGCACAGAAAGATATTTTGCATGTTCCCCTTTTCCTCTTCCCTTCCCTTTGAACATACAGGGAGTACTAATCCAGGCTGCAAGATTTCCCTATGCCCTAGATTAACAAAGTAAAATCATATCCTGCCTTGTTTTCCCTGGGGGAATAAAAGAAACATTTGGAATTTGAAAATTGTGAACCTGTTTATTTAATCCTCATAGTAGCCCTATGAAGTCGTCAAGTAGGTGGGACCTTAACTCCATCTTTAGAGATAAGGAAACAGGAGGTTGAAGACAGATTAAGCCACTTTTTCAAGATCACACAGATCATAAGGGCAGCACCCGGGACTGGAGAGTTTTGTTCTGGCAACATGCTGCTGCCAGTGGGTCAGAGCCTGGAAGAGGGATCCAGGGCAGGCAGCCATACTTAAATGACGGTTATTCCTTCAATCAGCATGTTTATTGAGCATCTCCTATGTGCTGGGCACTGAGTATACATTTGTGAACAGGCATGTGTCGAGGTCTCCAACCTTCATGGAGCTTAAAACTTAGCAAGAAAGAGATGTAAAATAATGAACCCATGATAAAAATTGTTGAGACATGATATGCACAGGATGCCAAGCAAGGAAATTAGGACTCCCTGGTTTAGCCTGGATAATCAGGGAAGGATTCTGAGGAACGGACTTAAAAGGCAAATGAAACGTGATGATGAGCACTCCAGGAGGAAGGAAGTGCCTGAAGGCCTTGGGGGTGGGAAGGAGCTTAGTCTGTTCCAGAAAAGGCTGGAGGAGATGACAAGACAGGAAGATGGCACAAGGCAGGGCTGGAGAGGCAGACAGTGTCCCCGCTGCGAGGCCTGTTTGCCAAGGTAAGGATTTTCTCATTTTATCTTCAGTGCCATTGAAGAGTTATCCTGATATATAAAATGACCGGATTTATGTTTGTGAAAGATCTCTTTAGTGACCATGTAATGAAGAAATGAATGAGGGGAAGGAATGAATCAGTTAATACTTGTTGAATGACTTCCATATGCTCAATGACACATGTCATCTTTATCATTTATTCAGTAATCATGGAGGCTATTTACTAAGAACACACCTGGTTCTGGGCACTGTACTAGGCCTGTTATAGACATTATTTCTAATCCTGACAACAGCTGTGCAAGCTGAGGTTGTTCACTTTGTTCCTCACAACCTTAAGATAATAAGAGGATTTTAGGTCCTCCAATTTATAGATGGAGAAGCTGAGTCTGGGAGGAGGCTGGGATTGAGCCCGGTCTGTCCCACCAAAGCCCATGCCTTCCCTCTGCGCAGGTGGCCTCTCTGCTGGTGACAGACAGGAGTCATCTACATGGTGGGTTTTAACTTTATGCAACAGTGGATTTCTTGGATGTGGTGTCCACTCAAAATGGTGTAACACCACCAAATGCCAGACCTAAAAGAACTTCCAATAAGGGATTTAATTTCGATACCTTAACAGCAATGTGGAGAGATTGTCACGAAAGCTTTGTTCTCAGTTGGTGGTTGCTTAATCAGAGAGCTCTAGGAGGAGTCTTTTGCCCTCGGATGTTTATTTTTAAAACATGCTATTGTTTAGCCAGGCAACTGCTTCCTTTGGAGTGTTTTTGTAAAAAGTTCAGATGATTACTGCTTTGGCTGGGAGCCAATGCACTTGCTCATCAGAGCATTACCCTGAGGTGAAAAAAGCAAATGCCTTTTCCTAAAATAAAGAGCTAGCAGGTGCCCCTGACTTCCAAGGACAACCGGGGATTTTATCCCTGTTTCTAGGCCACAGCCCAGCCTCAAAACTCCCAGGTTCTAACGGACAACCCTGGGCTCACAGGGAACTGGAATCCTGCTCTTCATTTTTCTGCCCAATTCAGGTGCTACCTGTTCCATCAAGCCTCTCCTGGTCATCTCAATCTGGTGACAGCTCAGGCTCTTCTGAAAGCCCACAGTACCTATTCTCTGCACCAGGGCTTTGCAAAGCATCTAGTTTTTAAACTGGATGGAGCGAATCCAGTTGTTAATATTTTTAATCTGTTACAGATTAATAACCTTTGTAAACTATAGTTAAAGTAAATTACTAGAAAAATTACTAGCCCTCCCCTTTTTTTTTTTTTTTTGAGTTGGAGTCTTGCTTTTATTGCCCAGGCTGGAGTGCAATGGCGCTACCTCAGCTCACGGCAACCTCCACCTCCCGGGTTCAAGCGATTCTCCTGATTGAGACTCCTGAGTAGCTGGGGTTACAGGTGCATGCCACCACACACAGCTATTTTTTTTTCAGTAGAGATGGGGTTTCACCATGTTGGCTAGGCTGGTCTTGAACTCCTGACCTCAGGTAATCCACTTGCTTCAGCCTCCCAAAGTGCTGGGATTACAGGCATGAGCCATTGCGCCCGGCCCCTATTTTTTATTATTACATTCAATGGAAATAAAGTTACTGTCCAATTACTGTAAACATTTTAAATACTCACTGTTGATTTCTGTGCAGATGCCATCACACCTGCTTAGTTCCCTCTCATTTATCACCTCCCATAGGACAGCTTTCAGCTCCCTGGAGAAACGAGTTCTGATAGTGAACTGTAAAGAGAGGGGGTTCTCTACACCTTGCCAGCCACAAAAGATGGCCTGAGAGCAAGAAACCCAGGTGGCCACTGGGAGTAAAATCTCAGAAATAAAGCACAAATGGTTTACTTGTTTGGGACTAAGGTGGGCCAGCTGTCTGACGTCTCACCAGTTATAGTCTAATGCCTGGATTATCATTCTCACAGTCAACATTCATTGAGCTAGACCACAAGTTCTCACTAAGACAATATCGTCCCCAAAGCAGCAAAAGCTGTTTTTATTTGGTGGTGGTGGGTTCGGGGGAGAAAATCTTACTCTTTTTATGAAAAAAAAAAAACAACCATGTATCATCTACCGTGTAACCAGATATACAGTTTGTGGTTTTAGAATTTCACAGGGGGTGGTGATTAGGAAAAAGGCTTGGAGGGGCAGGGTCTGCACAACAATAATGACAACAAAACAAGGTTGAAAAACACTGAGATGCTACATATGTTCTCATGGAGTCTTTTAGGGCTGAAAAGCGTTCTCCTTGGCTGCCCTGGGAGCCAAACTAAACCACCACGTACAAGTGGTTTCTAAGGAGACTACATGCTGAGTTCCAAGCTTCAAACCCACAAGTGGATCTTTGAAGTGGAGTCATTTGTAAGGGAAGGATTACTTGTAAAAATGCAGCTCTTTCTCACCTGTAATCCCAGCTACTCAGGAGGCTGAGGCAGGAGAATTGCTTGAACCCAGGAGGCGGAGGTTGCAGTGAGCCGAGATCGTGCCATTGCACTCCAGTCTGGCGCCTGGCGACAGAGTGAGACTCTGTCTCAAAAAAAAAAAAAAAAAAAAAAAAAATAGAATGCAGCTCTTTCTGTCATGTGGAAAGCTTCAAGTACAAACATTCATCGAGAACCTTATTTAATGCACTGGGGACCCAGAGAATAAGAAGCTTCAGGCCTTAAAGCAATATGGTCAGCGCAGTGATGGAACTACGTGCCAGGAGATTTGGGCTTAGTGTTTTCCTTTCCCTGCCCATGTTTGCAAGGCAAAGAGCTTTTTCCAAACTTGGTAATGGAGTTAATTGGTTCACTGAACATGTTGAGCACCCATGAAACACAAAACACTCGTAGGGTCTAGAAAAATGGGCAGTCCAATATGATAGCCATTAACCATGTGTGGCTACTTAAATTGAGATTAATTAAAATGGGCCAGGTATGGTGACTCACACCTATAATCCTAGCACTTTGGGAGGCCAAGGTGGGAGGATCACTTGAGCTCAGGAGTTCAAGACTAGCCTGGGCAACATAGTGAGACCTCATCTCTAAAATTAAAAAAATAAATAAATAAATAGAGACTAATTAAAATGAAATAAAATGAATACTCAGTCACACTAGCCACTTTCCAAGTGCTTGCTAGCCATGTGTACTTTGTGGCTACTGCAGGAGACAACACAAAAATAGAACATTGCTATCATCAGGAAGTTCTACTGGACAAGCGCTGGTCTAGAATTTTGTAGCACATGGATACAGCCAATATGGAACAGTGGTCGAACATAGATTGGGATCCCAGCAATACCACTCACCTCATCAGCTTTATGGTCGTATGGTACTTAGCCTTTCTGAGCTACAGTTTTGTCCTCTGTAAAACAGGGGTAATAATGCCAGCCTCCTTGGGTTATACTGAGAATTAAAGATGATGCATTAACATGTAGTCATTGCTCAATATGCTATCTATTGTCATCATTATTGTTATTTGTGTTATAAGGATCGTTCTCATCATTATTGACATTATTGGCAGGTGGGGTGTTTATAACCATCCACACAGACATTTTATGGTCATTAAGTTCTGTAATGTTCCTATTTATAGAGGTTTTCAAAGATTAGGCTATTTCCCTGTATTTCTTCTCTCTCCCTCCATGGTGGTCAACACCCTTATCCTCAACAACGCATTATAAATCATCTAAGAGCCTGGATCTGGGGGCCAGCTCTGCCCCATCAGTGATGACTAGAGAGGTAGAGGGGTAACTATACAGTGTAGAGAAGTATAATTGTTGATTTGAGTACATTTCCTATATATCCAGGAAAATGATAGGATGGAGGCAGATTAGAGGAATGGGAAACAAAGGCCCTTGCTGAAAGTTATTACAAGATAGTTGCTGTGCTCCAGGATAGAGGGGAAATTGGATGACTACTTGGGGATGTATTATTTAAGGTATTTCCACCAAGGATCTCATTATTATCAAGGCTTTTATTGCCAGCTGAGTCCTGGAATATAAGCAGAGGCACCAGCCCATGGCCAAATCATTAAGACAAATTAAGACATATTAACATATGCTGGAAACAATTACCCACATAGATTTAATTTGTTTCACTGCTGGAAGAAAATCCTGAGAGGGCACCAAACACATATCAAAAACAGTTCTGTACCCACTCTGTGATTCTCACTCGACCGCACTTTAGGGGCTGGAATCTGTCTTAAATTGGGCATCTACCAAAGAAAGACGTTATATCCGGAAATAGATCCCATGTTAGGGTTACAGGTAGTTATGTGAATTACTTGGAGTCTGTTAAGGTGGTGATTTTTTTTTATTTCTTTTTAACCTATGATTACTGTTAGAAATAATTATTATAGTTATCAAAATAATGTACCGAGCTCTAAAATGAAATAGGCACATATTTTAAATTATGTAATATACTTAGCAAGCTTACATATTTGCATAATGATTTGCTCTTTCTTTAAGAGACCTAAACTAAATATGAGATAGTGAATTTGTTTCTGAATTTTGGCCTTCAGTCCCTCTTGACTTTTTTGTTGTTGCTATTGTTCCTTGCCTGATTATTATCTTTCATTGTCTTACTGTGAGGAAAAGAAAGTCTCTTCAGCACAGCAAACTGCATTTTTCTCAAAATGAATAGAATCCATCATCACGGTTATTCTAGAATGTGACTATTGCAGTATGCCCATTATATGGCAATTGCACAATTTTTTCCCAGAAGTTGGCAAATGGCCCCTTAACAACATCCTGGGGTAGCTGCCAGAGTACCTTCTCTCAAAATATTAACTTCCAAAGGAGCAATCAACAGCCACAGAAATGGTGTGTTTAGAGTGAGAAAGGCCTTGTTCTGTCATCATAATGATGATCACTTCCTTGCAGATTTTTTCCTGTACGTCAAATACGTATGATTATATACGAGAAGCATAATCCCTAGTCACTTAAAAAAATGGATATGCCTTTTACAGCATGGGAAATGAACAAAAAAGCTACCTGTGCACTCTGATAGCCATACAGGTTTACTACCTTTCCTTCGGGGTTGCCTTGTGACAACCTCTTCCTTTTTCCTGCTACCCTGTACTTTTAGGCTTTGCAAATAGTTATGGGACAACTTATGTGTGTTGAAGATGCAAAAATAATTTTCTTTGATGATCCTTTGACTCAAAATATGACCCTCATTTTGGAAATCAGGCTGGGTAGTGTCTGAAACCTCCAATGACAGCTTGCTGAAAGATGATTCAGTTGCTTCTCAACTTGGCCCATTTCCCATGTCCAAGTCCAGTTGAAGAGCGGCATTTGACTCCATTTATATGAGCATCTTTGATAGAGAGCAAGGGTTTCTGGCAAGGAGGGATGCCTGCCTTCCACCTCAAATCCAGCTGTCCTTGACAGTCCAGACAGCTCTTTCAAATGCGGGCAACACTTAGTCATCTTATTGGTAGCCAAGGACCATTTGAAGCGAGATCTTAACAATATGATCGTAAGTCTCTGACATTACCTGTGCTCTGGGAAATTACTTATTTATGTCCTTCCTCTTTCAAATGGAAATATTAAGATGTCTCACAATAAAAGCTATACATAATAAGGTTTTTTACATAGAAGCAATTTGAAAATCATGAAACGAGGAAGGAAACGCGCTAGCCAGAATGCATAATGACATTACTGTGAATTTGGCCTCAGGATCATTTAAAGATCCAGCAATAAGTGTATCATTAAATACATTCTGGTACAGCCACATGACAGATTATTGAGCCAGGGTGAGTTTGTAACAATGAGGCAAAATGCTTACAACTACAATATTAAGAAGAGGGGGGTTAAAAACTATAAAATTCTCTCAGCTATTTACAAAAATTGAGAAAAATATTAGAAGAAAATTCACCAGAATATTAACTTGGTTGTTGAGATGCTGTGATTTTTGTTTTCATCTTTACCTTTTCTCCTTTTCTCAGACAGTTGTAATGAATATATATTACTTTTACAACTGTATATAAACATTATTTTTTCAGTTGCGCCTGAGCTTCCTGACAGAAAAGCCAGAAAGGAAAACTGTTATGAGTTACATGATTCTCATTAAGTGTTTTAAAAAAACAAAACTATCTCAAGCCAGGCACAATGGCTTACACATGTAATCCCAGCACTTTGGGAGGCTGAGGTGGCAGATCACCTGAAGTCAGGAGTTCAAGACAAGCCTGGCCAACATGGTGAAACCTCATCTCTACAAAAAATACAAAAATTAGCCCGGTGTGGTGGTGCTCACCTGTACTCCCTGCTACTCAGGAAGCTGAGGCAGGAGAATCGCTTGAACCCGGAAGGCAGAGGTTGCAGTGAGCCAAGATCACGCCACTGCCCTCCAGCCTGGGTAGCAGAGTAAACAACAACAACAAAAACTGTCTCAGTTCTTCAAGATAAACTTTTCCTCGATAACTGAATTCCAGAGGAGGTTTATCATAAGGGATGTTGAATGACATAATACAAATCTTGGTAAACTTCTTCGTGCAAATGTAGTCTCCTTATGACTATTTCCTGACCAACTCCAGGAAGATCTGAAGGCAGGGCTCTCCTGTAGGCTAAGGCTGTGGGAAGCTGCCTGCAGAGGGACTTGCACCTCACTGGGCTTTCTTCTCTTAACTCTGTGTTTGGAATTTTCAAGTGTTGCCTTTGCCCATTGCATGTTATTGCCCATTGTCTGGTAGATGCAGAGAACATCCCTCAGCTCTTTATTTCACACCTTGAGGATTAAATCGCCAGTCCTGGAAACCTGTCTTTTAAAATTAATGTGATTTGATTTCTGTCTCCCCCTTCAGGTGTTGCTGCACTGGATTCCAATGTATCTGGAAAAATTGGTCTACGTGCTATCGTGTATTATTTCTGTACCACTGTCATTGCTGTAGTTCTAGGTAAAATTTATTTCTGAATCCTTATTACTCTAGTAACGGTGATTTTTTTCATACAAAAGTAGTTGGCGGCCATATGCGGTGGCTCAGGCCTGTAATCCCAGCACTCTAGGAGGCTGAGGTGGGCAGAGGATCCCTTGAGGTCAGGGGTTTGGGACCAGCCTTGCCAATATGGTGAAAGCTGTCTCTACTAAAAATACAAAAATATTAGCTAACATGGTAGCATGTGCCTATAGTCCCAGCTACTTGGAAGTCTGAGGTAGGAGAATCGCTTGAACCTGGGAGGTGGAGGTTGCAGTGAGCTGAGATCACACCACTGCACTCCAGCCTGAGTGACAGAGTGAGACTCCCTCTCGAAAAAAAAAAAAAGTAGTTAGGGCCGGACACAGTGGCTCATGCCTATAATCCCAGCACTTTGGGAGGCTAAGGCGGGCAGATCCCCAAGTTCAAGACCAGCCTGGGCAACATAGCAAGACCCCCAAATCTCTTTTTAATGTTGGAAATATATTTTTTAAAAAGTAGTTGGGCTTTTTCTCACACACAATTTTTTAAAATCAGAAAGTAGTATTGTCAAAGTACCATGAAGCTTTTTCCTTTGAAGTCTGTCTGCATGGTATCTTTCATGTGACGAATGTAATGCTGGCTATATTTGAGTCATGGTGCTACTTATTAAAGTTTCAAGTGAAAAACTGAAGAGGGTAACAGGTCTATGCCTTGTCAGGATCACTAGGTAGAAGGAAGGGAAGCCAAGCACTTATATAGTTCTTTTTTTTTTTTTTTTAATGGAATCTCACTCTTATTACCCAGGCTGGAGTGCAATGGCATGATCTCAGCTCACTGCAACCTCTGCCTCCTGGCTTCAGATGATTCTCCTGCCTCAGCCTCCCGAATAGCTGTGATTACAGGCACACACCACCACGCCCAGCTAATTTTTGTATTTTTTTTAGTAGAGATGGGGTTTTGCCATGTTGGCCAGGCTATTCTCGAATCCCTGACCTCAGGTGATCCTCCTGCCTTGGCCTCCCAAAGTGCTGGGATTACAGGTGTGAGTCACTGCGCCTGGCCGCTTATATAATTCTTAAAGTGGATAATTACTCTCTAATAGTGGAGTTGAGTATACTCATAAAATATTTCCAGAAATATAGCATTTTCCTGCATTTTACACAGTAACAAGAGCTAACAGCTAATAGAGCCTTGCTAAGGATAAATCCCACTTGTAAAAGGGACAAAATTCGAATAAGGGAGCAGCTGTTCTTATACCTTTAGCATGGTGTCTTGAAGAATGCTTGGTCTTTGTAACCCTGTGTGACATTTTAAGAAGAATGCCCAGAATGGGAAGACAGAGCATGTACTCAAATGTGGCAGCAGCTCGGCCCTTGCAGCTCTGCTTTAATGAGCTGATAAGAAGCAGGGGGATGTGGTGAGCTTTTAGTGGTATCCGGCCAAGGGACCCAGGAGGGCCTGAACTCTGCCATAAAACAAAATCACATCATCTCTATGAGTTTCCTGAGGAAGACAGACACAGAGAAAAAGTAGCAGTAAGAAGCAAGATACTGCTCTTAGTAGCCGGAGGCGTACATGCCTTCTAGAACCCGGAGAGAGAGAAGAGTGGGCCACGCCCACTCATGGTCCCTTATTGCCCTGTGACTCCTCCCACTAGCAAAATGGACCCATTCAGCATCCCAGAGCCCTATACCCCTTGGATTAGCATTGCCTTCTCTCTGAGGGAGGAGCAGTAAAGAACATGAGGTCCTTTTTCTTCTTCACTCCCCTCCAGTCAAACACCCTCCAATGCTTTGGTCTCTTTTCCTCCCACCTTGGCTTGGACACTCAAGTGACAAGAACCCATTACTTCCCACAGCCACAGTGGTGCTGTCAGATGCTCTGTCATGTAGACGGTTCTTCCTTACAGAGAGATGAACCTTCTCTCCCTGTAACTTCCATCTATTTATCCTCATTCCACCCCTGGAACAACATTTTCCCACATGGCTGCTTTCTAGATACTTCAAGACCTATGGTATGGAAGGAAGGCAAGGCTCGTTTTGTATGATCCTCAGGAGAGTAACCAGCATCTGTGGATGAAAGTTGCAGAAATGCATCGATGCAATCTCTGGGCTGGAAAATGGATCATGCCTACCCTGACACCTTCCTAGACTGATCTTAAAAGTTCAAGAAAAAGAATATTCTCATCAGCAGGTGTTTCCAGACACACACACACACACACACACACACACACACACACACACACACAACACGGAGTTCTTTCTGTTTACTCATTTAAACGGAAGAGTAATTAAGGTGGCTGCTGAGGTTCCAGAGGAGGCTCAGCATTTTGGCTGGACCTCTAGGGCCCTCCCCATCACAGTATTGTCTGGTACAACCATGCCCACTGTTCTGAAGGTGCCAGGTGTGCCAGGTGCCTTGGAAGGTTCCTAATGCTCTGTGTACACTGTTCTTGGCCACAGGTATTGTGCTGGTGGTGAGCATCAAGCCTGGTGTCACCCAGAAGGTGACTGAAATCGAGAGAACAGGCAGCACCCCTGAAGTCAGTACAGCAGATGCCATGTTAGACCTCATCAGGTAAGTGTCTTGCCACAAGGTGGCTTCAAGGGCATGTGACCCTATAGTAGCACAAGGCCTTGTGCGTGGTTTAATGTTTTGCTGTTCCTGTATTGAAATTGTTAATGATTTTTGAATTATTTTGTACTTTCATTTTGCCCACGAACCCACAAATTACACAGCCAATACTGCTTGCCAAGTTTTGGTTCCAAGGGGAAGGACAGAAACAGGCTTCTGCGTCAGGATTTAGAATGAAGAGAGACGCAGATGCATGTTGCAGAGAGATGCTGGGATGGACTGGTAGTCAGTTCTGGAGCACCCTTAGAAAAATACATTTTTAAATTGTACAGGAGAAACCTTCTTATATAAAGCAACCAGAGCTGTAAATAGGTCAGTCAATAAAAAAATACCAGTTAAAGCAGAGACTCATAAAAATGATATAAGATATATGTTACATATTTTGTTTTCACTTAATGAATTTATTCACCAATTTTTTCGACATAAGGCCAAGGTCTTTTCTTCAAGTTTGTCAGCTCATGGTAATTTCATACCGTTTCTGTTGCATATGCAGCCCTTATAAATGCATCATCTGCAATTTCCAGATAAAGTTTCTATAGAAGAGAGCACCAAAACGTTTAGACATTGCAAAGAAAGCTGAGTGTAAATCTTTCCAGTTTTTCTTTTTATTTCTATAACCTCCCCATAACTAATCTAACCACAAACATATTAGTCACTGGCTTTTATTGAGTTTCCAGGCGTGCAGCTTAGAGTTTTAGAAACCATACCTTCCTTTTTATGTTCATATTTTATTGGTTGATATAATATGTAATTCAGTAATTATGATGATATTTGCAACTGGTATAAAGAATTTGGGAACAAATACAATGAACTCTTGGTAAGTGTATTAGTCTGTTTTCACACTGCTATAAAGAACTACCTGGGACTTGGTAATTTATATAGAAAAGAGGTTTAATTGATAGCTGGGAGGCCCCAAGAAACTTACAATCATGGCAGAAGGCAAAGGGGAAGCAAGGCACATCTCACATGGCTGCAGGAGAGAGAGTGAGGCGAAGGAAGAAGTGTCACACACTTTCAAACCAGATCTCGTGAGAACTCAATCATGATCATGAGAATAGCACGGGAGAAACTGCCCTCCACGATCCAATCACCTCCCATGAGGCCCCTCCCCTGGCATGTGGGGATTACAATTTGACCTGAGATGTGGGTGGGGACACAAAGCCAAATCATATCAGTAAGCATACATCCTCATTGATGAAAACAGAAATGTTCAAAATATTAAAGAACAAATAGTCTCTTAACTGTGAGTGTCCATTTCACCAAGGAGAGCAATCATGTCAGTTACTCAGTGAATCAGTTAAGTGATGGTTGATTAGGAGAGATTTCTATACAACCTCCTCTATGGTTGATTAGAAGAGCTTTCTATACTTGGGTGAAGCACAACAGGAAAGAAGAAATCTCAATACAAGGAAGTATTATGAAAAGGAGAGGCCAGAAGAGAAACCAGAGTATTAATTTTATATTATACTCATTTCCACCAATATATTAGTTATGACAAAATAATACTGTTTGCCCTACATAATACTGCCTTTCATGTCTCCAACAGGAATATGTTCCCTGAGAATCTTGTCCAGGCCTGTTTTCAGCAGGTAATATTAATTACTTGTGCCCTTAAGTTGCTACCCTCTTCCAGTTACTAATTGAGATTTTTTTTCTGCTTTCCGTTATTAATTAAGAGATGTTTTTTTCCAAGAAATGGAATAAGCCTGATGAAAATGGCAGCAGGAAGTACACCTGTGACTGGCAGAGTTTAAGGTGATGTCTCTGTTTTGTGTCCAGCCTTGCTGGCTCACAGTAAGGTGCATGTCACAATTTACCCTGCTTCCTTTTCCTTTATGCTTTTTCCCCCAAAAGGGCTCAAATGGTACAAGTCAGAAATCTGTCAAATAATGAATATTTTAAAATGTGGCCTCCAGTACTTGCTTTTAGAGAACTGTGATATACTTGTATGGAAGTTTAAACTGTCTGTAGAAAAAAAGTAGCTCTCTATCTCCTCTTTCCTTTTCCTCTGGTATCAGAACCCAGGATCTAACCTTCATGGTGTGGTCCACATCTGGGTTCAGTCTTCTCCTTAATCATTGTGTCCCACACAGGCATAGAAGCTTACACCTGTCATCCCAGCACTTTGGGAGGTCAAGGTGGGCAGCTCTCTTGAGCTCAGGAGTTCCAGACCAGCCTGGGCAACATGGCAAGACCATGTCTCTAAAAAGAAATAATAAAATAAGAAATCATTTCATCCCCATTTCTGGAACTCTATAGAGCAATGTAACAAAGCCATGATTTTTTTTTTCTCTAGGAAAATTGAACAATCTCTTCACTCCATTTACTTCAAGCCTTTCCCCCTCCTATTTATCTATGTACTTTAAGACAGCTGAGTCCATCACAAAGTGCTGCATTCATTTACATAAATTACCTGAACAGAGACTTCTGTATATACCAACAAAAATGGCAATTCTGTTGCTCCCTGCCGGCCTCCACAAGGAACAGAACCTCCTCTATTGCAGGGGGGCCTTGCAGATCAGTCACAGTGGTTGTTTGTAAGGTTCTCGGTGTTGGCAGAGCCTTGTGAGGGGGACATTTATCCCTGGTGTAATAATATACTCACTCTTTCTTAAACTCCCATGTGGAAGCTCCACAGAACCAAACAGGGCAGAAGAAGAGAATTCAATAGCAGTCTCACTCGCTGAATAGCCCTAGGGGGACTGTTGATTTTGGAACAGGCATATTGTTAAACCTTTCTTGACGCTTATTAAAGTTGTGGTGATGTTATCAAAGTGATGAAGTGTTTTTGCTCATATTAAAAATAAAGTATTAATTTAAAATAATAAATATTAATTTATGAATTAATAAAAACAAAATGATTGACAAGAATCCTTACAGGATCTGTCTCTGAAAGCACCTGCAGATCTAGCCCGTACTCTCTTTTGTATTATTGCTCCATCAACTTGTCACTTATTGTGAAAGTGAAGGAACATTTTGACATAATTGAATGGGATTGTAGGAGTCAGGGGTTTAAATGTCTCAGTCCTGCTTTTAGTTCCAAAATGTGATGGGAGGGACCATTGACAACTGGAGCCAACAGAGGCATGGGAGGTAGATCTCTTCAGTGGCTCGTGTTTGGCCAAAATAACATGTTCCTGTGATTTGGCCTCAAGAGCTTAAAGAATTCTTTTTTTGTTTGCTTGTCCTTGATTTTCTCCAACATGCAGTACAAAACTAAGCGTGAAGAAGTGAAGTCTCCCAGTGACCCAGAGACGAACATGACAGAAGAGTCCTTCACAGCCATCATGACAACTGCTATTTCCAAGGTACCATTCTTGTTTCCTGTTGCTCTTCCCCAGGAGGCAGGCACTGAGTCATAACTGAGCAGGAAATATAGTCAGTCCTCATCATTCATAACATCTGCATTTGTGAATTCATCTACCTGCTAAAATTTATTTATGATCCCAAAACCCATCCTTAACAGTAATCTGTAGGCACACAAAGAGCGGCAAAATATTTGAGTCACCCAACAGGCACATTCCCAGCTGAGGTTGAATGAGGCTGGGCTCTGCCTTCTTGCTTTGGTTCTCCTACTGGAAACAGTGTCCATTCGGCAGTGTGTTCATGTCACATTTTATGCATTTTTGTGATTTTGCTTGCTGATTTTGCTGTCTAAAATGGACCAGGGCTCAGTTCAGTGACTCATGCCTATAATCCCAGCATGTTGGGATGCCAAGGCGGGAGGATCGCTTGAACCCAAGAGTTCCAGACGAGTCTGGGCAACATAATCACATTTCACTTCTACAGAAAAGAAAAATAGGCAGGTGTGATGGTACACACCTATAGTCCCAGCTACTTGGGAGGCCGAAGTGGGAGGATTGCTTGTGCCAGGGAAGTCAAGTGAGCCATGATTGATGACTGCACTCCAGCCTGGGTGGCAGAGCGAGACCCTGTGTCAAAAAAAGAATAAAATGAACCAGATGGACCAGGCTGGGCATGGCGTCTCACACCTGTGATTCCAGCACTTTGAGAGGACAAGGCAGGTGGATCATTTGAGGCCAGGAGTTTGAGACCAGCCTGGGAAATATAGTGAGACCCTATTTCTACAAAACATTTTAATATTAGCCAGTTGTGGTGGCGCATGCCTGTAGTCCCAGATAATTGGGAGGCTGAGACAGAAGGATCATTTGAGCTGTGACTGCACCACTGCACTCCGGCCTGGGTGACAGAGCAAGACTCTTATCTCAAAAAAAAAGAAGAACCAAATCATCATGCTGAAGTGCCCTCCAGTGTTGCTAAGCACAAGGACACTGTGATGTGCCTTAGGGAGAAAATTTGTGCTTTAGACAAGCTTCATTCAGACATGAGTTATAGCCTGTTGGCTGTGAGGTCAATATTAATAAGTCAACAATCTATATGAAACAAGGTGTCTGTAAACAGAAACACATACAACAATGTTATATATTGATTGTTTGCTGAAAAGGATGTGTCCAAGGTTCCCAGAAAGTTAACCCTGCATTTCCCCCAGGTGCAACGGTTCAGTATTTGCTAATTCAGTGTTCATGGGGACTTTATAGAACATAACTACCCGGAATAGAGACAATCAACCATAAACAGTGAAAAAATGAGCCCTGTATCTTCTACCTCTCTGTGTCTGCTTACAGTAGAGCTGGCCATCTCTAGGAACTGCCGTAGATTTGCCAGGTACATTAGCATGCAATGCGGGTCCACAATTCCTAGTCCGACTCTCTCTGCCCAGATGTGATTTTGAGTTCAGAGTTTCTCAGACTTTAGAAAGGCCATCTGGTGTATGTATTGCACATGATGCAACCTTTTTAAGTAGGATGGGCAACAACATGCCAGAATCAAGCACATCAATGTTTTTGTAACAAACTCATAAATATTCTGCCAGGGAGGGAAATAGACCCTTAGTAGCCAAGAGCCTCATGTCAGTTCAGGATAGGTGTTGCTGCCAAAAGAGTTTACTATAAACTTATCAATAAAATTGAGAGCTTTTCCAATTTCAGAATTGGAGATCAGACTGTCTGGGCCTGCAGTGGTATCTTTGCAGGCTTGTAATAAATTTCTCCTGAATGTTCTCTCAACTTCACACAGGAAGGAGCGATTTAAGGAGAAAAGGAATATGCATTAGATTTAAGAATTCAAATTCAGGCCGGGGGCGGTGGCTCACTCCTATAATCCCAGCACTTTGGGAGGCCGAGGCGGGTGGATCATGAGGTCAAGAGATCGAGGCCATCCTGGTCAACATGGTGAAACCCCATCTCTACTAAAAATACAAAAATTAGCTGGGCATGGTGGTGCATGCCTGTAGTCCCATCTACTCGGGAGGCTGAGGCAGGAGAATTGCCTGAACCTGGGAGGCAGAGGTTGCAGTGAGCTAAGATCATGCCACTGCACTCCAGCCTGAGTGACAGAGCAAGACTTCGTCTCAAAAAAAAAAAAAAAAATCCTATTGGTCATCCAAGACCACAGGCATAAAGAATGTTACTGTGCTTCATTATCAGAGTAAAACAGATGATAAGATGTCCTAAAAGTGTTCACACTGGTAAATACTTTGTAATTCCTACATTACTAATTCCTGTCTTTTTTCAAGCAGACTCCATATATAGCTAGCAGTTAAAATGACCCTGAAAAGTGCCTTGATTCTAAAATTCATAATAAAAATGTAAACCATTCCAGAATAAGAAATCTTTATAAGAAACACTCAAATATGGACTTGTTGAGAGAAGAAAAAGCATTTTAACTTCGGGGAGCAAGGGTAGTTTGTTACATACACAGATGTTTTTATATTTTCTAAAGTTTTGTTGACTCTGCCTGGGAGACCACCAGTTTATTATGTTTGATCGTTGTAACTTCTCATTTCGGGACCTGTGCTTTCTAACAAGATTATAATCATGCATCAATATGTTTCTTGGTTTTGATCTACAGAACAAAACAAAGGAATATAAAATCGTTGGCATGTATTCAGATGGCATAAATGTCCTGGGCTTGATTGTCTTTTGCCTTGTCTTTGGACTTGTCATTGGAAAAATGGGAGAAAAGGGACAGATTCTGGTGGATTTCTTCAATGCTTTGAGTGATGCAACGATGAAAGTCGTTCAGATCATCATGTGGTGAGCAGACACTGTTTAATGTCATTTTGCTTCCCCCTGACAATTCTCTCTCCTCAAAATTAGAAAGAGGTTTCTATTTCTCAGTGACCTCATGCTAGAGAAGTTGGATATTTAATATCGAGCCACCAGAGTATTTTATGGGGGCTTTTGTTGTTGTTTGTTTTTGTTTTTGAGACAGGGTCTCACTCTGTCACCCCAGGCTGGAGTGCAGTGGTGCAATCTCGACTCACTGCAGCCTCTACTTCCTGTGTTCAAGTCATCCTCCCATCTCAGCTTCCTGAGTAGCTGGTACTATAGGCATGCACCACTATGCCCAGCTATTTTTTTGTATTTTTTGTAGAGACAGGGTTTTGCCATGTTGCCCAGGCTAATCTCAAAGTCCTGGGCTCAAGCAGTCCACCCACTTCATCCTCCCAAAGTGCTGGGATTACAGGCATGAACCGCCATACCCAGCCACCACCCGAGTATTAAATAATGTCACATTATTACCCAGGAGTCAGTACATGAACAAAAGTCTAGCTTTCAACCATTGTCTTTTCCCTCAAAGCCTTGGGGGATCATCTTGCACCCAACCAGCCTTCATGTAAGAAGTAATTCTTTAAAAAATGATCTGAAGGAGTTTATTGTACATAAGAACACAAAGTGCTTTCCCTATTACGCCCCATGCAAAAGTGAGTTTCAAAATATTTATAACTGGTACAGCATGAGCACTAACCCGTGCCCAGCTGTGGGCCTACCAGTGACATTGCGTAAGTGTCTGCCCTGTTCCTGGAGATGCCAAAAAGCCCACCTTTCTTAGGAGGCATCTGCCTCATATTTAATTGGTGCAACATTACTTAATCCAAACTGTAGGCATTGACAGTGACGTAAAGCGTTCGGTAAAAATGGCCAGACAGGGCACTTAATACTGCAGAAACCTCAGCTTCATCATCTGTTAAAAAAGGACAATAAAACCTACCCCCAGGGATAGGAGAAGTAAATCAAATGAAATGACGCACATAAAATACTTTCCCTAACCAAGATGTAATGAGAGCTCCACAAATTATGACCACTTCCAGTAATAATACTATTGCCTCCATTGCTGATACCTGGGAAACAAGAGACGACCATGGCTAGAAAGAGCCGTATTTGGCAATAACAATCAAGCTCAAGTGAGATCTGCAGATATGACAATCAACAGGATATATATGCACCAGGAACATGGCATAAGGTGTGCACCCATCTAGTCACATGTTCTTGCCAAGTTTGCAAACTACCCTATGGTAGTTTGGATGGGCAGAATTTAAGGTGCACACAGGTACTAAAAACTAGAGCCAATATAGTTCACCTAGGACTTGAAACAGCTCTTAGCTTCAATTCTGCATCCTGTGTTCCACCAAGTGTACATGCCCAGCTGAGGGTGCACGCGCTGGCATGTTCCTTCCCCACCAACCCAGCATGAGAAGACACTTGATGACAGAATCACGCCCTGTTGTGCTTCCTTTCCAGTTACATGCCGCTAGGTATTTTGTTCCTGATTGCCGGGAAGATCATAGAAGTTGAAGACTGGGAAATATTCCGCAAGCTGGGCCTCTACATGGCCACAGTCCTGACTGGGTATGTCAGACTCAAGTGAAGAGAGAGAAAGCTCCTTTGATCCAATAGGATGGCCACTGAGAGGCTGGATTTTAGTTGGCTAAAACTGGCCTGTCTCCTATGTGCTGGGAAAGATAGGGTTCAGAGATAAGAGAGCAGGAAGAGGAGGGCTGCCCTTTAACAGCTGTGCTGTAGGTGGATCATACTGCGCTAATTGTCAGCTCTTGGCAGAACAGCCTGGACCAGGCTTTGTCACTGCTTTTATTGGTTATGTTATAATAATTTTTTAAAATAAGAGAGAAACCCTCTTGTAGCCTCTCTTGGCTCTCCCCTAGCCTTCATTTCCTTAAGAATGTAAACTAGCTAAGTAAGTAAGAATAGCCTCCATGTACCCTGAACCTGAAAGAAATTAGCAAGGGCCTAAATGAAATCAGACTTGAGCGAGTAGGAGCAGGATGGCTGTTGGTTCCAACACTGTTGCTGGGGCTGTTCACCACCACCATGGCCTACACCATCAGAATGTCAGAGATGGTGCCAGGAGAATCTCAAGGCTGGGAGGAATTATATGGGCCTTTTTAGAAGCCAGTAAACAGGAAGGCAGAGGGGATGGGTTGTTTGCATATTTATTGCAGCCTAGCTATTGTTTCCTTGAGAAAAGCTGTGGTGAGTAAGTTATGAGTGGTGCCCCTGGACACCTAGCCAGGGACAGAATATGTCACATATGCTAAGAAATACAGACCAAGGGAATAAGTACATATCATTGATTTGACCCCACAAGTTAATACCTACAAGTTAACACCCAACTTGAGCAATCAACTCACCTATTGGAACTTGATCGCACTGGAGATTCCCAGCACAGAGCATTTAGTTCTTAATCCGTGTTTGCCAAAACACAGATCAACACAGAGGCAGCCTTGGTCCCTACAGTGTGAGGACCATGGTGCCAAGGGAGGCAGGACCTCCACCTCACTGGAGGCCACCCTGCTGCAGGGCTGCTGAAACAGGCAGTGCCAGGGACTGTGTCTCAGCAGTGATGTGGCTGGGGTGTATGAGCCGAGCCCTTTCATAACGGAGTTCTGCCAGTTTCTATTTTTTCACCCCAGCTAGGTGTCTAACAGAAAACTCTGAAAGTCAATCCTCATGGTTTTTAGCTACAAGCTCTCTATCAAGAAGATCCTCTCTCCAGACCTCTAGGATCTATATTTTTGATGACCACTTCCTATTATTTCAAACACACATAACTGATCTGTAAACTCTAAGTTGCCAGTTACATATATATCCATCTGCCAAATGAGTCTCATTTCTTAAGCCCCCTAGTTCATGTGACCTGTGTATTTCCATGTGAAACAAGGAACAGTTTGAGAAGGCAGGAATAATAAGAAAAGAAAGTCCATCCTAAAATATGACTGTAGTAGAACTGAGACTTCTTTCCTTACTGTAACTCTGACTTCCTTCTTAGGCAGTGGGTGCCACCAGCAAGACAGCAGCTTGGTACAGGGGGATGGAGGGGGTGAGGACTGAGCGCTGTGAATGAGGGGGATAATGAGGTATAATGTAGTGGTGACACAGCGGATGCCAAGGAGCGAGGCTCAGCCCTACTTGGGTAAGTGAGGGGAAGGCTTCCTGGAGGAAGGGGGATGCCTAGCTGAGTCTTAGAGGAGAATTCAGCAGCAGCAGAAGGAAATAAAGGGCATTTTTGTGCATATGGCAAGAATAGCACACACAGGGGTGTGGCAGCATGACATAACTCTGTTCTGTGAAGCCTCGAATTTGGATTCAGCTCCTAGCTTTGTCATTAACTCCGACAAGATGCTTCATTTGCTGAGTAAGCCTCTACACCCTCATATGTGGAATGGGGATGTATATTCCTGCCCTACTCCCATTTTCTCATTGGGCCATTATGAAAGTCGAACAGTTTAATAAATTAAAAAGCTGTTTGATAAAAGGATTAAGTGTGGGGGAGGTGGTATTATCTTTAAAACTTTAATTATCTTTCTTGTTTACAGGCTTGCAATTCACTCCATTGTAATTCTCCCACTGATATATTTCATAGTCGTACGAAAGAACCCTTTCCGATTTGCCATGGGAATGGCCCAGGCTCTCCTGACAGCTCTCATGATCTCCTCCAGGTAAACAGAAGAGGGGTTCGGGAAGAAGCCTCCAGACCTAATATTATCGACTCTCACCTCACTTCACAAAACAGACTCCAGTTTGCGGGTTTTGTAGCTGCCTTTGAGAAATGACCTCCATATTCTCTGCCCCTGGCCCTGAATACATTGCTTCATGCTGTTTCTTATTTCCTGCCCTCTTAGCATGGTCTGCATCTCAGGGAAGGGTTATGGTGTCACTGGGAGCAGCGGTGCGCACAGCACCTTCTGATTCCTGGACCTGCCGAGAGGACCAGCATGCTTTGGACCCTTTGTTTTGTTTTGTAGTTTTCTTTACTTTTCTCGACAAGATTACCTAAAAGGACCCTTTGTTTCCTTTTTGGAAGACAGGCATGTCTTCAGGCGGGGGACTGAGGACTGGCATTCTAGACCATAAGTTCCTTTCTCTTTTCATCACACAGCTCGGCAACACTGCCTGTCACCTTCCGCTGTGCTGAAGAAAAGAACCAGGTGGACAAGAGGATCACTCGATTCGTGTTACCCGTTGGTGCGACAATCAACATGGATGGGACGGCGCTCTATGAAGCAGTGGCAGCGGTGTTTATTGCACAGTTGAATGACCTGGACTTGGGCATTGGGCAGATCATCACCATCAGGTGGAGTGTGGTGTCACATTCATTGTCATTGGTGTTATAGGGATTACCTCCACTAAAAATGGTTCATGAAGGGACACCAAGAATGTCCCAGTGATGGATTCTTTTTCTTGATCTACAAAGTCCCTTTCCAAGATTAAATACAACTATATCCTGGTATGCGAGATTTCTGCTTTAGGGTCTGGGTGGCCAAGGAATCACTCTGTGCTCAGTTTACTGAAGTCAGTAGGATCTAGGAATGGGCTAGCACAAAGACTCAAGGCTGAGTAAGGGCCAGTCCCTGCATTCAAAAGATCCCTGGTAGACAGGGGACGCTGAGGCCCATGAATGCTGACAACCATGATAAGTGATGTAACAGAACTCTGTATGGCAGTCACAGAGGACTAAGGGCTGGTTCTACCTGGGAAGGTGAAGGACGGCTTTCCAGAGGAGGGGGAACATTTAGCTGAATCTTAGAAGAATAGAAATTTAGCAGGCACAGGAAGAAGCTAAGAGCATTTGGGGTGGCAGAAATAGCTTATTTATTTATTTATTCATTTTATTTTTTGAGATGGAGTTTTGCTCTGTCACCCAGGCTAGAGTGTAGTGGCACAATCTCGGCTCACTGCAACCTCCACCTGCCAGGTTCAAGTGATTCTCCTACCTCAGCCTCCTGAGTAGCTGGGACTACAGGCATGTGCCACCACACCTGGATAATTTTTGTATTTTTAGTAGAGATGAGGTTTCACCATGTTGGCCAGGCTGGTCTTGAACTCCTGACCTCAGGTAATCCACCTGCCTCAGCCTCCCAAAGTGCTGGGATTACAGGTGTGAGTCCCCACACCTGGCAGATTTCCATTTTACAAAGATAACTGGCAATATGGCAGATGTATTGGATGGGAGCAGGGACCAAAAGCTTGGAATGCAGTTAGGAGACCACTGCAGAAGTCCAGGCAGGATATTAGATGGCACTGACACTGAGGGTGGCGAAGAGCTAATGAACTGAAGAGGCATCAGCTGGATTCAGGGTGAAAAGCAAGGGAAGGATAGGATGACTCCTGGGATTGGTAGATGATTCTGGATTGGTAGGTGGGGCTTACCAGAACAAGAACTAGTGTAAGAGAAGCACATATAGGTGGGAAAGATAAAGAGTTAATACTTTTTGTTGCCCTGAATTTGAAATCCCTTTAAGACTTCCAGGTGGACATATGCAATGAGAAATCTAGGTCTGGCTGCAGATACAGACATCAGGGACATGAGCTTAATGATGGTCTTCAAATGTGTGAGTCACAAGTCATTGCTTGTATTGGAATCGCAGCTACATCATGGTTAGCTGTGATCTTGGGCAAGTGACTTGAATTTTTAAGCTTCCATTTTCTCATTGTAAGATGAACAGTAGTACCTACAACTTATTCAAGTAGTGGCAATTAAGTAAGATGCATATAAAATGCTTATAACTGTGCCTACATAGTGAGCACTCAGTGAGTGTTGAAAACGGATGGCATGACGTAGGGAGAGTTTGTAGAGAAGAAAAGGAGATTAAGGACTGAGGCTTGGAAAATCCTAATATTAGAAGCAAATAGAGAAGGGAAAATCCAAGAGGGAGAGGGAAAGGAAGAAGGAGAGAGATGGGAGGGGAGCCAGTAAACCTTGGTATAATGGAAACCCAGAAAAGAGAGATTTTCAAGGGTGAAGTGGTCCACAGAGTCAGATGCTGCAGATAATTTTAATGAAATAAGGACAGAAATTGTCTGCCCAAGTAGATGGTAGAACTGACATTAGTGGATTTTGCCAGAGTTGTTTCTCTAGGACAGCACCGTACAGTATGGTAACCACTAGCCGTGTGGCCCACTGAATTAGATAGCACAGACATAGAATAGTTTCCTCATTGCAGAAAGGTGTTTTGGACAGTGCTGTGTTAGAGTGATAGGCTGGGATTAGAGTTAACCTGGAGACTTTTGTTCAGTTTAGAATGCAAGATTAAGACTAAACTGGGTCCCTAGGCCTGCTCAAGGTTGAATCTGAACTTTTTAAAGTTAATTCATTCTTGTGTTTCCAGCCTAGACATAAATAATAGGCATAAAGTCAGAGTTTGTTAACTAACAATTTTCTAATACAATGCATTTTTAAAATCCTCCCCACCCCTAAATCACAAAGTATTTCTGTTGGCTGAAGACAAGTTCAAAGTACACCATTTGGCATACCAGCTGGGGACTATCCCAATGCCGTGTAATCTATAAAAAGTGTTAGTGGCTAAAGAAGTCCGTGCCAAAGAGATTGAGCAAAGTCCTATAATTATAAGCAGCAGAGAGTATGTTAAAATTGAAACTCTCAATCATGCCTGAGAAAGTTTCTGCTCCATAACCACCCCTGTTCTTCCAACAGTTGTTACTTTTACATTTCCAAGGGTTTTTTCCCACTTCCCTCACCCTGGCCTGTGAAATCCAGTCTGAACTGATTTCCAAGGAGTGGTTGTATGAGATGCCAATTCTTTTGTGTATTTGCCACTTCATGATGAAATCCCTTGCTCTTTTTTAGTTACAAGTTTTCAAAATCTTTCTAATCATTTTTTTAACCTGACTGCCAGAGGAATCAACTCTGGGTCTAGAGGCTAAATAGTCAATTCACATTAAAGGCTCTCCCCCTACTCTCTGGTGTATTCTTAAATCGGATTTGCTGATAACTACTGGCCCAGAACCAGTAACAACTGTGAGGCCCAAAGTAATCACTGGCTTAAAATTAAAAATCATAGCTGGTTCTACCTGGGAAATAATAAAAGTTGGTTTTACTTGACAGTTACAGTTATAGTTCATACGGCTATTAGTTTTTAGACCCAAAGTATATTTCTGTGGACTGGACATCAAAGAAACATAGGTACCATTTACCCAAAACATGCCCTTTGTGGCTTTATCATAATACTCAAAAGCTACAACTGATTGAAAATTGGTGTGAGTATACATGTCAAAAAAAAAATGGATGAATTGTCTTATAAAGATAATTAGGGCCAAGAGCAATAGCTCACACCTGTAATCCTAGCACTTTGTGAGACTAATGTGGGTGAATCGCTTGAGTCTGGAGTTCGAGACCAGCCTGGGCAACATGGTAAAACCCCATGTTTACCAAAAATATTCTAAAAGAGAAAAATTAGCCAGGTGTGGTGGCCCATGCCTGTAGTTTCAGCTACTCAGGAGAAGGCTGAAGTGGGTGGATTGCTTGAGCCCAGGAGGCAGAGGTTGCAGTAAACTGAGATGGCATGACTGCACTCTAGTCTAGGCAAAGAAAAAGAAAAAGAAAAGTAAAGCTAATTATATAGCAGGGCTCAGTGCCTCATGCCTGTAACACCAGCACTTTGAGAGGCCGAGGCAGGCAGATCACTTGAGCCCAGAAGTTTCAGACCAGCCTGAGCAACATGGCAAAGCCCTATCTCTACAAAAAATATAAAAATTAGCCAGGCATTGTGGAGTGCACCTGTGGTCCCAACTACTCAGGAGGCTGAGGCAAGAAGATCGCTTGAGTCCAGTAGGTAGAGGCTGCAGTGAGCTGTGATCATGCCACTGTACTCCAGTCTGGGTAACAGAGTAAGACCTTGTCTCTGGAAAAAAAAAAAAAAATCATAAAGAAGAAAGATAATTATAAGATTTGGGGCCTGGGAACAGCTGATAGAAAAAAAGTAGCAATAGTAATAGTAGTAGAAGTTGTTGTTGTAAGAGTTGTTGTTTTGGTTGCTGCAGTAGCAGTAGTAATAAGACCAGCGGCAGCAGCTACAGTAGCAGTAGAAGAAGCATTAGCAGCAACTGCTGTTACTGCAGAAGTAGCAGCAGAAATGGCATGTTTTCAATCTTTTTTTTTTTTTATTTTACTTTAAGCTCTGGGATACATGTGCAGAATGTGCAGGTCTGTTACATAAGTGTACCCATGGAAATGGCATGTTTTTAAGCATCTACTATACAGGCGCTATACCAGATGCGTTATGTGTATAAACCTCATTTAATCTGCACAGCAGCTTACAGTACACATAATGTCCCCATCTTACAGGCAAGGAACTGAGATTCAGAGAAGTAACTTGCCTAAAGAAATGCCATCAGTAAAACAACAGAGCCCAAAGTATATCACCCAGGTGTGCCTGACACTAAAACCTGTATTCCCGCCAATTCACAACCCATCCTTCCACCCGTTTAGAGAGCCGAGTTCAATGGTCTGTCCTAAAACTAGGCCTCAAAGTGAGGAAACAACTTTGTACCACTGGTATTGTGAAAATCCTCTAACTCAAAGTAGAATATGTTCAAACAGCAGGAACAGCTTTTTATATTATTTTCTCCCATCTGCAGGTTTACAGTTCTGAGTTTCAGACCAACACCAGTCAGATGGCCATAGTCTAGCAAGCAAGATCAAGGCTCAAAGACAGAGTTTTCTTTGAATAAATGAATTTTGACTTTCAAGCCCAGCCTCAGGCTATAGAGACATGGTTAACTGTGACACATCAGGGTTTCTAAGAGGGATCTGTTGGTGTGGACACAAATCATTGCTGACAAAGAAAACTTGTTGATGCATTCCATTTAAATTTTTTTAACCAGCATTAAAATAAACGTGGGCCTTCCAAAGAGGACTTAGGTCAGAAGAGATCCAAAGGGTTATAGAGACCAGAAACCTTTAGAGTGATTGGTACAGAAATCTCTAATTTACTATAATTTGGTGGTCAAACCACTGAATGAAAACACACTTGTCAAAGAACGCTGGCCTGTGTTTGTACCCTCAAATGCTTTCTGCAGCACCTCAGTAGGAGACGAATGGGCAGAGGAATCAGCTTCCTAAGAACTCTAAGACTTTGTTAGCCCCAAAGAATATGGATTTGTGGATAGAATCAGGGATTCTTCCCATTTAAACTGGCAATTTTTACATTTTCACCTTTCAACCCAGTGGCACCTGGGCAGCAGTTGAGGCCTTGGCCCAAGGGCAAGGACTTGTTTCCAGAAAGTATCGTGGGTGTTGCCTCAAGCTTATCCAAGTCCAGGGACTTTTAGGGCATGGTGAGTCCTTGTTTCCTTCAGAATGATCCAGTTGAAATAAGGAAGATGTTGCCGATAAAAAGAAACTGCACATTACAAAGAGAAAATTTTCTACTGCCTCATCTGATCTTACCAAGCAGGATCTTTTTAAATACCTGGTTATTAAGTTCATCTGGCTACCTCTCCTGGATTCCAGATCTTTCTTTCACACACAGTGCATCTCAGTCAGGAGTAAATGCTTGTACCTTGGACAGGAGTCGGCTATTTCTCAATTCAGTGCCCTAAAAGAGCATTTCCCAGAGGTAGAGTCCTGGGATGTCAAGAGAATGCATAAAGCCTGCTTAACCATTGTCTCATTCCTTTGACTTCACCTGAAATGCCCTTGCCCATCTGCCCCTACCACTATCCTTCTGTCCATCCTTCAGGGCAACTTAAATTCCTGCCATATATTAGGTGCTCAGTAAATTATTAGGTGCTGAGTAGATGGAAGAAAGGAGTAGGAAGGCAGGTGCAGAGGTACCTGACACTTAATTAGGATGAGTGTATGTATACATAGATGAGTAGACAAAGCCTTCTCTTAATACCTCATTTAGTAAACTCCTGCCTTCCTCTTGAATATCTATCTTGCTCATCTTTTTTGGTGCCACTTACGCAGTTCTTCCTTGCATTAGAGTGGTGTGCCATATCTCCCTCTGAAGGAGATGGCATTATACCCCTCCCAGCCCCATCTCACAGCTTTCATCCTGTAATGAGGCAGAGCTGGGACTCAGCAGGTCACAGATTCTGACTGCCCAATTTAGGTACACAGCAGTAATAGCCATCGGGACTAACCATTTCAGACCAGAGGCTTTAACGGGAGAGGTAAGTGTCTAACTCCTTTCCTGCTGGTTTGTTTCTGCAGTATCACAGCCACAGCTGCCAGCATCGGGGCTGCCGGCGTGCCCCAGGCCGGCCTGGTGACCATGGTGATTGTGCTGAGTGCTGTGGGCCTGCCCGCTGAGGATGTCACCCTGATCATTGCTGTCGACTGGCTCCTGTGAGTTGGAATAAATGTACTGCCTAGCCGGATGTGCAAACGGGCTTCCTAGCCTCACGGACTCTGCAACTATCTCCTCAGATTGCCTAATGAGCCACCTGTTGCTGCTTTAAGTTTCCTCTGACCAGGACATCTGATAAAGTGATTAATAATTAACTCCTCATAATGTGGAGCAGTGATTTTAAAAAGCCAGTGAGCTCCATTAGCTCATTATACCTGGTAATGCTCAAGGTTAGGAGCTGGGTGTGGGACAAAGATAAACACAGAAGAACAAGCTGAAGAAGCCAGGCAGGGCCCTGGGACCATCCTGACCTATCCCAGCCTTGGTTCAGCATCATGGGCTCAGAACCACCTAGTTCAATATCAGTTCGTTATCACAAGCATTTTCCGTACCGTCAGGGACAGTGGCACGAGGAAAGTCTTCAGTAAGACTGACTTGGGTTTGAATCTCCATCCAGTGTCTTATCAGCCTCTTGACCTCAAGCAAGTTCCTTAACCTAAGGCTTGATCTGTGAGATGGGGAAAAAGTCTGCCTATCTCATTGGGTTATTTTAAGGACTGAGTGAGTTCATGTGAATGGAGTGTCTAGAACAGTGTCTGGCAGCCCATACGTGCTCAATAAATGGCAAGTTTTACCGTTATGATCAGAATGAGTTGAACCATTCAGGCCCTAATCAACAACACTTCTCTCTGTCTCTCTCTGTCTCACTGTCTCTCTCTCTCTCAAACACACACATACATCATACACACACAGACATGCACACACACGGAATACAGTAGAACAGCTGGGTGAGAACGTACCCCCAGTGACCCTCAAGGTGAAAGTTAGAACTAGCCTGGCTCCTAGCTTTACCCTTGATGCCCACTTCTGTGCATGGGTCTTGAAGCATCTAGGTCTGGGTCTGTCCCCTGGCATTGCAGGTAAGTGTCGCTCCACATAGAGCCTCTGCTCAGAACCAGCTCAGGCTCACTGTGGAATCCAGTACTATATACTGTAGTTTGCAGGTGGCAGATGAGATGGAAAGGGAAGCAGAGACATCCTATGTGGGCTTGAAAACACAGATTCACATTTCAGAAGGCAAAAGCCCCTGCACCTGGCTTGGAAGCTGTGCCATGGGGCATTCCTTCATGAGGTGGCACCCTTCTTGCAAAGATATCCTGCCATTGAGGCAAGATTTGGTTCTTTCTAGTGATGATTATGGATTTGCGTTTTTCCCTTTTCCCTGAGTCTTCTTGGAACCAGTTACCTTCATTGCCAAGATACCCAGATGAGTTAAAGTCAAAGGTCAGAGGCATGGGATAAAGAGACACTAGGGCCAGTTCAATCCCTGGCCTTGTTGTAAATAAGAGAAGGGCATCCAGGGTGGCCGTGGGTAAGCACTGTCATCAGCCTTTTCTATTCTGCAGGTGTAGTTTTCACAAGATTCCCGCCGCATGCAATTCCTATCAACAAAGCACCAGTATCAAACTGGATTCTCCCCTCTGCAATGTGCCTTCTCTACCTGTCTTCCTGCCACTGGCCTCTTCTCCAGGCCGTCTGGGAGTTAAGACTGGATGAGAGTGACTCACAGAGAAATCCATTCCTGGGCTGACCTGTGTTTTCTGACCCTGTTCTCTGTGCCATGCCTACTGGTTTGCTCACAAGTAGAGTGACCTAGATTGGTAAATAAACAAGTACACCATGGGCCTGAACAAACACACATACCCCACGTGCACTTGGTACATACACCACCCACAAAACACCCAAGTTCCCTGACAGCCCAATGAGATCCCACAATGGCATTTGGGATCTAGAAAACCACAAGACAGAGAGGTTAGAACTGAAAAACTTATTGAATTCTGAACCTCTCTCAGTCCCCCCCCAAAATATCTGGAATGACTCTATTCATGTTTCTTTGGGAGAAGAGGAGGGAATTTAGGGAGACTTAGGGGAGTTATTTGTTACTTTTGGGGAGCTCATGCTGTGCCTTTATGAACCCCAGGCCTGTGAGGAGCCTACAGTCTAAGTTGTATTTTAATACAATACTAAACTAAGTTGTATTTTAATAAGGATTGAGGACAGCACTTTCTGCATTTACTTAAATCGAAACTGAACACCTCAGGTCCTTCCATCTCTCCGATGATGAAGGAAAATGAAATCTGGGCCTCCTGTCTGACTCCTCCTGTCTCTCCCCCAGGGACCGGTTCAGGACCATGGTCAATGTCCTCGGCGATGCTTTCGGGACAGGCATCGTGGAAAAGCTCTCCAAGAAGGAGCTGGAGCAGATGGATGTTTCATCTGAAGTCAACATCGTGAACCCCTTTGCCTTGGAATCCACAATCCTTGATAATGAAGACTCAGACACCAAGAAGTCCTATGTCAATGGCGGCTTTGCAGTAGACAAGTCTGACACCATCTCATTCACCCAGACCTCACAATTCTAGGGCCCCTGGCTGCAGATGACTGGAAACAAGGAAGAACATCTCCATGAGAGTCATCTCAAACACTGGTTAAGGAAAAGAGAAACACTAATGGCCAAGTGTACATTTGATTTGATATATAGACCTCCAGATTCTTTTCTATATTTGGATTCAGCCTTTGCTCTCCAGGTTTTGGGATTTGGGGGTGAGGTAAGATGAAGGAAAATTGATTAAAAGGAAAGTTCTATTATCTGGGTATTAGAAATTCTATAAGAGACAAAGTTTGGAAGTATATAAAGTAACAACTTAGAATTAGGTAACGGATATGAAAGAGAAAATGCTTTCTCATGCACAGACAAGTGTTTTGGGTTTTTTAAAAAATGTTCTGTCATTGGTTACAAATTTTTACTCAGGCTTTCTATTGGCATGGATTTCCTTTGACCTCTCACTTTTTTATAAATTATAATGCATCTAAACCACCTCTCCCCAGTTAATGTGCCAAAATGCCCATTTTCAACTTATCTCCAGCCAATTTCAAAGAAAACAGACCAGCACAGTTCTGCAATAACAGTTTTAAGACAGGCATAGGGTTTGGAGGGAAAGGAGAAGGATTCTTTTTTCAAAGTACTGTATTGGGACACTGGTAACTGTTAACACAGTGTTCAGCGTAGAGCTATATATATATATATATATATATATATATATATACGTGTGTGTATGTGTGTATATATTTATTATTTTCATATAATTTGCCAGACAGAGATCAGAATTGAACAATCAATGTGAAATAAAGAGTTCTCCTTGTACTTGAATAATAACTACAATTCCAACCCAGGTCTGCTTTGGGGCTTATCAGAACTCCTTTTTCAGGAGCACTAGAATGAGAAATCATGTTGTTCAATCATTTCACATCTGTATATCGGCCCTAAAGCAGAGATGTATTATTGTGATACTCCGAGGTAGCAGAGCCATTCATACACAACTTCCAGATATGAGCTGCCTGGAGGAACTCCATATCAGCTCTGCATAATATTACATACAAAGGTGTCACTCACAAAAGGCTGGATGTGCTTTTATTCAACTGGAAGGCTTTATTCTTCCAAGTTCATTCACACTCAAAGAGGCTAGTACTTTGCCATCCTTGCACTTCTGTTTTCAGGGCCCAAATAAGAGTGGCAAGCTACCAACTAAGTTGTATTTTAATAAAAATTCCATGGGTTGAACAAGCCACATTGCAAAAACCTAACCTGGGTTCTTGTGGCGTAAATCCCACAACATAAACTGGTATCAGTGGTTCAGGGTAAATAGTTCCATTCTACGACACTTGTCTCCTCTTCCAGAGAGGACTGTTCTAACAAGTAATCTTGGCCCTATTCATTACACCCTCTGCTTATCATTCTGCTAATTTATGAAGATAGTTTATTAAAATCTGTGCTTCATTTCTCATCTTGTAAATAATGCTTAACATAAACTTGTACTTACACTGAGATCCAAAATAGTCATGTTTCTGCAGTATTGTGTAGCCAACTTAAACCTGTGCTTTCAAGAAATGAGAAATTGTGCCAAAGATAGCAGAACAGTAAATAAGTGCTAAGCATTGACCACCTACATGGGAAATCTACAACATAATGATAGTGAATTGTTATGTAAACATCATAAATAGTAAATAATGATTCAATGGGAATTTTAAAATGCAAATATTGGTATTGTTTATAGGAAATAAATGTAACTATAAATAAAGTTGAATCAGTAATGTATCTTGGGCTGAATGGTTCTATCCCTTACTAGATTGCCCCAATTAGTGGCACTAGAGTTGGCAGAGCTGTTCATGAGCTGCGAGTTATCCTTATTTTGGAGTCAGTTTTTAACCGGCCTCTTAACACACTGTGCTGTTAACTCATAAAAGAGAACAATGTTCCATTTCAGACTCAATAAACACTTCCCTCATTCTTTCTCCCCTGCCTTTTTCTTCCTGTTATCTGTTTTATCTTACTTACTTGGATAGGTGTGGAAAGGCAGAGATATGGTCAGTTGAATCAGATTTTACAGTTTTGTTTTTGTTTTTGTTTTTGTTTTTTGAGACATCATGTCACTCTGTCACCCAGGTTGGAAGTAGAGTGGCACAATCTCAGGTCACTGCAGCTTCTTCCTACTGGGCTCAAGCAATCCTCCCACTTCAGCCTCCTGAGTAGGTGGGACTACAGGCACACACTACCATTCCCAGCTAATTTTTCTATTTTTTTGTAGAAACGGGGTCTCAATATGCTGCCCAAGCTTGTCTTGAACTCCTGGCCTCAAGTGATGCCCTGCTTCACCTCCACAAAGTGCTGAGATTACAGGTGTGAGCCACTGTGTCTAGCTGGATTATTGTTTTCAAAACTTTATACACCAAGAATGAAAAAGTGAGGCTTGAGGAAAATAATCTGATCGTTCTTGTTAGCCAATGGGATTACAAGGTGGAAACAGTGCCATTATGAATAGTTGCATGCATATTTTGTGACAAAGATGACAGTAGAATTTTGTTAGTAAGAGAGATAGTTGGCCAGGTGCAGTGGCTCACTCCTATAATCCCAGCGCTTTGAGAGGCTGAGGCAGACAGATCACTTGAGGCCAAGAGTTTGAGACCAGGCTGCTAGAAGCTTCTATGCAACAGGATTGATATTCTGTATTCCCCAACTGCGCAGCAAGGGACCATGGAACACAATGAGCGGGCACACAGCTCTGATTCCTTGCCAGCTTTGTGTCCCTTGCCAACAACCTAAGCCTTGGTTTCCTCTTCCATGAAATAGGAATAACAATTCTTTCCTCATGGGACTGCTTTCAGTGGTCAATGAGAAAATGCATGTGATGCATGTAGCAAAGATTCTGTTACACACTACGTCTAATAAATGCCAGTGCCTCTTCTCCCCAACCCCTGCATCTGGGAAAAAACGACACCCTTCTCCTTCACCCATTTATTAACATGGGTAATCCATAGAGATGCAATTGCTGTTCCAGTGTTTTAGGACCTGTGTCCCTGACGTGATGAAGAAATGAAGCTCCTACCACATGGTGCTGGTTGGGTTATCAGAGCAAACAGTATATTTAACCTAGTGAGAGTTCATAAACAGCCCCCTTTCTATAAAAGGGCAATTCTTCCATAAATGGGACATTTTATTTTTATTTTGTCTTCTAAATGGATTTCGTTTCTAGGAGACTTGTCTTGTTGTCTTTTAACTTTGTCATTACTATTTTTTTTATTATAAGTTCTGGGATACATGTGCAGAACATGTAGGTTTGTTACATATGTATACACATGCCGTGGTGGTTTGCTGCACCCATCAACCTGTCATCTACATTAGTTATTTCTCCTAATGCTATCCCTCCCCTAGCTACCCAACCCCCGACAGGCTCCAATGTGTAATGTCCCCTCCCTGTATCCATGTGGTTTCATTGTTCAACTCCCACTTATGAGTGAGAACATGCGGTGTTTCATTTTCTGTTCCTGTGTTTGCTGAGAATGATAGTTTCCAGCTTCATCCATGTCCCTGCAAAGAACATGAACTCATCCTTTTTTATGACTGCATAGTATTCCATGCTGTACATGTGCCACATTTTCTTTATCCAATCTATCATCAATGGGTGTTTGGGTTGGTTCCAAGACCTTGCTATTGTGAACAGTGCTGCAATAAACATACATGTGCATGTGTCTTTATGGTAGAATGATTTATAATCCTTTGAATATATACCCAGTAATGGGATTGCTGGGTCGAATGGTATTACTAGTTCTAGATCCTTGAGGAATTGCCACACTGTCTTCCACAAGGGTTGAACTAATTTATACAACCACCAACGGTGTAAAAGCATTCCTATTTCTCCACATCCTCTCCAGCATCTGTTGTTGTCTGACTTTTTAATGATCGCCATTCTAACTGGTGTGAGATGGTATCTCGTGGTTTTGATTTGCATTTCTCTAATGACCAGTGATGGTAAGTTTGTTGTTTATATGTTTGTTGGTCGCATAAATGTCTTCTTTTGAGAAGTATCTGTTCATATCCTTTGCCCATTTTTTGATGGGATTGTTTTTTTCTTGTAAATTTGTTTAAGTTCCTTATAGATTCTTGATATAGCCCTTTGTCAGATGAATGGATTACAAAAATTTCCCATTCTGTAGGTTGCCTGTTTACTCTGATGATAGTTTCTTTTCCTGTGCATGCTCTTTAGTTGAATTACATCCCAAAATGGGACATTTTAATCTAAAGAGTATCAAACTGAATTTTTCCTACAAAGTGTCATACAAAGTAGGAAGTAAACATATAAAGTAGGAAGTAAACAAAAAATGTTTGCAGTCCTTTTCCTATGCCCTGAGACACAGAGAGGGGTTTGAGATGCTTGGGCTGTGTCAAGCTGAGATGTACCTTCACATAACACCCCTTCATACATCCTGAAAATGAGAGTACACCATGAAGTTCACTTTTGCAGTCAGCCTATAAATCTCGTGTGACTCTTCAAAAATTCTCTCCCCACCTGATGGAAGCAGGGCCCCACCTGGGGCTTTTTAATACACCCTGTGGGAAGAAATGTACCTCTCTGTAATCCTAGACTTTTAAAGTGAAAGCCAGATAATATAAACAAGCAGACTTTGTTAAATTAGCTTTGGGAACAATATATATACTTTTTTAAAAATTTTTATTTGAGATGGAGTCTCACTCTGTCACTGAGGCTGGAATGCAGTGTTGCGATCTTGGTTCACTGCAACCTCTGCCTCCTAGGTTTAAGTGATTCTCCTGCCTCAGCCTCCCAAGTAGCTGGGATTACAGCCGTGCACCACCATTCCCAGCTAATTTTTGTATTTTGTGTAGAGATGGGGTTTCACCATGTTGGCCAGGCTGGTCTCAAACTCCTAACGTCACATGATCTGCCTGCTTCGGCCTCCCAAAGTGCTAGGATTACAGGTGTGAGCCACCGCACCTGCCTGGGAACAATAGAGTGACCTGTATATATAGAATTGGGTGACTGCACCTAAGTGTATAAAGTTATCCTTCAGGGATGGAAATGATTTCTCAATGGCCTAGGCTACATGCACAGTGCCACGAAGCTCCTAAGCAAGCAGTGAGATCTAACCACACAACTGAGGTTCCATTTCTCCCCTCACTAGGACCAACCACTGTCATGTGTGATTTGAAAGGTATCTCTCCAGAATTAGGGTGACACTTATGATTTCATCTACAAATCTCCACTTGACCTGCCACTTTTAAGGTATCACCAAGTTCAAAACAGTTATGAGTAAACCCCTAAAAGACAAGATAAACATTTATATTTCTTTGGGTATTCTGGTTGAAGAAAATGAGAAAGGAATGCCATGGCCTCTTCTGGAGAAGTTCCACTGGTTTCTAGAAATCTCTGGCAGCCTGCAGCCGGGAAGCTCTGGCCCCATGGGGACAATACCAGGATATCACCTAGAGAAGAATTTGCCTTGCAAAAGTACTGTTTACAAAAAAAATGGAGGAAGGCAATAACGCTGGAACTAAATGCAGAATCAACTAAACTGAGCAGTAGTGTCTGGATGCCTGCCCCTGTTTTCCCTCCAAGAGCTGCCTTTTCCTGACAGACTGCAGGCTCTGGTAGCTGCCATGCCTCCACAACTCCGGCAAGCCATCACCAAGTGTTAAAAGCATGTTGCATCATCTTCTTTGGCTTCAGGGCACTTGAGGCAATGCAATGCAGAGTTGTACTATCTGAGCATTTCAGAGCCAAGGGTGTGGCTGCAGGGAAAGGGGTGAGGAGTCTGGAGATCTAACACCAGTCAGGATTTGCTTTATCTTTTCTTCGCCCCATGGAAAAGTACCTTTTCCAAGGTGAAGGTAAAACAGATTGAAATGACTTCAGTCATCCTGGGAGGGTAGTCGCTGTAGAAAAGGCACTACTCCTTTCAGTTTATGAGCATGTCTTCACAAAGAGCTCAAGGCATGCACATTTTAAAGATGACTTTGATCCTCCTCCAAGCATTCAAACTAAACATTTATTTAAAGAACACTTGTGTTGTGTTTCCAAGGTTATTAGCTTAGCTTGGCAAGAATAACAAAAGGCCAGCCAAAAGGCTTTTCTGAGCCAAGGGCTTAAAAAAAAAAATTATAAAGGTTCTCCAAAATGAGTCCAGGGGTTATCCTGTCCGGGTCTTTAGGAGACCAGGTAGGTCTGAAGGGTGTCAGAGAAGTGCTACTGTATAAACTTACGTGAAGAAAGAAAGCAATACCAGTCAGTGACAGAGGGACCCTGCCTGATCCGTCCTCAACACCTACTTCTGTCTTCCCAGCATGCCAAGTTGGCTTTAACTCTCAGGTACTTTGGAGCTAATCCTCTCATTTCCTAATTTAGCCAGAAAGGTTAAGATAGACAAGAATGTGTCAACTATGAATCACAAACCCAAGGCTCTCTGCTCCATCAGAAGGGGCCAGATAAGTTAGATAAACACGGCACTTTAGCTGGTGAAACATTAGACATGAAAACAAGGCCGACTCTGCCTGCAAGGACATTTAGTCTGGTTTTCTTGCCACTAAGAGAACATTTCCTTCTATATCAATCCAGGCAGACAGTCACCTACCCTACTCTTGGGCATCATTTCCTAGAGATGACACTCTAAGGCAAATCAAGGTCCAGTTTCTTTTAAAGTGTTGACCTAATGGCTGCAGGCATCCTCTGAGGTTTCTCCCAGCTAGGATGAGTGCACAAGCAGGTGGGGATGTCCTGAACCCAGAAGGAAAAACAGCAACAATAGGCTAGGCAAGGTGGCCCATGCCTGTAATCCCAGAACTTTGGGAGGCCGAGGTGGGTGGATCACCTGAGGTCAGGAGTTCAAGACCAGCCTGGTGAACATGGTGAAACCCCGTCTCTACTAAAAATACAAAAATAAGCCACAAGTGGTGGCACGCACCTGTAATCCCAGATACTCAGGCAGCGAGGCAAGAGAATCGCTTGAACCTGGGAGGCAGAGGTTGCAGTGAGCAGAGATCATGCCACTGCACTCCAGCCTGGGCAACAGATCAAGACTCCATCTCAACAACAACAACAAAAACCCAGCAACAACAACACAGAGGAAAAACATTTTTATTTACTCAGCAAACGCTGGCATTGCAATTACTATGTAGCAAGCACTATTTGTACCTCTTAAATATGAACTCATTTGATTTCATAATAGCATCATGAAGTGGGTACTATTATTATCCCCTTTATATAGATGAAGAAATTAGCACAAAACATTAAGCAACGTTCCCCAAAGACCACACAACAAATAGGTGGCTCAGCCACTCGGCTCCAGTGTCATGGTTCTTCACCAGGCATTAGAAGGCAGAGAGTGCCAGGAGTGCTAGAATATTAATGATAACTCAAGTCCGGGGTGGTCTAAAATTTTCAAAGCAGATAAGAATCATTGGCTAGATCTATTGTTTAGCATAGTAGCTATGGTTAACACTGCATTGTGTACTTACAAATTTGCTAATATAGTAGCTCTTGTGTTCTTATCATACCCCCCCAAAATAATAAATAAATAAATAAATATGGCAAGAGGAAACTTTTGGAGGTGATGGATAGGCTTATGGTACAGACTTTGGTGATAGTTTCACAGGTATATACTTATCTCCAAACTCACCAAGTTATACACGCTAGATATGTACAGCTTTCGGTATGCCAATCAAACCTCAACAGAGCAGTTTAAGACAAAAATAATCACTCCTAATACCAAGTGCTATGTGCTGACATTGTAGTAAATATTTTACATGCATAGTCTCATGCATTCCTCCAACCACTCCTATTAGGCAGGTCATATGACCGTCTGTTTCCCAGTTGAGGAAACTGTGGCTTAGAAAGGTTAAGTAATGTACCCAAGTTCATAGAGCTGGGACTTACATGATTCCAAGTCTTTTCCTAGGTATTAAGATACAGTGCTTCAAAATGCCTACAAGGTAAGAGGAAATGCATGACAGTATCTAATCATCACCTCTTTAAAAGTTGTTTATCTTTTCTAATCATCTCATTTTATTTGATACAACCAAATTTGCTCCCTCGAATTGCCCATTTGTTTTCCCGTTCTGGCAAAGATTAATTTTAAGTATGTCTAGATTATCTCCCACCTCATCTAGCTGCCCAGACTCATCTCCTTTATGGTATACAGTATCATCATTATCCCTCCCTCATCTCACCTTTAAATATTTCATTCAAATCCTAAGTCTTCCCAAAATCCCTTTCTTTTCCAAAACCAGGGATGGGGAGGTGTCAGAATAAAAACTGGAACCCTATTTCTCTTTTCCTTTTCTTGTCAAATTTTGGGGGCTGCTTTTTGGTCTTTATGCTGTGACTCCATTTCCTCCCCCACTCACAAACTCCTAATTCCCTACAGTCGGGCTTCCACAATGCTCCTGAAACTCCAAGGTCATCAATGCCCTGCTCATGAAATCCAAAAGGCATTTTCACAGTCATCAATTTTTACTTTTTTTTTTTTTTTTTTTAGACAGAGTCTTGCTCTGTCACCAGTCGCCAGGCTGGAGTGCAGTGGCACGATCTCGGCTCACAGCAACCTCTGCCTCCCGGGTTCAAGCGATTCTCCTGCCTCAGCCTCCCGAGTAGCTGGGGCTACAGGCGTGCATCACCATGCCCAGCTAATTTTTGTATTTTTTTAGAAGAGACGGGGTTTCACTATGTTGGCCAGTATGGTCTCGATCTCTTGACCTCGTGATCCGTCTGCCTCGGCCTCCCAAAGTGCTGGGATTACAGGAATGAGCCACCATGCCCGGCCCAATTTTTATTCTTCTGCAACATTTGTCACTACTGATTAGTTTTATATTCCACTAAGTTATTTTTCTTTGGCTTCCAAGACATTATCAGGTTCTGCCCCCACCTGACCTTTTCCACCACTCTTCCATCACCTTTGTAACCTCCTCCTGCTACTCTACTTACTGTGGGTCTCATCTCTGCCTGTGCCACATGCACAGGGTCCCCTCAAATATTTGTGGAATGAATGAACAGGCTCACATTCTTCTGGTCTTCTCTCTCCACCAGATACTCCTCCAATATTATGGATTCAACTGCCATCTCTACGCAGATGATTAACAAAAACGTGTATCCACAAAATCTACAGCTGCCCTTGGTTTCTCCTGCCCTGATCTCCAAGCCAACCCTCAGCTCCGCACTTCCAACTTCTACTGATCACATCCTGTTAGCCTTGCCACCACCTTTTTAAACTGAACTTATCCAAAATCAATCTCTTCAGTCTTTTCTGTAGTCTCTCTCTTAGATTGGGAATTGTGTTTTAAAAATCATTATTTCCCCTACAATCTAGGATCATAAACATTTCTTCTCGTTTTTAACTCCAAGAGGTTGCAAGGCAGGTCTATAGAGGTCGATCCATTTATTCGAATCCCTTTGCTCAGGCCTTCAGGTGGGAACCCTGAGTGAACAGTAATGCCTCTTTGTGAAGTGAGTGGCCCCAGCCTAGCCACTGTCCAGACATGAATCACTGGACATGGTGTACTCCTGCATTTTCTCTTCCCATGCAATTCTTGAATAAACAACTTGTATTTTGATAACCCTCTAAACTCTAATTACAACCATGAGGCCTTCACAATAAGAACAAGATTCAGAGGGATTAAAAAAAGTACTAAACAAAATCGCAGACAAGGCCTCCGTTGCTTCTGAAACACCAACCCTGCCCCCTAGTAATGCTGAGTGTTCCCTATTCTATCTCCCCCGGTCAAAAAGGGACCACAAAAACAAAAGTCCCTCCATAAAGGATTTCATCTGGGCTCCTATTTTGTTCTCTTAGTCCTTGTTAGCTCATCTTGCCTCACACATCATGAAGAATATGAAACCACAAAATGAAGGACACCATGTCCTTATTTCTGCAGGGCAATTATTCTCTCCATCAGTGCTTCATTCTGCTGACTAAGTAGTTCACCTTCACTTGCAACAAGCCCAGGCCACCTGACTTAATCACTTCTTCCTTAAAAGGGCCAGGCACCTCCCCCAGACACACACAGGTTTTTAAGCACCCCTAAAATAAGTTGTCTCCTGATGTCTTCCCAGCCCCGATGTCTAATCAGCCCTTCTCTTTCCTGTGACTCTCCCACTCAGTTGATGTTGTATTGACCTAATTTCCAGACTTCTTCAAAGGCTTTGTCAGAGTCTCCCCCTCTGCCACTTCTTTTATGTCAAACATATCATTTGCACTCTCATTTTTTTAAAATCGCTTTTATAATTCATATAATGCTTTTATATGAATAGATATAAAAGAGCCAGAAAGCAAAGAATTCACCTGATGAGCATTTTCTATCATATAATGCTTTTCTCAAAAAATTAAATAGATGAGAATAAGAATAGTTAATGCTCACTGAGTGCTCATTTTGAGCCAGGCACTGATTTAATGTGCTTTAAATGTATTATCTACCAACAATAACATTATTAGATACTATTATTACCTCCATGTTACACATAAGGACATTGAGACACAAAGAATGTCTTTAACATCATAACATCAGGATGCTTAAATTATCTTTCCATGGCTTCTCATTGTCTATAGCACAAAGTTGAAAATACTTGCCTGAATATTTAGGACACTTCCAAAGATACCCCAGAGGACATTTCCTCTTCTCCATACACATATGCTTCATTATGCTCTCCCCAATTGCATCATTTCTCCCAAATCTCTTCTCTACCTGGTCTGCCTATTTTTTAAACACTGAAAATAAATTACTGGCCTCCAACCCTAAGGCCCCATTGTTTCTAACCTCCTGAAACTTACAGAAGCAACAGTATCTTAGTACATAATCAAATGCTGCCTTGTATTATTAAGTAGATCAATATGAGACTTGATTATAAAGTAATAAAATTGAGTTTCACAAACCTCACCGTAAATCAATATCATTATTTTATACTACTAAACAGGAGTCAAAACTGGTGGCTGTGGGCAAGACCCAGCTTCAGACCAGCTTTATGTGGCTGCAGAGCTTTCGGCTGATTTAGATTTGAATTTGAAGATGCACACCTTGTGGGAGGTGGAAGATTACATGCTCCACTTCACTCCAGCTCCCATCACTCACCATTATTTCAAACTCCACTGCTTATGACAGTCACAAATCCTGCCTGGTCCTAAAGACATCTGAGTTTGCAATACCTTTTGGGAATCACACTTGAAATATCTCATTTCACATCTCATTGCCCCAGTAAGTCTGGAAACTTCAAGAGGGCACAGGTTGTATTTTATACCCCTTAGTGTGACCCCTCCCTACGCCACAGGGTCCTGCATAATACTGAGCACACAGAAGGAGTTTAATCAATACAAGTTGAGTGGGTCCATGCAAGGCTGTGGAATCAATTTGGTTAACTGCAGGGCTGGGAGGAGACCCACTGAACAAAGAACGTCATCCTATCCCTTACGCAATACCAAATGAGTTTTCATAATGAAGAGCTCCCACCACAAATGCAGCACTTCCAGCAATAACACCTACTGCCTACAGTCTGTTCCTGGAAGTCATCCCAATAAAACAAGTAAGATGTTTATCCCAGTTCAAAATTCCAATTCCAGTGAGTGTCAGTTCCTGGAGGAAAAGGAACAGGAAAGTTTATCTGGGGGGTGGTGGGGGAGGAGGGGGACTTCCTAAAAATGCTGTTTACAAACGTAACATTCCAATGACAGGAAATAACAGCAGAAAGCATCTCTTGTTGGCCTAAATAAGAAGTGGTTAATTGTTTCAATTTCTGTCAAGAGACCTTAGTTGCTCTGTTATTTTGAAATGTTCTGAGTTCATGTTTTTCAAACCCTTTAGGTTGAATTATCCGGGGATGCCTCAGGGCCAACCAGGTGGCAGCCAAGGGGTGACAGGAAGTGGTACAGAGAACCTGAGGCTTGGAAATGAGACAGAGCAGGGTTCGCAAACTGGCTCTGACACTTGCTTTTCTAAGCCTCAGTGTCCTTAGCAAGAAACAGGGGGAGCAATGCTTTCCTCAAAAACTTAAATGAGATGAGTATAAGAATAGCTCATGCTCACTGAGTGCTCATTTTGTGCCAGGCACTGATTTGATGTGCTTTAAATGTGTTATCTACCAACAATAACATTATTAGATAGACACTATTATTACCTCCATGTTACAGATGAGGACACTGAGACACAAAGAGTGTCTTTAAACATCGTAGTATTATGATATTTGAATTATCTGTCCACGGCACTCAGCCTGTAAATGGCAGAACTAGGATTTAAATCCAGGTACTCAGTGGGGCATGGTGGCCCATACCTTGTAAGCCTAGCACTTTAGGAGGTCAAGGCAGCAGATCACTTGAGGCCAGGAATTCAAGACCAGCCTGGGCAATATAGGAAGACCCTGCCTCTATTTTTTATATTTAGAAAAATAAATAAATAAAACAAAACACATACACACACACACACACACACACACACACACACACACACACACACACGGTAGAGGGTGAGGAGGGTGAGGCGGGTGGTGCTAACGGATCACTCTAAAAGACGCAGAATCCCAAGGCAAAATTTTGGACTAGAAACTCCTCATTTTGTTGAAGAAGCTCCATCAACTCAACCATCAAGAAAAGGACTCATCTGCACCAAGGAAAAGCTCCTGTCCTAGGCATGACCCTGTTTTGACCAAATTCCCTATTTTTGAATGTGAAATTAAGCATAGGTTCTTTCCTTTGATAAACAAAGTAACATTACTGCCATAATTTGGTGCCCCTAGATCCAGTGTGGAGGATAGAAGGCTCCCACGCCAAAGGAGCAAAGAGTTGGGGCTCCTATCACTGTCGGCAGGGTTCCCAGCACAAGGGAAGAGAGGAGAGGAGGTCTCCCCAAGACCTGCAGTTCCCCCAAGTAGTGCTAGGAGGGGGTCCCCTAACCAGAGAAAGACAGCAGTCCCATTCAGTGGTGCTAGCGGGTTCACTAGTCACAGCATGGACTAGAGGGCATATCCTGTTCCTTAGGCTGCTCTCCAGAGAAGCCAGCGGGCTCCTTTGATGTAACCAACTGGGGGGAACACTGGCTATACTAAGAGTAGTGCAGCATTTGGGCGCTAGGGCCAAATTCACACACATATCCATCAGTCTTCTAAAATTACACCTAAAACCAACCACTTCTTTCATGTTAAACATATCACCTGCACTCTCATTTTTTAAAAAATCTCTTTTATAATTCATGGCCTACAGGCTTCGGCTAACTTTGGGTCAGTCAGGTGACCATAGAGAAATGGCCTCATTGTACAGCAGCTTTTGTTTGGAAGGTCGAGGTTCCACAAAGGAGATTTTCTTAGGAGCCTCTGCAAACCAAGACCCCATGAAACATGCTCATGAAATATGCTCCAGGCTTTGACAGATGTGCAACCATAAAAGTCAAGAAAGGAATTATAAACCGAAGCAAGACAGATGGGAATTCTTTTTATGATGTTTAATGACACAGATCTTCCCAAAGTAATCCAAACCCCAAAACATCACAAAATTATTCATGCTCCAAAAGCAAAATACCTCAACTGCAACCCTTGCCCCATCATGATTCCTCAAAATTGAAATAATTCCTTGAGAAACAAAAAGTTAAAACAAGAATAAGTTAAGGAATAGAGTTAATAGACTTGAAAGTAGAAAGAAAAAAGCACAATTTAGTGTGAAAAATAAAAATGACTTTAGGAATGGGCATTTAAGATCTTATTAAATTAAAGAGTTATTCTCAAACCATTTCAAAAAACACTGAACATTGAATGTCATGGTGTATATTTTAACAATAACTGAAATGGGATACCAATTAATTAGGGCTGTTTTCCTTTAGCTGCTTACGTTAAGTAGCCCTCTCCTGAGACTTAGAGCATAATCTTAATGTAACACAATATTTTCTTATTTTTGATGACTATTTAGAGGTGACATCAAAGTTATAAATTGACAACTATAGTTTCAGAGAGACTGAGAACATATTAGCACATATAATTTAAGCTTGCTGTCAGCCTTGCCAAGGTGGAATGCTGGTTGTAATACAGGTTGAGTCTCCCTTATCTTCAATGCTTAGGTCTGACCAGAAGTGTTTCAAACTTGGGTTTCTGTTTTTGTATTTTGGAATATTTACATAAACACAATGAAATATCTTCAGGATAGGGGATAGGACCTAAGGCTAAACATGAAATTCATTTATGTTTTATATACACCTTATACACATAGCCTGAAGGTAATTTTACACAACATTTTAAATAATTTTGAGCATGAAACAAAGTTTCAAATGCATTTGACTGCAACCTGCCACCTGCAGTCTGATGTGGAATTTTTCACTTATGGTGTCATATTGGCACTCAAAGGTTTTGGATTTTGGAGCATTTCAGATTTGAGATTTTTAGATTGGGATGTTCAACTTGGATATACCTTTATTTGGCTGAAATTCTGAGAAGATAAATGACTTTTGTTTTGCTGTTTTGTTTCTGGAGTTCCTTTTCTGTTTTAGTTTTTAATTTCATTTTCTTAATTTACCTAATGAACCAATCACTATTATCACAATGAGGAAAAAAAAAAAAAACACTTGGCTCTCACTGAATCTCCTAAAAGTGCAACAAGTTTACTCTACTCAGGCTGCTATAGCAAAATGTCATAAAATGGGTAGCTTACAAACAACAGGAATTTATTTCTCACAGTTCTGGAAGCTGGGAAGTCCAAGATCAAAATGTCAGGAGATTCAGAATCTGCTGAAGGTCCTCTTCCTGGTTCAAAGATGGAGCCTTCTTACTGTCTCTTCACCAGTGGAAGGGGCAAATAAGCTCCCTTGAGCCTATTTATAGGGCACTAAACTTATTTATGAGGGGTCCACCCTCACAACCTCATCATCTCCCAAAAGGCCCCATTTCCTTAGAGGTTAGGACTTCAAGATACAAATTTTGAGGGGATACAAACATTCACACTATAGCAGGGCTGGTAGAGGAAAATGCTCTGGTTATGCTATGAAGGAGGGACATGAGTTTCCACTTTCAGGCTCCTCTTCTCTGGGTCTGTATCAACGAAGACAAATGTGCCTCTAGTCTGCCTTTTTCCCATCCCCTTCCTCTTCCTGCTCCCTCAAACTGTGTAAGCATTTCATAAATGCACCTTCCTAACCAACTTTAAAACCTGATATTGGCAGTCCTATCTGTAGAACCTATTCACTTAATGTAGTTCTTTCGGCAAAATATTTGAGGAAGCTTTTGTTCCTCATCTAAATTTACACAGAATTGCTGGAACAAAGGAGTAGGAAACACAAGGAGTAGTTTAAACTACACTCCAAAGGAGCTAGCCTCCTCTTGCAAATTTATCATAGAAATTCAACATTTAAAACAAGATCTGAATTCTCTAGAGACAATGCTCTCTTTTCTAGGTTTTTAGTGGACTTCATCTAAATCAAGCCTAACACTAAGAAATAAACAAACAACAACAAAAACAGATCTACCAAAAAGAGGTCAAGCTGACAGTTTTCCTGGAGGATTTATCAGGCTATTCCTCTGAATAGCAACTTTCTCTAGCTCATATATAACTAATTTGAGAGAGGGAGAAAGAAATATAGGGGAGGAGGAAGGGATCAGAAGGAGGAAAAGAGAAGAAAAGAAGTTTTCAAGAACACATCCACTGTCAAAAATGAAGAATACCTTAAAAGGCATCTTGACATTTTCGTTAGAATTCTAAGAAGTGCCTTCCAAATGGTAAAGCACCTGTCACCCAACTATGGTGCTTTCTATTTCATGTTCAAAACAAACATACAAAAACACAAATTTTCCAGCTTGACAAGAAAATGTGAGCCCCCAAACAGGAAACACTTTAACCAACAACTCTTACCTCGGCACAAAAGACTGAGTACAGGGTTTGGTTTAAAGGGGATTAGACACCAGTGACTCGACACAGACAACAAAAATTGTTCATTTCTCTAAGGATGCTTCAATTGTCTCAATGAATGAGCTCTTCATGATCTGCATTCGGCTTTCATTCATTTCTCATGCAAAATCTGAAACATCACATTCTACATGTGGTATTGAGAAAAAGGTGAACAATCAATACAGGTAAGGAGAAAAAGATAATTTCATACTACCCCAATCTTGGCAGGTAGCTATGCCTTGGGATCACTTGGTCTCTGAGCCTTTTCCCTGGATTCCCACAACAGAATTACCCAGTGAGCATATCTGTGACCTTGGGCAAGTTACTTGACATCTTTGTAAAATATCAGGGTGATGACAGAGTATCTACCTTCTACTATTACTGTGATGAGTTAGCACAGTCCTTGCTACAATAGTAAATGTGCCAAAATAGGTGTTACTCGGTTGAGCTGTTAAACATGTTCCAATCAACTATATTCTACTGAACAAATTTTCTTCCTTCTTTCTTTCCTTCCTTCCTTCCTTTCTTTTTCTTTCTTTTCTTTTTTCTTTTCTTTTGAGATGGAGTCTTGCTCTATCACCCAACCTGGAGTGCAATGGTGCGATCCTGGTTCACTACAACCTCCACCTCCCAGGTTCAAGCAATTGTCCTGCTTCAGCCTCCCAAGTTGCTGGGATTACAGGCACCGGCCACCACGCCCAGCTAATTTTTTTTTTTTTTTTTGTAGAGATAGGGTTTTACCATGTTGGTCAGGCTGGTTTCGAACTGCTGACCTCAAGTGATCTACTTGTCTCAGCCTCCCAAAGTGCTAGGATTACAAGCATGAGCCACCACACTTGGCCTCTTTATTTATTTATTTATTTTTTAGAGATGGGGTGTTGCTATGTTACCCAGGCTGGTCCTGAACTCCTGGGCTCAATCAATCCTCCTACCTTGGCACCCCAAAGTGCTGGGATTACAGGAGAGAGCCACCACGCCCAGCCAGAACAATTATATTTGAGCATAAATGGGGGTCACTATGGGATTGGGGGATGGGAAGCTTCCAAATTCCCCATCCTTAAAAAACTCACATCCGACTGGAGAGATTCTTAATCCTAAAAGTACATCAGAATTCCCTGAAAAGGCTGATGTGGTGGCTCATGCCTGTAATCCTAGCACTTTGGGAGGCCAAGGCAGGTAAATCACTTGAGGCCAGGAGTTTGAGACCAGCCCAGGAAACATGATGAAACCCCATTTCTACAAAAAATATAAAAATTAGTTTGGTGTGGTGGTGCACACCTGTAATCCCTGCTCCTCAGGAGGATGAGGCATGACAGTTGCTTGAACTTGGGAGGCAGAAGTGGCACTGAGCTGACATCATGCTACTGCACTGCAGCCTGGACAAATGAAAAAAAAAAATTCCCCTGAAGAACTTTTATAAACATACCAAAGTGGCCAGGCATGGTGGTTCACACCCGTAATCCTCTAGCACTTTGGGAGACCGAGCCAGGTGGATCACTAGCTCAGGAGTTGGAGACCAGCCTGACCAACATGGTGAAACCCTGTCTCTACTAAAAATACAAAATTAGCCAGGCACGGTGGCACACACATGTAGTCCCAGCTACTCAGGAGGCAGAAGCAGGAGAATCACTTGAAACCAGGAGAGAGAGATTGCAGTGAGCTGAGATCACACCACTGGACTCCAGCCTGGGCAACAAAGCGAGACTCCTTCTCAAAAAAAAAAAAAAAAAAAAAAAAACCAATGCCAGGCCCTACCTGCAGAGATTCCAATTAAGTTGGTCTGAAGTGGGTTTTGGGCATTCGTATTTTTCAAAGCTCCCCCAGGTGATTCTAATGCCCACTGAGAACAGCTGATCCAGGAATTTTCCTTGTGATTTGGGTGCATGGTCACTCCCTGTGTGGTCTGTTGGACCCTGACAAGACCAGGAAGTACTGGGATGAAGGGAGGTACATCTGTGCATCAATGCCCACAAGTTACCAAATGACCAATTCCTCAGAAGCTGGTGACCAAATCAGAGAGGGAGAGCACCAAATAGTGGAGCCTGAAATCTGCAGGCTGGTTTGCTTTCAGGTTTGGTTGTAATGGAGGTGAAGAGGCCCCTAGGAGGGAAAGTAAAATAACCCCTGCCCAGTGGAGATAGGCGAGGTTAGAACCAGTACCAGCCACTGTTTTAGGAGCTGGAGTCCTAATGAGCAATAACATGATAAGAAATCAGCACTTCAATTAATTTTTCCCTTTTGAAAAAATTTTTTGGTGATTTCCTTTTTGCTGTTCTTTAATTTATCAAAGGTTTGGAACTACAATTCTTGTCTGCATCTGAGGAAATGTAGGCCTGAATTTTTTGCTGATCCTCCAACTGGAAGCATTGCAAAGGGACTGGCTCCTGCTGAAGGCCAGGCACATGGTGGAACCTGGAATCACAGGGAGCTGCTGAAGCACAAGGAGGGAGAAGTCAGCAGGCCAGGGTGGGTGCAGCTCGGTCATCTCCGCCACCTCACAGAGGCAGAGGGCCTGACTCTGCCTGAGGGACCAGAGGTGTCACAGCAGCGACCTTGTCAGCCATCCTTGAAAGCAGAATCTCAGTGAACAAACACCAGATCACACACTTGGCGAGGCCACAATGTCGTGGCAATCATGCCTTCCAAGAGAACTAGGGATAATCTGAGGGGTTTCTTTGTGGTAGGCTTTGTTTAGGTTTTTTTTGGAAGTTTGTTTTTTGTGCAGTAAAATTCACCATTTCTAAATATACAAGGGATACTCTGTTTATACTAAAAGTACCAAGTCCCAAAAGATCCAGAAATAGATGTATTCTGACCCCTTCAACCCATTTCTTCCACTCATTCCCTCCCTCTACCTTGTCAGACAACTGGACTCATTGTTTTTGGCTCAAGAATTCCTGACCTTTTTGTGGTAAGAATCTACTTTTTTCACCTCCCTAGGATCTCAAGATCGCTGGGGAGACAGGAGAGGGAAAGCTGGCTGGCAGTGAAACAGGTGATACGGAGAAGGGGAGGGACAGGAATTGGTGCTGCCATTAGAAGAGAGTCCTCAAGAAAAGCCGGGGATTGGGACACGCAGTGGGAGCCACTGTGTTATGTGTTTCGGATACCTCCTGCCTGGGACCTGTCTTCCCAACCCACAGGAGTAACTCTGGCTGTCCTGTTTTAGCTATTTCATCTTGCCTGTTTGGATCTTTCTGGGACTCACTGAAATGGATACTCAGCATCTTTCAAATACATGCCCTGTTTGTTTAAGATTAGCCAGAGTCTCTTTCATAATCACTAAAACTTCACTAAAAATGACCCTCCAGGATCCCAGCCTCACCAGGAATCCATGACTCAAAGAGTGGGGTGAGGGGAGAGCTTCCAGAGAAGGTATGGAGAGCTTCCAGAGAAGGTACTGTAAGCGTGTTCCAAATCACTGGGTGGGAATTCCTGTTATGTAAGAAACCTGTTTTCCAAGATAGAATTGATGTGGGATTTTTTTTTCTTTTCTTACCTTCTCTCTATCCCCCAACATCAGAGTACACATATCAGCTGGTTCAGCACTCTATGTAACTTGATATTACCCATGTTGAAATTCAACATAATTTGGCATTTGGTAATCATGTGGGCTACGTTCCCATAACTACCCAAGTAATTGCCTAGATGGCTATTTTGGTAACCAGAGAGTAAATGGCCCAGAATCCATCCTTTAATCTAGGAGGCAGAATGTTCTAAGGTAGAAGCCTGCAGAATGGGCAATTACAGAGCTGCCCTGCACCTTCCTCCGTGCTAAAGGTGGGGAGCCCTGGCCACCCCTAGGGTAAGCCGACTGGTGCTATAAAGCACGGGTGACCCTCAAACCAGACTTTCAGGAGCCAGACTACAATGAAAACTTAGCAGGTCATCCCCACACTCCTTTACTGTTTAGAAAGACACATCATTATTCTGATCCTGCTGAATGAGGACTACACAGTACAAAGCTATAGGATCCTAGTGGGAGACTTCTGAAGGCAATGCCCACAAACTCTGCTTGGGTTCCAAAGGTCCTCTTTCACACACCTGCTCTTTCTACCCCTGGATTTCCATGTATGATTATACTCTAGCTTTGGAAATGCAATAGAATGTAGTGGTTAAGAGGCTGTTCTCTAAAGCCACACTCCCCAGGTCCATATTCTCAGCTCCACCATTTATTAGCCATGTCACCTTGAGCAAGGGACCTAACCTATGCCTCAGTTTCCCTATCTGTAAGATGAAACTAATGATAGTACCTATCTCATCAGATTGTCCTGAGAATTAGATATGAACTTGTTTAATATATGTGAAGTATGTGGACAAGTCTCACCACTCAGGCCACATGTTATAAGGAAGGGTGATTATTATTCTGGGCCTGGGTTAGAAATGGAAAAGAAAAGAACATATGAGAAACGATGATGTCCCAAAATGTGACTAACTACTTGCCACCAATCTGAATTCTAGAGTTGCCTTGTTACCTCATTCAACATGCATTTATAAAAACTCTTTACTGAGCAGCAACCATCGTGAAGGGTCAGGTGATACAGGGACAGCAGCAAGGTGGAGGTGGGAAAGCAGGTTCTTGTTCAGTACACACCTAGTACATGTGTTTGAAAAATTTAATGATTCCATTGTATGGTACTAGATGCTGGGTATAAAGCAGTGAGCAACAGAGACAGATCCCTCATCTCATAAACGTTTCATTCCGGTAGAAGAGATGGATTTTAAACAATCATCCCAGATCAAATATAATAATAAATTGTGTCATAATTTATGAAGGCAACATGCAGGGTGCTAAAGGGTACACATAAGAGGGAGAAGGAGTGTTGTGTCATAGAAAGTCATGAGACTAGAAGGACAAATAGAATTTATCTAGGCAGAGTTAGGAAGACATAGTCCAGATGTAGAAAACGTGTGCAAAGACACCACAGCAGGAAAGAACTCGTGTTCAAAGAGCCGAAAGAAGGCCAGAAGGTCCATTAGACAAAGAATGATGTTGGGAGCAGTGAAAATGATTACAAGAGGAGTCAAGAGAGCTGGAAGACACATGCACTGCCATTATTATACAGAGTAAGGAAAGAACGTGGTTCTCGAGTCTCTTCTAAGTCTCCCATCCTCCACTCTTTCTAGTTACTTCATATTGAAAGGATGAAACTGAAATTATTTTAGCAAATCAAGATAAGGAAAAGCACTTAAGCTGCTTACTTATATAAGACAGTAGCTTAAAAATATCTCTGTTCATGCAGTGGATATTGCTTCAGAGGGTAGCTTGGTCTTTCAATGATATAATTTACTTCAGACGTAGAATCTTCCTACAACAAAATCAAATCCAGCAATTATATTATCCATAACATAATAGAGATGGATGATACCCAGATGTGTAGTTTTGCATGTAAGACGCCTGCACATCCTATTTATGCTGTATATGGGGTTCACTATATATGTGTGTATGTGGAGTCTTTCTTCTCTTTGTAGAGGCAAGGTCTCATTATGTTGCCAGGCTGGTCTCGAACCTCCCAGCCTCAAGGGATCCTCCTTCCTCAGCCTCCCAAAGTACTGGGATTACAGGTTTGAGCCCCACACCAGACCTTTGTTTACATTTTAAAGAGATTCCTTACTTGAAAAGGTTGCGAATTAAAGCAAGGCCAATGACTTTGCAAAAAAGAAGTAAAATAATTCGCTACCTCCATGGTCAGGGTAAACAACATTTAAGTGTCATCCTGCAAAACTAGCATATGCCAGTATTTATTAAGTCAAGAAGACTGGTTCAACTACATGGCATCATTAAATTCAGCCACTGGGGGCACTGCTACCCTTTATTTGAATTCTTTTGAATTGGTGAAAGGCCACTTAGCTGTGTCTCTGAAGCAGTGACAGAGGACTGGGAATATCTACCAATGAATCAGAAGCATTCCCCACACCTCCATAAAAGTCATTACAGCCAAAACCACCTTATTAAATTTAGAACAAGTTTCTTCCAGGTTGAGGCCTTACAGACCTCACACATTCAACTGTATTACTCCCTGGATTGGGAGTCATGTGTGCAGGGGAAGAGAATGTTCTGTGGGCCTGCCTTCTCTTAGTCTTTTGAAAGGACCTCTGCTTGATGACTGCTGTGAACCAAATTAGCTGCTACTTTTCCGTCGGATCCAAGCTCCACTGTCTCATCCTCAGGGAGCCAGCTCTGACTCCGAACCAAGTGAAATACCTGCCACCATTCACTCTCAGGACAACAGGTAATCTCCTTGGTAAGCCTCACAATTTTCCACTTACTTCTGTGGTTATTTGATTAATGTCTGTCTTCCCAACTAGACTGTAAGTCCCTGTTCCCATATTATTTAGTGAGCAAAGATCTAGTTTTATAAGAAAGTCTAACCTTGTTTTTGTGCTGCTGAGCTCTGTGGGCTGTCAGAAGACTGCATACCCTCTCATGGATATTCTTCCACGTGGACTGAGAACCAGGATGGAACCTGCACAACAGATGGAACAGGGTGGAGTAGTAAGCATCTACCAAAAAAGACACTTAAAGCATATGACAGTATGGATTGATATTTAAAACTTAATCATCATAAAAAACAGCAGCATCCAAAATGGTAAACGTAATGTGATTTCAATGTCTTTCTTAAACCTACCCATAGAGGAAGCACTGGGGAATAAAAACTGCTCATATATTAAGAATTTTTTGTGTTTCTATGTGTGGCTGAGTGATTCTTTTCTTCTTTATACCTTCCTGTGTTTTTCAGATATTTCTCTCATGTACAGATCCTACTTTTACATTTAAAATTTTAATCCAAAAATTTTTAATATAAAACGTAATCCCAGTTGCTGTTGTTTTAGGGACAGGGTCTTGCTCTGTCACTCAGGCTGAAGTACAGTGGCATGATCATAGCTCACTGTAGCCTTCAACTCTTGAACTCGAGCAATCCTCCAACTCCAGCCTCGCACATACAGAAGACCAACTAGGTACACGTCACCATGCCTGGCTATTTTTTTTTTCTTTAAGAGATAAGGTCTTGTTGTGTTGCCCAAGCTGGTCTCAAACTCCTGGGCCAGGGATCCTCCCATCGCAATCTCCCAAATAGCTGGGACTACAGGTATGCTCCACCATGCAGAGCTAACTTTTAAATATTTTGTAGAGACAGGGTCTCCCTGTGCTGTCCAGGCTTGTCTCAAACTCCTGCACTCAAGTGATCCTCCTACCTCAACTTCCCAAAGTGCTGGTCTTACAGGTGTGAGCCACTATGTCCAGCCCCCAATCCTGGTTGTTTCCTACCACCAGGATTTTATCTTATATCTCATTTTCTTTAGGCCACCCAGACTCCAAACTGAACCATAGGTTTGACAGTCTCTTTCAGTTCCCCAAATATGGAGCATTTGTTACCTTCCATATGCATCTGGCAACACTGTTTGTTCCCTCTTCTACTTTCCAACCCCTCTCACTACTCTTATTAACTCCTATCCAACCTTCAGAGCTCAGTTCAATTGTTGAGTTCTCAGCAAATCCCTTCTGAGCCCTCTCCTGCAGAGTAGGTCAGCTTCCCTGTTATATGCACTTGCAGTTTCATTTATCTATATCTCATTAATACCACTTGCACCAGTGGACATTTTGTCATTATTTGGTTAGTGGCAGTCTTTACTCCTAGAGTGAAATTGAGACTGAGACCCTTTGCTTAATAGCTCATCCCAGGGCATAAGATGAACTGAATACCATGGTAAGTATTTAATAAATATTTCTTGGGTGACTGAATTCATTCTCTCATTCATTCATTCATTCATCCATTCATTTGTATTCAGGAGAGGGACGGTTACCAAATCCTAGTCTGAGGTATAACTAAGCTAAAAGTGTACATAGCAATTTAATAATGAAAGGCACAGATATTGTTTTCTAAAAACACTCAAAAAATCATAGCTACTTGGGGTCAGGTGCGATGGCTCACACCTATAATCCCAGCACTTTGGGAGGCTGAGGTGGGCAGATCACTTGAGGCCAGGAGTTCCATACTACCCTGGTCAACATGGTGAAAACCCATCTCTAATAAAAATACAAAAAAATTAGCCAGTGTGGTGGCGATACATCTGTAGTCCCAGACACTCGGGAGGCTGAGGCATGAGAATTGCTTGAACCCAGGAGGCGGAGGTTGCAGTGAGTCGAGATGGCACCACTATTCTCCAGCCTGGGCGACATAGCGAGACTCTATCTCAAAAAAAAAAAAGAAAGAAAAGGAAAGAAAAAAAGATTCTCTTTAATTAATGTACAGTAAACATTGGAAATGTCAGGAACATCTGGAAATTTAGTTGTTACTATGGCTACCATATGAATAACAGCCCTGTGCAGCTGCCCCTCTGCTTGGCTGGTTCCGGCCCATATCCAGGTCTCCATTCCAGCTCTCTCTGCAACAAGCATGTCCCACTGGTTTCCAGGGGAGACAAGACCAAGAGTATGAATGAATCTACAGAAATCCATTGCCAACCCAAGAAAACAACTCATAGCAAATGGAAGCACCACCTAAAGCACTGCCCATGTTTAAGACTACATATATTATTTCTACGCTTCTCTAAGAATTTCTTTTTTTTTTTTTTTTTTTTGAGCCAGAGTCTCACTCTGTTGCCCAGGCTGGAATGCAGTGGCAGAATCTCAGCTGACTGCAACCTTTGCCTCTTGGGTTTAAGCAATTCTCCCGCCTCAGCCTCCCGAGTAGCTGGGACTACAGGCATACGACACCACGTCCAGCTAATTTTTGTATTTTTAGTAGAGATGGGGTTTCGTCATGTTTGCCAGGCTGGTCTTGAATTTCTGACCTCAAGTGATCTGCCCACCTCACTTCTCAAAGTGCAGAGATTACAGGAGTGAGCCACCATGCCCAGCTTTTCTTGAAGAATGTTTAAGAGGAAGGAATAGAAATATGGTGAAGCTATAAATAAAGCTATCATTTAAAAACAACCACCAGCAGCTGGATACAGTAAATGTTTTCTCATAGGTCTAGAGTAACCAGTACCAAAGTGACTCCTATACTTGTTACCATTACTGCTACATGCAATTTATTTTACATTTGAAGATCTTGGAGAATGATGAGTCAACAGACGGCAGCAGGGCTGTGCCTTTACTACAGCCTTCTCCATGGGATCAGCCTTCTCCATGGGATCTACCTTCTCCTCGAGCAATGTGGAGGGAGATGATATGCTGAAGGGGCATGACACTATTCAGATGGTGGATATAGGTAACAGGCATGGCAGTGTTCCGCCCTCCTTTGGTACTACCATTGTTCACTCTGATAAAGCCTTTTCTACTTCTTCCATTAAAACCTTGGGCTGACTCTCACTCCGAAATTTGTCTCCCAATTCATCCCTACAAGCTTGGCCCTTCCTGAGTTCAGTTGCAGAAACACAACAGGTATTCTCATGCACCCTTGTGATCTGGGCACAGAGAAAGAGTGGTCCTGATAGTGCTGGGGTGGAAAGAACAGCGAGTGAGTGGAGGCACAGTGCTGGCAACTCCCAGTGTCCCAGGAATCTGCCCTTGTGATCACTCCAAAGCCAATGGGCAATGGGTTCTTCTGCAAGAACAGGAAGGGCACATCCCTCATTCAAAAGAACTGTTTTTAAAATATTATCTTCAGGGCCACTTCTCTGGTGTTAAGGTGACCAGCTGTCTTAGTTTATCTGGGACTCAGGGGTGTCCCAGGGTACAAACTTTTGGTACTAAAACCAGGACAGCCATGAGCAAACTGGATGGCCTGTCCGTGGTTGTGTTACTCTTTGTTACTGATAATCATGGCCTATTTACAAACTCATAGTCCAACTAGGTCCCAAGTTACCAGTTTAGAGACACTTTGGGCACAAAGAATTTTCTGCCTCATCAGAAACGGTCAATAAAACTCTGGTCTGCTGCTAAGACTCATCTTTCTGAAATCACTTGTGCCTACTCCTGTGACTAACATCACAGAGCGCCTCACTCCTTCCAAGCAAAGCCCAAACTCCTTAGGTCAGCCAACAAGGTCCCCCTCAGACCTTTGAGCCCTGGCACCCACTTTCTCCCAAACTCATCTCACTGCTGGAAGCTGACAGTGCCCCTGCCTCCCACCTCCCCTCATTCACCTCCATGAACCCCATCATAATCCAACCTTCTCCCCTCATGGCCACATGAAAGCATCATCTCCTCCATAAAACACTCCAGAAGTACAACCTTCTTTATACTCCAGTAACTTTTGTTCCACACTATTCACAAAGTTCTGCCTTGTAGAAAGCTCTTTGCATGCTTTTTTATTATTATTTATTTTTTATATCTTCTGCTAGATTGCAAGTTTTCAGAGATCAGAAGAAACGGCTTAAATGTTAGTGTTCCCATTCCAGGCCTAGCAGATAAAGTATCAATCCTGCTTTCCCTCTTAAACAGGGATTTCATGTGCTCCCCGCCCACATACTCAATTCCAATCCCAGTTGATTCTGACTCAGTAAACATGAGGCAATTCTTCTTTGGCCACAGTTGAGAATTGCTGGCCTGCTGCATAAAGACACTCAGGAAAGGCTGGCTGAATAAATGCATAAACCATCTAATATGTATTTAAAGAGAAAAGAGGCCTTCTCAGATCTCTCTCTCCTGATGGAATTAATTTCCTCCCACTCTGTCTTTCCCCCTGCATTTGGACTGTACTTCTGTTAAGTGCCTACCACAATCTATTTCATATTCAGTGACATGGCAGTATGTCTGCCTTCCTGTCTAGCATGTGGACCAGTGGAAAGCAGAGATGTGTCGTGATGGTGTCTACTGCCCATAACAGTTGACCAGTAACAGCATGCTCAATACAGTCTCTCAGAAAAGCTTGCCGTACTGACTTTAAGGAGTTTGAGAGGTGTTATATATACAAGGCAGATGGACAGAAACCATGGCTATCCCCAGTTCTGGCAGCTGAGGAGCATTTTATGTCTGTAAGAAGATGGATCTTTGATCATCACACCCATTTTATTTTATTTTATTTTAAGACAGCCTCATTGCCCAGGCTGGAGTGCAAAGGTGTGATCTCAGCTCACTGCAACCTCCGCCTCCCAGGTTCAAGCAATTCTCCTATCTCAGCCTCCCAAGTAGCTGGGATTACAGGTATGCACCATCATGCCTGGCTAATTCTGTATTTTTAGTAAAGATGGGGTTTCTCCATTTTGGTCAGGCTGGTCTCGAACTGCTGATTTCAGGTGATCCACCCACCTCGGCCTCCCAAAGTACTGGGATTATAGGCACAAAACACTGCACCCAGCCCATCACAGCCATTTTAAAGATGAGGAAACTGAGGTCTAAAAGGTTGAAGCCTGGCACAGTGACTCATGGCTGTACCCAGCCCTTCAGAAGGCCAAGACAATTGCTTAAGTCCAGGAGTTTGAGAAGACCCTGGGCAATACAGTGAGACCCCATCTCTAAAAAAATTAGCCAGGCATGGTGGTGTGTACCTGTAGTCCCAGATACTCAGGAGGCTGAGGCAGGAGGATTGCTTGAGCTGGGGAGGTCAAGGTGACAATGAGCTGTGATTGTGCCACTGCACTCCAGCCTGGGTGACAAAGCAAGATCCAATCTCAAAAATAAAAATTAATTAATTAAAAAAATAGATTGAGTAGCTGTGTGAAATCACCTAGCACTTAGAGACACTTAAGAATTAGAGCCCATGTCTCCTGACCACTGCCAATTGAAAGTTCTTTCCATTCTTCGTTTAAAACCAATCCTCTACATGTCTTTAAATCTAGGAAAATCTCCTGTGCTTTGACAATCTGCTGAATTCCAGGCTGGCGGCAAAAGCATAAGACAGGAGGGGAACAGAGGCCAGGCACAGAGAGGGGTGTAAATATGTCTCTGACCACCTGTCTCTGTGTGCCAAAGCCAGTTTTCTTAAAAATCTATGTTGTATCTTTTCTTCTAATAAAGTAACTAATCAAAAGCTCACCATACATTAATTGATTTTATTAAAATATTTGATCTGACTTCCTTAAATCCATGATTTAACATTTGAATATAGAGTTATTTTGTCATTTCTGAAAACACTAAGAAGGGATTGCCACTTTCTTAGTCTACCTCAAAGTTAATATAATTCCTGTAAAAATTTCAGGGCTACTGTGATTCTGGGATATATTTACTCTGAGTCTCTTTGTAAGCAATTGTGTTATTTTGATATGCAAAGTTTGCTTCTTATTCTCATCACTAATAATGCAGAGAAAAGCAGATTGGCATATCCTTCATTCAAAACAATGATCTTATAAATATTATTTTCAGTGCCACTTCCCTGAAGTTAAAGTAACTGTCCTCGCTTGCCTAAGACTCAAGGGTTTCCTAGAATGCAGGCCTTTCGGGGCTAAAATTAGGTAGACCCAAGCAAACCAATGGTTCCTTACTCTACTAGAGAGTGCAGTTTGGTAAATAAAGATTTCTGCTCTTACTGTCTGACCTGCTCTCCAGACATATGCAAATGCATTTTTATTGTTTGTGAAAATAATATAAACAAAGAAATTATGTCTAGAAAAGATTATACACCCATATGTTAACAACATTTGTCTTTGGGTAGTAGGACTATGAGTAATTTTTTTCCACTTTTCTTTCCTGTAATTTTCAAACTTCCTGTAGTGAACATTTTTGTACTGGTAAAATAAAAAGGTTTGGTTTTTAAATTTATGACAAATAAAAATGGGTAGATAAATACTACCTATGGAAAAGTTACCTATTTATAGCAAATATCCTGATATATGCTTTCCAGAGGCAAGAGAAAAGGCTCCACTCTGACTTTTGGGTAGATTTTTAAAGAAACAATCATTTTTTCATATCAAGGTGTCACCAGCTGAATATTCCTAAGAAAAGAAACTGATGAAATGACCCGGCTTTACCCCTGCCAGGCCACAATGTACTCTTCAGGCAAACAGATGGGTGCTTGCCACTGACCTTTCTCGGAGAAGGGGCTGATCCAGGGGGCCAGGAGATCTGGAATGCTGGGAGGTGGAAAATGAAGCTTTCCCATGGGAATTGGCATCCCTTTGTTTACTGGGTGAGGGCTTTCCAAATTTACTTGAATCTAAACGTGATGATGACTCACTCCTTAAAACAATCCGTTCATCTGGCTCTTTGATAACCTGAGTGACAATGCACATTATTTAGTTGTAATTTTGCTTTTGTTTGCTTAATTTAGAGCTGGGGATGGGGTTGGACAAGGAAGACAGCTAGGGCTAAGATGACAGAATATTGGCCCAGGAATCTCCTGCAAATAGAAGAGGGTCTGGAGCAGAGAAGACTAGTGACAATATGCTCAGGAGTTAAGACTGAAGAAAAATAACCAAAAGTCTGTATGTTTGGGATATATTAATAAACCAAAGTAAACTCATGCTCTGAACTTTGATTTCTGGGGACTAGGGATTATTGGGTCTGGGAAGAATATAATTTTAACAAAATATTTAAGCACTATGGCTTAAGAAATATAGTATATTCCGTTTTCTTTGTGTATCTATTCTCATGTTGTGTCATAGAAATTTGAAGCTTCACTTTGACAAACCAATCAAACTTCAAGAACAAGTGATTTTCCACCTCTACGTATAAAGGTATTTGATTAGAGAAAAGCAATGAAAATAACTAGCAGTAAAGTAGGTATTGGGTATACACACACCCTCCTTGGTGATTCATTCTACTTATATAAGGGGCACAAACCAACTAACCCCAAAGCAAAGTATAACATGGCGTCTGGACACATCTTCATGTAAACACTAAACTACAGCAATTCCACCTAAGCAGACTAACTAGAAATATACACCACTGATTGGAAAAAGCACAATAATTGATATAAGATAGCTGGAAGTAAATCATTTTACAAATTCTACTTCTAAAATTACCTTTATGTTAGTTGCAAGGCTGTCAAGAGAAGAAGCTACAAGAAAGAGGAACAAGTGTTTCAATGACTCATTAATACCATTTCACTTTAAAACTGCCATTATATTTATTCTACAGCAGTACAAAAATTTTAGACAATGAATGAATTAAAAACTTAAATGTTCCCTTGTAAATTACACTATCACTTTTAAGTTTCCCTTGAGAGCTCAACAATAAGGTTTTATTTTCAATGACAGCATATATGGAAGGGGGAAGGGTAAAGCAAGTCTAAAGTGAATGTGTAAGTTCAGTAACCCTTAAGCAGCCTGAAAAACTCATATCTGAGCAGGTGCCCAAAACCTGAAAGAAAGTACTGTGGTCTAATGTAAAATTTATAAACTCTGCCTCCTCTGCCATTTTCTTTGGGTTTCATGGAATCCCATTTATGCAGGAGCTCTTGAATATATTTGTCCAAGATGGACACAAATGTTAAATTGAGACAACAAATATGTAACAGCTTGGAGAAACACAGAACATAGCAAAAACGGAAATCATTATGATGACCCTCAATGATCATTACAGGTAAGTAGACCTAATGCTGGAGTATGGTAAGGCTGACTAGGAAATTAAGTATGAAATACATATAGGGAAAGCGAAGACTAGGTTGGACTTTTCCAGGTTGATTAAAAATGTTTTTAAAATGAGTATTTGTAAGGCAATGCTAAGGTCACCATGGCTTCCCCCAATGTGACCGAGACTCAGGCAATGACAAGGGACATTTTCTGGACTGCTGATCCCCCTCCCCATGTCACTGGTAGATATAAAATGACATTTTTTTAAAATGTGACCATTTTCATATCCTTTGGGCATACACATATGTATGTGCCACCTTGTCCCAGGAGCTCTCTTCTCTCCCACCCCTAGCTGGGCAGAGAATTAGCAATGCTAAGGCCCTTTCGGCAATAACCAGAAACGTGCCCTGGGGCCTCATAACCTCCTTCCTACTGGTTTTGAGCCCTTCCCTTCACAGGGGGGCTTGCCTTCATTTCCTTGCTTCTCAAAGTGCAGTCCATGGACCAGCAGCATCCGTATCACCTGGAAGCTTGTTAGAAAAGGAAAATCCTAAGCTCCACCTCAGCCCTACTGAATCAGAATCTGCAGTTTAACAAGAGCCCCAGGTGATTCAAATGCACATTCAAGTTTGAGAAACACTTCTGTGTTCTACATTAGGCCTGGATGAATGAGCTGACAGGTGACCTAAGCAAAGGTCTGGCTTGAAAGCTACAGGGATTCCAAGGATCTGAGCCCAGAGGTTTGAACGTCTTCTCTAAATGTAGGTAGGCCAAAAACTTGATGTGTGACCTTTACACACATTATAACCTCTCTGGAACCTTAGTTTTCCACGTGCTAGGATTAAGAAAAGACAAAGGCCGAGAGCAATGTGATGTGTGAGTCCCATCACAATACAGCCTGCATTAAAGCCAACTTGTCCTCCCCAGGAAAGGACATTTGCTGTTGCCCGATTTCTCTGCAGTAGGAAAAACAATGCTGCTTTATAAGCTACACAGGTGATTTTCAATTCAAAGAACTTAAATTAAATGTCATAGGTAATGAAGCACTTTCTGCTTCAAACCCTGTACTCTGTCCTTGGCCAGCTGCTGTCAAACAGCCACCATAGTCTAAGAACACCAGCTTAAGTCACCATAAGAGACTTAAAAATAGCCCCTTAAAAGTATAAACGTTTAAGTCTAAGATAACAAACTCGATTGTGAGGGATGGCAATAGATGGAAAGTCCAGTACTATCAGCAGGCAAAAGAATGGACCACCACCATTCCTGTCCAGCCTAAGAATCTTGATTAAGTTCAGGAATGACTGATCTTCACTGACACGACCTTCACTACTGACATGATTCACGAATTTCAGTCAAAAGCCTACAAGGGATTCCTTAACCCAGTGACTCTAAATGTGTGGTCCAGGGATCTCCCCCAGGGGTTCCCAAAACCTTTCAGGAGATCTGCAAGGTCAAACTGTTTTCATAATACTACTAAGACATGATTTGCTACTTTCATTCTTATTCTCTCACGACTGCACAATGGAGTTTTCCAAAAGCTACAATGATGTCATGGCATCACCATTCGGATGGCTAATGGAATGTGTGCTAGTCTCTTCTTGTATTTTAAAAATTTATCAGTTTTAGCCAGGCACAGTGGCTCACACCTGTAATCCCAGCACTTTGGGAGGCCGAGGCAGGCGGATCACAAGTTCAGGAGTTCAAGACCAGCCTGGTCAATATGGTGAAACCCCATCTCTACTAAAAAACTAGCTGGGCGTGGTGGCATGTGCCCGTAGTCCCAGCTATTCAGGAGGCTCAGTCAGGAGAACTGCTTGAACCCAGGAGGCAGAGGTTGCAGTGAGCTGAGATTATGCCACTGCATTCCAGCCTGGGCAACAGGGGGAGACTCCATCTCAAAAAAAAAAAAAAATTTATCAGTTTTAATTTCTAACATGCTAAATACTGATATTATCCACATCAAGAAAAGGTCTTTAGGTTCCTCAAGAATATTTAAGAATGCAAAAGGACCTGAAATCTAAAGGTTTGAGAACACCCTGCCTTCATCTAACTGCTTCAGATAGAGTTGGCTTCCCACCTCCCTCACATGAAATCTTCTAAAGCAAATGTTACATCGCCTATTCACCATCAATACCCTGTTTTACCCCATCAAGAAAAATGGAAAGCCTTATTTATTAGGCATCAATGGTGACTTTCCAAGGAGTTCGCAGCAGGACAAGTTGTACTCTGCTTTTCCAGCTCAGCCAGGGAATGACTGCAACCACAGCTCATTCAGCAGGCCTTTCAGAACGGTTCCCTCCAACAGTAAGGGGAACTCAGACAGAAGCGTCTCAGCTGACTCCACTTCGTGGGAACACTGCCCTGGAAATTCCACAGCTGGCAAGTACTTGAGAATTAGGCCCAAAGTTCCCAACTTAACCTGTGATTCCTCAGAATGAAAGAGTATACACAGGACACGTTTGTGGCCATAGGGAAACGTACAGGAGTAACAAGAAACTCAAGTACCTCTTCTCACTGGAAACGGAAAGTCTGAAAACTTAGATTTTCTTCTAGATCTCCTCAAATGATGCTCTGAAATATTCTCACCAAAGGGCTTTGCACTGTCCACCTGAAAGTAAAGGAAAGAAGTAAGACTAGAATCCACTGTAGCTTCTAGAACTCTCCACTCATTACGGTAATGACTGTCTCCCCCTTCAATCACACAGTTGGAAAGAGAAGGCTGGAAAACCACCTACATCACAGTCTCCAAGTTTGTTACATGCTATGCCTAAAAGGAGGAACTGTTTGTCCTTCATTGAGGCTAGAACATTGAGGACATGGGCTAAACATTAGCATAAAGAACTAAAGTTGGACCCGTATTATATTCCAACAACTGGTAAGGATCCCGCACAGAAAGAGAGCAAGTGAAGCTTTATTTCACAATCTCTTAAAATAGGACAGCATTTCACATTCCTTAAACACTACGAGTAGTGCTGGCCTAAGTGGGGTCCTCACTGACAGCAAGGGATTCCCACAAGATGACATTTCTACTTTCCACATTCATTTCTGGTCTGAGTGTCTACATTCTTGAAAAAGAATAATGATAACTATATTATTTTACCTATGGTGACTGACCATATTTTCCTAAAGAAAAATTGGGTAACAGGATCTGCAAACAGGTCAAAACACTTGAACTAGCGACTCTTCTAAAATATCTACAACATAGAGTTGCTGAATTTTTTTTACTTTGTTTACTTCCGTGTTTTTAAATTTTAATAAGGCAGGTTATAATGTTACTTTTCATTCTACTTTAATATACTGACTTGAATTTACAGTCTTAACAACATCAGGTTTTCTAAATTTTAATGCTTCTACTTAAGGAAATATCACATATCAGAAAATCTGACTAAATAAAAAAATTATGTAAAATCCTTGATAAAAGAGCTTGGCACATAGGAAACGCTGTATAAGAATTTGTCAAATTAAATAAGTATCAAGCAAGTTTTAATCCCCTAAGAAATCTACCAAGATTTTAAGGTTACTTAGTTCATAATGGCATGGACTAAAGTTGTATTTTACAATAATTTGCATCAAAGGAAGTAAATCAGATTTATTTTCAATAAAATGAAATAAATGAACTCAATTAGATATTTTATGGTGCCACGTTTGAAGATTGGTCATTAGATTTTTAGCCAGATATCATTACCCAGGCCTCCAAGACAACAGCTGTTGTATATTTTTTGTAGGTAGCTGTTTGGCAGTTTCTAGCCGAACAGCTCTGTTCTACCTACAAACCAACTCTACATACAGTCATCTCAACAGCACCTTCACTTCAAGACTTACTACACTTCACAGTCTCTGTCTAATACACAAACATTACCAGGGGTGACTTTAAATCAAAATAGCAATGTAATGATACTATCAATAGTTAACATTCTGGAGAATAAGTCATTAATTAGAACATGAAATGGTATTCATGTAGACTATGAAATAATACAGAAAATTTTTAATACAATGTTAATTGGAATATATAGAAAAACTAATCTGTACATACAGTAAAATTACAACTTTGTGGAAAAAATAAAGCCTACGAAGGCAAAAATAAGGCAGAGAAATTGTGTCAAATTAAATCAAACAATGATTTTATTATACTGGTGAGCCAATGGATAATTTTTTTCTTGAACTTTTCTATGTTTTCTGTTAGTTTTATAGCAGCAAAAAAATTGTAGGCTGGGTGCAGAGGCTCATGCTGTAATCCCAGTAATTTGGGAGGCCGAGGCGGGCGGATCACCTGAGGTCAGGAGTTCAAGACCAGCCTGACCAACATGGTGAAACCTCATCTCTACTAAACATACAAAAATTAGCCAGGTGTGGTGATGGGCACCTATAATCCCAACTACTCAGGAAGGTGAGGCAGGAGAGTCACTTGAACCCAAAAGGCAGAGGTTGCAGTGAGCTGAGATCATGTCACTGCACTCTAGCCTGGGTGACAGAGAAAGACTCCGTCTTAAAAAAAAAAAAAAATTGTAAAGAGACTAAGAGAACTAGTGTGATTAAATCTGCCCACTACTACCTGAGGGCAAAATCTAAGATGACTTTAATTAAGGGCTTTGAGTATGCCACAACATTGCTTCTTCCTACAAACAAACTTTTCTGGCTTTTCAAAGTATGGCCACTGAGTACCAATCTCATTAAGAAAATTCAGGAGGCTAAGTCAGGGGAATTGCTTGAACCTGGGCAGTGGAGGATGCCGTGAGCCGAGATCATGCCACTGCACTACAGCCTGGGCAACAGAGCAAGACTCCGTCTAAAAAAAAAAAAGAAAGAAAACTCAGGCAGTTTTCTTTAAAACTGATGAAGGTTTAGTTTTGGATTGATACAGAGTGCATGCCAACCTTTGTTATGTGTCTTCAACCTCTGTCAGTTGATTGACTCTTCAGGATAATGGCAAGTTATCATGTGTAGACATTATACTCTGTTAATAATTTTCAAAAATTAAAAATAGGGATGGCTGACATTTACTGAGCAAATCCTCTGTAAAGGTACCTTTCTAGGAGTTTCCTGACAATGATCTAGGAAATTAACATAATTTAATCACAATTATTATTCAATTTGAAGTCCCTTTTTATTTAATATTACTCATTTTTTTTATAGTTCAACCTTCCTTTATTCCACTCTCATCCATATCCTCACTATTGCAAAATACTATAAACAATAATTTTAGGCTCACGTGTCTAACAACGAATGGAGGCTTGCTTCCTCCGAAGATTTTGAAATTATTTCCAAGGTTCAACTGAGCTGGCTGGTCCTGGAAGAAACGCCTGGTAGAATATGGAGAGGGAGCCTGGGCTTGCATGCCTTTGGGCAGTCTATTGAGATTATTCTCCTTTGGTTTCATCTTTATAGTATTTAATATTGCTTCATGTGATGTAAATAAAGGCCTTCGTGACTTATGTCTTTCTTCCTGAAACAAACAAAAAAGAATATTTTTTAAAATAAAAGAAGAAAATTCTATCAGAATATAACTGTATTTAATTGAACTTTTACAAATTAAGGTAGAAGACTGAACATCTCAGATTTATAAAACATAAACTTAAGGAAGGACATTTCTCTAATTTTTTTCCTGTTCAGTTTAACATCAGTAATATTTATAACTTGCTAGTATAATGTATTCAACTAATTAACAGTCAGCTTCATTTATAATAGGGGAAAGTTAGAAAGTGTCAGAAACCTCCAGTAGATAGATGATAAAGAATTTGACACACACTGGGGTCTAGCAATTTCACTTCCAGGAATGTATTATAAAGAATTAACTATGGCTATATGTATATCTACAAAAATGCTTATGATAGTTCAAAAGTTAGAAATCAACCGTATTAGTGAGTAAGCAATTATGCTCACTTGCAAATCCACCTCAGCTATATGAGACTGGTCCAGAGACTCTATAAACCCCCTTTTTGCTTTTCCAGCTGGTCTCTGTAGCATCTGCCACTAGAGGGTGCCAGAGAAAGTGCAAGGCTGGAGGAGCTGTGGTGACTGGCTATTTTTCAGTTTTGCATTCTATTCCTGATAGCATCATTCCAGCAACCATTGTTCGCCTTGACAGCTGCAATGGCTCCACATTACAGCCTTTCCCCTATTATGCCAGAACCTAGCCCCATTGCAGCCCCTAAGACATACCAGCAGCAGCTGGCCAAAGCCCCCTGTTCAGATTTGCATTTAGCCCCACAGGAACCTTCCTCCAAGCTCCTGTGGCACCAGCAGTGAGCAGTGCCCCTCCTTAGAGATCTGAGTCCCAGCTCATCAGAGTCCCACCTTTGAATTCCTGAAGAAGCATCCAGGAAAACAGCCCCTTTCCAGAGGTCTGGGTCCCATTTCTGCAGTCTCTTCTTAAGCTTCTGTATTCTTCCTGACCCAACATCTTCCCTTTGTTTTCCCAGCCCTAAAGGTGGAAGCTGCTTCCTGCAGTTACTCTGTCATTTCAGCGTTCCCCTTTTATCTTTCAGTCTTCCAACCCCTGTTTAGCCTTTTTTTTTTTTCCTTTTTTCTTTGAGACAAAGCCTCACTCTGTTCTCAGGCTAGAGTGTAGTAGTGCAATCTCGGCTCACTGCAACCTCCCGACTCCCTGGTTCAAGTGATTCCCCTGCCTCAGCCTCCTAAGTAGCTGGGATTACAGGCACTCACCATGACGCCCAGATAATTTTTATATTTTTAGTAGAGACGGGGTTTCACCATGTTGACCAGGATGGTCTTGATCTCCTAACCTCGTGATCACCCACTTCGGCCTCCCAAAGTGCTAAGATTACAGGCATGAGCCACTGCGCCCCATCAGCAATTTTTTAAAATTAAATCTTTCTGTTACAATCACAAGTTTGGTATGGTTTCCTGCCTGGACTCTTACTGATATATCGATTAAGTGCTCAACAAAAGGAAAAGAATGGCCAACAGATTATAGTATTTCCATATGGAATACTAGAAAGCCATAAAAAATTGTCTGGCATAAGAATACTTGGGGACATAAGAAAATGTTCATGATAAATTAAATGAAAAAAGAAGGGTACATTCCAAAGCAACAATGTCTTATGGAAAAAAGAAAAAGAAGGGTACAAAATAATACGCACTGCATCGTGATCTCAGTCTTTTGTAAAAGTGTGTATGTGTGTACAGAATACACTAAAAAACATTAATGCTGATCTCTAAATGGCAAGAATGAGACAGGTTTTTAAAATGTTTGGTCCTTTTTGCTTATTTATCTTTGTTTTCTAATTTTCTAAAATAAAGTGATATTTTGTTTTAAGAAAAACAGACTGAATGTGGTGGCTCATGTCTGTAATCCCAATACTTTGGGAGGCTGAAGTAGAGGATCTCTTGAGGTCAGGAGTTCAAGAAAAAAAAAACAAACCTATTTGTTTAAAAAGTTAACACTGAAAGGAAGACCTATACTAGGAACAGAATTTAAATGATAGAATGGAAGAGAAAGAAACACTGAACAATTGCTATAAACACATCACAAATAAATTGGTGAGAAGATAGGATAAATAAGGATAAACCAAAAAGCAGATAATGCCTTCCTTAAAATTAATCATTGGTCTCCCATTATATGAGTTATTATGCTGAGAGGATTGATAGATTTGTACAGATTATTGGCTCTTCTCATTCAATATCCCTTAACACACAGCCCACATTTTCAAGGTCTTTTCTATGACCATACATGGGATCTGGGATAAGCATTTTGTTTCACTTACAGGTTTTACTCTACCCTGTCCCAAAGTTTCACATACTACCTTTATTTCTTCTCCATCTTATCTAGAAAGGATTTTAAATGGCAACAACATTGTATACAATAAGGTAAAAGCAAAACAGAAAGAAATTGGGGTGAGGGGACACTAGGACTGAAGAAGACAGTAAAATTGAGGTAGTACACATGGATGCCCTAAGACCCTTCACACTTACCAAAGATGGACCGTGAATACAACTATGAGTGTCAGCCTCAGCAAAAAGAAAGATGGCCCCATGTTTACTGCAGCACTATTCACAATAGCCAAGATTTGGAATCAACCTGAGGGTCCATCAACAGATGAATGGATAAAGAAAATATATACACACAATGGAGTACTATTCAGCCACAAAAAAGAATGAGATCTTGTCTTGTAACAACATGGATGGAAGTTGAGGTCATTATATCAAGTAAAATAAGCCAGGCACAGAAAGACAAACTTCACATGTTCTCACTTATTTGTGGGAGCTAAACATTAAAACAATTAAACTCATGGAGACAGAGAGTAGAATGAGAGTTGCCATTGGATGGGAAGGGTAGTGGGGGGGTGGGAGGGATGGTTAATGAGTACAAAAAAAAATAGAATGAATAAGATCTAGTATTTGATAGCACAACATGGACTATAGTCAATAGTAATTTAATTGTAAATTTTAAAGTAACTAAAATAATATAATTGGATTGTTTGTAACTCAAATGATAAATGTTTTAGGTGATGGATACCCCATTTACCTTGATATGATTATTACACACTGTATGCCTATATCAAAATATCTCATGTACCCCATAAATATACACAGGTACTATACAGCCACAAAAAATTAAAATTTCTGGCAGAGTGCAGTGGCTCATGTCTGTAATCCCAGCACTTTAGGAGACAGAGGTGGGCAGATCACAAGGTCAAGCCATAGTGAAACCCCATCTCTACTAAAAATACAAAAATTAGCTGGGTGTGGTGGTACACACCTTTAGTCCCAGCTACTCAGGAGGCTGAGGCAAGAGAATCGCTTGAACATGGGAAGTGGAGGTTGCAGTGAGCCAAGATCGGGCCACTACACTCCAGCCTGGTGACAGAGTGAGACTTGAGACTCTGTCTCAAAAAAAAAAAAAAAAAAATTACAAATTACAAATTTTTATTTTATTTATTTGTTTTTTTAGATGGAGTCTCACTCTGTAACCCAGGCTGAAGTACAGCGGAGCCATCTCAGCTCACTGAAGCCTTCAACTTCTGGGCTCAAGTGATTCTCCTATGTCAGCCTCCCAAGTAGCTGAGGATACAGGCACATGCAACCACGCCCAGCTAATTTTTGTATTTTTGGTAGAGATGGGGTTTCACCATGTTGCCCAGGCTCTTCTGCAACTCCTGACCTCAAGTGATCCACCCGCCCCGGACTCCCAAAGTGCTGGGATTACAGGTGTGAACTACCATGCCCAGCCTAAAATTATTTAATTTTTAAAAGAAAGATGGAAACTATTGTTGATAAGATCAAAAGTAAAAGTGGGCCGGGCTCAGTGGCTCACGCCTCTAATCCCAGCACTTTGAGAGGCCGAGAAGGCGGATCATGAGGTCAGGACTTTGAGTGAGACTAGCCTGGCCAACATGGTGAAACCCTTTTCTACCAAAAATACAAATATTAGTCGCGCGTGGTGGCGGGCGCCTGTTGTCCCAGCTACTCCGGAAGCTGAGGCAGGAGAATCGCTTGAAACCGGAAGATGGAAGTTGCAGTGAGCGGACATCATGCCATTGCACTCCAGCCTGGACGAAAGAGCGAAATTCCGTCTCAAGAAAAAACAACAACAAAAAAGTAAAAGTCATAGAACAACAACAAAAGCTAATTAGCAGAGTTGTGTTAGCTTTGGAATCACCCTGCTTCTAGCTGTATCATGCTGCCAAACATATGTGCCAAACATACTCTAATATGACTGGCCGAGCAAACAGTTTGAATTACAGAAATTCAAACCTACTAAAAACTTTCCAGGTTTCTTCTTGTTTAGTTTCCTGTAAACTTGATAAACTGAGTTTGGGCAAAAATTCTTTAAATTTGAAAAAAAAAAAAATCCGGTCATTTCTATCACTAGATTTTTTATTGTACTTACAAGAAATCTGTTTCTGTGCAGAAACACACATTCTCTGATAGCTGTCCTTGTAGAAAACTCTATTTTGGGAGCAATGCCCTAAAAATAAAACAGCATAAAAAAGCAAACAAAATTACTAGAAACAGTTATTTGGCCATCTCATTCTAACTTGAAATCATACAAGAACCTAACTACTCTTCTATGTGGCTGGCATAATCCACACACATTATCTAAAATATATCTGTAATAAAAATAGCTAAACACTTATGCAGTATATATTCTGTATCAGAGCCAGGCCTAAGTAATTTGTACATAATAACTCATCTACTCCTAACACAACCCCATGAGGCAGGTTTTATAATAGTATCTCCTCAACTAAAACACAGTTTTAAGTAACTTGTCCATCTAGTACTAAGTGCTATTAATTGAACCCAGGCATTCCAGCTCCAGTGTCCATGATGTTAGCTACTCTATTTAAAACACAGGAGCATGGCATTAAAGAGATTACCTAGGGAGAGGTGTGAATAGAGAGTCTACCTCTTTACCTACCTGCTTTGAAAAACTTGCTTTATATCTCATATCAGATACTTATATTTATTAGATCTAATTCCAAATTCATTTTGTTTCATTGATTTGATACTTCTATTTTTTGTCCTCAGTACCATTTGTCTAAAATATTATGTTTTATATATAATATATATATATATACCCTATCCTGTTTAATTCTTACAATCCTATAAGGTAGGTACAATTATTATAATCATCGTATTTTGTAGATGACAAAACTGAAAAATGGGCAAAAACTAGAAACAATCCAATTGTCCTTCATGGGTGAATAGATGAACTGTGGTGATTTACATAATGGAAACTACTTGGCAATAACAAGGAACAAATGACTAACACACACAACTACATGGATGGATCTCAACAGCATTCTTCTAAGTGAGAAAAGCCAGTCTCAAAAGGTTACAGACTGTATGATTCCATTTATGTGACATTCTCAAAAAAACAAAACTGTGGTGATGGAGAAAAGACTAGTACTTAGGGTCAGGGGAAGGGTGTGCCTATAAAGGGGTAACATGAGGGGTATTTTAGGAGTGATGGGATTGTTCTATATCCCGATCATAGCAGTAGCATTACAAATCTATACATGTGTTAAAATTTATGGAACTGTAGACCAAAAAAGCATCAATTTGTTGTATAATAATTTTTAAAATACAATTGCTTTCCCCCCAAATAATGAGGCTTAAAGAGACATTAAGGCAACTTTCTGAAACGTACAAGGCTTATAAATGGCACCACAGGCACAGGACCAGGATCTGACTAAATTACACTGTCTCCATCTGACCCCATCAACTCACCTGTGGCCCCTGTGCATGACCTCTCTGCTCTACTCTCCCCCAGAAAACACCACTTGGCCAAGTTACCTCTTGCCCCAAGGCGCCTTCCTTCTCTTCTTTTCCATCCAAACTTTGCCCATCTCTCAATGTCTAGTCTCACTCTAATTCCTCCAAATAAGCCCATAGTAGTCTCTCCCTCCAGTCTCTAATATTTCATTTTCATTTATAAAACTTATAGTCAAGGTGCTTCCAAAAGGGTTTGTCCCAGCCAAAGCCCTCGAAGGAAAAGAAGTCGAATTGGATGCTTATTACATGGGCTAAGTGCTATTAAGGATTTCCAGAGGCATAATCTCATCTTATCCTCACATAACCTGTGTAGTAGACCACTGTATCCCCATTGTACATAGGAGCGAACAAGCTTGGAGAAGTTTAATAGTATGCCCAATGTCACTCAGGTGGGTAGAGCCAGGATCTGAAACTCTGCTGAACTGCAAAACTACCTTCTTTCCATTTCCCCATGCTACCTCTCGAGGGGCCTTGTGAATCAGTTAGTCAGCTTGTTTCCTGTGCATTCATTCATTCATGTGCACCTATCCTGTCTATACGAGTCCTTACAGGTACAACCTACATCCTTAACTCCTTTTTATTTTGCCTGTAGAATGCACAGTATGCACACAAGAGTGCAAAGCCTGGATGGCAATTAGGAAACGTTTTTGGGCTTATAAACACAGGGGCCAAGATGCTACACAGAGTCAGACAATGCAAAGGGACATTTGATAAAGAATATACAATAATATGACTAGCACAGCCTCATCTCCTGTTAATGAGATGGCGCACATGAAGAAGGCAGGGAGAGTTCCAGTGTCCACAGTGCTGCTGGTAGAATCACAAGACCCTCACATGTGTGTCAAGTTCCAGGTCCCCCACAGCCCAGTGGCCTGAGCCCAAAAACATCATCTCTCATGCCACAGACTTGTGCAATCTTCTCATTGCCTCACAGGGAGACAGTATTAACCCTTGGATGGCAGCAAAATAATTAACAACTTATATTTATTGTACACTTAACTATCAGGTATTGTGGTAAATACTATATATTACCTCACCTAACACTTACAATAATCCTATAAGGGATGTACTATTACAGTCCCATTTTACAGATGAGTAAACTAAGGCACACAGAGATTAATTTACCCAAAGTCTCACAGCCATTCATGACAAAACTGGGAATGAACCCAGACAATCTGATTCCACACTTAACCACTATACATGCAGCTGCCTAACAGATTCCTGATCCACTTTGCCTAGAGAGGAGGAAGAAAGTCCCCTGCTGGTAAGGAATGCACACTCTGTAACACATTTTTGTTTAACTTATTTGACCTCCACTCCTTGCAATGACTTACTGACAATAAAGAATAATGTATTTTCTTTTTCATACAGTGCTGCTTTTAGCATAACATTATAGTTTAGAGTTGAAATTCAGAGACTCTATCTTGTCCACTCTCCTTACCAATGGAATGATGGTGATAATGGTTAGGTCAATGAAAGGATTCAACAGTAGAATTTTTCTAGAATCATTCCACCAAAAAATTAAATAATAATCTTTTTAAAATGCTTTTTCTGCTCACCTTACAAAGTCAATGTTAACCTAACATGATAATAGATAATTGTGCAATCTTCTCACTGCCTCATAGGGAGACAGTATTATCTCTTACTATCTATTACCTAATAGATGAGACAGTAATATTATCTATTATCTAACAGATGAGACTAGATACCATTGCAAAAATAAAAAATAAAGAAATTGACCTCATCAGGAAATAAAAAATACTGTTAAAGTACCAAGTGAAATAAAACAACAAAATACAGAAATACAAAGAAAAAGCTACATTCTAGTGAAGGAAATAAATCTAATTAATGAATTGATAAATTAGGAGAATATAAAGTGAATGATTTGTCTCACATACATGTAATTCATTCTTATTTCTTACAATATTAATGAAAAGAAATCAGATAGTGGGCTGAAATAAATATAAGAAAATGAGCATCTAATTCAAGGACATGCAAAGAAAAAAAGAAAATGAGCATCATTCAGTGAGTAAGAGCACAGGCTCTGAAGCCAGACAGGCCAGCATGAAAATCCCTGCTCTATTGCTCACCAGTTCTGTGACCCTCAATGCATTTCTGAAACTCTTTACACCAGCTTCCTTCTCCATTAAAGTGGGGGAAAGAATAGCTGACACCTCACAAGGTGAAGAAGAACTGAATAGGATAATCCATGTAATGAGCTCAACACAGTGCCTGGTATACAGGTAGCACACAGTGAACATCAGCTTTTTTTTTTTTTTTTTTTTGAGATGGAGTCTCACTCTGTCAACCAGCTGGAGTGCAGTGGCAGGATCTCGGCTCATAGCAACCTCTGCCTCCCGGGTTCAAGCAATTCTCCTGCCTCAGCATCTGAGTAGCTGGGATTACAGGCGTCTGGCACTACGCTCAACCAGTTTTTGTATTTTTAGTAGAGGTGAGGTTTCACCATGTTGGTCAGGCTGGAACATCAGCTATTATGAAAGTGATGGCTCGTTTTTGTGGTATGTTGGAGGTAATCAGCTAATTCAAGATGAAGCTAAAGGCCGGCACGGTAGCTCATGCTTGTAATCCCAGCACTTTGGGAGGCCAAGGCAGGGGGATCACCTGAGGTCAGGTGTTTGAGACTAGCCTGGCCAACATAGTGAAACTTCGTCTCACTAAAAATAAAAAAATTAGCCGGGCATGGTGGTGGGTACCCGTAATCCCAGCTACATAGGAAGGTGAGGCAGGAGAATCGCTTGAACCCTGGAGGTGGAGGTTACAGTGAGCCGAGATGGCTCCATTGCACTCCAGCCTGGATGACAGAGCAAGACTGTATCTCAAAAAAAAACAAAAGAAGTTGAAGCTGAATATTTCCTTTCCAGCCACTGGCTGTGAGAAACTCATTGAAGGGGATGATGAAAGCAAACTTCATACTTTTTATGAAAAGCATATGGCCACAGAAGTTACTACTGAGATGCTCTAGGTGAAGAATGGGAGGGTTATGTGATCCAAATCACTGGTGAGAATGACAAACATGTTTTCTCTGTAAAGCAGGGTGTCTTGACCCATGGCCATGTCCACCTGCTACTGTGTAAGGGGTATTCCTGTTATAAACCAAAGAGAATTGGAAAAGAAAGTACAAATATGATCAGGGTCACAATGTGGTCACCAGTCTGATCATTCTCAACTTGGTTATCATCAGAAAAGGAGAGAAGGATATTCTTGGACTGCCTGACTCTATGGTGCCTTGTCACCTGGGGCCCAAAAGACCTAGCAGAAAAGATTGCACTTTTCAATCACTCTAAAAAAGATGATAGCTGCCAATATACTGTAATAAAGCCCTTAAACAAAGAAGGTAAGAAATCTAGAACCAAAGCACCCAAGTTTCAGTGTCTTGTTACTCCACATGTCCTGTAACACAAACTCTGGCATATTGCTCTGAAGAAACAGACTACTAAGGGAAATAAGAAAAAGGCTGCAGAATATGCTAAACTTTTGGCCAAGAGAATGAAAGAGACCAAAGAAAAATGCCAGGAACAGATTGCCAACAGATGCAGGCTGCCCTCTCTGCGAGCTTTTACTTCTGAGTCCAGTCAAAAATAAAATTTTTTGAGTAACAAATAAGATCAGATTCCACCCTCCAAAAACCATTGCAATGGCAATTTATTTTATTTTGCTTTATAGAATGGTTGAGAGAAATTGAGTCCCTCTATCTTTTCACAAATTGTTTAAAATACAATTTGATAAATTTAATTGTAAGAATACCTCTAATGCATGCAGGTATTCCCACACATTTAAAAACCCCTTTCTCTAATGACTAACTGCATTTATAAATAACTATAAATACAACCTCCTACAGGTTATTTTTCTTATTTATGACCATAAAGTTAAACAGAATTAACACTCAAAATGTGAAAACGTTTGTTTCTTCTTATCTTGATACTTAGCTGCATGCCAGCTCAGTGTTTATAGATGCCTTTTATTTAACAGAGAACTAGGCCAACCAAAGTTACTATAACAAAGTATCCCCTACCTGATTCTCATCAGTTTTTATTCCCTTTCAGCTTCTAAAGAGCAATATCCCAATAACTCCGAATAAAATAATTAAAGGCAAGCTTCTCACATGTACCATTGGTTTAAATGATACACGAAGATCTTGGAGAAACAAAGATAGTTTCAGTGAGATTCATTAAACTCTCAAAGACAACGAAGGGCTTGGGGTTACAGTCATTAGGAATTCTGACTAGGACAACCTTTGATGCATGTTTGCTATTTGAAGTATTAGAAGCTCTGTCATGTTAAGCTTCACAGAAACAGAGGTCCTGACTGTTACATTAAATATATTCTACACAGTACTCTCAACAAAGTGGAAACAATAACACTTCATCTAATTATAATGACTGCAGTTCATGGGGTAATAAGAGAAAAGCTGAATATCAAAATTTTTTATAATTCTCAAAGGTGTGGCCCTTTAAATGGAGATCATTCAAGTGATGTAACAGTCAAGAAAATTGTCAGGGTTGCTGTCGGGATAGATATCGTCAAAGACAACATCAAAATGAATATCTTGAATTTGGGCTCAGATAATGTCCCCCTAAGAGTTAAATTATCAACAGAATATCTGCTGTATCCTTTAAGATCCCGTCAGAAATATAAATTTGTGGGCCTCTGTCAGTCTCCTCTCTGTTAAATGGAGACCATATCTGCCTTGGCTAACTTGAGAATTGTTGGGAGGAAAATATCTTATGTAAAAAACTGAAAGCGCAAAATAAATGAGAGGTAACACAGCTACCACTGCTACTCTATTTAGCCATAATAGCTATGACTAAACAAATCTTTCTGCTAATCTGCAACAAAAGGAGGCTTTTATAACTATGTGACAATGTAAATATGGCAATGATTTTAGCCTGATTAGATAAAACTTGCATCTCTCAGATCAATACTGGAAATAAGTATAATTTGGTACCTTGATTTGGGCATCTAAATACAGCTACTAAACAGAACAGCAGGGGTACTAACCAAGATAAATATCAAACCCTGTCAGGAATAAAATGTTCAGGTCCCAAGAATTTTTCTCCTAACAGAAGCCCAGATGGGCAAATCACTTACCGGAAAACCTAGAGCTGTCTTCATGAGCACCTCCCTATACCTCCTAGGATATGAAGGTGTCAGCTTGGGCTCAGGGGAAAAGAAAATCCCGTGTGTTCTCTTCGTAGCAGGCCAACTCATCCCACACTAGAAAGAAAGGAAAAAAAGCATAAATGTCTATATTTACAGCTCCAGGCTTAACAAAAAGTTTAGGCAGATGACAGCAGAGATGGCACTCAGGTAAAAATAAACATATTGATCCTAGCACTTCTTATTCAAGAGGAGACTAATTTCTACTACTTTTTATCTCATGGACAATTTTTTAAAGCCTTCCCAAGTCATAACAGAGAAAAAAAAAAAGGCTAAAGAGGTATTCCACAAAACAGAACAAATAGGAAAATCTATCTTTCCATCTATTCATCCAATTTTTCCTGCAACAAATATTTACTAATAACCTTAAGCCAGGCACTGGGGATAGAAGAGGAACAAGGTGAACATAGCATTGTTCACACAAAATTTACAATTTAGACTGGGGTTCAATGTGTTCTGTGATGCATGGATGCCAAGGACCCACACGACAGCTACAACTGTGGTTCTCAGGAGGGGTACCAACCCCAGGGACATTTTGGACATTTGTGGAAATATTTCAAGGGCAGGAATCAGAGGTGTGAGGGAGTCCTGCAGTGCTCAAGACACTCATGCATATCACGCAATCTCCCCATCCCCAATGACTTTCTAATCTCCTACAGACATTCTTGCAGGCCAAAAACTATTTAATTGTCTAAGCCTAGAACTTAACTAACTCTATGTTATATGTGAACACAAAGCATTTTTTTACATGATTTAGAATTTTTACACTGAATTTTTCGAAGTATCGTGTAAATCAAGGAACAATTGTATTTTGTTTTGTTTGAATCTTTAACCAGACCTGTTTGACATTTTGAAAATCACGTCCCATCTAAATGCTTCATTATGCTTGACACTTACATATTAACATACACATTTTATTACAAACCACTCTCCTTTTATTTCTCCTTTATGTTAGTCAGAATATTACATCAATATAATCAACTTATTTGTAAAAGTTGATTACATTAACTACAAATATTATTTGCAGTATTGCAAAGGGATACTACAAAATACTCATTACCAAAAGATCTTGGGTCTAATGGGATGGACATTCACTGACCTGAAGGACAGAAAGCTACTATCTGAATCATCCTCGACCGCACAGCAGGTACCACACAAGTGATGTGGACTGAGAGTGGTCCCTACACAGAGGACCATCAAAAAAGTAACTGTAGCCAATGAGGCAGTTTTGTTATTTGGTTACTGTGAAGAATTTTTACTTTGAGAATTCTGACGAGGGTGGTTTTATTTTCAGTACATCAACTGTAGAACATAATTGACCTTACATCAAATAATATGAAGCATTAAATTCTTCCTCCTACTAACTCTGTTTAAGATGAATGTTTGGGTTCTACTGAGGAAAGAAAGTGCAAAAAGAAATTATTTTACATTTTTCATCATAAACGCATTTCTTTCCACTCTTGTGTTCCCAGCCATGCTCCAGCCACGATTGATGTTCCCTCCTCAGCAATGTACTTCCACCATGCATGCTATTCCTTCCTCTCATCCTGTTGGGACCCTATTAATCTTTAAAGTTTCACTGTAAATGTCTTATAGTATCTTCCCCTTATAGGTCCAAAGTGGAACTCTTGATTGTTTCCTAAACATCAGTTCTCCCTAGAGGAATCTGCACTAGTTGCTCAAGCTAAAAGTTTAGGATTCATCCTTGATTCTGCTCTTTCTCTCACACCTTACATCAATCCATCATCAAGTCCTGTTGACTCTTTCCAAAATAAATCTAAACTCTGTCTCCTTCTCTCCATCTTTATAGCTACTATCACGTCCAAGCCCTGACCACCTACCTCTCTCCTGCACTACTGCGATGGCCTTAGTTGATCTCCCTGCCTCCATTCTCCTGCACTCAAATCCACTGTCCGCACACTACAATGTTTTAAATACATCAGACTGTGCCTTTCCCCTGCTTAAAATGTTCCAATGGCTTCCCTTCATATTACAACAAAATCTAAGCACCTTACCCTAGACTTCAAGATTCTATATAATCAGGCTTCTAATAACCTCTCCTAATTCATTGATTGCCACTCTCTTCCTTGATCGCTGTTCCCTGTCATCCTTTACCCTTCTTGCTGTCCTTCAAACACACCAAGCTCACCTCTATATAAGGCTTTTGCCTTATCATTCTCCTCCCTGTAAGGTTCTCTCCCCCAGGTCTTTGCATGGCTGGCTCCTTCTTACTGAATGACAGGCTTGGTTTAAATGTCATCTTATCAGAAGGTGGCAACCCAACCCTTCCCAGGAGCTCCTTCCCAGATGCTCCTCATCATATCATGCTATTTTACTTTCAACATAATATTTACCACTAACTGATATATTTGTCCATGTATTTATTCATGATCTGCTTCCATCAATGCTCCATGAAAGCAGTGAATTTGTCTTTTCTGTACATTATTCTACTTCTGGCAGGGCTGTCCCTAGAAAGGTGTGAACTTAGAGCAGTTCGATCAGTACAGGGCCTAGCCAAGACAATCACACCTGAAAAGGGGCCTCACTGTCAGCATCTTCAACAAGCCACTTGAAACATCACTAAAGATAGACTTTTTAAAATTGAACTTCAATGATGTTCAGAGATGAGTAGTGAAGTGCACCATCCTGGATGCTGCCCCCAAACCTGTGGAACACTGCTTGGGACATAATGGGTACCTGATAAATGCTTCTTAAATGAATGAACATGAGGACTAAAGTAAGATAACTTGCTTAAGTGCCAGCTTATGTTAGCACTCAATAAGCATTAGTTACCCTCTTTGAGACTCAGTTTCCACACTATTAAAAAGGAGTGAGGGGTAAAGAGAGACTAAGTATTCTCTAAAAGCTTTTCTAACTCTTACCCTTCATTCATTTTTCAATAATTTATTTTCAGGCCAGGAGTGGTGGCTCATGCCTGTACAGCACTTTGGGAGGCCAAGGCGGGCAGATCACCTAAGGTCAGGAGTTCAAGACCAGCCTGACCAACATGGCGAAACCCCATCTCTACTAAAAATACAAAAATTAGCTAGGCGTGGTGGTGGGCACCTATAATACCAACTACTCGGGAGGCTGAGGCAGGAGAATCACTTGAACATGGGAGGTGGAGGTTGCTGTGAGCCAAGATGGCACCATTGCACTCCAGCCTCTTATTTTTTTGCACTCTCAAAGAAATAAATAAATTTAAAAATAAATCTATTTTCATTCATACATTCAAAAAATACTTCATTCATTGAGAACCTCCTATGTAGCAAGACTTATAGACACTGAATTTATACTAGTGAACAAGATAAATATAATCAATGCCCTCCTGGAGCTTACAATGTATAAGTATTAAACTATTATACAAATAAATGTGTAATTAAAAAGTGTAAGTGCCACAGATGGTAAGAAGTAGGTTCTATAAGAGTAAATTTCTAGGAATAAGAGAGAGGGTAGGGAGACAGGAGGGAAGATGGTTTTAATTCCTTTTTTTTTTTTTTTTTTTTGAGACAGAGTCTCGCTCTTGTTGCCCAGGCTGGAGTGCAATGGCGAAATCTTGGCTCACTGCAACCTCCACCTCCCAGATTCAAGTGATTCTCTTGCCTCAGCCTCCCAAGTAGCTGGGATTACAGGCACCCACCACCATGCCCGGCTAATTTTTGTATTTTTAGTAGAGATGGGGTTTCACCACGTAGGCCAGGCTGGTCTCAAACTCCTGACCTCAGGTGATCCACCTGCCTCAGTCTCCCAAAGTGGTGGGATTACAGGCATGAGCTGTAATTACCACACCCAGCCAATGGGTGTAATTCTAACAGCAATTCTTTGCTTCATTTACTAGTCTCATCCGGGCATTTTCTCATTAGTGCTCCTTTTACAATGCTCCCTGTGATGGACATAATCCTCCCGCCTTTGCTAGCCAAAAACAGATTCTGCCTCCATCCAGAAACTCTGAAGTACAACCTGCAGATGGAAAGTGATGTGTCAATTTCCCCAGCTATCACTAGCAACAAAATACAACTTTCTCCTGAAGGATATAGTATAGAGTTAAGAACTCAAGTTCTAGGGTCAGGCAGGGCTGGTTTCAAACCCCTGCTCCACCATCTACTAACTATGTGATCTTGGGCAAATCATGTAAACTAACTTCAGTCTCCTCTTCAAGAAAATGTAAAAACTGTCATTGTACCTGCCCTTTAGGACTACTGTGAGGATGAATGACAAAGGTATGTAGAGTGCAGAGCACAGCACTTGACATTACTTACCATTACCACAACTGCTCCCTGACACCAGCCCAGCAGTGGCCCCAGAACTACTCTGGTCTCTGTAAACATCACTATGTTCCTATCAGGAACAAACACCTAGATGCATGATATGATGCTCTACACAGGATACCTTTCCTTTTCCCTCTTTCCTTTCATATGCTTTTGGCTAGTTCTGCACCTAAATTTTCTGCACCTAAATAACTGCTAAAATATTATTCCTGTGTTTAGCAAAAATTTAGATAAAATTAAGAGGCTGGGAAAATTGAAAGCGAGCTCACACTCTATTTTTAGAATCACAGGAATAAAAATAGACTGAAACAGGGTTAGACAAATAAATAGAAGGCTATGAAGCATCTCAAGACAGTCTCTCTGGTATAGTCATTTTCTAGAAATCCAAATTGCTACCCAGTGTGAAAATGTCAGCACACTAAAAGGATGGTACAGCAAGAGCCTAGGTTATAAATAATAAACATATTTACAGGCTGAACAAGTCTTACAGGTCAAGGGAAGTATCTGAAAGAACTCAGTGCTCTCCTTAAAGAGCTAATTACATTTTGCTCAAAGCTATAGGAAGAGGAAAAAAAAAGAGATAATTACACAGACAGTGACATCATCAATGGCATCAATGAACTTCTCTCCCAAAAAGGAAACAAATGAGACTTTAAGAGAAATAACAATTTTAATAACAACATTGGCTGGAGGCATATCTAACATTTTTAGTGCATATCGGAATTGACACTGTGCTTCCAGATACAGGATCACATTTGATTCCCTCTTTACACATAAGGAAACTGAGGCTTGAGAGTTTGACCTGTCATTATGCCACATGGCTAGTGATAGATACCACATGGCAAAGTAGGAATTCAAAACCAAATCATCTGAGGCAAAAGTTCTTTCCTTGCTAGTGGCTATAAAAGTATAAAAGCATTGCTATAAAAGTATAAAATATTGCTATATAAGCATTGCTATAAAAGTATAAAATTAAGCTCTGATTAAATGAATGGCTGCCCACTAGAATAGGCTTTTACAGTTGGACTGAATATACATGACTTACTCAAAGTGAAGGTATTTATTTCAGAGGTTAATAAAAGGAAAGCGCCAAGCTGACTGTCAGATAGGATCACGCTGCCCCCCTGTGTCCATTCCCTTTTTCCCACCTTTCTAAACTGAAGAACAGGAGGGGTCTTTACTACTTAGCTGCAAAAATCACTGGACTTCTTCATGCTTTGGCAGTAAAGCCATATGCGCATCTGGATATTATTACTTGTATTATTAATTTACTTGCACTATTAATGATCGTAACATGTCTTTTGACTATTAGTGTGTTTGAAAGCAATGAGAAAAAAAATCAAGCAATAAATTCAGCAAAATGAAAAGGTAACAATTGAGCCAGTAAAGAAATTAGTCCCTGGGAACCTAAATGTGGCCGATGTGACCCCACAGTGCAGTCCACAAGAGACTTTAAGAAAAAAAAAAAAGATTTAGTTAGTATCAAGGACCAGCAGATCATGAGGGGCTCACTGCCACGGCTACATGCCCAGTGCTACCAACATCACACTACGAAGATTGGCACAGTGTAGATCATGTGCAAAGTATGCCTGCAGTAACATATGTTGAACAAATTAATGGATCACTCTGTGTTACATCCAAAGCTAAGTAAAAACAATTGAATTGTTATTTTGAGTAATTCCACTAAAATTACAATCTGAAATTGATAGGAGATAAAAAGAAAACAAGTATAACACAGCTTCCATTCTGCATCTGATTAACTTTTTAGTTATAACCGGTATGTATGCCCTCAACTAGAATATTCTGCAATCATTCTTTTCAAACAACTGTTCTTATAATCTTCTCACAGACAGGCTTCTGGTCACATGAAAAACATATTGCAGTCCAAGACATATTAAGTTTTAACAAGCAAATTGTAGAATATATATAGTCAACGTGTGTGTGTGTGTGTGTGTGTGTGTGTGTATGGAAAATACATATTCTGCAACTGGCTTTTTAAAATGTCATATATCTTGGACTGTCATATATTTTTCAAGAGACCAGAAAACCAACACTTAGTATATTCAACCAACCATAAAATATATACACACACAACTATATATACTAAATACTAAAAATATTCATGTTTATACATACCATATTTAATATACAGTCATCCCTAAGTATCCACAGGGGTTGGTTTCAGGAACCCCTGCAGATACGAAAGTATCCACGAATACTCAAGTCCCTGATATAAAATGGTGTAGTTGGGGTACTTGATTGAAGGTAAAAAGAGCATAATAATAAAAAATAGGCTGGGCACGGTGGTTCATGCCTGTAATCCCAGCACTTTGGGAGGCCAAGGCAGGAGGATCATATGAGGTCAGGAGTTTGAGATCAGCCTGGTCAACATGGTGAAACCCCATCTCTACTAAAAATATGAAAATTAGCTGGGCGTGGTGGTGCATGCCTGTAGTCTCAGCTACTCAGGAGGCTGAGCCAGGAGAATTGCTTGAACCCAGGAGGCAAAGGTTGCAGTGAGCCAAGATTGCAGGCAGAGGTTGCAGTGAGCCAAGATTGCAGGCAGAGGTTGTAGTGAGCGCCAATGCACTCCAGCCTGGGCAACACAGCAAAACTCTTTCTCAAATAAATAAATAAATATATAAATATAAATAAATAAATTAATTAAATAAAATGGTGTAGTATTTGCATACAACCTATGCACATCCTCCTGTATGCTCCAAATCATCTCTAGATTACTTACAATACCTAATATAATGTAAACATTATATAATAGTTGTTCTGCTATATGATTGAGGGACAAATGACAAAAGTCTGTACATGTTCAGTACAGATACAACCATCATAGGTCTAACTACATTTTTGATTCATGGTTAGCTGAATTCATCGCTGTGGATCTTGACAATCAGAAGGTCTAACCATATATGGAGTATGCATATGCATGTGTATGTATTTTAGGGTTGGCTGAAAATACTAAACGTGTTTTAGAAGGTCTAAAAAGATTCACATCAAATTGTTTTGTTCTGTTTTGTTTTGTTGAGACAGGGTCTCGCTCTGTCGCCCAAGCTGGAGTGCAGTGGCAAGATCACAGCTCACTGCAGCCTCAACCTCCTTGGCTCAAGTGATTCTCCTCCCTAGCCTCTCAAGTAGCTGGGACTATAGACATGCACCAGTACACCCAGATAATTTTTGTACTTTCATTAGAGGTGAGGTTTCACCATATTTCCCAGGCTGTACCTGAAATCCTGCACTCAAGCAGTCCACCTACCTTTACCTCTCAAAGTGCTGGGATTACTAGCCCACATCAGATTGTTTATGGTAATTATCTGTCAGGGATTATTGAATATGCTTTTGGCATTTTATTTTATATACTTTAATGTTAGTTAAATTTTTTATAGTGAGATTACTTAGGTATTGGGTAACTTTTAAAAAATCCATGTGAAATTACGTAAGACCAAAGTGGGGGATGCTTCTACTTTATTATACTAAAATATAATTTGTCAGCAGTGATATATGTTTGAACATAAAATTGGGTCAAATAAGAATAAAAATATATGGAAAAAAACTCAATGTCCTGATTTCAGCCTGTCAGTTTTAGGCGGAAAAACATTCCATGAGAATTTCTAAAAAGTAGGCAGGAGGCACCTGCTCATTTGCATCTACCTACGAAGGTAATGACATCTCCATAAACACTTACTCTTAAATTCACAGAGTGGGGTTCTTATCTGTCTCCAGAGGCAGCCTTTGCCAAAGAACCAAGTAGCAGAAGAAAGAGCTACAGACTGCTGGGTTCACTGCACTTCACTCAGGCCCTAGACCTGCTCCAGTGATATTCACAACAGGCAGGACTATGATCCCTATAAAAGACTTCTCAGTCCCCTCTGCTTTAGCTGAGGCATTTGCTAGTCTCATCTTCCTTCTCCCATGTTCTCTGAAGAAAAAGAAAAGCACACACCATAAAACATCTAAATAATGCAACACAAAAGGGGAAATACAACTGTTTTAAGCATAACTGATTTAAAACTTTGTTAAAAATAAGAATTTATACCAAAATACAACATTTATGTCCAGACATCACTCCATAAGTAATCAAAAGACAGTGACAGTCACTTTATACAGAAGGAAATAAAGAAAACTAATCATAATATGGTAAAATGGAAATTTTTAAGAAGTTTTAAATTTAGAGTTGTCACAAGTCATATCTGAAAAGGACACAGATCATAAAATAGGATAAAATTTATTTTATTTTTATTTATGTATTTATTTATTTATTTTGAGACAGAGTCTTGCTCTGTCGCCCAGGCTGGAATACAGTGGCATGATCTCCGCTCACTGCAACCTCCGCCTCCCAGGTTCAAGCAGTTCTCCTGCCTAAGCCTCCCAAGTAGCTGGGATTACAGGTGGCTGCCACCACACCCAGCTAATTTTTGTATTTTTAGTAGAAATGGCGTTTCACTATGTTGGCCAGGCTGGTCTCAAACTCCTGACCTGGTGATCTGTCCACCTCAGCCTCCAAAAGTGCTGGGATTACAGGTGTGAGCCATGACATACTTTGCAAACACAACAAATCCAAATGACAGTATCCAGCATTAACTAGGATATGGGGAATGGGCACACTATGCACTCCTGAATGCAGTACAAGTATTGGAACCTTATTGGGGATTTGTCTACCCCCAGTTTAGAAGGCATGGCTCAATCTAGTAATTCTATTATTTGTAAATATACCAAGAGAGAAATATTATTTTTATAAAAATGTGAAAGACAAAGAAAACCTAAATGCTCAACAACATTAATTTATGGATAACACCACCACTATGGAAAAATACACAGCTATTGAAAATGACAAGTAAACTATAGGTAACAATGTAAGTAAGAAAAGTAAAACCCAAAATACTATGTAAATACCATTTATAGAGCTATAAAAACACATATATAAATTAATGAAATTCTTTATAGTTATCAAAAATAATGATGTAGGCCAGGTGCAGTGGCTCATGTCTGTAATCCCAGCACTCTGGGAGGCCAAGGCAGACAGATCACCTGAGATCAGGAGTTCAACTCCAGCCTGCCCAATATGGTGAAATCCCATCTCTACTAAAAATACATAAAAATTAGCTGGGTGTGTTGGCAGGCACCTGTAATTCCATCTACTCAAGAGGCTGAGGCAGGAGAATCACTTGATCCTGGGAGGCAGAGGTTGCAGTGAGCCGAGGTTGCTTCACTACACTCCAACCTGGGTAACAGAGCTGAGACTGTCTCAAAAAAAAATAAAAATGATGTAGATTTATGCTTTTAGAAATGACAACATAGGCAAGGCATGGTGGCTCATGCCTATAATCCCAGCACTTTGGGAAGCCAAGGTGGGAGGATCGCTTGTTTCCAGGAGTTAGAGACCAGCCTAGGCAACGTAGTGAAATTCCATCTCTATTAAAAAAAAAAAAAAAAATTAGCTGGGCATGGTGCATGCCTGTAGTTCCAGCTACTGCGAAACTTAGGCAGGAGAACTGCTTGAGCCCAGGAGGTCAAGGCTGCACTGAGCCATGATCACATCACTGCACTCAGTAGGAGTGACAGAGTCAGATCTTGTCTCAAAAAATATATATAAAAAATAAAATTAAATTTAAAAAATTTGGCCAGGCGCGGTGGCTCATGCCTGTAATCCCAGCACTCTGGGAGGCCGAGGTAGGTGGATCACGAGGTCAGGAGTTCGAGACCAGCCTGACCAACATGGCGAAACCCTGTCTCTACTAAAAATACAAAAATTAGCTGGGCATGGTGGCACATGCCTGTAATCCCTCTACTCAGGAGGCTGAGGCAGGAGAATTGCCTGAACCTGGGAGGCGGAGGTTGCAGTGAGCCAAGATCACGCCACTGCACTCCAGCCTGGGCAACAGAGTGAGACTTCGTCTCAAAAAAAAAAAAAATTTAAACAATATAACGGTAGCATATAATGGGGAAAGTTAATAACATATAATGGGGAAAGAAAAAAAATGTATGTGAAGCTATGTAAAAATTCCATATCTATTCTTCTATCTACAGAGAAATATCAAGAAATATGTTCACCAAAATATAAATAAAGGTTATCTCAGGCTTATATGAATTGGGGATGCTTTTTACAAGTAAAAATTATGAATCTATTTTCATTTTGAGAAAAAAAAGCAGAAATGTGTAATAGCAAAGATTAGAAGAGAATTTTCTGAGTTTTCAGTGTTCTCTCTCTCACTTACACACACACGCACTCTCTTACGCTGACAACCCTAAAATCACTAGATAGTTATACTGAAAGACTATTTATGAGAATTGGTGCCACTGGGTAGCAGGTCCTAACCTCTCTCACCAGCTCAAGTCTTACGTCACTCAAGACACACCGCAAAGCAAAAGTACCACAGAACAGTTTCCTCCTAGAATCTCATGATTCTAGCATGGGGGTCACAGACTTTTTCTGTAAAGGGTCAGACAGCTAAATGTTTTAGGCTTTATAGGCCATCTGTTCAGAACTACTCACCTCTGTCATTGCTCTGCCAAAGTAGCTATAAACACTACTTAAAGAAATGAATATGGCTATGTTTCAAAAAGACCTTTATTTATAAATAATGAAATTTGAATTTCATATAATTTTCACATCACTAAATATTCATTTCAAAAATTATTTCCAATCATTTAAAAATGTAAAAACCAAAAATAGTTTGGCAATTCCTCACAAAGTTAAACAGTTATCATATACCCCATTCCAAGATATAAACACAGGAGAACTGAAAGCAAATATATAACAATTTGTATATAAACATTCATAACAGCATTATTTATAACATCCAAAAAGTAGAAATGTGGTAGTCCATTTTCTGTTGCTTATAACAGAATACCTGAAACTGGGTAATTTATTTTTAAAACACTATTTATTTCTTACTGTTATGGAGGCTGAGAAGTCCAAAGTTGAGGGGCTGTGTCTGGTGAGAGCCTTCTTGCTGGTGAGGACTCAGCTGAGTATCCAGGTGACACAGGGCATCACATAGTGAGGGTGCTGAGCACGCTAGCTCAGGTCTCTCTTCCTCCTCTAACAAAGCCACAGTCTCACCCCCATGATAACCCATCAATCGTTTGATCCATGAATAGATCAACCCATTCATAGTGGTAGAGCCCTCATTACCCAATCCATATGGAAGAATATTATTCAGGCACAAAAAGGATTTCAGATCTGATACATGCTACAACATGGCTGAACCCTGAAAACATTATGCTAAGTAAAAGAAACCAGACATAAAAGGCCACATATTGTAGGCTTCTATTTATACGAAATGTCTAGAATAAGAAAATCAATAGACAGAATTAGTGGTGGTCAGGGCCTGGAGGAGGAAGGAATGGGAAATGATTGCTAATAATATAAAATTTCTTTTTGGAGTAAAGAAAATGTTCTGGAATTAGTGGTGATGGCTGCCCGATCTTATGAACATACTAAAACCAACGAAGCGTACATTTGAAAATGAGGAATTGTATGATACATAATTTCGATAACAATAAAAAATGTGGAAACCATTCCTAGTTTGCAGGCCATAGAGCAATGGACTACAGGCTGGATTTAGCTGGGGACTATAGTTACCCACCCTGTTCTGGCATCTAACAGGGAAAATACCTTTGGGTTTTACATACATATACATATATACACACACACACACTGCAAATTAGACCACAGTCAAAGGCCAAAACTTGAAATCAGCTAAGCCAGAACTGAAAAATTATTTAACAATTAGATACAGTTATTTAAAAATGGAAAGATAAGAAGCCTTTTTAAGTTATGCTCCCTGCCACCAAACACCATAAAATTATTCTTCTGAAAATAGACAAAATTTAACAAATTGGCAGAAAAAGGCATGTGTTATATAGACTTATAGGTATTGAAGTTATATGTTATTTTAAAACACAGCTTGTAAGTACAGTCCCCATTTTGTCAGGCCAAGTTTATTTTAAAATTAAGCTAATTTAGAAATGTATTTATTGGCACATTACCTGGAGGAACTAGCTGTATTAATTCAAACCTGGTTAGGAAGCCTAAAAAGGAAAAAACGAGATTTTAATACTTCCAAAAATTGCCACAGTTTTTCAATGATTGTTCAGTTTTAAACTGTCATAAAACCCATTTAATAGTAACAATAATAAAAACAGTAATTAAAAATAACTGCCATATCAACATCAAATCAGGTATTTCTAGAATTAATCAATCAAGATCAGGAGAGTGGAATGAGAGTAACAGAGTTATAAAAATAGCATTCCAGGCCAGGTGTGGTGGCTCATGCCTGTATCCCAGCACTTCGGGAGGCCGAAGCGAGTGGATCACGAGGTCAGGAGATCAAGACCATCCTGGCTAACACGGTAAAACCCCATCTCTACTAAAAATACAAAAATTTAGCTGGACGTGGTGGCACAAGCCTGTAGTCCCAGCTACTTGAGGGGCTGAGGCAGAAGAATCACTTGAACCCAGAAGGTGGAGGTTGCAGTGAGCCAAGATCACAGCCACTGAACTTCAGCTTGGGCAACAGAGTGAGACTTTGTCTCAAAAAAAAAAAAAAAAAAAAAAAAAATAGCATTTCACAAGCCATAAAAAAGATCAAGATCTTGTCTTTTGAAGGATCTGGAGGCCATGAAACTAATGCAGAAACAGAAAACCAAATACAGCATATTGTCACTTATAAGCAGGAGTTAAATGATGAGAATTCATGGACACACAGAAAGTAGCAATACACACTGGGGCCTACCTGAGGGTGGAGGGTGGAAGAAGAAAGAGTATCAGAAAAAATAACTATTAGATACTAGACTTAATACCTGAGTGACAATCTGTACAACAAACCCCCATGACATGAGTTCACCTATATAACAAACCTGCACATATACCCCTAACCTAAAAGTTAAAAAAAAAAGACAAAACAGCGTTTCACCTCCTGAAAAGTGTTGGGGGAAAAAAACATGCAATATTTTGTCTCCTAAAAGTGCATACAATAAATAAATAAGTGTATACATAGAGCTTTCAAATAACAATGCACTTTTCATCTTAAAAATTCAAAATTAACTTGTTATCCATTAACATACAAAAGTTTATCTTGCTTAAAAGTGTGCAATATGGCTATAAAAATTAGATATAAAATATAACTTTTTAAACTTTTCTTGAGTTCAAAATATATTTAGAAATAGTGAGCCTATGTACAATGACAAGAATAAAACTAAAATAAGGACAAGAATAAAATTCAGAACTTTAAGATAACTTAAAACAAATGATATATTAGGTTGGTGCAATTATAAAATTTAAACATCAACAAAGATAATTCTCACAAAATAACGTAACAAGTGAAAACATTTTAGTTTTTTTGTTTTGTTTTGTTTTGTTTTTTGAGCCAAGTTCTCGCTTTGTCACCTAGGGCGGAGTGCAGTGGTGCCATTCTGGGTCACTGCAACCTCCACTTTCTGGCTTCAAGCAATTCTTCTGCCTCAGCCCCCCAAGTAGCTGGAACTACAGGTGCGTGCCACCACGCCCAGCTAATTTTTTGTATTTTTAATAGAGATGGGGTTTCACCATGTCGGCCAAGCTGGTCTCAAACTCCTGAACTCAGGTGATCTGCCCACCTTAGCCTCCCAAAGTGTTGGGATTACAGGCGTAAGCTACTGTGCCCAGCCGTGAAAACATTTTAAATAGACAACAAAAGTAAAATTCTAACTTGCAGATTTATATAAAAATTTTGAATTTATAGGACAAAATTTTAAATGCCAAGAAATTTAAAAGCCAAGACAGCCTGAAACTTTAGGCTTTCAAAATGAGGGGGAGGGAATATATATTTGCCAAGCATCACCCCAATGGTAATTTAAGCACCTCATTTGTTTCAGGCTCTAAATTCTTTTTTTTTTTTTAATGTGTTTATTTCCCCAGGTTGTTGGGGAACAGGTAGTGTTTGATTACTTGAGTAAGTTCTTTAGTGGTGATTTGTGAGATTTTGGTGCACCCATCACCCGAACAGTAGACACTGCCACCTATTTGTAGTGTTTTATCCCTCATTCCCTTCCCACCCTTTCCCCATAAGTCCCCAAAGTCCATTGTGTCATTCTTCTGCCTTTGCATCCTCATAGCTCAGCTCCCACTTATGAGTGAGAATATACGATGTTTGGTTTTCCATTCCTGAGTTACTTCACTTAGAATAATAGTCTTCAATTTCATCCAGGTCATTGTTAATGTCATTAATTCACTCCTTTCAATGGTTGAGTAGTATTTCATCATATCATATATATGACGGGATATATATATGTGTAATATATATATATATGTATGATATATATATATATCACAGTTTCTTTATCCACTCGTTGATTGATGGGCTTTGAGTTGGTTCCATGTTTTTGCAATTGCAAATTGTGCTACTATAAACAAGCATGTGTAAGTATTTTTTTAATAAAATGACTTCCTCTGGGTAGACAGATACCCATTAGTGGGATTGTTGGATCAAATAGCAGTTCTACTTTTAGTTCTTTAAGGAATCTCTACACTGTTTTCCACAGTGGTTGTACTAGTTTACATTCCCATCAGCGGTGTAGAACTGTTGTCTGTTCACTGCATCCACGCCAACATCTACTGTTTTCTGATTTTTTGATTATGGTCAGGCTCTAAATTCTATATAGTCAATTAATTCTTGACATAACTTTATGAGTCCAAAGCAAGGACTAGTCTCATTTTTATGAATGAAGAAACTAAATCTCAAAGAGGAAACTATAGTAATGTAGGCAAGGTCACACTGGCTAACAGTGACAGGGCTGTATTTGAACCCAAGTAGTCTGCTCTCAGAGCCTGTCCTCTTATCCACAAGATACTTTATTGAAAAATCCTATTCTTCCACAGAGCGAGTTAATTAGGATGCTTGATAAAATAACTACACCTTTTAATTGCCTTCTGGAATGGCATAACATAATTCATACTTGCTTTAAATATCAAGGACAGAGGAAATCACTTATGAGTGACCTAGAGAACTGTTCTTATGTTCTTTTATGCTTCAGTCCACCTCTCAGGGTTAATATTGGGAAATGAAATGAAAATATCCCAATTCTTAAAGGATCATTTAAAATGCTGAATTTTTCTTCTGAATTTAAAGAGGCTTGAGAGAATCAGTATTCTTACAGATGTGACCCATCTCAGAGAGATGTTTCACTTTCCTGCTTTTTAAGATTCAGGTAGAAACATAAATGCAGTAAATCAACTGGGTATTGAATCCACTTTTTAAAAGGCCAAATGCCAAAGGTATCATTTTTTTATACCCAGTTGCCTTGACGGCTTCCTGAGACACATACTTGCTCAGTGACTACCCTAACCCATGCTACCTCTCTAGGCACTGACTTACTTTTTACCTAATTTCAAACTCTTTAATCTACCTGGTATGTCAGCCTGAGGCATAGCCTGCTACCATTCAGAGTTCTACCCAGGATGGCCTCAGCTCACTTGGTACTTGATTACATGAGTAAGTTCTCTAGTCCTTTCCCTAGATTCTGCTATTATCTGTGACCTTGGTCCAATTCTTTCAACTGAGTAACATCTCAGCTGCAAATTTCATAAAGCTTAAAAATGTGATTAAAAGTCACACCATCCATAAACCTTTCACCTAAAGACACTGGGAAAACAAAAGGGCAAACTAAACCTAAGGCAAACAGAGGAAAGATAATAATAAAGATTAAGCAAAAAGTAGTGAAATAGAAAACAGAAGACCAACACAGAAAATCAATAAATCTAAAAGTTCGTTCTTTAAAATGATCAATAAAACTGACAAACCTTTAGCTAGACTCACCAAGAAAAAACAGAAAAGACTCAAATTACTAAAATCATAAATGAAAGGACAGACATTACCACTGATTTTACAGAAATAATTTCTTTGTTTGTTTGTTTTTGAGACAGAGTCCTGCTCTGTTGCCCAGGCTAGAATGCACTGGCATGATCACAGCTCACTGTCACCTCTGCTGCTGGGGCTCAAGCAATTGTTCCACCTCACCCTCCCAAGTAGCTAGGATTACAGGCAATCACCACCAAACCTGGCTAATTTATGGGTGTGTGTGTGTGGGTGTGTATATTTGGTAGAGACGGGGTTTCACCATATTGGCCAGGCTGGTCTGAAACTCCTGAGCTCAAGTGATCCCCACACCTTGGCCTTCCAAAGTCCTGGGATTACAGGCATGAGCTACCGTGCCCGACCTAGAAATAAGATTTTTTGAGACAGAGTCCTCCTCTGTCACCCAGGCTGGGGTGCAGTGATACGATCATAGCTCACTGCAGTCTTAACCTCCCTAACTCAAGTGATCCTCCCACCTCAGCCTCCTGAGGAGTGAGCACCACAGGCACATGCCACCACACCCCACTAATTGTTGTTGTTGTTGTATGGATGGGGTCTCCAAAAAAAATAGTTTTAAGGGAATACTATGAACAACTTTATGCCAATAAATTACGTAAATGAAATGGAAAAACTCCTAGAAAGACACAAACTAATAAAACTGACTCAAGAAGAATCAGAAAATCTGAAGAGACCTATAATGTGTAGAAAGAAATTAGTAATCAAAAAACAACCCAAAGACAAACCCAGGTCCAGGTGGCTTCACTAGTAAATACTATCTTAATAATTAGTACCAATCATTCATAAACTCTTCCAAAAAATAGAAGAGGACAGAACATACCGAAATGGATTCCACGAGGTCAGCATTAACCAAAATCAGATGAAGCCATCATAAAAAAACAAAACTACAGACCAATATCTCTTATGATTGTAAGCCCCAAAATCATCAACATAATACTAGCAAAGCAAATCCAGCAACATATAGAAAGGATTATATACCATAAGGTTGGTTTAATATCTAAATATCACATATCAATAAAATAAAGGATAAAATCACATGATTGGCCGGGCTCAGTGACTCATGTCTGTAATCCCAGCACTATGGAAGGTTGAGGTGGGAGGATCACTTGAGGTCAGGAGTTCAAGACTAGTCTGGCCAATATGGTGAAACCCCATCTCTATTAAATATACAAAAATTAGGCGGGTATCATGGCAGGTGCCTGTAATTCAAGCTACTCGGGAAGCTGAGGCAGGAGAATCGCTTAAACCAGGGAGGCGGAAGTTGCAGTGAGCCGAGATGGCACCACTGCAGTCCAGCCTGGGCAACAAGAGCAAGACTCCATCTCAAAAATAAATAAATAAATAACATAGATCATCTCAATAGATGTAGAAAAGGCATGTGATAAAATTCAACATTCCTTCATAATAAAAACTCAATAAACTAGGAATAAAGAGGAGTTTCCTCAACCTGATATAGAGCACTTACAAAAAACCAGAATTTAATACTACAACTAATGGTGAAAAACTGAATGCTTTTTCCCTACTATCAGGAAATAGACAAGGATGCTCACTTTCATTGCTTCTATTCAATACTGTACTGGAGATTCTAGCCAGGGAAATTAGACATGAAAATGAATGCATACAAACTGTAAAAGAAGAAGTAAAGCTGTTTCTATTTGCAGATGACATAATTTTGTATATAGACAATCCTAAGGAATCAAGAAATAACTACTAAAACTAATAAACAAGCCCAGTAAGTTTTCAGGATAAAATATTAGTATACAAAAATCAATTGCATTTCTATAAACTTGAACAAATCTGAGAATGAAATTTTTAAAAATTCCATTTACAACAGCTTCAGAGTACGAAGGAATAAATTTAACCAAAAAACGCAACACTTGTAAACAGAAAATTACAAAACATTATTGAAATAAATGTAAAATAACCTAAATAAATGGAAATACATCCTACATTCATGATTGGAAAACTTAATATTGCTAAGGTGGAAATAATTCCCAAATTGATCTACAGTCAATGGAATCCCTATCAGCATCCCAGCTGACTTCTTTGCAGACATTGACAAACTACTTCAAAAATTCTTAAGGGAACTCAAATGACCCAAAATAGCAGTTCTGAAAAGAAAAACTAAGCTGGAAGATTTACCCTTCCTGGTTTTGAAATTTATTCTAAACCTAGGCCAGGTGCAGTGGCTCATACCTGTAATCCCAGCACTCTGGGAGGCAAGGTAGGCGGATCATGAGGTCAGGAGTTTGAGACCAGCCTGGCCAATACAGTGAAACCCCATCTCTACTAAAAATACAAAAATTAGCTGGGCATGGTGGCACATGCCTGTAGTCTCAGCTCCTTGGGAGGCTGAGGGAGAAGAATCATTTCAATCCAGGAGGCAGAAGTTGCAGTGAGCCAAGATGGCTCCACTGCACTCCAGCCTGGGCAACAGAGAGAGACTCTGTCTCAAAAAAGAAAAAAAAGAAATCTATTACAAAGCTATTGGAATCAGGATTGTGTGTTGGCATAATGATAGACATATGAATCAGTGGAATAAAACTGAGAGCCTAAAAGTAAATCCTCACATTACTGTAAGCTGATTTTCAACAAGGGTGCCAAGACAATTCAACGAGGGAAAGAATGGTCTTTTAGCAAATGGTGCTAACACAAATGGATATTCATATGCAAAAGAATGAAGTTGGTCCCCAACCTCACACTGTCTACAAAAACCAACACAGTATAAACCATAGTGCTAAATGTAATGGCCAAAACTATAAAACTGTTAGAAGAAAACATAGATGTAAGTCTTCATGACCTTGAGTTAGGCAATGGTTTCTCAGACATGACACCAAAAGCACAAGCAACAAAGAAAAAATAGATAAACTGAAATCATCAAAATTAAAAACTTCTGCATTTCAAAAAATACCACAAGAAAGTAAAAGACAATTCTAGAACGGGAGAAAATATTTGCAAAATATCTGACAAAGGTCTTGTATCTAGAATATATAAATAATATTTGCAGGCCAGGCATGGTGGCTCATATCTGTAACCCCAACATTTTGGGAAGCCCAGGAGGGAGGATCACTTAAGACCAGGAGTTCAAGACCAGCTGGGCAACATAGTGACATCCTGACTCTACAAACAAAAATAAAAACAAAAATTAGCTGGGCATGGTGATGTGCACCTACAGTCCCAGCTACTTCAGAAGCTGAAGTGGGAGGACTGCTTGAGCCCAGGAAGTCGAGGCTCCAATAAGCTATCATCATGCCACTGCACACTCCAGGCTAGGTGACAAGAGCGAGAACCTGTCTCAAAATAAACAAAAAAATAAATAAAGACAAATGACCCCATTAAAAAGTAGACAAAGGATCTGAATAGACATTTCCCCCCCAAAAAAAGATACAAATGGCCAATTATCTCAGGAAAAAATGTTCAACATCATTAGCCATCAGGGAAATGCAAATCAGAACAATGATGAGATACCATTTCACACTCACAAAGATGACTACCAATCAAAATGATAGATAATAACAAGTGTTGGCCGGGATATGGGAAAATGGAACCCTCATACATTGCTGGTGGGATGTAAAATGATTCAGCTGCTTTGGTAAATAATGTGAAACTTCCTTAAAAGATTAAACATACAGTTACCATATTGAAATGGGAAAAGCTCCCTTTTCCCCCTCACAGGACATGCGATAAGGTCGTGGCTTGCTTCTTCAGTGTCCCACTGCTCAAATCTCTAAAGAAACATACAGAGGGGCAGGCTGTGGAGCTCCGACCCCACAGCACTGTCTAGGGGTGAATGTTTATGGCTCCTGAAGCCCTACCATTAGGTAGCCCTACCATGTGTTACAGGGTGCTCTTTCAGTTTGCAGTCTATAGCTGGCTTGTGTTAGTCAGATCAACTAGACCCCTACCTTGTCACAAGGACAGAGGGCTTTCTGTATCCCTGGGTTTCTTGCCTTGGTATACCAGAAGAATCAGATTACACATGGGGTTGGAGAATGAGTGCAAGATTTTATTGAGTGGAAGTAGCTTTCAGCAGATGGGGGAGCCAGAAGGGAGATGGTTTTCCCCTGCAGTTGGGCCGCTTGGCAGCCCCGGCTCTCCTCCAACTGCCCCAGCCAAACTCTGTGTTGTTCTGCAGTGCCAAGGCACTCCTCTGGATGTCCAGTCACTTCTGTCTCTGCCTTGCCAGGGTCTTGGGTTTTTATAGGCACAAGATGGGGGCGTGGCAGGCCAGGATGCTCTTGGGAAATGCAACATTTGAGCGCAGTGCCTGTCCTCACCTAGGTCCGTGGGGATGGAGGCCTAGCCAGGGACCACACCCTTCCTCTACCCAGCACTTCTCTTCCCTCTTCCTTATCATTTAAAGGTACCACGCTCTTCCCTCCGAAGCACTCCTGTGTCCATATGACCCAGCAATTTCACTCCTAGGTATACCCAAGAGGCATTAAAACATATGTTCACACAAAAACTTATACACAAATATTCACAGCATCATTATTTATCATAGCCTAAAAGTGGAAACAACCCAAATGTCCATCAATTGATGACTGGAAAAACAAAACATGATATATTCCTCCAATAGAATACTATTTGGCTATAAAAAATTAAGTTTGCACATGCTATAATGTGGATGAACCTTGAAAACATTACACTAAGAAGTCATTTACAAAGGAGCACAAGTTGTATAACCTCATTCACATGAAATACCCAGAATAAGCAAATCTATAGAGACAGAAAGATTAGTGGTTGCCTATAGCTGGGAGGGTTGGTAGGTAAGAGCGAGTAACTACTAATGGACATAGGGCTGCCTTTTGCGATGATAAAAATATTTTAATTAAATGAAATACACAAAAACAATTTTTATAAATAAACAACCAAATAGAATCATACCATCCATCAAAGCCATCTATATCTAGAAAAGGGTATGTGACAGAATCAAAAAATGATTCAAATTGTATATAGACTGTCTTGAATGTAAATATTTATGAAACATGAATATATCACAGTTTAGAAAAGAGCAGAATTTTAAAACTGTGAATTACACACAATAGTCTTTTGGTTTTCTGTTTTGTTCAGAGTACCTACTTTCCAAAATGTCTGCTACAGCTCCAGGATCTACTGCATTTTCAAATACCTGCAGAGGAAAATGGGGAAAATAAATTTGTCTTAATAAGTGAATATGGAAACTGTAAATGCCAAGTGCAGTTGCTCACATCTGTAATCCTAGCACTTTGGGAGGCCAAGGTGGGTGGATTTCGTAAGCTCAGGAATTTGAGACCAGCCTGGGCAACATGGTGAAACCCTCTCTCCACAAAAAATACCAAAGTTAGGTGGGCATGGTGGTTTGTGCCTGTATTCCCAGCTACTCGCGGGGCTGAGGCTGAAGGATCACTTAAGCCCAGGAGACAGAGGTTGCAGTGAGCCAAGATCACATCACCACACTCCAGCATGAGAGAAAGAGTGAGATCATGTCTCAAAAAAAAAAAAAAAAAGAAACTGTAAATTATATTCTTCCAAATGATTAACATATGTAAAATCCAGTCACATAACATTTTAGAATTCAACAGATGCACCTTTAGTAGGTTTCTGACTAAAAGTTCAACAAGTGATGATAGAAGAAATGAAGGATAACTAACACAACAATAAGAAGTATGAGAAAATTCCAATTAGCTAAGTCTACTGCATGCTAAAAATGTTATTAACGCCGAGAAAAGTTCAATTAGCTAAGTCCACCACATGCTAAAAATGTTATTAACTCAACCTAGCTCTACTGTTTGTTGCTAAAAGCACATCCTGAATCAACCTCAAAGAGTCTTGTTTGACCATCTAGGAAAACATTCTGTATACAACAGATACTTATTCAATGTTAACTCAATGAATGGTTGATCTTCCCAGGCAATTGGTTGTGCTAAAAAGGAACATAAAAAGAAATTTTACCTATGTGTAACACAAAAGCCAGTACTAGCAGCTATACTCCCACAGAGTAAGAAAGAAAGAAAAGTCTCATAAGTTTTAAGTGTATCTTGAAGCACAAGAAAAACACTGTAATATCTGTCTAGACACTGCTAAATCTTTATATTTTGCTCTTGAAATAAAAGGGCCTGGGATAGGACTGAAATAAAAGGTACACCACGTCTTTCCCCCTAAACTCTAGAACCCTAAGAAAAACAAAACATTTTCAGCAGAGTTTGATTTCAGGATTTAAAGTTATGATTTAAATGGTGTTTAAACTTAAACAAAAATGAAAGTGTCTCATATAATCCAGTTTTGTCCTACTGACTTGAATTTATCAAGCAAATGTGGGTAAGTGGGGTTTTTTTCCCTGAACTATTTTTAATAATCCTTTTATTTCACCCATTGTTATGGGTTGAATTGTGTCCCCCCCCAAAATTCATAGGTTGAATTATTAAAACCCAGTATCTCAGAATATGACCTTGGTTTGCAAAAAGGGTCACTGCAAATAAAATTACTTAAGTTAGAATGAGGTCATACCAGGATAGTGTGGGCCTCTAATCTGATATGACTGGTGTCCTTATGAAAGGCAAAAATTTGAGCACAGAAACTGTTTTAAAAAAAGAGAAAAAAAGAAAAGAAAAAATACTTTAGGCAAAATTAAATTTATTTGAGCAAAGAACAATTCATAAACTGGGCAGCACTCAGAACTAAAAGAGGTTCAGAGACCTCACTGCTGCATTGTGGGCAGAAAGCTTTTACAGCCTAACATGAAAATAAGACAAAGAAAATACATTAAATTGGTTGGAGTGGAAAGATCCTAGTTAGAGATTACTTGGCAGTTTCTAATAGTAAAGTCTCTAGTTAAAACTTGGCAGTTTCTTATTGGTAAAATCTCTAGTTAGAGGTTAGTTGATGGTATATTTGGCTTCAGTTTGCTTACACAGGAACTTAAGGCACTGGAGCCGCTCCAGTCTAATGGCCTGCCAACCCCCAATTTTCCTAACAGTGTACACACAGAGTAAATGCCATGTAAACATTGGAATTATGCTGCCACAAGCCAAGAAACTATACCAGAAACTAGGGGATAGGCCTGGAATATGTCCTTCCCTAGTGCCTTTAAAAGGAGTATAGCCCTGCTGACACTCCAATTTCAAGACTTTTAGCCTCCAGAACTGTAAGATAATATGTTTCTGTTGATTAAGCCATTCAATTTGTGGTACTTTTGTATAGCAGCTCTAGGAAACTAAGATATCCATATCTAAGGATTTTCTCAAGTATGATATTGGAAAATAAAGGAGTCAACATGAACTGCTTGAACAATGGCTCATATATTCTTTTTTTTTTTTTGGAGACAGAGTCTTGCATGGTTGCCCAGGCTGGAGGGCAATGGTGTGATCTCAGCTCACTGCAATCTCCACCTCCCAGGTTCACACGATTCTCCTGCCTCAGCCTCCCGAGTAACTGGGATTACAGGCACATACCACCACACCTGACTATATTTTTTTAGTAGAGATGGGGTTTCACTATGTTGGCCAGACTGGTCTCAAACTCCTGACCTGGTGATCTGCCCACCTCAGCCTCCCAAAGTGCTGGGATTACAGGTATGAGCCACTGCACCCGGCCAGCTCATATATTCTTATGAGTAATTTGTTTACCCAAATGCTTCAGAAAATTCCATTTTGAATTAAACAGAAGATCCAAGGAAGAGAAAATATTGTCACTACCTGCTCCAAGTAGTTGCAGTTAGAGAAGGGAACAGATATAAGGAAGCTAAAACCAACAGGAAGAAAAGAAAATGAACCCAAACAACTCATGCAAGAGGACAATTACTTAATTTTATAAAATGAAAAATGGTTCCATGATTTGTTTGACTAGTAATCTCAAATGTACAGCTTTTCAACAGAGCAGCAGTAGTGGCATCAGAAATGAGATTGAGGCTCACTCTTTAACTCTTTAACTAGTTATCTACTTGTGTGCTTCTATGATTTTGTATCTTTGGGCTTCTTATAAAAATATTTTTGGCCGGGCGTGGTGGCTCACACCTGTAATCCAAGCACTTTGGAGGCCAAGGTGGGCGGATCACCTGAGGTCGGGAGTTCAAGACCAGCCTGACCAACATGGTGAAACCCTGTCTTAAAAAAAAAAAAAAAAAAAAAAAAAATATATATATATATATATACACACACACACACACACACACACACACACACACACACACACATACATATATATATATATATATATATTTTTTAAGGCTTTTACAGAGCAGACATGGTGGCTTATGCTGTAATCCCAGCACTTTGGGAGGCCAAGGGGGCAGATCATTTGAGGCCAGGAGTTTCTGTTTGGTTTCGTTTTGTTTTGAGACAGTCTTGCCCTGTTGCCCAGGCCGGAGTGCAGTGGTGGGATCTCGGCTCACTGCAACCTCCTTCTCCCAGGTTCAAGTGATTCTCCTGCCTCAGCCTCCTGAGTAGCTGGGATTACAGGCGCGCGCCACCACATGGGCTAATTTTTGTATTTTTAGTAGAGATGGGATCTCACCACGTTGGTCAGGCTGATCTTGAACTCCTGACCTCGTTCTGCCCACCTCGGCCTCCAAAAGTGCTGGGATTACACGCATGAGTCCGTGCTGGCTGAGACCAGGAGTTTGAGATCAACCTGGCCAACACGGTGAAACGCTGACTCTACTAAAAATACAAAAATTAGCCTGATGTAGTGGCAGATGCCTGTAATCCCAGCTACTCTGGAGGCTGAGGCTGAAGAATCACTTGAACCTGGGAGGCAGAGGCTGCAGTGACCCAAGGTCTTGCCACTGCACTCCAGCCTGGGTGACAGAGCAAGACTCTGGCTGCCCCCCCGCCCCAAAAAAAAGACTTCTACAGAGCAAATTGAAAATTGATATAACTAATAAGAAAATTATTAGGGGGGAGTGGGGGAAGACTGAAATTTTACCACCAACTTTTTACTACTTCTAACATCTAAATGGGAGAACTAAGTTCCTTCAGATTCTATGTTCCAAGGTAATAGCCATTTGTTTCTCTTTTATCTAGCCAGTTTGGTAGATTCTTCGTTTAAATTAATAGGTTGTGATTTATAAAAATATTACATACAATCTTAGCCCTTCAGAAAATCGATCCTTCTCTCCTCTCTCAACCTCAGGTTGAAACAGATAGGTCACTTTCTGGGCATCACCTTCCAGGGCTTGAAAAGTGACAAGCTCTACTCTGTACCCTTCTTTCTCCCAGATCTCCCTCAGTGACATTGTTTGGAGCAAAATCATTAGACTTATTAAGGTTAAAACTGATTCCATCTCCAAATTCCAAAACAAAAAAGTTAAGAGATTGTCAGTAATGACATAGTAATGGCATCAATATTCTGTGAAATAGTTTAGTGGGAAGAGGGCTGGTAATGTTTTGACTATTTATATCACCATATTATTTACCAGAATGGAATCTAGCCTTTATCACTGTAGCTAAAAAAAACAGGTATGATCTGAGGAAACAGTAAATCTGAACACACTTTTTGTTTTGTTACAGGATTTCAATTATAGTATTTAACTAATTTCATTATAGTTTTTTCATTATTTTTCTTGGTCTAATACAGTTTTTTTCCTCAGGTCCACAGTTTATTAATAGTCCCTTTCATAAATGTAATGCAACTCCCTCTAACACCTCCAAAAACATTCAGAAATGTTCTCTTTGCTCCAGTTAAAAAATGCCATGGGAGTTCCAAGAATAGGAAACATCAACCGGGGTATTTAGCACTAGATTGACAGAACTTGGCTCAGACCTGCATTACAAAAGCAAGTCTTGGAACTGTGGGTTTGCTTCAAGGCCACTTGCGGCTTTGCACTGTGCTGAAGTGATTTTGGATAATTTTTTAAAGGAAATTTACAAAATAATGCTGTAAAAACTGTGTTCTTTACAAGAACTATTAGGTTATCTTCAGAAAACAAAACCCAGTAAGAAAGTCAAGGTCACCTTTTCAAATCTCATGCTTTGCTGAATCATAATGGGGAACGCAGAAGGAAAGCTGTTTGTCTCCAGGTACTGATTCAGGAGGTAGACCCCGAGGTATACATCTTGCTTGCCAGGCAGGAACACCCCTGGGCAAGAAATCTTAGAAAGAAAAGAACAAACAAGAGAGAGAAAACAGGCTTTGCTTTTGTTTTGTTTGCTTTGTTTCTCTTAAGCTTCTGCAGACACTGACATTTCCCCCCCATCACCTCACTCCCTCACCTGTACCTCCCAGCGCCAAAATCCTCCCCTCTGCTCTCCTCACATCGCAAATTCCAGTTCCCTCCCACGTCTCCACCAGGTGTCACAGTCGCGCTCTCCCCGGCTCCTCTCCCCGCCCCTCCAGGATGGTAGTGCGGAAGCGGAAGAGGCTGCAGGGCCGGGAAGCGTCTGTTTAGTCCGGCCAGGTCCCGGGGTCGGGGCCGCCATCCGCGATGCCAAGTCCCCGGAGGAGCGTCGAGGGACGGACGCTGGGCGTCTCCGCCTCGAGCAGCAGCAGCAGCAGCCCAGGTAGCCCTGCCCATGGCGGCAGCGGCGGCGGCGGCAGCAGGTTTGAGTTCCAGTCGCTGCTCGGCAGCCGCGCTACGGGCGTCGACTCCGCCTGCGCCCGGCTCCGTGCTTCGGAGAGCCCGGTGCACCGCCGCGGCTCCTCCCCCGGCCGCGGCGGGCCCCTCGCAGGCGCCCCCGCCTCCGCTGCCCGAGGAGGACCGCATGGACTTGAACCCGTCATTCCTGGGCATCGCTCTGCGCTCCCTGCTGGCCATTGACCTGTGGCTGTCCAAAAAGCTGGGTGTGTGCGCGGGAGAGAGCTCGTCGTGGGGCAGCGTGCGACCCCTTATGAAGCTGCTGGAGATTTCGGGACACGGCATCCCCTGGCTGGTGGGGCACCCTCTACTGCCTGTGCAGGAGCGACAGCTGGGCCGGGCGCGAGGTGCTGATGAACCTGCTCTTCGCCCTGCTGTTGGACCTGCTGCTGGTGGCCTTGATCAAAGGGCTGGTCCGCAGGCGCCGCCCGGCCCACAACCAGATGGACATGTTTGTCACTCTCTCCGTGGACAAGTACTCCTTCCCGTCGGGCCATGCCACAAGGGCCGCCCTGATGTCGAGGTTCATCCTGAACCACCTGGTGCTGGCCATTCCACTGAGGGTGCTGGTGGTTCTGTGGGCCTTCGTCTTGGGTCTCTCCAGGGTCATGCTGGGGCGGCACAACGTCACCGACGTGGCTTTTGGCTTTTTTCTGGGATACATGCAGTACAGCATTGTGGACTATTGCTGGCTCTCACCCCATAATGCTCCCGTCCTCTTTTTACTGTGGAGTCAACAATGACACCATCTCATTGATTATGGCACCAGGAAGTCTGAAGGTTTCCACATTCGATGATGCCAACCTAAACCAGCAGCCATCCTGCTTGTCCCTCTAGGCATATCAGGCTTCCTTTGGGATTTCAGGTGTCCCATCATCTTGATGTGCTGCTAGGCTGGAGTACACGCTGGCCATTGCTGAACACAGCCATATTAGGGAAAGCAAACAAAACAAAACAAAAAACCCAAAACCCTCTATTGTATATTTATTCAACAACTGTTTATATCTCCAGGACAACTGCAAAGAAGCCAAGCTGAGGTGGCTATACTGTTGCTGTTTTTCAAAAGTTGGTATCAGTAAGATTTGTGTTTTGTGGTAATCCCTAAATCAACGTATCACTTGTAAACTGAACTTTGAGAAAGAAACATCATCTTCATTCTGTAAATATACATGCAGACAGGCCACATAATCATCCTAGTCCTTTTCCTGAGGTAGATTTTAAACAGTATTTTTAAAGTCCAAGAGACTTTAAAAATAGGTTTTTCTAATTTATTCCCTGAAGATCTGTTGCCACAGTTGGGAGATTTCTTCTTAATCCTGATTTTCTTGGTAAGCTTTTTTACTTTATTATCTCTTTAATTTATTATCTCTCTCGATCCATATTTGTGGATAGGGTAGTGGGGAAAGAGATTATAATACTTGTCTTTCTCTCCTCTCCACCCCTCAAAAGATCTTGATTTCCCACTACTCCCTGCCTTTTAACATTCAGAGAAAAAGCCGAGAACTTGCTTAAAGAGGAAACACTTAAAAGGTAGGCATATCTAAGATGCTCATAGAAAAGAAAGAATGGGACATGGCCCCATGCTTATTTCTGTTTACAACCTAACATGGAAACACTTAAAAGGTAGGCATATCTAAGATGCTCATAGAAAAGAAAGAATGGGACATGGCCCCATGCTTATTTCTGTTTACAACCTAACATGGCATGAGAGAGGGCAGAGAAACTAAGTTGCTGGGGGAGAGTCAGAGGAACTGAAAGTTTGGAAATAGGCTGACCACATATTATGCCAGTTACCAGTATGACAGGAAATGCAGCCCTATTGCCAGTCATCTCCACTGAATAAAGAATAATGTTCCTCTAGCAGGGTAATAAAATGGGGAAAGAATATCTTCTCAAAGCAAAAACGTAAGTTTTCTCATAATATACCTGTATGCTACAGTTTTTTACATGGAATTCCGTTTTCCGAGATAAAACAGCACATTTTAGGTAACAGTATTTAACTTGAAATTCATCAGGGGAGTCTGCTGCTATACCAGGCACAAAGTATAACTCCTAAATTTCTGTTTACATTGACCTTTACATTTAAAGCTATTCATCCATGGTGCCTCCCCAAATCATAAGACCAAAGACCACCAAACGCAGGGTGGGCTCTGCTCATTATTCTTTGACCCAGAAAGACTGGAGAAGGTATGTGCTTTAAGTGCTGCTCTGCCTGAAAAGAAATCCTTTAAATTACCTATGGAAGTGTTGTCCTAGATAATCTTAATGACTGTCTTGACATTTATCAATAGAAATGATTATGAACTTTTATCTACCATACTGAGCTAGATAGGAACCTAGAGAATGGCTGTGATAAGTATGTTTTGATTGAGTGAAACGATGAATTTGTTGAGAATGAGGGGCACACTGAAAAAGGAACAGCTATGCCTCAAAATCAGATGATTTGCATTCCCACAACACCCTGAACACTGACTACCTCTTCACTTGTTAAAGCAGCTAAACTGAAGTTCTAAGTGGTTTGGGTTTGTTATTTAACCTTAGGGAGACTGTTTTAACTGCAGCAATATTCAGGCCAGATATTTGGAAGCAAATGATATTTCCTCTTGCAGTGTCCACAAATCTGAATATTAGGGTCATGAAATTAAGCTTACCATTTGATTTGAAATTATACTCTTGGAATTCCCTGTTTTAGTTGCTGAGGCCTGAGTTTTCTGGCTTTTAAAGCATAAATCAATTTCACCTGATGTTTTTGAAGCATCCTAAGTACTGTGGAGTAGAAAACGGACTTATCTGTTAATTATACACTGAGGAATGCCTTTTAAAAATCAAAATAAAATTAACCAATAATGTTGAACAAAATGAGATGAAAACTTGCTTCATTTTTGCCTTGATGAGGAGGGAGACTGCTGTATCACTTAGCTTCTCAAGAGTTCCTTCATCTTCCTGCACAATTAGCATGACTAATATGGTCTAGCCTTATTTGCTGTCGGCAAAGTGGGACAAATCCAGGAAGTTTTGATCACCTTTGTTTCACAGCCGCATGAATGATGAAACATCTTTTGGCATTTGCCAATTGGATGGAGGCTAGCGAGAGTCCATGACAATTTTCTGTTAGCATTGTGCTTGTTATCACAGCCAGTGCATGACATTCTGTCACTAACTACATGGAAGGATTGTAACATGGAAACTGAAATAAGAGGGAATGACAGACCTCCAAGTAGGAACCATGGAGTCACTCTTCCACAGCACCTCACTTAGGAAAGATATGGTGGTTAATTACAAAATATTTGTTTATCAATTTTTTCCCCCTTTTGGAATTAGCAAGCCAGAGCCATCACTAAGGGGGAAATAGCATTGAAAATATCTGACTGGTTCATAGAGTTGGCAAATAATCAGGAAGCGATGAAGCTGTTTAAAATTATTCCCTGGTTACTTAAAGAAGTTTAAAATCCTTTCACAAATCTTTATCCAGGAAGAGAAAATAAAATTCTACCTGGACTTAATGCAGGGTTGCTTCAAAAGAACAAAAAATTCATGATAAAGGTAAGAAACATGTTAGCTTTAGAACAGAAAAAAAAAAGTGGGAAGAGGTAGAGCTGAATTAAAGGGTAGGAAGTCTGGGAAGACCAATATGGAGAATCTTTTGGACAAAGTTACGATATGTCCCAGAAAATAATGTGTTTGTGGTAAGTGGGGGAGATGGGGGAGGATTGTTGAAAACCACCTGAGAGCGTTTAAGAGTCCGACTTGATGTTAAGGAAGGGAGTTCACTGATCTCTTACCGCTCGGATCTGCAGCTCCACCACCACCTCCAGAGGCATCATTCCCTGCGTGGGCGAAAGGACTGGAGTGAAAAGATTCTTTTGTGCCGAGCCTTGGACCAATTTTTCTTAGTTTAGCTCAATCCCTAGAGCAAATGTTCCCAGAAGCTTCCCCAGCCCCCCCTCCCCCTTGTTCCCCCATCCGTCCCCCACAAGCCCGGGTCCCTCCCACCGGGACGGGTCTCTCACACTTGAAGCTGGAGTGCAGGCTTCCAGAAGGCGGAAGCATGGCGTTGCCAAGGACACTCAAACGCGCAGTCTTCCATTGTGGAAAGCGCGCGAGGCCCCAGTGCAGGCGCGCGCACTCGCGGTGTGTTGCCTGGAGGCGCCGGCGCGAGTGCGCGCGCCGCCTGGAGGCGCCGGCGCGGTTGCCCACGCAGTGCCCTAACCAGAGAGACTGGCCCTGTCTGGCGTGGTAGGCGGATCGAGAAAAGCTAACGCTACCAGCTCTGTTTCCATCAGCTCCTGTTATCCCCAACTACCATGTTAAAATGTTTACCGTTTCCCTTCTAAAAGTAGAATGAGATCACAGCTCTGTTATAATTTAAATAGTACACATGTTTAATAGCTGCAGGACCCCCAAGCCTTGGAATTTCTGGAACAATTCTCATTTAATATAGTTGCCTGTTCTAAAAGTAGTCTTTTGCTTATTAAATGTTAGGTCCTCATATTTGCTTCGGAAAACATGGCCATAACAATAAACGTGTGCTAATTAGAAATACAAGGCTAATTCTTAAACAGATTTAAAAGGTTAGGTATCCCGTGTTAGCAACAATAGAAGTATGTCAGTCTCTCCATAAAGGTGTCCAGCCTTTTCTGGGGTTTTGTTTAAGGCAAGGATTAAGTATTCCAATGGGTTGTCACTATATTTGCCAAAACCACAGTTAGGCTGTAAAAACCTCAGAGGTGATGGACATAGCAAGAGTTCTGAATGAATAGGGGACATTCACTATGTCTAATAGACAATAATGAAGGAAAGGAGAAGGTAGTGGCTCCTTCTAGCAATCCAAAAAAATCTAGTAAGGCCAATGCTGTCTCTGAAAAAAAATTTAAAATCCTAAATTGTGTTGTCATTTGTTACTAATATTTTGCCTTAGAGAGTTATATAATTGGAAATAGTGCAGAAGGATGGTCAAGACAAGATTAGGTATTGATTTCCCTGATAGGGAAAGACTTGGTACTGTGAAGAAGGGCATTCTGTATCCTTATCCAGTTCTTAGTGCTGTGTGTCTCTGCATACCAAGAGATACAGGTGGAAACCTAGCTACGTATAGCGTCCAGATCACTGATTTGTCACTCACAACTTGCTGACACCCAGAATGATGTGGGACAGGGCCTGTGATGATCCCAATTTATCACTGAGGCTGTCTACCTCTGTAGGTCACCAGCACCAATGCTAAGAAATCAAGGAGAGTGACGAGCAAAACTAATAAGTAGCTGGAGATGTATTGGGAGAGAAGAATCAGTCTTTTTTATTTTTTGAGACAGTCTCAATCTGTCACCCAGGCTGGAATGCAGTGGCACAATCTCAGCTCACTGCAACCTCTGCTTCCCAGGGTCAAGCGATTCTCCTACCTCAGCGTCCCCAAGTAGCTGTGATTACAGGCACACACCACCACGCCCAGCTAATTTTTGTATTTTTAATAGAGACGGGGTTTCACCATGCTGACCAGACTGGTCTTCAACTCCTGACCTCATGATCCACCTGCCTCAGCCTCCCAAAGTGCTGGGATTACAGATGTGAGCCATCGTGCCTGGCCATGAATCAGTCTTTATTGAGGATCTGCAAAGTGCTGGGCACATTGCATATGCTAATTCATTTCATCCCCACAATAACACTCAGGGAGATATTATCCCGATTTTACAGATGCTGAATCTGAAGCTAGACAGCCTTTTACTAAAAGCCACAGACCTAATAAGGGAGCAGCCACATTTGAATCCAGGCGTGCCCTACCACATCACTGGGGCTGCAACATAGACATCGTGTTGATCTCTAGAGACACACTGTTCCATCCTATGCCCTTCCTAGTCTTAACTCTTATCTAACTGGACTCTCCTTGCTTGGCTGCTAGGGCGCAGCTCTCTTCTGGTTTCCCTCCAACTTTCTGGTCATTCTTTCTCTGTCTGTTTATCCTCCTCTGTCTAGCTAAGCAATGTTTCTAGGTCCTTTCCTTTCCTCACTCTACCCTTTACTTAGAATGTCATCCACTGAAACAGAGTGTCAGGTTTTGATTAACACATGTACACAGATTTACATACCCCACCAAGATCTCCCTTCTGCTGCCCCTGACAAGGTGGAATCTCAATATCATATTTTATATCGTACATATAAATATATGTGTCTCTTCTTTGTAACAACTGCCATAATAGCAGTTTTACATTTGTTCCTGTGACTGTTGATTACTACTTGTCTGCATAATCTGTAAACTCTGCATGGCTAAGTGTCTATACCCTAAATAGGATAGAAGATACTCAACAAATATTTTTGAATATTAAATGCAGAGATGGTCAAACCAACCTGTGAGGGTTAACATACATGGGTAGAGAGAGGTCCCATCACATGGGGTAAAAGAAATCTGTGGAATTAGAAAGGACCAGGCACAGCTACTTCTGCTAGTCTGCTATGGTGATATTAAATGAGTTGATGGGGATACTTCACATTCTCTTAATTGTCCCCACCCACCATGGTCACCTGAGGCTCTCAGCTGCTGTGGAAATGTGGAAGTTGCTACTTACATGATGCCTCCCACTCATCTTGCAAAGTAATTTATCATTGAGGCTGTCTACCTCTGCAGGGAGCCAACAAAGCCTTTTATGGATTGAACTGTCACCACTTCAAAAGAAAGGCTTTATTACCTGGGTAGGTACCTCTTGGTGACAGCAAACATTTCAATGAACAACCTCTATTTCCAGAGAGTGTCTACAGTGCAGCTTGGCCAGCAATGACATCAGCATTGCAGAAATGATACAGCAGGACATCCTGTTCACAACCTGGCCCCAGACAAGAAAGAGAAACATGCCCCAAATTGGGGATTTTCCAAAGAGTAAATTAACAAAGAACAAGAATATGACAGATAATTATGGCTCAGATTTTTCTTTTAACTAAAAAAAATTAATTATAAGAGAAAAATCATAAATATTTCAAATAATAGGTGTATTCATAGGAAAGGAAGAAACTATTAAAAAGACAGCACTAATAGGAAGTGTATGGGAAAACACATTGATGGGAGTGTAAATACATACAGTGTATTCGTTTTCTGTGGCTGCTTAACAAATTACCACAAATTTAGGGGCTTAAAGCAAGACAAATTTATTATCATATAATTTTGTGAGAAGTCCAACACAGATCTCACTGGGTTAAAATCAAGATGCCAGCAGGGCTGCATTCCTTGCCTTTTTTCTTTCCTTGCTTTTCTAATGGTTGCTCTTATTTCTTGGTTTAAAGTTCCCTTCTTTCATGTTCAAAAGTGTCTACATAGAGCCAAGTCTTCTCATGCCGCCATCTCTCTTGTTCTGTTTCCTTTTTATTTGAGACAGAGTCTCACTCTGTCACCCAGGCTGGAGTCCAGTGGGTGATCTCGGCTCACTGCAACCTCCACCTCCTGGGTTCAAGCGATTCTTTTGCCTCAGCCTCCCAAGTACCTGGGACTACAGGTGTGTGCCACCATGCCTGGCTAATTTTTATAATTTTAGTAGAGACCAGGTTTTATCGTATTGGCCAGGTGGGTCTCAAACTCCTGACCTCATGATCCACCTGCCTAGGTCTCCCAAAGTGCGGAGGTTACAGGCGTAAGCCACCATGCCCGGCCTCCATTTTACTTTTAAGGGCCTTTGTGATTGCATTGGGAACACGTAGATAATCCAGGATGATTTCCCTAATTTAAGGTCAGCTGATCTGATTAGCAACCTTAATTCCATCTACAACCTTAATTTCCCCTTTACCATGTAAGGTAACATATGCACAGGTTCCAGGGATTAGGATGTGAACATCTTTGGGGGCCATTATTTTGCCTACTACATATAATTTCTCTGAAAAGCAATTTGATAATGTCTGTCAAAATGTTTAATTTGACTCAGCAATTCTACTACTAGGAATTTATCCCATGGGTATACTTTCACAAAAACATATGATGCACAATTATTTCTAGTTTAAAAAAAATACTGGAAACCAACTAAATGTTCATTAGTTAGGATCGGATTAAATCAGTTATGGTTTAGCCATATGGTGGAATATTATGCAGCATGGAAAAAGAATGAGGCAGACAGAGTTATACATTCTAAAAGTAAATAGTCTCTAAAATATAGAGCCAAGAAAAAAAAATGACATAAAAATGTATACAGTGTGCTGCCATTTGGGAGAGAAGGAGAATATTATATCTACATATATGCTTAGAATATCCCTGAAAGGATACACTGGAAGCTGCCAATAATGTGTGCCTCTGGGGAGGGACCCAGGGTGGGGGGGGGGCAGAGAGGAAGTTATTTTTCATTAAATATCTTTAGGTACTTAAAAATATACTTTTGCCAAGGACTTGCATTATTTAGTCCAAAGGAAGCCACCTTAAAACAAGTAGAAAATGTAAAATAATAGAAAGGATTGGTCTGGGAATATCGAAAGGAGCAGAAACTGGCTTCTTCAGCTTTTTGAGCTAAATTGTATATATGGTATGCCATAAAAATATCCATGCAAGTGTGTCTGCCATTTCTGCTTCCAGTGCAGGGCTTCTTATCCTGTGATCCTTGGCTATCTCAGGGGTCATAAACCTCCTGAAATGATAGGCAACATTTTCCACATGTGCATATATGCATTTGTCCAGAAAAGAGTCTGTAGCTTTCGTAATCTGAAAGGGGAAAGGTTAGTCAAGTCAGCTTTTACAGCACTGTTCAGTGCATGCTGAATCCTCTTCCTGCCATCAGTTCCCCACCTACAGCAAAAAGAAAGGCCACCTGGGTTATCAGACAAGGTTGCAGGTAAGAAAAGAAGGGCTGTTCTCTCCATCACATCCATACTCCCTTATTAGAGCAAAAGGACAGCTGTATTCCATAATAAGTAATTTTTTTTTTTTTTTAAAGATGGGGTTTCACCATGATGGCCAGGCTGGCCTTGAACTCCTGACCTCAGGTGATCCACCCACCTCAGCCTCCCAAAGTGCTAGCATTACAGGTGTGAGCCACCGCACCCGGCATAAGTAATTTTTTTTTAAAAAAAAGACTTTCAAAGTCCTGTTCTAAGCCATTTGTTTATGTCTGAACTCAACAGACTCTTTTGTCAGGCCCTACAATCTTTTAAGCCAGTGAATTATTCATTAGCAAGTATGAATAACACCAGCAGATTGAGTTTCCAAAGTGAGTTGGTCATTTGCCTTTGCCTGCAAAGGAAGAAACACTAAAACAAAAAACACCCAAGAACATGAAATGATCTGGATTATTTCAGTAGTACTGCATTTCCAGGTCATTGATTTTTTATTTCTTTTAAAGCATGGGCCCAGCCTTAAGACCCAAGAAATAATTGTCTTATATTTGGCCTTCTCCAAAGTCTTTCTCTAAAATTTTCTATAATAGTTTAGTTTTCTCATACTCTGATATACAGAGAAGAAAGCTTTACCTTTCTCACTTTTGTGTGTATGAGAGCCCAATGAACTACACTGAGTTCTTTCCTTGGTTCTAACAAATAGCATAAAGATGAAGTATAGCAGGTCACAATGGCTCACGCCTGTAATCCCAGTACTTTGGGAGGCTGAGGTGAGCAGATTACCTGAGGTCAGGAGTTTAAGACCAACCTAACAAACATGGTGAAACGCTGTCTCTACTAAAAATACAAAAATTAGCTGGGTATGGTAGCAGGTGCCTGTAATCCCAGCTACCTGGGAGACTGAGGCAGGAGAATCGCTTAAACCTAGGAGATGTAGGTTGCAGTGAGCCGAGATCATGCAACTGCTCTCCACCCTGGGCAACAAAGCAAGACTTAGTCTCAAAAAAAAGATGAAGTGTGTGTGTGTGTCTGTATATATTATATATATATATATATGTGCATATATACTATACACATGCATACATATATACACATATATAATTTATATAACATATATTAATGTTAAAATAATATCCTTTAGGCAAACTTTACACTATATCCTTTGGGCAAACTTTACACAAGAGGAATCTGGCTGTCACCATATGAACTCACTGATCAATTCCAGCCTCACTCTACATTATTATAGTTAACATTATATACTTCCCTATGTGATTCATAGGAAGTACCTATGAAGCACATTTACCAAGAAAGTTGTAGCTGAATCTAATCAACTACACTGAGAGTTACACTGTCTAATGATAACAATATGGTGGCCATTTATAGCTATTTAACTGAACTAAAACTAAATACATTTATTTATTTATTTATTTATTTATTTATTTGCTATGGAGTCTCACTCTTGTCACCCAAGCTGGAGTGCAGTGGCACGATCTTGGCTCACTGCAACCTCTGCCTCCTGGGTTCAAGCTATTCTCCTGCCTCAGCCTCCCAAGTAGCTGGGTTTACAGGTACCTGCCACGATGCCCAGCTAATTTTTTGTGTTTTTAGTAGAGACAAGGTTTTGCCATTGTTGGCCAGGCTGGTCTCGAACTCCTGACCTCAAGTGATCCACCCGCCTCAGCCTCCCAAAGTGCTTATAGGCGTGAGCCACTGTGCCCAGCCAACTAAATACATTTAAAATGCAGTTCCTCACTTCTATTACTCACATTTAGAGCACACATAGCCACATGTTGCCAGTAGCTACTGGTGTTAGATAGTGGAGGAAGAATATTTCCATCATCATAGAAAGTTCTAATGGGCAGCATTGCTCTAGAGTTAATTTCACTTAAAGGAAATACGGAGGATAGAGAAACATGTTAATGACAACACATGGAAGCAGGCAGACATATCTAATAGAATGTGGGACATTCCAGCACATACGTGCAATCCCAGCTGCCTGAGAGGCTGACGTGGGAGGATCACCCAAGCCTGAGTGGGCGAGGCTGCAGTGAGCCATGATTTTGCCATGCACTCGAGTCTGGCCCACAGAGTGAGACCCTGTCTCAATAAATAAATAAATAAATAAATAAGCAAATACATAAATAAATAGAATCTGGGACATTCTAATGGACAACTAACCCAGTTATTCTGCCATAAATCAATGGCATTTAAAAAAAAAAAAAAAAAGGAAGAAGTGAGGGAATGGATCTAGATTAAAAGATACTTAAGAGACCTCACAACCAAATGGCATATGTGGACTTTGTTGGGACATTAATTCAAGCAAACCAAATGTAATATTTGAGACTATCAGGGAAATTTGGTTATGGTTTGGGCATTAGATAACACCAAGCAATTAATTTTGATACATATGATAATGCCCTTGTGTTTATGTAAGGCAAATATTAACATTGTTTAGAGATATATATTAAGGTATGTAGTGGTAAAATGATTTAATGTCTAAGATTTTGCTATTAGTATTCCAATCAATGAATAAAAGGAATAGATAACACAAATGCTGTAAAATCTTGATAATTATTGACTCTGGATGATGAATGAATAGTGTTTCTGTAATTCTATTCTTTTGCGTGTTCAAAAAAATTCACAATAGGCTGGGCATGGTGGCTGACACCTGTAATCTCAGTGCTTTGTGAGGCAGAGGCCAGAGGATTGCTTAAGGTCAGGAGTTCAAGACCAGCCTGGGCAACCTAGTGAGACTCCATGTCTACATTAAAAAAAAAAAAAAAAATTAGCTGGGCATAGCAACAGCAGGAGACTGAGGCTGGAGGATCCCTCGAGCCAAGATGTTGAAGGCTGCAGTGATCTTGCCACTGCACTCCAGCCTGGGTGACAGCACAATCTTGTCTCTTAAAAAAATCATAATAACAATTTTAAAAAATCTTTAACATATATAATTCCTTTCAATATGAGTCTTACTCATACTGAAAGAGAAAATACAGTGGATCTATTCACCTGAAATGCAGATAGGATGAGAAAATTATTGTGGTGTGTAATAATACCTTACAAGTAATTCAGAGGGACATCCATTTAAAGGGAAAAAAGTAGCTCTGTATTATAATAGTGATCTCTGCATGAATATCCAAAACAGGAGCTGGCAATTTGAGTATTTCTTTACATATACACACTTCTCAAGAATTTTCCAGGAATCTTGCAAGGACAGAATCAAATTGCAATTGCACAATTTTTAACAATCTTGAAGTCATTTGGGATCTGGACTCACACATAGGTTCTGTTTCACAAAACTTTATTAGAGTTCATGAGTCAGACTCATATGTTACTCCTTGGCTTGCACTTTGATTTACTGGCATTTGTAGGCTCAATGCTTACATAATGTCACACAAGCCCTTCCATAAGGGCTGCCCTTGGGCATGTTGGACTACATAGTCTTTCCATTTAAAAGTAATTTCTACTCAGAAAAAAATCAATTTTCTCCTTTGAGTTTCAGCTGGCTAGCTCTATGTCCATGGAAGTAGTAAGCAAATTATGACCCAAAGCAATTTCCAAGGAATTTTATTTATTACCCAAAATAAGAAAGTAGAAGAGTATGATTACATTCCAAGACTTGCTTAAAAAGTGTCTACTGGAGCTGGGCCTGGTGGTGCATGCCTGTAATCCCAACCACTTGAGAGGCCAAGGCAGGAGGATCTCTTGAGCCCAGGAGTTTGAGGCCAACCTAGGCAACATAGCAAGAACTGTTTCAGAAAAAAATAAAAAGTGTTTACTATGCCAGGGCACAGGATTCTGACCCTGAAGTCAGCAATAGCTCAAGATGAGGCTACTTCTGATGTCATTATATCCACCCCTTATCTTCTACCAAATATACTTCTTTCTGTTCTCTTTCACCATCTTCTGCCTTTAACCTTTTCTTTATCCTTGTTTCCATTGATTCATTCTCTATCCATTTATTCAGCACACATTTACTGAGTGTCTACTCAGTAAGCCAGGTACTATTCTGAGCCGTGTAAACAAGGGTGAATAAGAAACAATCTGTCCTCTCATAGAGCTTACATTCTACTGGGGGAAGAAACATAATAACTAAGTGAACATAAAATGATAGTATGATGAATAGTAGAAAGGAAATATACAAGGTGGTGAGATAGAAGGTTACAGATCAAAGAATAAATGAGAACCTCATCTAGATTCATTGGCTAGGTTGGCCTAAGGGTATGAGATTTGATCTAAGATCTACAAAGAGAAGCATGACCACTAGCAAGCCTTTCAAAGTAAGAGAAAAGATATTCAGGCAAAGGGAACAGCAACTCCAAAGGGCCATGAGTCAGGAAAGGAACTGGTATGTTTGAGGAACTGAAAGAAGGGCAAGAGAGATATCGGGGTGGGAGAGGGCAAGGAAGGTGTTAAGGAAAGGGTTTAAGAAATGACACTCAGGGCCAGGCACGGTGGCGCATGCCTGTAATCCCAGTACTTTGGGAGGCTGAGGTGGACGGATCACCTGAGGTCAAGAGTTCAAGACAAGCCTGGCCAACAGGGTGAAACCCTGTCTCTACTAAAAATACAAAAATGAGCTGGGTATGGTGGCACATACCTATAATCCCAGCTATTCAGGAGGCTGAGGTAGGAGAATTGCTTGAATCCAGGAGGCAGAGGTTGCAGTATGCTGAGATCGTGCCACTGCACTCCAGCCTAGGAGACAGAGTGAGACTTCATCTAAAAAAAAAAAGAAGAAGATAAGAAATTACATTCTGACATTCAGGAGTTAGGCTGCCACTAGGTTGCACAGGAACTTTATCTGTTATGGCAGAGAATGTGATTGCCTACCTTACACCATAAACCTCCTCCTTGCTAACAGAACTCCAGTTTTGTTTAGGTAGCAATGCATCCAGCTCCAGAGAATGAATCATAATTTATTTAAGCCAGTTCTTGCCAGTAAGATATAAGGACTTCACTAGAAGCTTTTGAGAAATATCTTTATTCTTTATGAGAGCCACAAGTGAATAAAGCTGTTTTGCTTCCTCCTCTCTCTTCCTGCTTTAGCTTCCACCATGTTTTGATGTGATGTCCACAGCTGTAGCAGCCATCCTGCAACCATGATGTAATAAGCCTGAAGATGGAAGTCAACAGATTTAGGATGCTAGAGAGAGGAGGGATAGGGATTGAAAGAAACTGAATCTTTTTTTTTTTTTTTTTTGTTTGAGACAGTCTTGCTCTGTGGCCTAGGATGGAGTGCAACGGTGAGATATCAGCTCACTGCAACCTCCACCTCCCAGGATTACAGGCAGACAACACCACACCTTGCTAATTTATGTATTTTTAGTAGAGACGGTGCTTTGCCTTGTCAGCCAGGCTAGTCTTGAACTCCTGGCCTCAAGTGATCCACCTGCTTTAGCCTCACAAAATGCTGGGATTACAGGTGTAAGCCACCACACCTGGCCTGAACCTGAATCTTTAATGACATCTTCGAACTGCTAAGCCTATCCTGGGATCTTTCTTTTTAAATAGACAATAAATGTCCTTATAGTTTAGGTTTCTTTTAGCTGGGGTTTTAGTTATTCGCATTGAAAGCATATAATGGATACAGCAGGGGTGAGACATGATATGATTTGTGTGTTTTTAAAAAATGTCTCTGGGAAGAGTATGAAGAGATTGTAAGGAGCAAGAGTGGAACAGAAGCAAGGAAGACTACTACAGTAGTTCTTAGAAGCAATCATAGTGTTCTGGCCTAGGGAGGATGCAGTAAAGCTGGAGAGAAGTACATAGATTCCAGGTGTATTTTGGGGGTAAAAACAGCAGGACTTGCTGTTGGTATGAGAGGTAAAGGAGAGGGAGGAACTAAGGCTGAACTCTAGGTTTTGGACTGGATGGTGATGCCATTGATTGACACGGAGAAGACACAAGTTTGGAGAAGGGGGTGAGATCAAGGGTTTGGATGTATTACATTTAAGATGTGTATGAACCATTCAAAAAGAGATGTCAAATCAGCAGGTAGGCATGAGTCTGGAGCACAGGGGTAAGGTCAGGACTTGGATTTCAGTTTGGGAATGATAGATACACAGATGTTATTTAAAGCCACAGGAATAGACAGGATTCTCCCCCACTGGCCAAAATATGAGGAACTCTAAAATTAGAGATCAGCTAGAAGGGAAGAAGACTAAGGAGAAGTAGTGAAAGAGGTATGAGAAAAAACAATGGCATTAGCGTTTCTATAGGGCTTACTTTACGCTAGGCACTATTCAAAGCACTTTATGGCTTCATGGAAGCAAAAATAAAAATGTTTCCCTTTTTTTTTCCCCCTCCCTTTCCAGTCTCTCCTGTGACTTTCACCCCTAAATTCAAAAGGGTTAGGTGCAAAAGTGATTCTGAGCTTTTATTTGTAATTAATTAATTTTATGGTAATCTGGTACTGTTATAATTATTATTATAGTATACTTTAATTGGAAAAATATTCAAACAGCACAGTACAGAGAAGATATATGTGGAAAGGAAAGATCCTCAGAAGCTTTCCTTCCCAGGCTCACCTACCAGAGGTAATCATTCATTAAGTTTCCTGTATACCCTCCAGGAATGTTCCACACACACACACACACACACACACACACACACACACACTGCACGCAAACAAATACGATCTTTCTCTTCCCCTCTCTCTGTATACGTACACACGTTTAATTCTGCAAGTTGCTTTTTAAAAACTCAATACCTTTAGGAGGTATTTCTGTATCAGCATATTTTGCTACAATTTACTTTTTAAAAAACAGATAATATCCCATTGTATTACGATTCCATAATTTAAGTTCCTCTATTGATGGACAACTAGAATGCTTTTTTTAATTACCCCCCCCCCCCCCCCCACACACACACACAATTGCTGCCCAAAATATTTGTAGATAAATCTTTGGATATTGGTGCAAAAATAACTGTTGCATACTTTCTTGGTGGTGAAATTGCTGAATCAATCCGCTCAAGCCTCTCACATTGTCAAATTACTCGTCCCAAAAGGTTACACGAATGACATTCTTACATCATTTCCTTACGTCTTGGTACACATTTGGTATTAAGCGACTTCACAAATTTGCCAATCTAAATGCATGGGAAAAAATGGCGTGATGTTGTTTTCATTTGGGTCTCTATGAGTAGGGCAGCAAGACCTGATTGTTAAACGTGCAAGTTTTTAAGTTAAACTCCCTGGGCTGGATCCTACCTCTTCCTCGTAAAATGTATGATCTCGGGCATGTTGGGTCTATTTCCTCGTCTCAAAAAAAAGGGGATAAAGAGAGGACATATCTTTAGCCTTAAACAAGATACGTAGGAATACAGGAAGCCCTCCTTATACGTTCGCTATTAGCGGTACTGATCCTAATTTTTTGAACCCGTGCTCGCTCCGGTACTTTTTTGGTGTACTCCTCCAACCAACCAAGTTTCTCAGAATTCCGTTGTTGCTTGTAATTAGACATGAGAGGAAAATTGGCTCCGCTTATTCAAAATTTTCCTCCTCCCACCCCAGCTCTGCCTTAGAATCACTGGTTTCAATGCCAATGTAAAGGAATGAGTTGCAATTTTCAAGCAACACGCAAGTGTACACCTGATCTGAGTACCTCCCGGCGGCCAGGACCCGCCGTTTTCGGCGTAGGCAACACCACATAGCAATATCTGACACTACCTAACAAACGTTTCTCCACCCACAGCGCCATCAGCGGTTAAAGCTCCAGTGCCGAAAAGCTCCGAAGAACGGTGCTTAAAACAGGAATACAATTGCAGATCCAGCCCCTACAGGCAGGTCCAGGGACGCGCCTCCACAGCTCCGCCCCAACAGGAAGTGACGCCCATGCCGACCATTTCTTCCGCCGTCCGCCGGTGGCGAGGCCCAGGCTTTCGCGGGGTGTGTATTGGCGTCGCGGCCAGTAGAGGGATTCTGGGTAACGGCCCCGGCCGGCTTAGGGTTTCTGGCTCGGTGCAGCAGGTTCCACTCACGCCAAGTCAGTTGGCAGTGGCAGTTGTAGGGCCGGGGGCGGTTGTAGGACCCGGGGGCAGCCGGACATGGAGCAACCGTGGCCGCCTCCGGGACCCTGGAGCCTCCCTCGGGCCGAGGGTGAGGCTGAGGAAGAGAGTGACTTGGATGTGTCCCCCAGTTCTCCCCACTGCCCGCAGCTGCCGGGCGGCGGCGCCCAGGTGAGAGGGGGCCGCGTTCTGCGGAGGGATGGAGTGGTGCTTTCGCCAAACCCCTGGAATGCCGCGTCTCCCAGACCCTCTTCTATGTCTTTTTTGCGCCCACCTCACTGCTGGGGGCCGGGGCCCCGGGACCTGATGCCTGATGCCATCCCACCCCTTTTTATAGCATCTTCGGGAGGGGGGAACGGGGTGGCCATATATTAGCAACCTCCACCTCTACGCACACCTTTTTTTTCACCTTGGCTGATTGCTTCTCCCGCTTGGAAGACGTTCCTCCATCTCCCCTTCCTGTCAGCACCCTGATTGGGGGCGGCCCGTACGGTAACATTGACCCTTTGTCCTCTTGTGAGAGGTTTTCCCTGAGCACTTTATTCTGTTCAAGGCTTTAACATACTTGTGCACAGTTGATAGGCACAGTGGATGATTGCAGTTCAACATCACACCGAGTCCTGACAAAGATTTCACATCCTGTTTCACCCATATCGACAACTGATTAAATTCTTTAAACCTCCCTTTTGACGCTGGCGTACACCTCCTCCCATTCGCCTATTTTTGCCTTACTATTTTGTTTTTTTAGTTTTGCTTCACGTCATTCTCCAGTGAAAATATATACGCAAATACTTGCCTTTTCCTTCAGACTTCTCTTAGGTTCCTGATACTTACTTGTGTTTTCAATCCAGCTTTCCTGCCTTCCTGCGTTTGAAACGTATCCAAATGTGATATACTATTAAGCCTTTTTTCAGGGACCTATCTTAGGAGATACATACTCATATCACCTCGTCCTGTTTTTTGTCCGAATCCATGTGTGTTTTGGACGTATATTTCAGGATCACAGACTAAACACTAATATATTCATTGGATCATAGGTGTCTACCGCCTTCTTGCAAAATGGGGTTCCCAAGAGTGTAACAGATTTAAGAGTTTTCCTCTCAACTTATTTTGCTAGATGTTAAATGAGGATGAGTAAAATTGTTTGCCAGTAAGCGTGAGATTATCGATCTTATGCCCAGCTAACGGGATTAGTTGGCTTCACACAGAGAAAAATGCTGTTTCATAACCACAGTCTGTACTGTGGCCAGCTAGTCACTGGGGGAACTACAAGACATTTTTTTAGGAGGACAGAATGAGAGTTGATGGGTCCATCATTAGTCACCCTCTAATTTTGGATCACTAGTGTCATCTTTATATACAAAATGTATTATAAGCACACGATGTGTTAGGGAGAGAAGGGGAAGAAAGAGTGAACAGCAGGTGCCATTGTCAATTTTGAAGGCATATGAAGAAAAAAAAGGTGTCAAGAATTTCAGTGCATTGTGGTTGAATCACAGAAGTAATCTAGAGAAATATCTGTAAGTTTCTTACTTGTGCACTTATAAATTCGTTTAGCTGTAAGAGATTTTAGAAGTAAGCTTGTCTCTCATTAAAAGTGATTTCCCAGAGACCATATAACTAGTTAGTGCCCAACTTAAAACTAGAACCCACTTACGACTCCTAGTCCAGTATATTTTCCCACGTACTACACTGCCTACCCTGTGAAGTACTGTAAAACTTCGTCTGAAACCACCTTTAAATGGTATTAAAATTTGCAAAGTGGGCCAGGCATGGTGGCTCACACCTGTAATCCCAGCACTTTGGGAGGCCAAGGCGGGCGGATCACCTGAGGTTGGGAGTTCGAGACCAGCCTGACCAAGATGGAGAAACCCGTCTCTACTAAAAATACAAAATTAGCCCAATGTGGTGGAGCGTGCCTGTAATCCCAGCTAGTCTGGAGGCTAAGGCAGGAGAATCACTTGAACCCGGGAGGCGGAGGTTGCGGTGAGCCAAAATCACGCCATTGTTCTCCAGCCTGGGCAGCAAGAGCAAAACTCCATCTCAAAAAAAATTTGCAAAATGATGATTAATTCTAAGTACATGTATTTATTACAAACATACCTATTGGTCTTGCTGGCTTTAAGACTTAAATTTTTAGATTAGAGTATTTGGAAAAAATAAAATGTTTAATTGATTGACATTTTATAATATTTAAAAAACAGCTTTGGCTTAATTTTGTCAAATGGGAGGATCTAGACTCCTTAATGTAGTATGTGATATGTAGTTCTGAGATCCAATTAATGTAAAGGAAGACCATGTTTAATGTCCCTCTAAAACTTCTGTATGTTCATAGATTAGAATGTGATGTAATATTTTATTTAATCACTTGAATACATGTTGGATAGTGTGCCCAAATGGCCAAATGTTGTCTGGGTAGTTTGTGGAGAATTTAGACATAAATTATTTTTAGAATTGTTTGAGTTGAGAAAGGAATATTTGCTCCCAAATGATTTGAAAATGCAAGATATTTCTGTGTATCCATATTACTTTTCTTGGAATATTGTCATCTTTCCTCCTTCTTCTAATTTTTTTTTTTTTCTGAGACAGTCTGACTCTGTCACCCAGACTAGAGTACAGTGGCAAAATCTTGGCTCACCGCAACCTCTGCCTCCTACGCTCAAGTGATTCTCCTGCCTCAGCCTCTCGAGTAGCTGGGATTATAGGCGCCCACCATAGCACCCGGCTAATATTTTTTGTATTTTTAGTAGAGATGGGGTTTTGCCATGTTGGCCGGGCTGGTTTCGAACTCCTGACCTCAGGTGATCTACCTGCCTCGGCCTCCCAAAGTAGTGGGATTACAGGCATGAGCCACCACGCCCAGCCAAAAAAAGTTTTATATACAAAATTTCTTAACATCTTTTCTTACAAAATAAGTTTTATAGTTTAATTTTTCTGCTTTACCTGGCCCTGTTTTAAGCATAGCTAGTCTACAGTTATTCTTGATCCTATTCTAAGATAACAAAGAGTAAAAATAAATATTTTTATTTGGTTAGTTAGAGATATGGTATATAGTACGTGGGCTCTGGGTTCCAAACCTGCTGAATGAGTAAATGAAACATCTGAATAGCAGCAGTGTTCACGTTTGTCCTAGTACAAACCTGAGTTTGCCTGAAGACTCAGCTAAGAGGTAGGGTCCTTGGTTGCTGCTTGCCTCAGAATTGTTTACCAGCAGTCAGTAAACAAATAGCATGATATTGTGTGAAAAACACCACAATAGAAATATGCGTAACTTGGGTGGGGGAGAGACTGGATAAGAAAAAGTTTAGGGCATGCCAGAATCTGGATGAAGATAGGAGTTACCTCGAAGAAAGAGGATTGTCAAATTGAAGTGAGGGACAAGGGTGGAAAAAGGAAAAATAAGCAAACAAATAGAAGAGCAGCTGGAACTGAGTCTACAGAGATAATGGGAAATGACATCATGAAGGGCTATGCAACAGAGTATGTATTTTATCCCAAAGCTAAGAAAGAAGAAAAATAGCAGATTTCATTTTTTGGAAAGATCACTCCAGTCTAGTGGAGTAGAGAATGGCTTGGGATAAGATAGTCTGCATTTGTACAATTCACATGTGAAACTATAAAGGCTTGAAGAGTAATCCAGATATGGGAACAGATTGTAGAGAAATTATTCTGAATAAGTAGTTTGAAGTTGATCTACATTTGACTAAGAAGTCTTGAAGAATGTGCCTTCAGCTTTGGTTTTACAGAGCCAAGGAATGTAGGGAATTGAATGTGTATAACAGTACTTTACATGTAGTAATTAAGTAAATATTAAAACTAATTACTACTGCTTCTGAGTAGTACAGTCAGCATGGTAGACCATTGGCACTTCAAAGAAATTTAACTTTGCCTATTTTGATTAGGAATAAGTTAAAGGATATCTGTCTGATTTAATCAATTATAAATAGAAATTTCCAGTAAGAACTTCTCAAATCGCCAAGGATTGGAACTATACAGATAGAAAGTAGAAACCAAGAAACAATTACTTCTAGATGAAAGGAGGCTTTTTGGAGTGACGAATTTGCGGAACAAAATTATAAAGATCTGGTCATCAGCATGTTGAGTATTGAGGTGATGAACTAGATTTAAACTTAATTCTCATTCTGTTTGTTGAGGATTATGAAGACTATTAATTAAATATTAAGTACTAGCTTTATGCAAGACACTGTGATAGTTGCCAGGCTTTTTGTTGTTGTCAGGGGATAGGCATAAATTAACAAAGAAGTTTAGAATCTAGTTGATGAAACAAGAACTAAGATATAAAAACATGACTGCAGATCTAGAACACAGGATATACTAGTACCAAATTATTGTACAGAAATCCTTTGAATTAAAAAGAAATTGAACTGTGCTGCACAAACATCCATTGCTTTCTTCATTTCTTACAAATACTGTTTTTATCCAGATGTATAGCCATGGAATTGAATTGGCTTGCCAAAAGCAGAAAGAGTTTGTGAAGAGCTCTGTGGCGTGCAAGTGGAATCTCGCTGAAGCTCAACAGAAACTTGGTAGCTTAGCACTGCATAATTCTGAGTCCTTGGATCAGGAGCATGCCAAAGCACAAACAGCAGTATCAGAACTGAGGCAACGGGAAGAAGAGTGGCGACAGAAAGAAGAGGCTCTGGTTCAAAGAGAGAAGATGTGTCTGTGGAGCATGGATGCCATTAGCAAGGATGTTTTTAATAAGGTATGACCTTTTATTGAACCATAATGAAGGAATAAAAACTTACATGTTTGTGCAAACCAGTTGTACATATTTGTATGGCAGAATCCTGTAAACAGTGTCCAATTTTGACAGTTAATGAAAGGTACTTGAAAAGTTTATGAAAGTCAAAAAGTCTCAAAGCTCTTGCTCTAGAACTGCAGACTCCAGGCAGTTAATTGACCAGTCTCAAATACATATTTATATAAATGTACTGCCCAACAAATATTACATATATTAAACAACATTCACAAAAATTTGATGTTTATAGGGATAGGAAAATATATCAGTTAATGAAATATTTTCTTCCACATCTCATATTTTGTACCCGCTACATTGATTATCACTACTTTAGAGTTCCTTTAATTCAACCACCTTATTTTTATAAATGAAGAAACTAGAAAAATGAGTAGAGTGACTTGATAACTTAGTGGTGGGTTAAATGTGAAAAATTCCTGACTGTGGGATTGAGAGATAAGATAAAGAGAAGTGTTGAATATCCTTTATTAAGTGCCTTTAAGAATGAAGGCTTAGACTTTTAAAATCCCATCTTCTTCAGACTTCAGGGTTTTATACCTCAGTATTCCATTTGAAAACTAAAGTTTCTAGAGATTGATTTTCAAATGCTTAAAAAGAAGGGAAAAGGCAAAAGGTGTATATTAAGCCTAATAACTTCACGAACGAATGTTTTAAATGTGGAATAAAATGATATGTATTGAAAAATAGGCCAGGCTCAGTTGTCCACATCTGTAATTCCAGCATTTTGGGAGGCCAAGGCAGGCGGATCACTTGAGTTCAGGAGTTCGAAACCAGTCTGGGTGACGTGATGGAACCCTGTCTCTATAAAAAATACAAAAATTAGCTGAGCATGGTGGCGTGTGCTTGTAGTCCCCGCTACTTAGGAGGCTGAGGCAGGAGGATTACTTGAAGCCAGGAGGTGGAGATTGCAGTGAGCCGAAATCATGCCACTGTTCTCCAGCCTGGGCAACAGTGAGAACCCATCTCAAAAAAAAAAAAAAGAGAAAAACAGTAGTGTATATTAAGCCTTATTTTGGAGAAACATTTATAAAGAAGTCTGTGAACATGCTGATGGGTACAGATATTTTGGTGTTGATTTATTTCACTATCCCATAATGGCTGAAAGAAACACAGTTCACAGACACTAAAAGCTTTTAGCTTTACCACAAAGGTACATTTTGTATGTTATCCACTGTGAGTGTTCTTTAGGCCTGAAACATCAGAGAATAGGGAGAAAGAAGCCTTTAAGTTTCCTCATTTTCCTTAATTAGCCCATGGATATATCATCTGGGAGTGAATTTGGACTTCAAACCTGTTTTTAACCTTTTTTTTGTGGAAAATTTCAACATACACAAAGTAAACAGATGAACCCCACAGTCCACATCAACAGCTGTCATCATTCTGCCGTTCTCATTTCATCTGTACCTTCCACTACACCCATTCCTGCATATTATTGTTACTTTTTGTTTAATTTTTGGGTAAGATTTACATAGTTTGAGATGCACAAATCTTAAGTGTAAAATTTTAACAAATACATTCATGTGTGTAATCCACACTCCTTTGAAGACATGAAATGTAGCACCTAGAAAATAAGTATTTAAATCTTTAGTCTGTAACTTACAGGGCAATGAAATTCAGTCATTTTCTACTAATTTATAAAGTGGTATTTCTTTATATTTGTACTTCACCCTCAAGTTTCAGGGAAAGACTGCTCATTTTTTGTGTAAGTCCACAATGAATCTTTTACCATCATTTCTAGACTTCTTAGCATGTAACCTACTTGTTAATTGTCCTCCTGGCTTTCATCTACCCTCATGAGCATTCTTAATGGCTTTTCCCTGGACCAGCTCTAGTTCTGCTACAGCAGTCAGTAACACACATAGATAAATGTACATCACCACTAGTCCTATCAGTACTTTAACAGTGAGTCATATCTTTCTGAACTTGCTCTGTGCCTGTACTAATTTATATATACTTTTTCTCCCCCCTCCACAATAGGATTATTCTTTATCTGAATCATTTGCTTTATCTGTATATATTGTTTGAAAGGGGTGCATCTTCTTGTTATTTTCTGTTCTGCATTTATATCCCAAAACTATTAAAATAATTTTTTCTTCCAGAAGGAATGTTCAAAGTAATAGTTCTTCTTTTGTAAAATTAATGCCTCTCTTTTAACACAGTGGTCACAAAGAATATATTTCTTCAAACTTAGGTTCTAAGATAGCCTACGTTTTTCTCACAAATTAATTAGGACTATCTCACAAATTAATTAGGACTATCTTTATGTTCCAGTTATTTGCTCAAAATCCTACACTGGTTTTGTCTGGGAGCTTGAGACTTGAGAGGACTGGTCTAGATCTATGCTATCCAACTTGATAGCCGCTATCCAATTTGATATCCACTATCCACATTTGCTATTGAGTGCTTGAAATGTGGCTAGTCTGAATTCAGATGTGCTGTAAATGTAAAATACGCACCAGATTCCAATGACTTAGTACCAAAAAGGTAAAATATTAATAATTGTTTTGTATTGCTTACATGTTGAAATGATAATAGGTTGGATATGTTAGGATAAATAAAATAATGTATCAATGTCATCTGTTTCTTTTTGCTTTTTAATGTGGCTAATAGAAAACTTTAAATTGCATTTGTGACTTGGATTATATTTCTGTTGGACAGTGCTGATCTATCTAGACTGTAGATAGACTGTAGACTGGCAGACTATATAAAGAAAAAAAAATTATTATTTTTTTGAGACTATGTTTTACTCTTGTTGCCCAGGCTGGAGTGCAATGGCATGATCTCAGCTCACTGCAACTTCTGCCCCCCCGGGTTCAAGTGATTCTCATGCCTCAGCCTCCCAAGTAGCTGGGATTACAGGTGTCTGGCACCACACCTGGCTAATTTTTTTGTATTTTTAGTAGAGATGGAGTTTCACTATGTTGGCCAGGCTGGTCTTGAACTCCAGACCTGTGGTGATCTACCTGCCTCGGCCTCCCAAAGTGCTGGGATTACAGGCGTGAGCCACTGTGCCAGGCCAGAACAAAATCTTTTATTTTGAATTATGTCAACTTTTGAATGCTTCCTGATTGTAAACTTGCAGTAATCTAGTTTGCAATTTTCATTTTTGGCAATGATGATAACAGTATAAATGTGATCACAGAATGTTCTAAGAAACTTCTGCCAGTTTTTCTAGCTAGATACAAACTTTATTCTTGGTGTGTTTTGTGACTTAGTTAAATGAAAATAAGCACTTCCTTAATAGAAATTTGTACTTGACTTTAAGAATCAAACTGTTTGGCCTCTTCGAAGAAGTTTATTAGAAATGCAACAAAGGGTCAGGTGCAGTGGCGCATGCCTGTAATCCCAGCACATTGGGAGGCCAAGGCAAAAAGACTGAATTCAGGAGTTCAAGACCAGCCTGGGCAACATAGCAAGACCTCATCTCTACAAAAATTTAAAAATTAGCTGGGCATGGTAGCTCACACCTGTAGTCCCAGCTACTCTGGAAACTAAGGTAGGAGGATTGCTTGAGCCCAAGAGGTTGAGCCTACAGTGAGCTATAATTGTGCCACTGTACTCCAGCCTGGGTGACAGAGCAAGACCCCATCTCAAAAAAAAAAAAAAAAAAAAAGACATGCAATAAAGGTCTATTTCTGGTTTATGTCGTAATAAAGAATTTATAGTAAATATACTTTATATGCTTTGAATTTCTGAGTTTATTTCCAGCAAGAACTCAAAAGATTAGGCAAGAGTTGCAAATATTTATAGGAAATAAATAATGCAAAAGTAAATTATGCATGTAAAATATAAAGGATGTTTCTATACCTGCTTTTAATTGAGAAATTCAGCTTACCAAAAAGGTTAATTCAGTTGCTTTTCTGTATGATTTCTAAGATGAACCTATGATTTTCCACATATACATCATTTTAAACAAAATTAATAAGACTCCCATATAAGAAAATTTTAATTTTAAAAAAGTTTAACAGATGAATTTAATCATGTAGTATCAGTATGATACTATACCACATATATTGTCTATAGGAAGAATTGCTAGGTATTCAGTATCTGAGAAAGAAGATTCAATTAGAATTTAAAATCTGATTTAAGTTTCTAAAATTTTTTCTTAGAGTTTTATTAATCAAGATAAAAGAAAAGAAACAGAAGTTGAAGATAAATCAGAATCATTTATGCAAAAATATGAGCAAAAAATCAGACATTTTGGTAAGTCTACTACTTGGGTTTCCTTCTTTGTAATGTTTGGTATCATATGTACATGTGCAATAAATGGATTTATAAAGTGAGAGCCAAAAAGAAAAGTGGCAAACTCCAGTTTTGTAGCTACTTCTGGCGCAGCTGTATAGATCTTGTTTTAGAATTTGTTTTTGTTATAAATAAAATTAATTGACAGAGCAAACCAAATGGCAAAGAGAAGCAAAATTATTATTATATAGTACTGCCTTCTAAGGCCACTTTGTGTATTTCATAGCCTCTTTCCATTTCCTAGCTAGTCTTTGCTTTTTTCATTTTCCTCTTTGCTTTTCTTGGAATCTGATTATCTATTGGTTAAAAGATTAGTATTCATTTTTTTTCAGGTTTTGGATATGATGCTTTATAATTCAGGCAGATCCTTGAACTGTTACTCAGATAAATATAGTAATAGAAATGTATATATAAATAACTGAAAAATAGTTTTTTTCTACTGGGGGAAAAGGGGTAAGAGGATGGTTGATTTAAGTTAAGGCCTCCCAGAGGAGCCAGCATCTGCGCTTGATTTTGAGGAACAGATAGGAGTTTTTCATGTATAAGGGAGGCAAGCCAACAGCAACAGCATGAGAAAGGCAGTTAGGAAACAGCATGGTGTGTTCTGAGAATTATAAGCAGTATGATACTGCTGGCATGAAAATGCTACCTGGAAGTGTTAGGGGTTAAGGTTTAAAACTTTTAATTCCAAGTAGTTTGTTAATTTAGTAAACATGGTTTTTATTTGTAATATGTTCATGAACTTTTTAAATGGTATTTTGAAATCCTTTTTCTATTGGTGTTTTTTTTAACCTAAAGTTTTTTATTTCATTTATGCTTCAGTTATGTCAATACAAAAAATGTTACTTTCAATATTTTCCCTTCCGTTTTTGCAAATTTTTTATAAAATATTCACTTTGCTCATACTTTTTATTAAAAAAAAAAAAAGACTGTATTTAACTCAAGAATAGTACCTGAAGAAATAAAGACAAAGTTTTTCTACATAAAATCAATGTGGCATTATTTATAATAGGAAAAAAATGAATACACAGGCCTCCCTTGGACTGATAGTGAAATCTTTAAATGAGCAGAGCCTTGAGTCATAAGGATAGAAGGCAAAAAATTTGCCCATGAATCTTAGTTGTGATATGTGAGTTGCCACTCCCGCCTACAGTTCTTGCTTTTTAGGCCCATGTTTTTCTGCTGAAAGAAAAATACTACCATATACTGCTTTCAGAGCATGTACTGCATCTGGTGAAACAACATTCCTCAAGGTGTTTTCACCCAGTTGGCACTCTGAAAGCTGCTTGCTTTTGAAACCCTGAGAAACCTAGTAAATGAGAAACAGTTTCACTTTTGCTGTAAGCCGAGTGCCTTGTTCAGAAGCAATTTTGTGTAGGAAAATATCCAAATAATACAAAGCGTTGTAACCCATCTGGCACTATAAATCTTCAGTAAACCATTTCACCCTTTTATAAAACCTGCTGCTTCTGGGTAGTAATGTTTGTGATGAGAACAGTGAATTTCATGAACCCTACAGTCTTCTTTCTTTTGCTGTAAAATGAGTTTCTGGGTCAAAAAATAATGTGGTGTGGTGACTAATTCATTTAGTAAGACTACAGATGTATTACTGATTAGAGGCATGGCAAGAAGGGAGGGCACTTCCAGATCTAGAGTGGGCTCGTTCAAGTGAGGAATTATCAGTCCCTCTGAGATGAAATGGAACCAAGGTAATCAACCTGCTACTTGATTGCTGACTGATGTCTGCAGTGCATTGTGCTATACTGAGATTTTGGTGTTTTTTGCTACTGGCAAATTAGGTGTTCAGTCGCTAAACTGGATTAAGATACTGGAACATCCTTGATGGGGAAAGCCTACACTGTTGAATCTATGCATAATCTCAAACCTGTGCCACCATGACCCCTGAGTTTATGAAACTGTCATATAAATGAGATAGTTGAGGAAAAAGACTGACTTAACATCTGCAGGTGATTAATAAGCAATCATTTTGCCATTGTGTGTTGTGAACTTCCCATATATTATCTTGTAATACCAGAGCCTTGCTGTTTTCATACCCAGCCAGATCAATAGCCATTCCCAGAGTCACATTGTGCCTGTTCCTTAGTGGAAATGCATATTGCCTTTTACTTCAGAGGAGATATACTAGTTGCCACAGCACTTTGGATCCCCAGGAATGTTACGAAGGTAGTAGGCTCCCCAAAATTTTCATGTGTTTTATTTCCTAGTCTGGCATAGATATATCTTAACAAGGGACCTGGAATACCTGCTATTTCCGCTTTACCAAATTCCATCTATGGGGAGTGGACCAACTTGTAGTCATGGGGAACGACGAGATAATAAAAATCCCTGTAGACTGAATTATGGCACTGAGTTGATAGAGGTGTGAGACAAGACATGAAAATTTGTGGCTATACCTGCTTGATGGAAGGTTTCTGATGTATGCTTATTGTGATAAAAGAAGAAAGCTTAGCAAAATGATGACTATATTGGTATAACTCCTTTGAGTTTTTTTGTTGTTGTTGTTGAACTTTCGTTTTAAGTTCAGGGGTACACATGCAGGATGTGCAGGTTTGTTACATAGGTAAGCATGTGTCATGGGGATTTGTTGTACAGATTATTTCCTCACCCAGGTATTGAGCCTGGTATCCATTAGTTATTTTTCCTGATCCTATCCCTCCTCCCACCCTCTGCTCTTTGGTAAGCTCCAGTGTACATTGTTCCTCCTCTGTGCGTGTATCCTCATCATTTTGCTCCCACTTATAAGTGAGAACATGCGATATTTGGTTTTCTGTTCCTGTGTTAGTTTGCTCGGGATAATGGCCTCTGGTATACTCTTTTAAATACATCTACAATAGGAGATGTAATTGAAGCTTCCAGTTGGAGGCTTTCTGGACTTGGATTGCATTCTAGACTCTTGGATGACATGAGCCTGGTATGTATGGGGGCTGTGTAGGGCTATAGGGCCTTCACTACAGTGCTTCTCTGTGGTCTAATCTGTACTTATATTCTTCAGAGTTTTTCCTAACTTTTCCCTTACATTATTTGTTGACTGTCTTTCTTGTGCTGCTTTTACCCTTAAAATTAGGTGGAATTTACCACCTAATGGTAAATGGTACAGTATATCGTAGAATATTATAATGTAGTGAAATCTGATTTTTCCCCGACATTTATATTTAGTTTATTAATTTAGTTAATTCACATTTTATAAACATAAAATATTAATTTAGAAACAAAGCCTTTTATCTTTTAAATTTCACAAGTTATATTCAAAGTTACATGCATCTGTGACATCACTGGCTTTATAATCGTCAGAAGCTTTTTTGAGTCATCTAATTTTTCATAGCACATCATCTTCACTTTCAGCCAAAGTTAGCTGTGATTCAGCCTTTTTTAATGTGTAGGATGTTGTCACTGGAAATTTTATCAAGAGCTATAAACATTTGTGCAAATACTATGACAGGGTTTTTTTGTTTGTACTGATTGAATATTTACAACCTCTTCAATATAATTATTGCTTTTAAAAAAAATCACTATCCTATTTTTGAAAAACATTTAATGTAAAGCACTCTTACATATGAAATGAAATAAATATAAAATGTATATGATTTTAATTTTTTTGTAAGTTATTCAAAAATGTGCCTTGAAGGAAATACATCAAAATGTTAATGATCATCTCTTGTGGTAGAATTACAGATAACTTTTATTTTCTGGATTTTAAAAATTCTTCACAATAAATAAACTCTATTTTTATAATCTGAAAAACATATTTTCAAAGAGTTTATCCTAAGAATTCAAAATGGCTTAATATTAGAAAATTCGTTATGTGATTCACCATATTAATTGATCAGAGTAGTATAACCACAGGACTTGGTGATCAGTTTGATGTGGGAGAAATGGAAATGTCAGAGGAATTTCTAGAATGCTTGATTCAGTAACATGGGGGCTAGGAAGCATTGTAGGATGGCAGAGAGACAAATATGGGTTTGGATTCAAGTAAGATGGATTTATGTGCAGGCATATTGGTAGAAATGCATATGGTGGTAGATGATTGGAAATATAGGAGATCTGGAGTTTAGGAATATGGGAAAGTCATACAGCTTTCCTCAAGGAATTCACAAACTAGCTGGGAGATTTTTAGTACATAGAGAAATTAAAATGAATTATTGTAATGTATTAGGATGTATCATTCTAGGCCTGGCATGGTGATCATGCCTGTAATCCCAGCACTTTGGAAAACTGAGGCTGGAGGATTACTTGAGCCCAGAGGTTCAAGACCAGCTTGGGAAACACAGTGAAACCTCATCTCTACCTAAAAAAAAAAAAAATTAGCCAGTTGTGGTGGCTTATACCTGTAGTCCCAGCTACTCCAGAGGCTGAGGTGGGAGGATTGCTTGATCCCAGGAGGTTGAGGCTGCAATGAGCTGTGATTGTACCAGTGCACTCCAGCCTAGGCAACAGAGGAAGACCCTGTCTCTCAAAAAAAAAAAAAAAAAAAATTATTCTATCAGTATAATGAAAGAGGAAAGGGAAATCAGTAATAAGGACATGTGTATTTGTGTATTTCAGGATGATTTTAGGAATCAGGTGGCATATTGAGGGTTAATGGATGGATTCAGATTTAGATGTTCACTAGGGAAATACATGGGCTAAAGCATATAATTAAAATATTTAAATTTGTCAAAGTGGCCAAGCATTCAGAGAATTTGACTAGGTTAAATGACTGTATTATCCTTAACCAAAGGATTAGATAAACATTTTTTAATTAGCGTTTATCATTTATCGAGTATTTACTATGTCTCAGGCACTGTTCTAAGTGCTTTATATGAGTTAATAGCATTTAATTGTCACAAAAATCCTGAGTTGAAAACTATTTTTAGCCCTATTTTACAGATGAGGAAATGGAGGCATATAAAGGGACTTGCCCATGATAGTAAAATGAAGCCAGTATTTGAACCTGGGCCATTAAGCTCTGTTTTGTCAGTCACCGTCTTAGATTGTTACTTTCCATTTTTATACAGGTTTGTTTACAAATTCCAAAATAATATCATTATTTTAGGTATATTCTGTTCCACTAAGTTATTGATTCTCTTTTATTTATTTATTTATTTTTGAGACAGAGTCTTGCTCTGTTTCCCAGGCTGGAGTGCAGTCACAATATCATAGCTCATTGCAGCCTCAATTTCTTAGGCTCAAGCAATCCTCTTGCCCCAGTCTCCCAAGTAGCTGGGACTACCACACCTGGCTAATTATCTTGTGTTTTGTAGAGACAGAGTCTGGCTTTATTGCCCAGACTGGCCTAAAACTTCTGTACTCAGGTGATTCTCCTGCTTGGGCCTCCAGAAGTGCTGGGATTACAGGTGTGAGCTACCATACCCCACCTCTCTAAGTATTTTGTTTACAAAATTCCACACTATTTCCACAAAGGTCTGTATCGACTACCTGTAACTTAACTTCTCAATTTCATACTGATTCAATGTGCGTTTTTGAAATCAAGTGATGGTAAGTATTTCTTAGATTAAAAAAAAAATCTATTTTCAACATCAAGTGTTAATTTGTCTCAGGTATTAAATAGGTAGTTTAAAAATATTAACATTTGGCCAGGCGCGGTGGCTCATGCCTGTAATCCCAGCACTTTGGGAGGCTGAGGTGGGTGGATCACGAGGTCAGGAATTCGCAACCAGCCTGACCAACATGGTGAAGGAAAATACAAAAATTATCCGGCCATGGTGGTATGTGCCTATAATGCCAGCTACTCAGGAGGCTAAGGCAGGAGAACTGCTTGAACCCGGGAGGCAGAGGTTGCAGTGAGCCAAGCTGGAGCACAGTGGCTCCATCATACCTTCTGCAGCCTCCAACTCCTATTCTCTCAAGTGATCCTGCCTCCTCAGCCTCCTAAGTAGCTGGGACTGCAGGTGCACACTGCCATGCCCAGCTAATTTTAAACTTTTTCTGTAGAGACAGGGTCTTACTATGTTGCCCAAGTTGGCCTGTAACTTCTGGACTCCACTAGTCCTCTGGCCTCAGCCTCCAAAAGTGCTGAGATTACAGGCATGTGCCACCATGCCCAGCCTATCCCCTTTGAGACGGAGCCACCATGCCTGGCCCTATCCCCTTTTTTTAAGTGAGGAAAAATTAATCATTTATTTTTAATTGACTCACATTTTTGCTGCGTATTCTCAGTAGGACATTTGTCTTCAGTTTTGTTCTTTCTTGTGTACTGATGTGGAATTAAATATATAGGAGTTCATTTCGTGCCCACAGGAAAGGCTTACTGCCGAACTATTGAATGAGCTCTACAAAATTTCCATGAATATCACACTTCTTTGCATGAGTCTAAAGAATCTAAACCTAACACTGCTATATTGAATTTATTCAGTTAGCCAGGCACAGTGGCTCACACCTGTAATATCAACACTTCAAGAAGCCTAGCCAGGAGAATCTCTTGAGACCGGGAGTTCAAGACCAGCCTGAGCAACTAGTGAGACTCTCATCTTTATGGAAGAAAAAAGAAAAGAAAAAAAAATCTATTCATTTATAAGACTGACTAGACAACATTAAAAAGTTAACATTTTGCTGGTTCCATGATTTCTTGGCGGTGGTATTAACTTTGACCAAATTTCCTACTAATTTAGATAAAGGTACAGATATACCTTAAATAGTATTTGGATTTCTTTGACATCTTGAAACAAAACGGCAACCATTTTCAAATATGCTTAACTAATTTTTGAAAGACTTTGTTTATAACAGACTCATGAGTAAATGGCTTACATAACTAACTCTCAGTTTGCCCAAGACTTCGGGCATTCCTAGATGCAGGACTTTCTAATATTGAACTGGCCACTCTAGCCTAATTATCTGAAATAAAGCTTTCTGTGAATTTTAGAAGCTATTTCCAGTCTACTGTATATTGCTTTAAAGAGTATTAACCCTCACTTGCTCTTTTACCATAGTCTGTTGCTCTGGTAATATGAATTGTCTTTAAAGAGAATCATTTAAAAATACCATTGAGAGATTAATGAATTAAGAATGGTTGGTATTTCTTCCCTTATAGGAAGAAAGAAAATATTTGACATTTATGGTTCAATTCTTTTTTTTTACAGGTATGTTGAGTCGATGGGATGATAGTCAGAGATTTTTGTCTGACCATCCATACCTTGTGTGTGAAGAAACTGCTAAATATCTTATTTTATGGTGTTTTCACCTAGAAGCTGAGAAGGTATTATTATGTGAACCTTGAGTTTCTGGGAACCTTAGTGGAAATCTGATTTCATACTTTATTGATGTTTTGTTCTGTTTTCTATATTATGTCCTTTAAAAGAAAGCAGGAAGGTCATTAGATGGAATTACCGTTTTTTGCTTTCAGATGTGCTTGAGTTTAATGTGGGATTTTGTTGTTGTTGTTGGAGTTAGCATGCAGAAGCTTTTCCACCATACTTTCTCTGCCACTCTACCCCCATTTCTCCTGTTTCCATATTCTGTCATCTTTTTCAAACTAATTTGAAAGTATTTTTTATTTTATTTATTTTTTTGGTTTTGAGACGGAGTTTCACTCTTGTTGCCCAAGCTGGAGTGCGATGGTACAACCTTGGCTCACTGCAACCTCTGCCTCCCAGGTTCAAGTGATCCTCCTGCCTCAGCCTCCCAAGTAGCTGGGATTACAGGCATGTGCCAGCACGCCCAGCTAATTTTTTTGTATTTTTAGTAGAAATAGGGTTTCACCATGTTAGCCAGGTCTCAAACTCCTGACCGCAAGTGATCCACCCGCCTCGGCCTCCCAAAGTGCTGGGATTACAGGCATGAGCCACCACACCTGGCCTCAAAGTCATATATATATTGAGAGAGAGAGAGACGGAGTTTCACTCTTGTTGCCCAGGTTGGAGTGCAATGGCGTGGATCTTGGCTCACTGTAACCTTCACCTTCCGGGTTCAAGCGATTCTCCTGCCTCAGCCTCCTGAGTAACTGGGATTACAGGCACCTGCCACCATGCCCGGCTAATTTTTGTATTTTTAGTAGAGACGGGGTTTCACCACATTGTTCAGGCTGATCTTAAACTCCAGACCTCAGGTAATCTGCCCGCCTCAGCCTCCAAAAGTGCTGGGATTACAGGCGTGAGCCACCACCATGCCCGACAGAAAGCCATATTTTTTTAAAATCCAGACAGTAATCACGGTATTAAATTAAGTTCAGAGCATGGTCTTCCATTAGTTATTCTGGTCCAGATACAAATTATCAAAAAAAGAATCCTAAGATACACTGTTTATATGTTTGTAAAGTATTTGACTTATAACTAAAGAAATAAAACAAAGTATATTGTAAAGTATTTGACTTATAACTAAAGAGAATAAAATCAAAAGTATTCTAAAAATTCAAAATTTGAATCAGTATGCCAATTAAATATATTTATATATTTATTATATCATTTAAATCTGTTTCTTTTCAGAAAGGGGCTTTAATGGAACAAATAGCACATCAAGCTGTTGTAATGCAGTTTATTATGGAAATGGCCAAAAATTGTAATGTGGATCCAAGAGGGTGTTTTCGTTTATTTTTCCAGAAAGCCAAAGTAAGTAGTTATTTGATATTGATAAATGGGAAGATTAGGCCCCAGCTGAAACCTCTTTGTTCTATTCATATCAATAGAAGGCATCCAAGCAGTATGCCACAAGTTAAATTCTATAGATTTTCTTGTGAAAAGAAAATTTATATTGCTAATTTCACACTAATTTAGACTTACAAGAGCTATATAAGAAGCTGTACTATAGCATATGTATGAAATTGAGACCCATTCAAATGAATGTGTGTATTCAGGTAACTTGTGTTCCATCATTAATTCATTCAGTAAATATTGAGTGCCTAATGCAAAGCTCAGCTGTTTCAGATGCTCAGGATGCATTGTTGAGCAAAATAGATACAAGATTCTTCATGTGTAAAACTCAAAAATTTAATGAAAAATCAGACTTTTATAAAGAAAAAATAAGAAGCAACCTAAAAATTCATCAGTTAAGGGAATATTTAAAAATACCTATGGTACATAGAATATTATGCATCCTTTAAAATTATATTAATGGATCATTTGTAGTGAGCTGAAGAAATGCTTATATTATAAATTCACAAGAAGCAGTACATACTAGAGGATGTTGGCCATGTTGAAGAAAAATAGATGTCTAGAAAGATTAAGTACATTTCACACTCACAAGATTAGTAATAATTTAAAAGCTGCCCAAGAAGTACAGCAATAAGAATTTGCATTCACTGCTAATGGAAGTATAAATTGGAGCAACCACTTTGCAAAATTTCCTAGTAAAGTTGAACAAATGCCTACCTTAACACCCAGAAATTCTCCTAGGTGTATACAACCTAGAGAGTAGATTCTCAAGGTGTGGTCCAGGGACCCCTGAGAGAGTTCAAGACATTTTCAGGAGGTCCTGAGTCCAGACTGTTTTCATAATAATACCAAGATGTTATTTTTTATTTTCATTTTCATTTTCTCAGTAGTGTACAATAGAGATTAATGCTGAGGTACAAACTAAGATGTTATTTTTTTATTTTCATTTTCATTCTGTCAGTAGTATACAATAGAGATTAATGCGAAAGTACAAATATGAGAATCTAGCCATCTTCTGTAAAGCCAGACATTAGATTTAGAAAAACTGAAGGAAAAGCAGTTCTCTTCTCACTAATTTTTTTTGTTTTGGCTAACAATTTATTTATTTTTATTTATTTTTATTTTTTTTACGGCCTCCCAAAGTGCTGGGATTACAGGCGTGAGCCACCATGCCCCGCCCAATTTTTTTTTTAATAAAAATGTTACTAATGGTGGTATAATGAGTCTGTCATTGTTATTTTTAGTTAATATTTTTAAAATTCCTCAGTTTTAATTTCTTTTTTTTTTTCTTTTTCTTTTTTTTTTTTTTAAGACGGGGTTTCGCCATGTTGGTCAGGCTGGTCTTAAACTCCTGACCTCAGGTGATCCGCCCACCTTGACCTCCAAAGTGCTTGGATTACAGGCGTGAGCCACCACACCCGGCCCTCAGTTTTAATTTCTAACAGTAAATACTGACAGATATAACTCACATGAACAGAAGCTCTTTAGGGTCCTCAATAATTTTCAAGACCGTAAAGAGAACTGCTTCCCTTGAGAAACTCTTAACACGTGTGTATTAGATTGCCATAATGTTTATGGTAGATTGTTCATAATAGCAAAAAGCCTGGGAACAATGAATAAATTGTGGTACAGGTTGAGTAGTCGTAATCCAAAATTCAAAATGTTCCAAAATCCAAAACTTTTGAGCATTGCCATGACACTCAAAGGAAATACAGATTTTGTGTTTTCAAATTAGAGATGTTCAACTGGTAAGTATAATGCAAATATTCCCAGATCTGAAAAAATTCAAAATCTGAAAAACTTCTGGTACCAAGCATTTCTTATATGCAACCTGTATATTCATTCTATAAAATACTAGCCAACATCAGCATGGATGAAAAAAATAGGAGAGTGAATCAAACAAACCACAGAGTGATATATCTGTCTAGATAGAGACTAAATAGATATATCTAGTATCAAAGTTCATATTTTGTATTTCTTTTAAAGTATATATATACTTTATAAGTATATATAGTACTTTATAAGTATATAAATGTATGTATATATACTTTTTTTTTTTTGAGATGGAGACTCATTCTGTCACCCAGGCTGGAGTACAATGGCATGATCGTGGCTCACTGCAACCTCTGCCTCCTGGGTTGGAGTAATTCTCCTGCCTCAGCCTTCCGGGTAGCTGGGATTTCAGGTGTGCGCCACCACACCCGGCTAATTTTTGTATTTTTAGTAGAGATGGTGTTTGGCCATGTTGGCCAAGCTGGTCTTGAACTCCTGACCTCTGGTGATCCACCCACCTTGGCCTTCCAGGGTGCTGGGATTACACGCATGAGCCACCATGCCCAGCCATAAAGTGTTTTTTTAATAACAGGCAGAAGTAAGTATATTGTTGAAGGATACATATATATGCAGTAAAACTAAAGAAACAAAGGAATAATTAAGAAGACAAAAGTTACAATAATGATAACTTCAGGGAGGGAGGGGGAATGCTCTTGGGAACTAGTTTTTAGGATACTAGTAATGATCTATTTCCTAATTTCTATGGGTACATGGTGGGGGGTTTTGCTGAATAAATTGTGCGTATATCTTTTACATGCTCTTCTGCACATAGGATATATTTGGACATATACAATTAGAAGTTAAAAGGAAATATACCAAAAGTTTAACTTCGGTTATACTTGCGTGGTAGAATTATAAATGATTTCCATTTTCTTTTTCATGTACTACAATGAACATTTCCTTTTACAAACAGATAAAATTATTATTTTTATATTTTAAAAAAACCTATCAATGTGGCAGTAGTCCTAACTTAAATGCCCTAAACTCTTCTGAAATGGAACCAAAATACAAAGTTTTCCTCAGACAGTTGAACTTTAATAGTAAATGCTTGACTTGGTATTTTAGCTAGGCTACTTCTGGTGACTAGTCTAAATTTTTGTTTGTTTTTAGAGACAAGGTCGTGGCCTGTCACACGGGCTAGAGTGCAGAGGTGCAATCATTGCTCACTGCAGCCTTGAACTCCTGGGCTCAAGCAATCATCCTGCCTCAAATTCCCAAGTATCTGGGACTGCAGGTGTATGTCACCATGCCCAGCTAATTTTCTGTAGAGATAGGGTCTCACTATGTTGCCCAGGTGGTCTCGAACTTCTGGGCTCAAGCTGTCTTCCCACCTTAACCTTTCAAAATGCTGGGATTGAGCCACTACACCCAGTCTACTCTAAATTTTAACTTGACACATAAAAGTAGTAAAAACTATACTTTCCTTTTCATCTTACATTAGTAGATGTGTTTAAATTGGTCCTTAATAAAAGAATGGAATATGGCCAAACCATATATATATTTTTTGACATTTACTTTAACAGAGTAAATGAAGTAAAACTGAAAGGCACTGGTCTTCAATCTTAACATTGTATTAATAATACTTTTTAATTATGAAATAATCACTTTCATGGTTTGGTTACTTTGTTCCAGGGACTGTTCTAAGCACTTTACATGGATTAACTCATTAAATCCATATAACATTTTGTGAGGATTACTGTTGCTATCTTATAGGTGAAGAAATTGGCATAAAGAAATTAAGCAAGTGGCCCATAGATTACTTAATAATATAAAATCTGTCATCACTCTATCTGCATCCCTAAACCTTAGGCATGCAGTGAGGTCAGCGATTGTGGCTTTTAATTTTCAGAAAGAATACCTTTGGATATGACATACTGTGTGTCCACACAAGTTCTTATAAAGTGAGGTGCTAAAATGTAATTTAGGAAATTCTTCCTAAATGTCTAAGAAGATAGAATGGCAGCACAGATCATTCTCTGCGTTATTTGAATAGATGCTGATGCTAACAACTAATCCACAGGTTTTAACCTGATTACACAACCTACAGTCCACACTGCTTGAACTTAAAACCTGCATTCTATTGGTAGAATAAATCTCTATATCATTTCTCTGTATTCAAAGGAGGCATAAACAGAGGCAGTTGCCAATAGGGAGTTGCCTAAGAGTTCTACTCCCTCAGTGTAATTTATCATACTTTTTCTTTCCATAATATTGAAAAGAAAGTACTTGCCTAACTAGAAAAGAAGATATTTCCACAATGGCGTTGACTGTTGAATTCTATTTTATTTTCATAGCTCCTATAAGTAGGGAATATAGAGTTAGAAAATGACTAAAAACAAGTAATAATGCCCCCCTCATTAATTGTTGAAGAATTAAAAGGTTTTAAGAATATCCCTTGATTGTTTGGTAGTAGGACTATGATAGAATGAATTTGAGAGATTAAATGAGGACCATTTTGGATCCTGTTAAGGATTCAGATAAATCAAGGAAAATACAGAGAAAGGCTTCTTTTAAGTTGTGTGTGTATGTATAGGGAGGGGTTGTTTTTTATCAGTTTATTTTGCTGAAGCATAAGGAAATGGAGCAAACCAATTATTAATGTTCCTATAAATCAGGTAGTTTTCACAAATGTGGCAGGGATTGTGGTCGTTTCTATGTTTAGACTGTTCACCTCGTCATTACTTCTTTACTTCAGACCTGTTACATGCTTTCTGGAACTTACTATGTCTAGAAATCTTGAAGAACACAGTCTTTGTTTTTTTGTTTTTTCTAGGCAGAGGAAGAAGGTTATTTTGAAGCATTCAAAAATGAACTTGAAGCTTTCAAGTCAAGAGTAAGACTTTATTCTCAATCACAAAGTTTTCAACCTATGCCAGTTCAGAATCATGTTCCCCATTCTGGTGTTGGATCTATAGGTTTATCAGAATCCTTACCACAGGTAAGTTGGAAAAGTAAATATTTATTTATTTAGAGACAAAGTCTCACACTGTTGCCCAGGCCCAAGTGCAATGGCACAATCTTGGCTCAGTGCAACCTCTGACTTCTGCATTCATGTAATTCTCCTGCCTGAGCCTCCCAAGTAGTTGGAATTACACCACCACAGCAGGCTAATTTTTTGTATTTTTAGTAGAGGTGGGGTTTCACTGTTTTAGCCAGACTGGTCTCAAACTCCTGACCTCATGATCCCCCCTGCCTCGGCCTCCCAAAATGCTGGGATTACAGGTGTAAGCTACGGTGCCTGGCGAAATATTTATTTTATAAGCATATTAGTTCACATAATTTTTGTTATTTTGGCCCACTGTTTTGTTTTTTTTTTAATATGTGTTACCATTTTAAATATTCCTGCCTCAGAAGATAACTGTTGAATCTTATTTCATGCCATGTTTTGGCACTGAATCTCACCTCTTAAGTATTTAAGAGATACCAGATTTCCTCTCCTTTTAATGTAGTAGTGATTAGTTGTACCTAACCGTTCTTAAGAACAAATGTTAGCTATTGATCATCTCAATCATAAACTCTTCGAGATGGCTCTTCCTTAAAATATCTCATTCTAGGCCAGGTGCAGTGGCTCACGCCTGTAATTCCAGCACTTTGGGAGGCCAAGGCGGGCAGATTACGAGGTCAGAAGATCGAGACCATCCTGGCCAACATGGTGAAACCCCAACTCTACTAAAAATACAAAAATTAGATGGGCATGGTGATCCCAGCTACTGGGGAAGCTGAGGCAGGATAATTGCTTGAATCAGGGAGTTAAAGGTTGCAGTGAGCTGAAATTGCACCTCTGCACTCCAGCCTGGTGACAGAGTGAGACCATTTCAAATTTAAAGATCTCATTCTGAGTTAGAACTGTGCCATGTTGAATTTTTTAGGATGAATTAGCTTCAAAGTGGACATGCAGGTGGAACCAGTGTGATATGTTGCTGACGTTTATTTAGTGTTTTCTTGTTAAGTGTTGGTATTGTCTGCAAGAGGTGACATTTTTAGAACACATTAATGTAGCTGATAATATTGTATCTGGTAATATTGGCCAACTGTTTCAGCCTCTTCAAAGTCTTCAGTGGTTTGATTAAGATAAAACCATGTCATATAGGCAACATGAAACAATTTACATCAAAAAGGAGAGGTCATCAGACCACTGTACTGCCTGATTCTAGTTAGGATTACAACTAGCATTTAGTTAGGATTTAAGTTATTAGATAATTCCTATCCATTTGATTTTACCAGTAGCGCTTTAATAGAGCCCAGTCATCTCTCACTTCCAGGCTCTAAGATTTTAAGACCAGCTTTAGCCAGTTTAATCTTGTCTACATTGTAAGAAGGACAGTCTATTCAAAAGACAATGTGAGGAGAGTCCTATATTTAGTTTTAAACCTCCTAAAGTGCTAAAAATTGAGATTTTCAGTGACCCGACCTTATGTCACTGTAATTTCGCCATTCCAATTACATGTAGTGTATGCCCTTTAAGGGAAGTAATTAATCATATTTACCCCACTCAAAAATATTATTCTCAGGAGTCTCTGAGCCTACTCTGGCTCTAGAGGCTGCCTGGAAAAAAAAAAAATTCTGAAGGATGGAAATAATGTCTGATTTTTAAATAATTAGTAATGTTCCCCCTTAGACATGTAAGGAATATTCCCCCCTACAAATTTCCTACAGATTATCTCTTAATTTTATGTCAGTGATTATTTTTCTCTTCAGTTCCTGAGAAGTAGCCCACAGGGAAGTAGTTTTTCCAGGGGAATTGTGTGACCAAGTCACTGTGAAATCCAATATATAAACCTCCTGCAATTAAAATGTCACATAATGCGTGGGAAAGAAAAAAAAGACTTTGGAAGGGTGTGATTAATTCTAAACATAAGAAGAAAAGGTACCCATTATAGTATCTTAGGCCTATATTATCAAGAAATTGCCTCTGGTTTGAGAGAACTAAGTCCTTGTTACACGTATTAGATAGCAACTGATATCAGATACTAGGCATCCCTTAGAGTCATAGGCGGACTAGGATTATACAATTCTGACACTTTTGGATTGCTGATATTATCAGGGTTATTCAGATTTAATTAAGCTGGGCTAATCTCCTCATGGTAGGAGACCAGTTTCTCTTGGTGAGTAATTTGAGCATCCTTGCGTAGTCCTTCTGAAGGATACAAGAGCTGGATAAAATTTCAGTCAGATGCTACATGTGCAGAAAAGATCATTGACTAGTTGAAGGAAATAAAAAGAGGCTACTTGAGGGACCAAATCATCAGTTTAGAGGTTTGGAAGAAAAATCTTACCATAATAATGACATCCCATTTTTATATCAGTTTATAGGTTACAAAGCACTTTCACACATATTATTTAATCTTCTCAGTTTTCCTATGATTCATGTTCGTTTCATTTTTATAGATGAGTAAACTTAAAGTCATGGAACTTAAGTAATTTGCCTGAAGTCAACACAATAAGTGATTAATGTTCTACTTTTGGATTTCTATTCTACTTCACTACTTGTTCACCTATACCACAGACTGTTGAATCATGTGTGTTGAGAATGTTACTAGATGAAAATATGGGACAGTTAATGAAATTTAAGTATAGGTTAGGTTGGGTATATCAATTCCTTATTTTTGAAAGTCTCTGTATGATAGTATCTTATAGTTCTTAGGAAGATAGGTGGATGAGTTTTGGAGAATCTCCTCAGCCAATTCTCTTATTCAAAACTGTGTCACGGAAAACTGGAGCCCAGTCTTAATAGAGTAATTAATTGTAAGCTCTGTTCCAGTGAGTTTACAGAGAATTAGGCTTGGATTGTCAGAAAAAGGTCTTAAGACTGTTTTTTTTTTTGGAGAATGGGACAGGATAACAAGAATATTGATCATTTTGGATAAAGCTTAAGTGTGGATAACTATTTAGCTTTTAATTTCTTTTTTTATATATATATAATTGACAGTAATCTTGTGAAATAAGCCAAATATCATTCATTATTCTTAGTTTTTTGAGAGGTCTAATTCAAGTCTTCTTGGATGTAGACACAACATCAGTTACTTTAGGTTTATCCTATAGGCTAGCTTTTAATTTTACCAAATTGTGAATTTTTTTTCTCCTTGAGGATTGCTTTACTAAATAGAGGCAGTATTAAAATTGAGGCCCAGTGTGATGTCCCAGACCTCAGTCAGTTGTCTCTGCTACTTCCTTTACAAAGACCTGATTGGGAATCATCCAAACTCCAGCTAGCTTTCTGACTTTTACAATAAAGGAATCTCATGAAGTGTTGTACTTTCTTAGGAGGATCTTTAGAAAACTCTGCCTCCCAACCTCCTGTTGGATGGTGAGGTTTAAGGCATCTCTCCTATTTGGACTATTTTACTCATTGGTGTTTATTAAATAAAATAAATATAAATAAAACTAGTAATACAAGTGGTAAAAGTCTTAAGTAACTAGCAGATATTCAGAACAGTTGAGTAGACAAAATTGAATTCTTGGGGGAAAAATTTTCTAAAGTTCTGGGTCTTAAGGGCTATACCTTTATTCATAGTATAATCCAACCTGATATTTTATTCTCAGTTTGAAAAATAAGGGTCTAAATACCTCTCAAAAGAGTACATACAGATTTCTCACTGAGTTTGTTTTACTTTTGGGAAAACAAAATAGACCCTGAAGATACCCATAATTTTTACCCAGTAAATGAATCTTTTTTATTCAGATGATTTGCATTTTTAGTATTTACTGTTGTAATTAAATGATAATCTTAAAAATGCATTGCTGGCTTCAAACCGTATTTAAATTATCAGTAGCTGTGTATATATAATCACATGGAAGTTGTAGCTTTGCCTTGTATGATTAAATAATGTATAGTTTTGTTAAATGGAGAAAAAAGGTGGTATTTGTTAACAATTCTGTTTTTCACATGTATCATTCTTTTATCACATCTCTTAGGTGAGAGCATCCTATTTTTTTCTTTATTTTCTTGGGTTTCAGCCCAAGTCTGACTCCATCTTCTTCCCTACTACTCTACTACACTGCAGAGAAATTGGACTGTGAAATTGAATATGTATGTATGTATATACTATCAAAAAACTGGTTATAATGCATTTTCTCCTCCGATCTGCCTTTTCTTTTTCCCCCAGAATCCAGATTATCTTCAGTATTCTATCAATACAGCTCTCTGCAGCTTAAACTCAGTGGTACACAAAGAAGATGATGAACCCAAAATGATGGACACTGTATAATTTGGTTAAGACTGCTGAGGCCAAGTGCTATTTTGTTACAAGAAAGGAAGAACTTGGCTATTTTCTTGACACTTTTATGGGTGCTGCACTTTATTTTTGTTCATTTTTTGATGGGAGGGGAAAGAGTACTGAAACGTTTTGTAAATTTTTTTTTAATGTGCTGCTAGGTTTTTTGTTTTGTTTTGTTCTGAAGAGAGGAGTGGTACCATATGTTGCAGGAGGTCAAACTGGACTTTTTGTGGCTACTAAATTTGCCTTTAATCTTACTGTTCTCAATTTTGGAATCAAGAGTATGAAAATCTGCACAAATGCAATGTTTACAAGAACTGGTTGATTCTGGGAGGCATCTGCTACAGTCTCTTTTTATAGGGATATGTGCATGTCCTGTTCTACAAAAATGATTAAAGATAAAAATGTAGCTGTATCCCACTGCTAATTTAGCTGTCAAATCTGGTGTTTCATCACATTAAAAGCAATAAATCAGTAGTTGGTAATCGGCTTTACTAAAGTTGGGGGTTACAGTTATTAAGTCTTAACTCTTAAATACTTGACTTTCGGCACCATCAGTTAAATCCTTGACTATAATACAAATTTGATGTGGACACTACATTTACCCTCAAATGATTCTCAAAACTGAATTCTTAGAATTTGATTTTACTCTGCTAACTTTAATATGAAGAGTTTTAGTAATATCAAAGTGATGAGCTAATACAGATTTTCTTTTTTAATAAGAATAACGTCAAGCTCACTCTTAATTTCTTAACATAGGCTGAGATCTCTCAGGGAGTAAGTTTTAAAAGAATACTAATGGCTTTTAAGAACAAAGAGGAGTAATCTGATTTTTAAATTTGAGGTTTGTTTGTTTCACTCTGATGTAGCCTTTTAGGTTTTTTTTTTTTTTTTTTTTTTGGTTTGTTTTTTCTAGTAGCCTTTTAAAAAAGGACTCTTAAAAATGATTTTTTTAAAAACAAGAGAAATCTTGTAGTGCTAACTGCCTTGAGCTGCCCAATTACCTATTTTTGAGAATTTGGTGACTCTATCGGTAATGATGGCATTTACAACATTTGGCATTTCCCCTTTTTCAGCTCAGTTACCATAGAATGCTTCCAAGCTTTACTACTTCCTCTGTAAGTCATTTCAATTACGCCAGGATATTTGATGATTTAGTTTATTTAGAATGCGGTAACAATGCTAATTATGTTATCCTTATGCTTGAAAGATTAATCTTACAACTTAAACATAAGCTTTAGTTATATTTGGATGTAATCTTTGGCTAAGTACCCATTAAGACTAGTAGCAAACACTTGGAAGGTGGCTAACTGGGATTGGGAATACATGTCTCAACTTGAAAAACCAAATAGTGCTAAGGGACCCATAAGGTGATCAGACCTGTGACCTTGGCCTCATTTGTATCTTGTTTTAACTGAGGTGATCAGGCACTTAGTACCCTAGAAATGGACTGGAATTATTGAATCTTACTTCTGTAACATCACAATCTTCCTGGTTTTCAGAATAAAGTTTTTTGTGCTTTATGTACTCTATAATAAAATATTTGACTAATTTATATAGTAGTATTTGTCAGCCTGTACTTTTTTTTTAACCCATGACCTAGTCATAGACATTTTTTTCTTTTTATTCTGTTCTGAAGCAAGCTCTTGTTTTTCCCTTCCTACCAAATTGACAGAATGGGCAGACACAGGAGCCATATTCCCAGTTTCACAGAAATGTTACTTGAACTATTACTTTCCCTTCTTGCCCAGGATTTGCCTGTAAGCATTCAAATTGTTTTAAATTTCATTTTGCCTTCTTTAAGTTAGAGGTATTTAATGAGTGAAGAGTGGCGGGAGATTAAATATCAAAAACTGAGTAAACTATTCTTGAGGGGTTTTGTTTCTAAAACAGGAATTACTGAAAAGATGTTCTTTGAAACTTGATTTATATATTTTTACTTGCAGAAGAAAATACTGTGTTTTGAGTATGAAAGTATGATTGGGTTTGTTTTGGGAACCACCGACTGATGCCATAATTTGCACTTAAAGACTATAAAATACATAGCTGTACTTTAGTACTAGAAACAGTCAATTGACATCCTTTTTATTTTGCTTTGGTATTAAAAACTAATTCCTACCAAATGAAATGTCCTTTTTTTTGTTTCTTAAGAAATAAAGAGAGTATACTAAGCAAAGGGATAATTTATATTTCAGGTTGGACAATTTACCCTAAACAAACTAAACCATGGGAAGTACAAACACATGAATGAAACATTTTTTACATTAAAGTATCATCAAAGATTCTTGTTTCACTTGATACAATTAATCTTCAAATAAAAAAATTTTTAATCAAATAGCTGTCCATTTATTTTCTGTTAACTCAGTGTCATTTTTTTCAGTGGTAGTGGAGACAATATTGACTTAAAATTTTTACTCTTAGGTAGATGGGTAACATTCTCTTCCAATTATAGCATTAGTGGGCTTTTCCTCCTCTTCTTTCAGACTGGCATATTATCCTTTTAAAAACAAATGAATGGCCGGGTGCAGTGGCTCACACCTGTAATCCCAGCATTTTGCGGGCTGAGGCAGGCAGATCATGAGGTCAGGAGATCAAGACCATCCTGGCCAAGATGGTGAAACCACATCTCTACTAAAAATACAAAAATTAGCTGGATGTGGTGGTATGCGCCTGTAGTCCCAGCTACTTGGGAGGCTGAGGCAGGAGAATTGCTTCAACCAGGGAGGCAGAGGTTGTGGTGAACCAAGATCGTACCACTGCACTTCAGCCTGGTGACAGAGCGAGACTCCATCTCAAAATGAAAATAAAAATGAACATGCTGCCCAAAAAACATGCATCTGTTTTCTAAGTAGACTTTCTTACAGGATGAAAAAAGTTGATTGTAGGTTTAGGTAAAGTGATCCTGAAGTTAACCTTGGGATATTTTCAGAGGAGAATAAAACATAGGCTTACTTTTCTAAAAGTCATGTATTTCAGTTCTTAAATTCATGTGGGTCAAAACCATGGTACCTGTCTGGGTTGAGGTTAGGCTTTCCATTTCAATTTTGCCACTATATCAAACATTATACTTTTAATAAAGCCCTCAAATCCTATCCAAACATTTCTCTGTAATGGTCATTTATATACAATTGCATAGGTCTGAGAAATTGATTTATCTGAAAAGTATTTGCTTACTGTGTGAGCCAAGGGGGTCAGGGGAGGAGGATACAAGGATGAATATAAGTTCATTATGGATTGTTTACCTTCTAATATGAAGTGCAACCATTCTCATAAGCTTTGAAGAATTAGACTTGTTTCATCTTCTCTAATATAGAAAATGATTTTTTAAAATTCCCACATCTTTCACACAGTTAACAGCATGATTCTTCATGTTATTTACACTTCAGATATTTAACTTGGAATCTTTTAGAAAAATATGACACAGTGCTGGACTGATTTATACTTTGGCATGACAGTTTATTCAGTACTGTATATGGAAAAACTCAGTGTTTAGTATCATTTAGTGAGCTAAGAACAAAAAGCAGGAGAGGGGGATAAGGACCCTACAAAGCATATTGGCTTTTACCAGAAGCTTTAAGCACAGCTAGACTATTTTAACTGTATTTTAAAATTGTTTAACCATAACTTCCAAGATGAAAATCTCTAACTGCAAAGATAGGAAAGCTATTTCTACAGTTTATCAGGGTCTGAGGATATACTTTTGTCAATGAGAAGACACAGTATGTTCTAAATACAAATTCTTGTGGTTGGTTGCAAGTATAGAAATTAAACATAATTTGAGATCTATAATTATAATGATTTGTTGTTAGTGTAGGGCAGTTTTGTCACAGGTTATAAGGATCCAAAATATCTTGTTAGAATGCCATTATATTACAGCTGGGGGAAAAGTATCCAGCAGGTGGGGTTTAGAAATTTGAGCCAGTATTTAAGCTATTTCAAATGGAACTCAGAACTGAAAGAAAACTTCTGGATGGTGCTAACAACTGCCAGTTTGCATTTCCCACAGGACACTCTGCTTACAAAAGGTATAGCAAAATAACTTTTACTCTATAAAATAAATGGGTTGAGGTGCTGTTCTCACTGACTTTTAAAGCATAGTAGTTTCTCTTAGCCATGGCAGTCAGCTCCATACATGTATTTCCATGTGGTACATAAATCTTAATGATGATCATTATAGAATTATTTTTTTGTGTTGAGAACAGTGCTTCATACTTGTAATCCCAGCACTTGGGAAGCTGAATTGGGAAGATTGTTTGAGGCCAGGAGACTAGCCTGGACAACATATCAAGATCCCGTCTCTACAAAAAATAAAATTGGCCAGGCATGGTGGTGCATGCCTGTAGTTCCAGCTACTTGGAAGGCTGAGGTGGAAGAATTGCTTGAGCCCAAGAGTTCAAGGTTACAGTGATCCAGTTATGCCACTCACTGCACTCCAGTATGGGCAACAGAGTGAGGCCCTGTCTCAAAAAAATAAAAAAGTTATATTACAGTCATATTCATTCCCAAAGTAATGAATGTATGTGCAAAACTTTGGGCTAAGTGTTTTGGGAGTGCGGAGGGAATGGTCACAGGAAAGAAGAGTCTTAATTCTCATAGTCATGTTCTTCCTCTGCTCACTTTGATTTCCAGATTTCCTAAGGGTATTACGAAGGCAGGTATGGCTACCATAGCAGGAAATAAAGTACTGCATAAACTGAAACGAACCTATGGACTGTTTTAAGATCATTTATTAGGGGCTGGGGACAGTGGCTTATGCCTGTAATCCCAGCACTTTGGGAGGCCAAGGCAGACAGATCACCGGAGGTCAGGAGTCTGAGACCAGCCTGACTAACATCGAGAAAACCCTGCCTCTACTAAAAATACAAAAAAAAAAAAAAAAAAAATTAGCCGGGCATGGTGGCACATGCCTATAATTCCAGCTACTTGGGAGGCTGAGGCAAGAGAATTGCTTGAACCCAGGAGGCGGAGGTTGTGGTGAGCAGAGATCTCACCATGGCACTCCAGCCTGGGCAACAAGAGCAAAACTCTGTCTCAAAAAATAATAATAATAATTTATGAGAACGCATTCAAAAGCCACTGAGACATCAGGCAGCAGAAAGGAAGGTGGATGGAGCAGGCCCTGTGAAGAACCAACGACAAAGTAGTAGCCACAGTTAGGAAATTCATTTTATTCTGATAAAGACTAATGTATGCCTGATAACCTAGTGATAATTCGTAAGTTTGGTAGTTCACAACATTTTTAGAAAGCACATAAGATTAACATTCAAATAAGACATTAGAGAAAGTTTTATAAAGAATGAAACGTTTACTAGAATTCTTTTTAAAAAACCCTTGGTTCATCTTAAAAGATTGATGAATTTTTAAAGTATCAGAAGAAAAACAAAATAAATTCCCCCCGCAAAATACGTAAGAACCACTTACTGGCACTTGTATTTTAAGTACCTGGAAAAAAATAAAACCGATTTTTAAAGGTAATTAATAACAGCTTGTACGAGGGCTTGTTTCATTTGATTTGGCACCAAGTAAAGTAAGAGTAAATATGCCATCAAAGACATAATCAAGCTTTTCCTCCACCTCTCATATTGCCCCACTTTGCCTACCAGACCAAACAGTACATCGGCAACCATCCTTGTTGCCCTACTAAGGAATCACTTTAGATTCCAATTTTTAAATGGCTGCTCAGATGACACCAATAGAGTTCTTTCTCCTTAAAATAAGGTGGTAGTGAATGCTAACAGGTATTGATTTTTTTTTTCCGCTGCCATCTTGGAGAACAGGTATTGATTTCTTTGATCAGGATCAAAGAACTCCTTCAGGAAACTCACTTACTTTCCTGTTAACGTATCATGTAAATTCTTTTTATTGGCATACCTTTTTACTAGTTATGATTGATTGCCATTTATGCCAAGGGAGCCTTTCCTAGACATGCCTCATCTATTTACTAATGACAGTATGCTTACTTTACTTACACAGTGCCACGGGTTTTCTCTTTTTTCTTTTTCTTTCTTTTGCAGGGGTGGGGATGGTACCATAACTTGTTATTTTATCAGGGCAGATCAATCATTTGGATCAAAAAAAAGAGAAACTGGCAAGTAGATCCTAAAACATTTCTTAACCTGAGTCATATCTGAAACAGACTTTAATTACATTTTGTTGAAAATTCATTCAACTTTGGTGCTTGTCCACGGACTTATAATGTCAATTTCTGACATAAATCATAACCCTCAGTACACATGCATTTTCAAAGGAAACAAGTCATCTTAAAGTAAGATTTTTCTATATGTGAATTGATAAATTTTTATAGCAAATTGAAAATTCTGAGTAAACAAAGTATGGTTAACAACAAAATAAATACGGCATATGTGGCTAGCATATACATTTCTTACTGTAAAGGCAGCAGTGAATTTGTGTCTTACAACAAATCTGTAAATCCAGTTGCTTCCTTTCTGGAATTTTATAAAGTGTCTCACCATGTTCCAAAATGCTAGAAATGTCTATTTTGGCATCACTCTATGCAAAAATTTCTGACATTTTCCCCAAATGACATGTAACTTTTTTTAACTTTTCCAGAAAAATATGGAAACTTTACTGACCACTTATTAACTGAACAAAAAGTTAGATTACTACCAAATGCTCTTTTAATTTTGCTCTAACAGATGTTTTAAAAGTTCAGACATGACTGTTGTTTTTGAGGATAACTGAATGAAACACATTAGTTGATTTCAAAGGATGAATCTTAGTATCTAACTCATTTGGTACATTCTTAGTATCCAGAATAAAATCAGTAGAAATAAAAGTAATATAATTTTCAAAGAATCCATACATACTGGAAGTCTCAGGAAAAGCAGCTTCTAAATGCGAGGACTAGGAGGTCTGCCCGTCTTACAATTAATAGTTACACACATTTCTCCTCATGGAGTAACTGAAGCTTTCTGGCTTGTTTGTGGAACTTTAGTTTGTAGGAAAGCATATACATAGGGCCAAATCTTGTTGGTTTCTGTTCCAGAAAATGTTTCCAACACCCCTTTTTTCCTGAAGATGAAACAAAAAACAAAACAAACACAGGTCTGAGTCTTCCTAATAAGCTCTTTCAAAGCTTTTCTGTAAATGAGGCTGATGTGGATTTAGGAGTCTTGGTAAGTATAGGTCTGTTAATCAGGAGAGAAAGGCACTTGGCTGGGCATTGGAAAATTTAGATTTTGGTTTCAGTTGTACTCTTTGGCTTACAGAAATGGGTGCTTAAAAAAGTAACAGCACCAGGCCGGGCACGGTGGCTCAAGCCTGTAATCCCAGCACTTTGGGAGGCCAAGGCGGGTGGATCACAAGATCAGGAGATCGAGATATTCTGGCCAACATGGTGAAACCCCATCTCTACTAAAAATACAAAAATTAGCTGGCATGGTGGCGCACGTCTGTAGTCCCAGCTACTTGGGAGGCTGAGGCAGGAGAAGTGCTTGAACCAGGGAGTCGGAGGTTGCAGTGAGCCAAGATCGAGCCATAGCACTCCAGCCTGGGCGACAGAGGGAGACTCCGTCTCAAAAAAGTAAATAAATAAAATTAAGTAAATAATAACAGCACCTATCATTTATTGAGTTTATTGAGCATGCACTGTGTGTCAAAGGCTGTGCTACATGCTTTACATATAATAGTTCGTTTAATCCTTTCCAAAGCTCAAATTTTCTTATTTTACTGATAAAATCACATCTTTGAAATGTAGCTTAGCCCCAATCACCAAGTTGGTAGTACATTTCCGAAGAGAACCTGTAAGATATTAGGACAACTGTCAGCTTTTTTTTTTTGTCTACTTACTCCTTTGCAAAAGCTACTTTCTAATACTTGAGTATCCTTCCTTTTTGCCTAGGCCAACATTTATTTTTTCCTCTATTCCACTGTTTTGAATTTTAACAGAAAGGGGAATAAAAGTGTTAGTTTTATTGGGTTTCCTATTGACTGTCTTCATTTCTCCCCAGGCAGATTTGTGTAGCTTGTCACTAGACCAGCAGCCAAAGTATATTTTATTTACTCCAGTTTCCTGTGGATAATATAGTGAGGAGTAAGGATCAGAATCCTGGGGTTGCTTTTAAAGCCACACACATTCCCTCCAGAGATTCTGGCATTCCTTTTGCTAACACCCCTCCTCTAGCCCACCTACACAGTTACACGCACTGGTTTAAAGGGTGCATAAGGGCAACCTAAGAACTCTGGTTTATTTTTACACAGAAACATTTTCTGTGAAAACAGGATCCCTCATACCTTTGTAGCCCTTCTTACTAGGTTTTCAGGGGTTTCACTAAGGACAAAAGCATTCCTTTCTTGATACCTCATAAAATTTACCACAGTTAACTTAAATAACACCCACTGTTTTCTTGGTAAGAAACACGGCAAAGATGGGAAATTATGCAAATATGGCATTCTTGGGATATTAGAAACCCTCCTGCTTCTAAATTCACAGGCACCTGGTAAGCTTTCAAAGGAGCAAGCTTCTTAACTGTTGTAAGCCACTTGAAGAGCCACTTTAAAAATCAAGCCAATGTCACAAGTGGGTTAATTACTGAGGGCACAATTACAGGCGCCTATTCAATCCTAAATCGTGGATGAATATTTGTCATTTTTATTTCTGTGTAATAAAATGGAACCAGTTTCAACAATTGGTCCTCCAAAGAGTAAGGGCATCACGTTGTTTGGAAACATAGACCAATTACTCTATAATGTCCCACAGCTAAGAGGCTTTTTATAAACAAAACAAAACAAAACAAAAAAACCCAACAATACAACTGTCAGCATTTTTAAATAACAGTGCTGACCAGGCAGGCAGATCACGAGGTCAGGAGATCGAGACCATCCTGGCTAACTTGGCGAAACCCAGTTTCTACTGAAAATACAAAAAATTAGCCGGGCATGGTGGCATGAGCCTGTAATCCCAGCTACTTGGGAGGCTGAGGCAGGAGAATTGCTTGAACTTGAGAGGCGGAGGTTGCAGTGAGCTGAGATTGTGCCACTGCACTCCAGCCTGGGTGACAAAGCAAGACTCTGTCTTAAAAAAATAAACTAAAATAATGATGCTACTACTAAGGTTCTTGCAAATATAACTTTCAGTGTTTAGTTAAGTCTTGCTCTAGTTCTATGTGTGGGAGCCAAGAATGAAAAGCTTGAATTAGGCCAGGCATGGTGGCTCATGTCTGTAATCCCAGCACTTTGGGAGGCCCAGGAGGGTGGATCACCTGAGGTCAGGAGTTCAAGACCAGCCTGGCCAACGTGGCAAAACCCCATCTCTATTAAAAACACAAAAATTAGCTGGGTGTGGTGGCGCGCCCCTGTAGTCCCAGCTACTAGGGAGGCTGAGGCACAAGAATAGCTGGAACCTGGGATGCAGAGGCTGTAGGGAGCTGAGTTGGCACCACTGCACTCCAGCCTGAGAGACAGAGTAAGAGTCTGTCTCTAAAAAAAAAAAAAGAAAAGAAAAGCTTGAATTAACAGCAAGAGGTAGCAAAAGCCAGAAGCAGCCTAGAAAGACTTTTAAGGTATCTCCTAAGATAGAGACCTGTGTCATTCACTTCATCTTCGCAGCCTTCCTCAACCTCCTTTCCTACATTTTTTTTTTTTTTGAGACAAGGTCTCACTCTGACACCCATGCTGGACAGCAGTGGTGCAATCATAACTCACTGCAGCCTCAACCTGCTGGGTCCAAGCAATCCTTTTGCCTCAGCCTCTCAGGTAGTTGGGACTATAGCCATGTGCCACCATGCCTGGCTAATTTTTTTTTTTCATGTTTTGTAGAGACAGAGTTTCACCATGTTGCCCAGGCTGATCTTGAAATTTCTGCCTCTTCAATCCTCCTGCCTTAGCCTCCCAAAGTGCTGGGATTACAGGCATGAGGCACTGTCCCGGGCCCCTTCCCATATTTTGATATTTTGAGAGAACAAATCCCAACAACCCCTGGTATGTGACTGTAGGGGGGGGATTATCTATTCATAGCCTTACAGTGCTGGTGTTATCTGCTCAGCAACAATGCATTCTCCCTTCTGGTTACTTTTGGGAAACAACCTCTCCACCAGACTCAGTCACGAGGTTCAGGAGAGACTGTCCCCACTCCGCATCTTCAAGGATGGACATGATCAGAGCAATCAGTGCCAACCCCAAGACTTTTGCTGGCAAAAGAGGCTCTTTTCTTCTGGGGTTCCTGACTAGTTGGAGGTAAACTGGAAAGCTGAGGGGCTGCCACACAGGGAGAGCACAACTGAGACTGAAGCCAACACAGGACAATGCAGCTGAGAGACTGAGGCCTCATGAGGGTGTTTTTCAACACCTGGACCCAGCCATCTACTTTTGACTTTTTAGTTACATTACCAATAAATTCCCCTTTTGCTTAAGCTGGTGTGAATTAGGTTCCTAGTTATTATAAGCATATTTCACATTATGTGATAAATACTGCCTACCCAGTCCCCCACCTCACCCACATACAGAGCTTCTTGGGACCTGACAGGGACTGGGTCTAATTGTCTGTGTGGACCAAGGGCCTAGCACAGTGTCACGAGAGTAAACAATAATTGCTGACAACTAATGATTTAATAGCCATCAGGGCTGTTGTAAGACTTGCTAGGATCTTTCACTTAATAGTTAAGATTCACTCAGGGTGGTTGGCAAAATATTAAGGGAAATATTAGGAAAAGTTATAAGATTATAATCTCAAACCTTTCAGCCTTTGAGACTATAGTCTTATCACTTTCCTTAATATTTCCCTTAATATTTTGCCAACCACCCTCAGTGAATTCTAACACTTAATTCCTTTAACAACCCTATAAAGTAGATACTATTTAATATTGCTTGATTTTACAAATAAGGAATTTGTGGCATAGAGGTTAAATAACTTGCCCAGGGCAAAAGAGATGGTAATTTTCAGAACCAGCCTCATTAAACAAATGACAAAATTACAGTAATGGCTACTATAAAAAGTGGATTGCCAACCTTGTAATTTTATGCTCCAAAAACAATTTAGATAGTTTGAAAGGCCAGGCATAGTGGCTCATACTTGTAATCCCAATGCTTTGGGAGGCTGAGGCAGGAGGCTTGTTTGAAGCCAGGAATTTGAGACCAGCCCATGAAATATGGCAAGAGCCTCATCTCTAAAAATTATTTTTTTAATTGGCCAGGTGTGGTGGCACAGGCCTGTATTCCTGGCTACTTGGGAGGCTGAGACAGGAGGATTGCTTGAGCCCAGGAGTTCAAGGCTGCAATGAACTATGATAGAACCACTATATTCCAGCCTGGGTAACAGGGTGAGACCCTGTCTCTAAAAATAAATAAATAAAAAATAACAGTTTGGAAAATATTCCTTCAGATTTTGACTGCATACATACTCTACTACAACAACAATAACAATAGCTAACATTTCTTTTTTTTTCTTTTTTTTAAAGAAGTCAGGGAACTCTTTAGTGTGTATATATTTTTTTTTTTAGAAAAAAGAGAAAAGAGAAAGAAGGAAGAAAAAAAAGAATGAAATAAAGAGAAAAAGAAGAAGAAAAAAAAAAGGGAGAGAGAACGGAAATCTTGCTCTATTGCCCAGGCTAGAATGCAGTCTACAAATGGATATTAAAAGCTTTTTTATACTAATAATTGTGTTATACAATGGAAACAGGAAGGAATAAGGGAGGAAAATAACAAACAGCCAACCAATATTTCATTTAAACCTATGAAATGCTATGCAATTGCTAGGGAGTGATTTACTCCCAACCATGTGGTCACTTTTAGAATAAATGTGATGTGTTACTGAAAAAAAAAAGTGTATATTTTGTGGATTTGGAGTAGAGAGTTCTGTAAATGTTTATTAAGTTTACTTGTTTGAGGTTTAAGTTCAAGTCCCGGGTATCCTTCTTAACCTTCTGTCTCATTAATTTGTCCAATATTGACAATGTAATGTTAAAGTCTCCCACTATTATTGTGTGGGAGTCCAAGTCTCTTTGTAAGTCACCAAGAAGTTGCCCTATGTATCTGGGTGCTCCTATATTGGGTGCGCATAGACTTAGGGTCGTTAGCTCTTCCCGTTACATTGATCCCTCTACCATTATACATTGTCCTTATCTCTTTCGGTTTCTATTACTTTAAAGTCTATTTTATCAGAGATGAGAATTGCAACTACTGCTTTTTTTTTTTTTTTTTTGGCTCTCCATTTGGTTGGCAAATCTTCCTCCATCCCTTTGTTTTGAGTCTCTGTATATCCTTGCATGTAAGATGGATCTGGATGCAGCTTACTGATGGGTCCTTTGAAGTGGCTGATACTGGTTGTTCCCCCTCTATACATAGTGCCTCCTTCAGAAGGCTCTTGTAAAGCAGGCCTGGTGGTAAGGAAATCTCTGAGTACTTGCTTGTTTGCAAAAAATTTTATTTTTCCTTCACTTATGAAACTTAGTTTGGCTGGATAGGAAATTCTGGGTTGAAAGTTCTTTTCTTTAAGGATGTTGAATATTGGCCCCCACTCTCTTCTGGCTTGTAGGGTTTCTGCTGAGAGATCAGCTGTGAGTCTGATAGGCTTCCCCTTGTGGGTAACCTGACCTTTCTCTCTGGCCGCCCGTAGTATTTTCTCCTTCGTTTCAACCCTGATGAATCTAATGATTATGTGCCTTGGGGTTGCTCTTTTTTGAGGAATATCTTTGTGGTGTTCTCTGTATTACCTGGAGTTGAGTATTGTCTTGCCTTGCTAGGTTAGGAAAGTTTTCCTGGATAATATCCTGAAAAATATTTTCCAGCTTGGATTCATTCTCTTCGTCACATTCAGGTACACCTACCAAACGTAGATTAGGTCTTTTCACATAGTCCCATATTTCTTGGAGACTTTGCTCATTCCTTTTTACCCTTTTTTCTCTAATCTTGTCTTCTCGTTTTATTTCGTTAAGTTGGTCTTCCACCTCTGAAATCCTTTCTTCTGCTTGATCAATTCGACTGTTAAAACTTGTGCATACTTCGCGAAGTTCTCGTATTGTGTTTTTCAGCTCCATTAATTCACTTATATTCCTCTTTAAATTGTCCATTCTCATGAACATTTCGTGAAACCTTTTTTCAAGGTTCTTAGTTTCCTTGCATTGGGCCAGAACATGTTCTTTTAGCTCACAGAAGTTTCTCATTATCCACCTTCTGAAGCCTGATTCTGTTGATTCCTCACATTCATTTTCTATCAGGCCTTGTTCAATTGGTGATGAGGCACTGCAATCCTCTGTAGGAGGAGAGGCATTCTGATTTTGGGTGTTTTCAGCCTTTTTGCGCTAGTTTCTTCCCATCTTCGTGGATTTATCCACCTGTCGTCTGTGTAATTGCTGACTTTCAGACTAGGTCTCTGAGTGGACGTCCAGCTTGCTGGTGATAAAGTTTCCTCTATTTCCTAATTTTCCTTCGGTAGATGCCCCCTCCCCCACAGAGCTGGACCTTCCCGGGTTCAGCTGCACTTGCTTGGAAACTCTCAACCTTCAGCAGTTCCAACCACTGTTTTCATTTTTTTTTGTGTGTGTGGAGGGGGGTACCAGCCTTCCCCTGCGGCGACCCACTACGCCGGCTGAAACAGCGGCGTTAAGATTCGTGGCGCTTTTCTGCCCGGGAATCTCCGGGTCTGGTTCCCCACTTCAGTCCGCTTTTTAATCAGCTGAATGGGAGACTCTGCTTTCCCGGAGCTCCAAACACCAACCAAAGGGCACTCAGTCCCGTATACTCCGGACTGAGAACCGCCGCGTCGGGGGCGCCTGCAAAACGGCCGCGCCCCTCCAAAAGGGTCGCGCTAGCGACCCGTGGGGCTCCTCCGCCAAGAATCTCTTGGTCCGTGGGCTATGGAAATTCATCTGAAAATGTGGCGTCCACTCACTCTCTGCGCTTTCAGTGGGAGCTACAATCCTGAGCTGCTGCTAATCGGCCATCTTGGATCTCTCTCCAGTAGCTAACATTTCTTTAGTGCTTTCTATGTGTCAAGCATAGTTCTAAGAGTCACACATATTAATCTTTCAACCCTTCACTCTCTTCCCCAATTTATAGAGGAAAAAACAGGCAGAGGTTAAGCAGAATTTGAAGGCAAAGATGGTGAGTGGGACCTGAACTTAGGTATTCTGGCTGCAGATTCTGTGTTCTGCCGTTATACTGTTCTGCTATGATCAGGATCAGTATTCAATAAGCAAATGAATGAAAGGGGAGGTAGTCAATCCACTGCAAGGAGAGGGAAGGTTCAATAAGAAAACTGGACTGTTTCTTAGCTTAAGTCAAATACTCAGTACAGTTCCCATGTGTTGCAGACAAAACAATGTTAGAATGCAAGCTTTTAAAGACTGCTAGCCAATTACACAGTCTGAGGGATTAGCTGCCATCTGAGATTCTTCTACACCACAGCATCCTGTATTGGCAAATGTGGTGGGCGATATTAGATTTGCCTCCCCAGCATTCATTCCAGCCCTCCCTCCGCTACTGATGATCCCTAGCTTACAGTGATTCAAGGCAGGATTTTTCAGGTTTATGATGGTGTGAAAGCAACATGCATTCAGTAGAAATTGTACCTTGAGCACCTGTACAACCATTCTGCTTTGCAGTTTCAGTACAATATACAGTAAATTACATGAGATATTCAACACTTTATTATAAAACAGGCTTTGCGTTAGATGATTTCACCCAATTGTAGGCTAATCTAAGTGTTCTGAGCATGTTTAAAGCAGTCTAAGTTATGGTGCTTGGTATTTCAAATTACAATGGATTTATCAGGACATAATTTCATTATAAATTGAGGAATATCTGTACATAGCAGAGTTTGGGTGAGACTGTTTCACCGTCAGCTCTGGATGTGGACTAGTCAGTATAATCAGTATAAACCTTCCCACCCCAATGACTGGTTCTGCAATAGGCAGTAACCCAAGCCTGTAACAATTAGTGCCAGGCATTCCCTGACTGCAGTGGCTGTTCAAATTAGCTCCATCTGAGTGATGCTCTGGGCTTCTATTCACTAGGGGAAAGGTTACCCCCTCAACCTTCAGGAAAGAGGAAGCCCTGGCTATTCCTCCAAATGTCTGCTACCATGCAGGAAGCCTAAGGACAAAGCCAATACACACAGGAAGGCAAAACCAAGAGAACAGCAACACGGTCAAACCCAGGTGTGACTGAAGCCCAGCCTACCTTGTGGACTTCTGTTACACAAGCTAATATATTTCCTTTATTACTTAAAGCCCATGTGAACTGGATCTTTTGGCACTTTAGCATTTCAGCTGCAGAGTAAGGAAAATCAAAACTAGACTTAGTGCACCATTATGCAAGAGAAGTTTGGAAAAGCAAAAACTCACTGGTAATATTCCAGGACTGGCTTTGTTTGGTCTTCATAAGCCTTTAGTCTCTTGATAACTGTCTCTGGTTTATCATCCTCACGCTGAATGAGAGGCTCTCCAGTCAGATCATCAATGCCCTAAACAGGATTAGAAGAGACTAGTATCAGATGTTAGATTTCTGAAGGATATTTTCTTAAGCAGTTCAATTATTTTTAAACAGACATCTCTGTGCAAGTGCCAAGCACAAAAATGTGCTAACTTTTAAATAAATGAAATCTAACCTCAAGACAGATCATCACCAACAGAAACAGGAGACGCCAGTTTCATTTCCATAGTTATCAGTCACTTTAGCCTTGGAGGAAAAAGTTTTCTAAGCAGCCTCTAAGTAAGTTCACATATATACAAAGAGATTCAGCTATAAACTGGGAATCTCAACTGCAAGTCCTAAATAAACCAAGGTGTTATGAATCTCTATCAGCCCAACTCCTAACACACTCCTTGGCGGAGTAGGAAATCGACAAATGTTTTTGAATGAGTAACAAACCCCTGCTGCTCCTGGGGCACCTTTAGCACCAAGCTCAGTGGACTAGATCACTCAACTATACCAAGTAACCTGAGAATATACCCTCAGGAGTTTTGGTCAGGCAGAGGATTTCCAAGTTCAAAAAACTTATGTCTGTGAGGGCAACAGGACTCAGGGACAGTCTGCTATAGGACAGTTCCACAACAATTACTGACCACAGTTTTGGGAGGGTTGAATTCAATGTTGTAGACTCGGCCACTGGCAGGATGAATCCAGCGAGCAGTAAGGCGTTGTTTAATGACCTCAAAGGGCACATTCAGGTTAATCACTGTGTCGATCTGATAAGCTCTATCTAGAGCTTCTGCCTGTGGAAGTGTCCTTGGAAAACCTTTATAAAGTAAAAAGAAAAAGAAAAAAGAAAGAAAACACGGTGGGGGGTGGTAGAGAGAGAAGAAAGAAAAAGAAAGACTTAATGTTGGACAATCTGAACAAAAGGAATGAGGCTCACCAGGCAGGTCGATCACAGCTGCAGGGCAACTGTGATGGTTACCTGTCAACTTGACTAGGGCATGAGTGCCCAGATATTTGGCAAATATTATTCTGGGCATATGTGTCAGGCTGCTCTTGTTATGAAATTATCATGTAAATAGGCAGACTGAGTAAAGTATATTGCCCTTTCTGATGTGGGTGGGTCTTAGCCAATCAATTTTAAGACCTGAATAGAACAAAAGGCTGACCTTTACCCGAAAAATGGAGAATTCCTCCTGCCTGCTACCTCTAACTGGGACACAGGCCTTTTCTTGTCTTTGAACTCAAACTGAATTCATGATCTTCGCTCAAACTCCAGAGGCTGGCCGGGCATGGTGGCTCACACCTGTAATCCCGGCATTTTGGGAGGCCGAGGTGGGCAGATCACCTGAGATCAGGAGTTCAAGACTAGCCTGGCCAACATGGTGAAACCCCATCTCTACAAAAATACAAAAATTAGGCTAGCATGATGCTGGGTGCCTGTAGTCCCAGCTACTTGGGAGGCTGGGGCGGGAGAATTGCCTGAACCCAGGAGGCAGAGGTTGCTTTGAGCTGAGATCACGCCATTGCACTCCAGCCTGGGTGACAGAGGAAGACTCCTTCTCAAAAACAAACAAACAAATGAACAAACAAAAACTCCATATTTCTGAAATATGACAAAATGAAACTAAAGTTCAGCTAAAGGAAAACTATTAATGCAAAAGAGCAAACCCTAACAGATAAATGGATGTAGCTAAACAATGTGATTCAAAAATAGAGAGGCAAATGTACCTGATGAGTGAATTCAGAAATATACCCAAGCATATTTGAGAATTTAAAATAATATTTGGATCAAAAATGTTTGACTTTGCAATGTTGTTACTAAGGACATTTTGTCCAGAATACCAGAAAAAAATTAAAATTGGTAGAAATAATATATTTTCAAAAGCAATAAAACTTAGGCCAGATGTGGTGGCTCACCCCTGTAATCCTAGCACTTTGAGAGGCTAAGGCAGGAGGATCGCTTGAGCTCAGGAGTTTGACACCAGGCTGGGCAACACAGCAAGACTCCTCTATAAATAACAAAAGAAAAACATTAGCAGCGTGTGGTGGCACATGCCTATGGTCCCAGCTACCCAGGAGGCTGAGGCAGGAGGATTGCCTGAGCCCAGGAGGTCAAGGTTGCAATAAGCCATGACCACGGCACTCCAGCCTAGTGACAGAGCAAGACACTGTCTCCAATTAAAAAAAAAAAAGAAAAAAGAAAAAAAAAAGTGACAAAGGTTAAAACTGCACATGCACAATTTGTTAGCGCTAAAAATATTGCCTGAAAAATTACATTTTCTTGTTAACAATCAAATGTGGAAAAATTTGCCAGTGACCTAGACCTTACAGTGTGCTAAGATAACGACAATAATGTCTAAAACTATACCCAGGAAAACTGGATTTGGGAGAAATAATGGCCCCTAAAGAAAGCTTACGATGGCAAAATCTCAATCTATACAATTTTATATAATAAAAAATAAAGTATTTATTATAAAATTTACACTGAAGTAAGTGATCCTGGTGAAAACAATTTAGTACATTTAACAAGCACAAATGGAGTTTAACAGCTAAATCTCAAGCACTTTCTAGATGCCAAGTACCGTATGCTAAATGTTTTACAAGAATTACTTCTTTTAGCCATCATAACAACCCTAAGAGAGTTACTACTATTATTCCCACTTTATGAATAAGGAAACCGAGGCACAGTGAGGCTAGGTAACTTAATCTTTAGCTCACAAAGCTCGCAAAGTGATGGAAGTGGGATTTGAACACAAGCTGTCTTATCTAAGTGTTCCTTAGCAGGAGATTAGTTAAATTATGACACAGACACAAATGCAAGCCCATGCATTTTTGATTTCATAAGGCAAATCTATGTGTTAAATACAGATTTATTCAATGAAAAAGCAAAATGCAAAACATGGTATATGTATGTATGTGTTTGTATTATACAAAATAAATAAAAACAATATTAGATACTACTCATGGTGAGGGGGAGCTAGAAACTTAACTCACATCTTATACCAAATGTAGTGGCATCTGTGGGTTCCACATCTGTGTATTCAACCAACTTCAGATCGAAAATATTCAGGAAAAAAAAGGATAGTGGCATCTGTACTGATCATGTACTGACTTAGTTTTCTTGTCATTATTCCCTAAATAATATATTATAACAACTATTCATATAGCAATTACATTGTATTAGGTATTACAAGAAATCTGGAGATGATTTAAAGTACACAGGAGGCTAGGCTAGGCGTAGGTTACATGCAAACACTACACCATTTTATATAAGGAATTTGAGCATGCATGGATTTGGGTATCCACAGGAGGTGGGTACAGGGGTCTTGGAATCAATCCCCCTGAGGCTAATGAGGGACAACAATGACAATTTTGTCATTGTTCTATTGCAAAAATACCTTTTCTTTTTAAAAATTAGGAAAGATGTAAATGTATCACAGAGAGGCTCAAAATCCTCAATGATCACATCCTTTAGAAATAATTACTTTTAATTTATTGGTATGTAAGTTATTAGGATTTTTTCTGTAATTAGTGATAAAATATATATATACACATATACATTCAGAAATGGGAATCGCTTGAACTGGGGAAGTGGAGGTTGCAGTGATATGAGATAGCACCATTGCACTCCAGCCTGGGCAACAGAGCCAGACACTGTCCCAATTAAAGAGAAAAAAAAAGTGCCTATCTCTCCACTACATTACTCTCTGTTCACATCAACTTCTTCGTTTTTTTTTCTGAGACAGAGGCTCACTTTGCCACCCAGGCTGGAGTGCAGTGGAGCAATCTTGGCTCACTGCAACCTCGGCATCCTGGGTTCAAGCGATTCCCGTCTCAGCCTCCCGAGTAGCTGGGATTACAGGCTTGTGCCATCATGCCCAGCTCATTTTTGTATTTTTAGTAGAGACAGGGTTTCACCATGTTGGCCAGGCTGGTCCTGAACTCCTGACCTCAGGTAATCTGCCCACCTCAGCCTCCCAGAGTACTGGAATTACAGGCATGAGCCACCACCCCCGGCCCACATCAACTTCTAAATTACCTCTTGGCACTTATATCTGTGCTTACCCACATTTTTGTTTACTTGTTTGCTACTCGTCTTCTACTAGAATGTGCTTTCCATAAGGACAAGGACTTCAGAACCTTTTTTTTTTTGAGACGGAGTCTCGCTCTGTAGCCCAGGCTGGAGTGCACTGGTGAGATCTCAGTTCACCACGACCTCTGCCTCCTGGGTTCCAGCGATTCCCCTGCCTCAGCCTCCTGAGTAGCTGGGTTTGCAGGCCCACGCCACTGCACCCGGCTAATTTTTGTATTTTTAGTAGAGACAGGGTTTTACCATGTTGGTCAGGCTACTCTCGAACTGCTGACCTCGTGATCCCCCCCCACCTCGGCCTCCCCACTTCTTAGATAAAGTAAGCAAGTCAGGGCTGCAGGGCTTGGTATGACTGCAAGCGTGCCTGTGCGAGAAGGTGGGGTACCGGGGTTGAGTAAGAGAGAAAAGTATGTAAGCAGCAAGACTAGACTAGTTACCCTCTTCCAAAAAAGGATATTATGATTCAGATCTTGAAGAAAAGGCTTATCCCAAGTTTATCCCAGTTTTAGTGAGAGCTCAGGATTCAACTAAAACAAATCTCTGTTGTGTCCTCTCTATATTAACAAAACTAAAAATCAACCTACACTCGAGGATTCTGCCATACCTCTGGCTAGGGAAAGTTTACAAGTTATTATAGATTACTCTTGGGTCTTGCTTCTTCTGTGGTGATCTTCCCATATCACAGAATATTCTCAAAGAAAGGGAAATGAACTAAAGCTACATCTGAAAGGAGCTTAGAAATCATGCAATTCACTTTCCTCTTTCCATTTGGATATAGAACCGGTCCCAGAGAAGAAGATGACTGGCTTCAGGATAGTCCCAAGCTCCCCCATCCCCCATCCTTGACGTCTGCCCAAAGCCCATGAAATGCTCATTCTCCTGCCAGCACTCTTTATTTTGGGCAGGTGATATGCTCATGACACTACTTACCATCCAAAAGCCAGTTGTACTGGGTGAGATTTTTCAGTTCATGAAGGGCCAGCCGAGTCATGACATCATCTGGGATGAGTTTCCCTTGGTCAATGAAAGCCTTGGCTAACACGCCAATTTCTACAGCAGAAGGGGGAGAATCAGTAAGTGCATTTGTTTTATCACATTCCAGGCACCTCGAAACGAGTTGCCTAAAGGGGAATTCTGAATGGCATACTCATATGAAAATATGCATCATCAACTTTTCTGACAAAAACAAAGGTTACGGCTGGGCACAGTGGCTCATGCCTGTAATCCCAGCACTTTGGAAGGCTGAGGCAGGTGGGTCACCTGAGGTCAGGAGTTCAAGACTAGCCCAGCCAACATGGTGAAACCCCATCTCTACAGAAATACAAAAATTAACTGGGCATGATGGCGGGTGCCTGTAATCCCAATTACTTGGGAGGCTGAGGTGGGGGAAACGCTTGAACCCTAGAGACAGAGGTTGCAGTGAGCAGAGATCGTGCCATTGCACTCCAGCCTGAGCAACAGAGCGAGACTCTGTCTCAAAAACAACAAAGAAACAAAAAACAAAGGTTACAAAATAATCTAAACTTCATATTTTTCATTATGGAAAAATACATAAATGTAAATATACAGACAGAAACAAATACTGCAAAGGTATACACCAATAAGTTAATTGTAGTCATCTCTGTGTGATAGGTTTATGAGTGTTTTTAAAAATATATATGTATTTTTCCGTATTTTCTACCAGAAAAAAACTATGAAATAGCTAAAATTATTTTCTTTTAAAATAAGAATTTGAAATTGTCATTATTTTGAATTGATTCAGTTTAAATGCCTGCTATCCTGTTATTGTAGAGACTTTTCCAATCCTGTAAAACAGGCGCTGCTATCATGACACAATTGAATTTTTAACCAGATTAGCATTATGATTATATTACATTTTTATTAACAACACAACTCTGGAAAAGGGTTTATGAACAATTTAATAATATTACCTACAACTATATGTCACTCTTATGCAACAGAATTTTAATTTCCTCATGTTCCTTTACCAAACTATTGTTATACATTCAGAACTGTAATACTATTGTAATCTGCATACCTACAATTTTATGTTCTTTTTGTCACTTAGTATTATTTAATAAATACATATAGTCCACTATAAATATCTACATAAGATATTTAGAAATAAATATATAAAAATACACTTTATTACAACAGTACTGCTGGACATTTAAATTGTATAATTTTTTTTTTTTTTTTTTTTTTTAAGACGGGGTTTCACCATGTTGGTCAGGCTGGTCTTGAACTCCCGACCTCAGATGATCCGCCCGCCTTGGCCTCCAAAGTGCTTGGATTACAGGCGTGAGCCACCGCGCCCGGCCTAAACTGTATAAATTAGTCTTGATTTTTCCTCATCACCAAAGACTCTTTTTGCTTTTTTTTATTTCTCTTTGGAACTATTTCCAATGAATAAATTCCCAGATGTCAGATTAAAGGACCAAGGTATATACAAACATTTTCCTAACACTTTGGAATGAATTACCATTCTGACCTCAAAACAGATTCTAAATTGTCAAATTCATGAAACTTCAGATTTTTAACCAAGAACAGTAACTGCATGGACACGGGCTGTCATGTGGCAAGTGTGCTGCTGGATTTGCAGACCACTCTTAGAAGAGGGCTTGGCAGATGTAGAGCTCAGGACTCACTAAAACAGCCTTATACTTAATGTGTGAACCTCTGTGTCTCCAGTCTTTTGACCACTGCTCTGGGGAGAAGAGCTTCAATCTCATCAACAGCATTTGGAAAAAAAATTGTAAAAACGTGCAGTTCTCTAGAGCCAAGTCCCAAAATAATTGTTATTAGCCGTTTCCCTCACCTCTCACTCATCAGGCCAAGCCCTCATCTAAATCCCCAACCAGCTGCAACAGATGGGTTAAAAGATGGGGGTTAATTAATAAAGTACTTAATTGCATCTGTATATGAATAGCCTTAAGAAAAGTTTCTCTGCCCTTGCTGTTTCTATATCAGAGATTCTAGCCAAGGCGATTAGTCCAGAAAAAGAAATAAAAAGCATCCAGAAAAAAAGAAGTAAAACTATGTCTACTTGCAGATGGCATTACCTTGTACATAGAAAATCCTAAGGAATCCACTAAAAAACTACTGGAACTAATAAATGAGTCCATTTGGCTGGGGGCGATGGCTCATGCCTGTAATCCCCAGCACTTTGGGAGGCCGAGGCGTGCGAATCACTTGAGGACAGGAGTTTGATACCAGCCTGGCCAACATGATAAAACCCTGTCTCTACTAAAAATACAAAAATTAGCCAGGCATGGTAGCACGTACCTGTAACCCCAGCTACTAGGGAGGCTGAGGTAGGAGAATCGCTTGAACCCGCCCAGGAGGCGGAGGTTGCAGTGAGCCGAGATCACGCCACTGCACTCCAGACTGGGTGGCAGAGCAAGACTCTGTCTCCAAAATAAAAAATAAAAAATAAATGAGTCCAGCAATGTTGCCAAGTACAGGATCAATATACAAAAATCTAGTAATTAAAAATCTGAAGATGAAACTAAGAAAATGATTCCATTTATTTTATTTTTATTATTTTTTGAGATACGGTCTTGCTTTGTCACCCAGGCTGGAGTGCAGTAGCATGAACATGGCTCACTGCAGCCTTGACTTCTCAGTCTCAAGCGATCCTCCTGCCTCAGCCTCCCGAGTAGGTGGAACTACAGGTGTGTGCTGTGCCTGGCTAATTTTTGTATTTTTTGTAGAGACAGTGTTTTGCCATGTTGCCCAGGCTCGTCTTGAACTCCTGGGCTCAAGTGATCCCCCCTTAGCCTCCCAAAGTGCTGAGATTACAGCCATGAGCCACCATGCCCAGCCTCCATTTATAGTTGCATAAAAAAGAATAAGAAAAATAGCAATACATTTTTTAAGAAGTACATAACTTTTCATCTGAAAACTACAGTATTGTTAAAACAAAGAAAATCTAACTAAATGAAAAGACATCTCATATTCATACCTTTTAAGAGTTGTTTTTGTTTTTTGAGACAGGATTTCATTCTCTCACCCAGGCTGGAGTGCAGTGACTTGATCATAGCTCACTGCAATCTTGATCACCTAGGCTCAGCCAATCCTCCCACCTCAGCCTTCCAAGTAGCTGAAACTACAGGCACAAACCACCATGCCTGGCTAATTTTTTTCTGTAGAGATGTGGTCTTGCTATATTGCCCAGGCTGGTCTCAAACTCCTGGGCTCAAGCTGTCCTCCCACCTCAGCCTCCCAAAGTGCTGAGATTACAAGTGTGTGCTACCGCACCTGGCCTAATATGTTAATACTGTTAAGATGGCAATACTCTCTGAAAATGATCTACAGATTCAATGCAATCTTATCAAAATCTTCACTGGTGTCTTTGCAGAAACTGACAAGCAGATCCTAAAAATCATGGAAATGCTAGAACCCAAAACAGTCAAAACAATCTTGAAAAAAAAAGCACAAAGTTGGAAGATGTACATTTTGTATTTCAAAACTGCAATCAAGACTATGAAGTACCAGTATAAGAATATACACGTAGGGCTGTGCGCGGTGGCTCATGCCTGTAATCCCAGCACTTTGGGAAGCTGAGGCGTGCAGATCACCTGAGGTCAGGAGTTCAAGGCCAGCCTGCCTAACATGTGAAACCCTGTCTCTACTAAAAATAAAAAAAAAATAGCCAGGCTTGGTGGCACACACCTGTAATCCCAGCTACTCAGGAAGCTGAGACAGGAGAATCGCTTGAACCTGGGAGGTGGAGGTTGCAGTGAGCCAAGATCATGCCACTGCACTCCAGCCTGGGCAAGAGAGCAAGACTCCAACTCTAAAAAATAATAATAAATAGGCCGGGCGTGGTGGCTCACGCCTGTAATCCAAGCACTTTGGGAGGCCAAGGCGGGTGGATCACCTGAGGTCGGGAGTTCAAGACCAGCCTGAGCAACATGGTGAAACCCCGTCTTTAAAAAAATAAATAAATAAATAAATAATAATAATAATAATAATAAATAAATACATACATAAAAAGAATTCTTACAACTCAACAGTTAAAAAAAGCAGTTTCTCAGACTGAGCAACCACACGTCAACCTCACAATTTCTACCATAGTTGAACTGCTATTCACTATAGTGTTTTCTTTACTATATAGTTCTTTACAGGGACTTAGCTTTAAAAATTAATAGCTACAATTTTCATGAAATACAGCTTTGGCGTGCTAGTTTTGTGTCTATTTGGTTGTTTCAAATCTACTTTGAAATAGATAGATTAAAAAGTTTTTTCCTACCTAAAATATCTATTCATGTCTATCTCATGAATCTCAATGTGGGAAATACTGCATAGAGAAAGAGTATTTAATTAGCACACAGGGAAATCTATGTTTTCACCCTAATCCCTCAATAAATGCTGTTTACTATCGAGCAAGTTCTTTAACCTCTCCTGAACTCAGTCTCCTCGTCTTTAAAAGAGAGGTCTGATTTTGGGAGGCTGAGGCAGCTGGATCACCTGAGGTCAGGAGTTCAAGACCAGCCTGCCAACATGGTGAAACGCCGTCTCTACTAAAAATACAAAAATTAACCAGCCACAGTGGTGTAGTCCCAGCTACTTGAGTTGGGAGGCTGAAGCAAGAGAATCGCTTGAACCCAGGAGTTGGAGGTTGCACTGAGCCGAGATGGCGCCACCGCACTCTAGCCTAAGGCAACAGAGTGGGACTCCATCTCAAAAAAATAAAATAAAAGAGAGGACTGTACTAAATGTCTAAAGGTCAGACTCAAGTTCCCTGACTCAAAGGTTCAGTGATGATCTACAGTTATTCCAGCTTTGCTACTGTCAATGGCTTGCCTAATGTTTCCAGAGTCCTTATCATATCTCCTGGGATTACTTTAAACCTTAGCTACAAAATACAGCCATGGGCTATAAAATATAGCACCCTCATGAAATAATGGCTGAAAAGTAAATTGGCATAATCCTTCTGTTGTATTAATTGATAGTACCACATTTGTAGAAAGTCTATACTACGAATTTATTTGAAGGAAATAAGCAAAGATGTGCCAAATGTCTCTGTGAAAGGTTAACAGTATTTATTACCAACAATGGTTAACAACGTACATGTCCAATAACAGGAAAATGTTTAATAACTATACGACCTTGATAAAATTAAACATCTTTATTTTTTTTGAGAAAGAGTTCTGCTCTTATAGCCCAGGCTGGAGTGCAATGGCACTATCTCGGCTCACTGCAACCTGCGCCTCCTGGGTTCAAGCAATTCTCCTGCCTTAGCCTCCCGAGTAGCTGGGATTACAAGTGCCCGCCATCAAGCCTGGCTAATTTTTATACTTTTAGTAGAGACAAGGTTTTGCCATGTTGGCCAGGCTGGTCTCAAACTCCTGACCTCTGGTGCTCTGCCCGCCTCTGCCTCCCAAAGTGCTGGGATTATAGGCATGAGCCACCACACCCAGCCTAAACATCATTTTTAAGACTGCTTAATGATGTGTGAACATACTCACTATAAATGAGAATACAAAAGTAACATCATTTAGCATATGACAATTTGTTTTTAGAATATAACTATTTTGCAAATACAAATGCAACAGAGATAAAAAAGAGAAAGGAAAAAAAAAGAATAAAAGAAAATGCACCTAGGGGTTAATGATAATTATCTCTCTGTGGCAAGGCAGAATTATGAGGGATCTTAATTTCCCTTTTTTATATTTGCATGACATAGACACAATTTTCTTCTTTTATAATAAATATGCCTTATTTTTTTTCTTTTGAGACAGGATCTCACTCTGTCACCCAGCTTGGAGTGCAGTGGTGCCATCTTGGCTCACTACAACCTCTGCCTCCAGGTCTTAAGTGATACTCCCAACCTCAGCCTCCTGAGTAGCTGGGACCACACGTGCGAGCCACCGTGCCTGGCTAATTTTTTGTATTTTTGGTAGAGATGAAGGTTTCACCATGTTGCCTAGGCTGGTCTTGAACTCCTGACCTCAAGTGATCTGCCTGCCTCAGCCTCCCAAAGTGCTGGGATTACAAGCATGAGCCACCAAGCCAGGTCTACTCTCTTATACTTTGGTTAAACTGACTCAACCAGTACCAGTATGTGGGACTGTTTACTGTTACCTAACTACTTCAGTATGTTGCATTAACAACATTTAGCAAGCAAGTCAAACAACCTTTTTTCATTTTTTTTTTTTTTTGAGATTGGGTCTTGCTCAGGCTGTAGTGCAGCATTGTGATCTGGGCTCACAGCAACCTCCGCCTCCCAGGTTCAAGCGATTCTCCCACCTCAGCCTCCCAAGTAGCTAGGACCACAAGCACCTGCTACCACACCCTGCTAATTGTTATTGAATTTTTTATAGAAACAGAGTTTCACTATGTTGCCCAAGCTGGTCTGGAACTGCTTAGTTCAAGTGATCCGCCCACCTCGGCCTCCCAAAGTGCTGAGATTACAGGTGTGAGCCACCGCGCTGGGCCTAACTTAACCTTCTGAAGAAGTTTAATTACCACAAGACACTTCATCATTTTTTAAGATGTTAGAGAAGAAAGAAAGAAAAGTAGAGGGCGGGGATAAAAAAATAAATAAAGAAAGAAAGAAAGTAGTAATGCATCAGAGATGCTGGGTACTGAACCAAAGAACTCCAAGAGACAAACTAAAAACACTGGGCTTTTTTTTTTCCCACTTAAATGTCAGTCGTTTTTAAATATACAAACAAACAAACAAAACCCAGCTGGAAATAACCTAAATGTCCATTAAGGAGGAACTGGTTAAATAAATCATACTAGATTCTGAAAACACATGTCTACAAAAACAGAATGAAAAGGATTTGTCCATCTTCATGTGAAATATATCCCAGATACAAAGTGAAACCACACTGGTGCAGAGTATATACACATAGTATGATCACATATTACATACGAGAAAGGATACACATATCTGTGCTTGTAAAATAAACCTCTCTAGAAGGAAACACTGTTCTCCACCGAAGAATGGGACTGAGGTAGGGAACAAAAGAGGATGTTTGCTGTTTATGCTATGCACTTCTATCCTGTTTTCTAACCTAAAAAAAAAAAAAAAAGAAAAAAAAAGGCCTTGTATAGGCATTATTTCTATGTAAATGGGTTTCAAAATGAGTTTCAAAACGGGTTCTATTTTGAAAAGTAAAGGTCAACATTTATTGAGAAAAAAACTCCTGCTATTGGCTTTTTACAAACAACCTTCCTAGAGAGAATTTACATACCACAAATTCACCCACTATATAGTGTAGATTGTTAACTGGCTTTTGTGCTGAGTTGTAAGAATTTATTTGGCATGAGAAACAAAATATTTTATGTAACGAAGTACAAGAATAGCTTTCCTGTCTACGAAATCTAGGGATATCAAAGTTTGAGATAATTTGTAATTGTAACAAGGGTAAATAATACTTGGCCTTCGGATTATGGGGAAAGGTCAGAACTACAAGATCCCATAGAGCTTAACCACACCAAAAAGAAGAAGAGGCGGAGGAAGAAGGAGGAGAAGAAGAAGGAGGAGAAGAAATAAAAGAAAACAGAAAAGAAAAGAAAAAAGGAAGGAAGGAAGGAAGGGAAGGAGGGAGGGACGGAGGGAGGAAAAGAAGGGAAGGAAGGGAAGGAAGGGAGGAGGAAAAGACAAGACAAGCAAACTCTAGCAGGGCTAACGCCAGTCTTCTATATACACCAGCACACTGAATAAGCCGAAGCTCAGCTCGATGGACCCCCCAAGAGTGGCTGCCACCGGGAAGACTTGTGGCTCTAAAACAAAGCCCGGTGGTTTCCTTTCGTCTCTGGACTTCGAGCTTGACTTAACTTTCTAGTCCCTTCTCCCCCCCACCCCCACCCCGCCCCATAACCCGCCCAAAGCGGCCCACGAAAGCCGGAGGTTTCGGGGCGCAGTCGCTCAGCAGCCCGAGGTCTCTGTCCCGGGCAGCGGGAGGGGAAATGCTGCGCCCTCAGCCAGGAACCCGCGTGCCCAGTCTCGCCCCCCGCCCGCAAAGCCCGACCCGAGCGACAGCGCACGGCCGGCCCTGGGTCCAGAGCTCCCACCTGTGCCCCGCAGCATGTTGTCCCGGAGCAGGTCCCCGCTGGAGAGGTGCTTCAGTTCGAAGTGTTTGGTGATGCGCGACGACACGGTGCCCTTGCCCGAGCCTGGGGCCCCCATGATAACCGCGCGCAGCAGCCGCGCGGACGCCCCCATAGCCGCAGACCCGAGGCCCGCGCCGCGCCAGCACCAGGGCTTTGGCCTGGCCTGCGCGCTCACCCGCTCTGCGGCCCGCGCCAGCTGTCTGGCAGCGCCCTAAGGGGCGGCGACCGGGGTTCCCAGGCGTTCCCGGAAGTGAGGCGACGGCCTCTGGGGCCGCCCCGCTAGCGCCGGACCCCACTGCTGCGCCTGCCTCTCGGCGACCCCGGCGCGCTCCCTGCCCGGCTCCCGGCCCAGTCCCGCCGTGCAAGCCGCTCCCCCCTCAGCGCTCGCTAGGCCGCCGGGCTACCACTTGCTCCGCTCCGCGGCCCCTCTCCAACGGCCTCTCGGCCCGGATCCCTCTGCACCCATCTCCGCGCGCCCTCTACTTAGCTCAGATCTACTCCGCGCCTCTCCGCGACCCCGGCACCTCGCGCCTTGTCCGGCCCAGTCCCGGCCGGGTGGACAGCGCTGCCTTCTGTCCGACCTTGGTAACTCCTGAGCGCTCCATACCGACCTCTAGTCGCCCCTGGGAGCCGCTTGGTTTCGAAATCCACCCGCACCCACCCCTCCAGCAACATTTTCGTAGCCCTCGCCCCTGGTCCATGGCAGGCGCTGCCCTCCCCAGTCCCTGCCGGACACAACGCACTCCCTTCCGAGCTCCCTTGACAACACTTGTCACCGCTCCACCTGGCTCCCACTCGATACCCCCCTCCCCTCTGCTCCCGTGGATCACCAGACGCCCCGCTTCTGCACCCACTCCAGCCGTCGCCCCTCCCTCCTTCCTCCTCTTCCTCTGCTGCCGAGCGCCCTCTCTTCCCACTCCTCTGTGTAGAATCACAGGAGTGACCTTGAGCCGAGAGGGCCTACCTAATCTTACAGGAGAGGAAATCCAGCTTTCGTTAAGTGAGATTCTTTTATAAATAACATAAAAGAGTGTGTGAAAGAGTGGAGGCAGGCTGCTGTTGATAGGCGATCGGAAGAGCTTTGAAGAGATGGCCTTTGTGCTGAGTACTGAATTAGAATATGGAAGGGGAGAGACAGAGGCAAGGAGGAAGGCCCTAAAACTGGAGGTTTGGCATGTTTCAAGAATGGAAACAGAGGACAGACATTTGAGTGAGTAGCATTTTGTCTGTAAAATGGACATAAAGGATTAGAATGGAGGAGTTAAAGTACTGCAGTACTTAGTGCAATGACAGCTACAAGGTAAATGGTCAAGTCCATTTATTTTCATTGCTTTGTGTGGGGGACACTATGCTAAGGCAGAAAGAAGGTTCTGTGAAAATAAACGCGGTTACCTTTCTCTCAGAGGTCCAGAGCTGGTTTCAAAGAAGATAGAAATGATTTCAGGGCAAGACACTGAGGGAAGACTTGCTCAGGGAGTGAATCTTAGTTGGGTGAATGGATGGGGGGATTTCAATAGGTAGACAGCTTGGTACTTAGAAAAGGCATTAGCCTTTACGTTCTGCTGTGGAAAAGAAAAAGAAAATACATACCTTGTACAGTTTTATTTTTTGAGACAGGATCCCAGGCTGGAGTGCTGTGAAACGATCTCAGCTCACTGAACTTCTGCTTCCCAGGTTTGAGTGATTCCCCATGCCTCAGCTTCATGAGTAGCTGGAATTACAGGGCGCCCCGCCACCATGCCCAGCTAATTTTGTGTTTTTAGCAGAGATGGGATTTCACCCTGTTGGTCAGGCTGCTCTCAAATTCCTGACCTCGAGTGATCTGCCGGCCTTGACCTCTTGAAGTGCTGGGATTACAGGCTTGAGCCGCTGTGCCTAGCCGAGCTACAGACATGCTCATTACTAAGCAAGAAAGAATGAAAATAATGAAAATAAATGAATTAAACATTGAATTCATGTAATTGGGAAAAGGACATCAAAATAACGCATGGAACACAGAGGAAGGGATGAAGTAAACAACATAAATGAAAGGCTGAGAAAACTTAAACAGAACTAGGTAAAGAATGAAAAAGTTTGGACAAGTACAAGTTTGCAATACTAGAAAATCCGAAGGTGTGGAGAAAGTACTTCTAATCTCCAAAGCTGGGAACATAGGAGGTTCCAGCTCCAAAAGAAACTGGAAGGAAAATCCTGAGGAAATTTGGCTTAGAAAAAACAATGTTCAAACAAACAAAAATAGCTGAGGAATCATCCTCTCTCATTGCAAGGGCGAAAAGCTGAGTTTTGTGGTCATATTAACTGGCCCACAAAACACCAACCAACTTTGACTTTGCAAAAGGTTGTTGATTACAAATGAGTAATTGCCAGTCTGTGAAATCTCCTGGCAACTATGCCTGGCATAGTCATTTCACCATTCACAGGCATTTGTGTGGATCTGTTCCCCACTGCTTGCTTACCTTGTTCCAACGGAAAAACACTGAGGTCAAATTAATACAAATTCTAATGTAATGACCGAGTGTTTACACAGATTAGTTTGAAGCAAATAAAGCCCAGATGAGTGCTTTGCACATAGTAGGCACTCAATAGGTCTTTGTTGATTGAATACAAAGAATTACTGTTTTATCATTTTTGTTTGTTTCTTTGTTTTTGAGACAGAGTCTCGCTCTGTCACCCAGGCTGGTACAGTGGCACGATCTTGGCTCACTGCGACCTCCACCTCCCGGATTCAAGAGATTCTCCTGTTTCAGACTCCCGAGTAGTTGGGACTACAGGCCTGCGCCCATGCCCAGCTAATTTTTGTATTTTTAGTAGAGGTTTCGCCATGTTGGCCAGGCTGGTCTCGAACTCCGAACCTCAAATTATCCTCCTGCTTTGGCCTCCCAAAGTGCTGGGATTACAGTCATGAGCCACCGTGTCCGGCCTTTGTCACACTGAAGATTGAAATGTTTAAGGGCTCTAGAATGTACAACTGAGGGGGAAATGATGGGCATGTGCCATGGGTTGTATTGTATTCCCCCAGGAGATATGTTGAAGTCCTACTCCCCAATACCTCAGAACATGAGCTTACTTGCACATAGGGTCTTTGCAGACATAATTAGTTAAGATAAGGTCATAGTGGAAGATGGTCAGCTCTTAATCCAATATGACCTGAAAACATAGGGGCAGAATGCCATGTGACGATGGAGGCAAAGATTGAGCTTACACAGCTGCAAGCCAAGGAACACCAAAGATTGCTGGGGACACTAGAAGCCAAGAGAAAGACACAAAGGTGATTCTCCCTAGGATCCTTGAGAGAGAATAACCCTGCCTGCACCTTGACTATGAATTGCAGCCACTAGAACTGTGAGAGAATAACTTTCTATTGTTTCAAGCCCCCTAGCTTGTGGTAATTTGTTACTGTGCTCTAGGGGAACTAATGCAGCTTGTTTCCAAGAAATATATATATATGTGTGTGTGTGTGTGTGTGTGTGTGTGTGTTGCTTCACACTATGTGTTACCTAGATGAGAACAAAAGAAAAGAAGTGTTTATGTTTGAGACGTCATGACTAGGATTGTAGTGTGACAAAGAGAAGAAAGGCACATCAATTATCCACTGCTATAAAAATCCACTTCAGGCCAGGTGTGGTGGCTCACACCTGTAATCCCAGCACTTTGGGAGGCCAAGGCTGGAGGATCACTAGAGTCCAGGAGTTTGAGACCAGCCTGGGCAACATAGTGAGACCTCTTCCCTACCAAAAAACAAACAAACAAAACAAAACAAAACAAAACAAAATGGACAAAATTAGCCAATGTGGTGGTATGCACCTGTGGTCTCAACTATTTGGGAAGCTGAGGTGGGAGGACTGCTTGAGCCTGGAAGGTTGACACTGTAGTGAGTGGTGATCACACCACTGTACTCCAGCCTGGGTAACAGAGCAAGACTCTGTCTCAATAAAGAAAGAAAGAAAGAAATATCCTGGCCAGGTGTGGTGGCTCACACCTGTAATTCCAGCACTTTGGGAAGCCAGGATAAGCAGATCACTTGAAGTCAGGAGTTCGAGACAAGCCTGGCCAACATGGTGAAACCCCTGTCTCTACGAAAAATACAAAAATTAGCTGGGCATGATGGCGTGTGCCTGTAGTCCCAGCTACTTGGGAGGCCGAGGTACGAGAATCGCTTGAACACTTGAACCCAGGAGGCAGATGTTGTACTGAGCCAAGATCATGCCATTGCACTCTAGCCTGGGTGACACGGTGAGACTTTGTCTTAGTAGATAAATAAAAATAAATAAATAAATAAAATACAAAAATTAGCTGGGCATGGTGGTGCACACCTGTAATCCTAACTAGAGGCAGAGGTTGTACTGAGCCAAGATCATGCCATTGCACTCCAGCCTGATTGACAGAGTGAGACTCTGTCTCAATAGATAGATAGATAGATAAATAAATAAATACAAATACAACAATTATCTGGGCATGTGGTGCACACCTGTAATCCCAACTACTCAGGAGGCTGTGGCAGAAGAATCTCCTGAACCTGGGAAACAGAGGTTGCAGTGAGCCAAGATCGCACCACTGCACTCCAGCCTGGGCATCAGAGCAAGACTCTGTCTCCAAAAAAATAAAAATAATAAAATAATAAATATATAGGGGAAGGATGTTCTAGAGAGAAAAAGAACAAAGGCAAAGGCCCTGAGGGAGGAGTGTGCTTGAGTTTTCAAAGAAGCCATTCTGCCTGAAACAGAGAGAACAAGAAGGAAAATAACAGGAAAGCTCAGGGAGGTAGTGAGGGTCCAGATCCTACAGGGCCTAACAAACCACCGTGGCAAATGGTATTGTCCAAAGATAGCCATGATGCCAACTCCCAGTCCATGAGCTCATCTTCGACACTTCTCCAATCAAGAGGTGAGGTCCCTGTCCCCTCCACCTTTAACTGAATAGGCTTCTGTGACTGTTTTACCAATTGAGTATGGTGGAAGTGATGTTATGTGACTTCCAAGGCTAAGTCATAAAAGACAAAGCATCTTCTGATTTGTTCACTGGGACACTCATTTTGGAAGCCTACAGCTGCCACATGGGGAATCTGACTGCCCTGAGGCCACCAGGCTGTAAGGAGGTACAAATGAGCCCACGTGGAGAAAACACTTAGGTCCTGAGATGACATGAAGAGAGAAGTGCTTTATTCTCTAGGTGTCCCCAACTCTAGCCGTCTGACTGCACTTGTATGAGACACCTCAAGCCAAAACCATATAGCTGAGCTTTTCCTAAATTCCTGACGCAAAGAAGCCATGGGAAAAAATAAAAGTGATCATGGTGTTTTCAGTTATGCAAGTGAGAGAGGAAGATGACTTGGGCTTGCATGTCATAGATGATGAGAGCTAGTTGGGATCTGAATACAAATATTTATTTTTTGGAAATAATCTCAAACTTACAGACGAGTTGCAAATATAGTACAAAGATTGTTTTTCTGAGCCATTTGAGATGCCCATCATTCTTGAATACTTTCATGTATGTTTCCTACAATGATATTTTTGTATAACCACAATATAACTTTTAAAATAAGAAAAAAGTCACATGACTAACATTTAATCAGACCTTATTCAATTTCCCCCAAATGTTCCACTAATGTTCTTTAAAACAGAAGTTATGAAATCATACAGTACATTTTAGTTGTGTGATTTTCCAAAATCACACATTGCTTTTAGTTTCCATGTCTTTATTTTCTTTCACTTCTCTTTCAATATGGAGTAATTCCTTGGTCTTTCCTTGACTTTTATGACCTTGACCACTCTTTTGGTAATTTTTTTTTAACTTCCCATACTATATCCATGTAATGACCTTGACACTCTTGAAGATTATGGGAAGGTTATGTTGTAGAACACCCTGTTTGAGTTTATCTGATGTTTTCTCATTATTATATTCAGCTTATTCATCTTTGGTAGAGAATATTACAGAAGTAGTGCTGTGATTTTGTGATGTTCTGTCAGACGGCATATGATTTTAATGTGTTGAATATTGATGATGCTAACTTTGATCACCTAGTTAAGGTGGTGTCTGCCATCTCTCTCCATTATAAAGTTACTCTTTTCCCATTTGTAATTAATAAGTATTCTAGGCTGGGCACAATGGCTCACACCTGTAATCCCAACACTTTGGGAGACTGAGGAGGGAGGATTGCTTGAGGTCAGGAGTTTAAGACCAGCTGGGCAAAAATTTTTTTAAAAATTAGCTGAACATGGTGGTCCCGCCTATATTCCTAGACTCTCAGGGAGTGGGTTGAGTGGGGTGCTGAGGTGGGAGATCACTTGAGCCCAGGAAGTCAAGGCTGCAGTGAGCTATGGTCATACCACTGCACTACAGCCGGGACAATGGAGTGAGACACTGTCTTAAAAAAAAAAATTCTGTGGGAGGGTAGATGAAGTTGAGACTTTGTAAATACCTCATCTTTCATCAAACTTTAAATTTACTCACTTATCTTACATTTAATTATATGGTTTTTTATTTTATTAAATGGGTTATAAGCCATTGTCATTATTTATTTTGATGTTCAAATCATTTAAGATTTGGCCAATGGAATCTCTCATGTCAGCTAGCATCTGTGTCCTTTTGGCATGCCCCCATTTCCCTTTGTGCACTTCTTTATTTTCTGGCATAAGAAGTTCCAGGTTCATCTTGTACTTCCTAGACCCAGCAACACATTGAAACAGCTGAGATCAATCATTTCTCCAAGAATCCCTGGTTCCCTTTAGTGGAATATGGAATTTAGAAACTCAGGTCATGCATTCAGTGTGCTCATTACTATTAATGTGTTGCTGCTTTAAGGTCCTCTCAGAGGACAGAGCTAAGGAATATGTAAATATGTTTGTATTCGTTTACACACACCTTTACATCTACATTTATTTCTGTGTTTATGTGTGTATTATTGAAGCCATGAGTTTACACTGATAACCTTCTATTCTGATCTAATATTTTAGGATTTATTTTCATTTTTTCCCTTCCATCCTTCACTACAATCCTAGTCTTGTCTTCTCTTCATACACTGAAGCCACCAGTTTTTATTTTATTTTATTTTATTTTATTTTGAGACAGGGTCTTTCTCTGTCACTCAGGCTAGAGTGCAGCAGCGTGGTCATAGCTTACTGCAGCCTCGACCTCCTGAGCTCAAGTGATCCTCTTGCTTTAGCTTCCCAAGTAGCTGGGACTACAGGCACATACCATCACACCCAACTAATTTTTTAATTTTATTTTTTTTTAGTGGAGACAGGGTCTTGCTATGTTGCCCAGGTTGGTCTGAAATACCTGGGCTCAAGGGACCCTCCCAACTCAGCCTCTCAAATATTGGGATTACAGGTGTGAACCACTACATTCAGTCTTCTTTTATTCTTATCTACCTAACACAGAGTAACACGTTGCTTCTGGATTTTGAGGTAGTGTCTCTAACAGACTCTCATGTCTTTCATGTATTCACATTTAGGATCAATCACCCTGTGTATACCCAACCTTCCATCACCACTGCCTACCCTTTCTCCATGCAGATGCCCTCCTCACTCCACTTGGGTTACAGAATTCCATGCCGACCACTCATCAGCCCCTGATATGTGGACACTCTTCTCATCTTGCTGGGGCTCTGACACTCTATGCTGGACCACCCCCTCCACAGACATCCTTCTTGCTACTTCTGGGCTTTGACATCAGAGGACAGATTGCTTATTGCTATGAGCATTCTACTCATCCTGCGCAGGCTCCGAAACCCTGAGCCACACTGTAGTACCCTCCATGTGGAGACATCTTCCTCACTTCACTCAGATTCTGTCACTTGTGCTGGGCACCTCTCCTCTGCAGATGCCCTCTTCTTGCATATGTTTTAAAAGTAGACCCAACAGGAGTCTCTGGTAGATTAGGTGGATTAAAGTGAAGGAAAAACAGAGTTTTCTCCTGAGCTACTAGGAGAATAGAATTGTCATTAACTGAGATTGGGAAGACTATAAGAGAAACAGGTTTGGGTGAAAATATTAGGGTTGTTTTGGAATAAGTTAACTCCAAGATACCTGCTGGACATCCAGGCAGAGAGGATAAGGAAGCAGGCAGATGTATAAATTTTGACCACATGGTAGAGATCCAGGCTGGAGACATAAATTTGAGAGTTGTCAATATATTTAAATTTATGAGGTGGTATGAGCTCACTGGGGGGGTAACTTTAAATAGAGAGGAGAAGTCTAAAATCTGAGTTCTGAGGTTCTCCAACATTTTGAGTTTGGAAGCTGTGGAAGAAACATTGAAAGAGCCTGAAAGAGAGGGAGAGGCCAATTAGGAAGAGAACTGGGTGAGTACGCTGTCATGAAAGTCAACTGAAGAACGTGTTTCAAGAAGAGTATGATTAAATGAGTCAAATTCTGCTGATAGGTAGGACTGAGAACTGATTGAAAATTACTTTTTAATTATCAAAAAAAACCTTATGAAATAAATTACATTTCATTAACAATGTATAGATTAAAAAATGAGGATAATTTTGCCCAAAATTCCATAACTATTCAGCAGCTAAATTAGTGATTTCAAAATGTACTGGATGAATATAGGAAATGCTTTCTCTGAGGAGAAGCTTGTAGGAGTAGAATTCAAATTACCCAGACAAAGATGTTAGAGAAAAAAGAAAGATAATGTCTAGACAAAAGTCAAGGAACAGAACAGAGGAGGTGGAACTTAGATGCTACAATGTCATATTTTTTAACACTTTGCGAAAGAAACAGAATAGGGAGCTTTAGAACTAAGACAATTTTATTATGACATTCACTTGGAAGGATAAATAAGAATATCTGAGAAAGCCCTAAGAAAGACGGACGACAACGCCTGTACAGTAAGAGGATAATATTGACCCATACCTTAGTCTATTTTATACTGCTATAACAAAATATTGAGACTGGGTAATTTGTAATGAAAAAGAAACATATTTGCTCATAGTTCTGGGGGCTGAGAAGTCCAAGATCCGAGTGCTAGCATCTGATGGGGAAGAGAGAGGCGGTGGGGGAGGGGGGAGAGAGACAAAGGAGAGAGAGAGAGAGAGAGAGAGAGGTAGGGGGGGAGCATGCCCGAAAGTTCCTTTATTAAGGCACTAAACCCACACAGGAGGGTGGAGCCCCATGGCCCAAATTATTCCCAAAGAGCCCACTTCCCAACACTGTCTCAATGGTATAAATTTCAGCATAAGTTTTGATGGGGACAAATGTTCAAACCCATGGCAGCACATGAATAAAACAGAATAGAAAGCCCAAACATTGCAAAAAGTAAGAAAACCAAAAAATAAATTTAATGGCATCTGGAAGTCTAATAAATAATAAAGATGCCATCTCAAATCAACAGAGAAAAAGAAGACCTTCTTAATAAATAGTCCTATCATAAATGGGTAGCCAGTGGAAGAAGACACAATCTGTCCTAGCCTGTTTTCTGTTGCTATAACAGAATACCTGAGACTGGGTAATTTATAAAGAAAATTAGTTTATTTAGCTCATGATTCTGGGGGCTGGGAAGTCTAACAGCATGGTGCCAGCATCTGGTGAGGGTTCTCCTACTACATCATAGTATGACAGAGGGCACCACATGGCAAGAGAGCAAGAGCATGTCAACCTCTCAGGTCTCTTTCTTATAAAGCCACCAGTCCCATTATGGAGGCCTCACCCTGATGGCTTTATCTAATCCTAATTACCTCCCAAAGGCCCCACATCCAAATGCCACCAATCTATAAATCTGGGAGTTACATTTCCAACACACGGAATTAGGAGGACATGTTCAAACCAGAGCACCATCATATTTGTTTTTCCACTGTAAGATGAATTCCAGTGGATCAAAGATCTAATTTTTTTGAAAGAAGTAAAGCTATATAAATACTAGAAGAAATTATGATGAAATTTTTCTATAATCAAGAAATTGAGAAAACTTTTCTAACTCAAAATCCAGGTGCAATGAAGGGAAGGACCAACATTTGAAGTGTACAAAACAAGAACAACATTTTTGTAATAGCAAAACACATCATAAGCAAAATAAAAAGATAAATGACAAACTGAGAATTCAATTTCCAATTTCTGTCATGGACAATGGGTTAATGCCCAGTGATGTGTACTTTCCAGGAGTGGGGGTCAGGAGGGTGATTTTGCATTTGCCAATTTCCATAGAGTAAATGCTCCCACCATAGCCAATGTTAATTTGCCAATGTAACATCAGCTGCACTAATGCTACATCAGCTGGACTGCAAAATTCCTAAAAATTTAACAGTCAGCACTTGCAAGCTGGTACTAGCCAGCTCCAGCACACTGCTGCAAATATCCCTAATATATGATGGGCCTCTAAAGATGGAGAGGGGGAAGGAAACCCAGCCTATGGAAAACAGACAAGAGATATAGTCACTTTGCAGCACACACACACACACACACACACACACACACACACACAGAAAATAAAGGATCCTTAAATATGTGAAAAGATGTTGAATCTCACTACTCATAAGATAAATGCAAATTAAAACTAAAATGAGATACCATTTTCAACTATCAGATAGGGAAAAATCTCAAAGTTCGGCAATACAATGTGTTTCCAAGGCAGTGAGGAAAGAGGTACCCGTATTTTGCTGGTGGGAATGCAAAAGTATCATCCATGAGGAGGGTGTCAGCCTCAAGTATGAAACTGAGGTAAAATTAGTATAAATCAAAAGTTTATCAGGGCCAAATTCGAGGACTTTAACCTGGGAGACATACGTGCAAGTTCCCCTGAAATATATGCTCCAATTAGCAGTAGTAACAAGTGCATTTTGAAAGGAAAAAATAGGGTGGTTCCTAAATTGAACATAAGCTATTGATTGGCTATACATTGTCCTTTATATCACTAATCCCAGGAACATGAAGATAATAGGTGAGGGCCACATAGTGCAATTTGTGATAGCATTTTAGGTAATTTATCAGCTAGTCTGGAAACTACAAGGAAGGAAAGAAAAAAACTAAATGCCTTTAAGCAGTCCAGGTGCAGTGGCTCCCGCCTGTAAGCTCAACACTTTGCGAGTTTGAGGCAGGCGGATCACTTGAAGCCAGGAGTTTGAGACCAGCCTGATCAACATGGTGAAACCCCATCTCTATTAAAAAATCAAAAATTAGCCAGGTGTGGTGGTGTGCACGTGTAATCTCAGCTACTCGGGAATCTGAGGCACAAGAATCACTTAAACCCAGAAGGCATAGGTTGCAGTGAGCTGAGATTGCATCTCTGCACTCAAATCTGGGCCACAGAACAAGACTCTATACCTCAAACAAACAAAAAACAGAAAAAGAAAAAAAAATGTCTTTAAGTAGCTACCCTGGTTGGGTGGAGGATGACACCTGAGAAGAGGGGCAGGCCTGTGATTGAACACTCATTCTTTTTTTTTTTTCTTTTTTTTGAGACAGAGTCTTGCTCTGTTACCCAGGCTGGAGAGTAAAGGTATGATCTCAGCTCACTGAAACCTCCACCTCCTGGGTTCAAGTCATTCTCCTGACTTAGCCTCCCGAGTAGCTGGGATTGCAGGTGTCTGCCACCATGCCTGGCTAATTTTTGTATTTTAGGAGAGATGGGGTTTCACCATGTTGGCCAGGCTACTCTCAAACTCTTGAGCTCAGGTGATCCACCTGCCTTGGCCTTCCAAAGTGCTGAGATTATAGGCGTGAGCCACCGATCCTGGCCTGAAGACTTATTCTCATGTCTCTCTGGGCCTAATAAATTTTGCATACCTCACATTCTTCAGACTACTCTGAGCCACTTTCTTTCTCAAGGGAAATTTGGCAATATCTAGTCAAATTTTATATACCACTTATCAATTCATCCATCTATCTCAAAAATACAAAAAAGACATATGCATAAGGTTATTCGGTGAGCACTACTTTTAAAAGTAAGAGACCAGAAACATCCCCAAAGTTCATTCAGCACAGAATGATTGAATAATCTAAGATTCATTAACATAGTAAAATGCTATGCACTTGTAGAACCCATGAAAAGTATCTCTGTGGCATGATCACCAGTGAAAAAAGTAGGGAGGCCAAAAATAAAGGTAATATCCTACGATTTAACTAAAGAGAGAAGAGGATATGAATATATCCTTATAGTTACATTTTTTAAAACAGAAGAACAAGCCAGGCACGGTGGCTCATGCCTGTAATTCCAGCATTTTGGGAGTCTGAGGTAGGTGGATCACCTGAGCTCACAAGTTGGAGACCAGCCTGGGCGGCATGGCGAAACCCTGTCTGTACCAAAAATACAAAAATTAGCTGGGCGTGGTGGTGTGCACCTGTAGTCCCAGCTACTCAGGACGGTGAGATGGGAGGATGGTTTGAGCCCAGGAGACGGAGAAATAGAAAAATAAAATCAAAATGAACAACAACAAAAAACCCTGATTACCTCCAGCAGGAGAAGGGATTAGACCTGAGGCATAATAATGGAGGCCATATGTCTTTGAAGATTTCACTTTGTTAATTATGCAACAAGATTTCCCTTTCTTTCTTTCTTTCTTTCTTTCTTTCTTTCTCTTTCTTTCTTTTTCTTTTTTCTTTCTTTCTCTTTCTTTCTTTCCCTTCCTCCCTCCTTTCTTTTCTTTTTCTTTCTTTCTTTTTTTTTCTGAGACAGGGTCTCGCTGCATCACCCAGGCTGGAGTGCAATAGTGCAATCTTGGCTCACTGCAGCCTCCACTTCCTGGGCTCAAGTGATGCTCCCACCTCAGCCTCCCAAGTAGCTGGGAATATAGGCGCCCACCACCATGCCCGGCTAATTTTCATATGTTTTGTAGAGAAGGAGTCTCACCATGTTGCCTAGGCTGTTCCCAAACTCCTAAGCTCAAGCTCTCTACCCGCCTTGGCCTCCCAAAGTGCTGGGATTACAGGTATGAGCCATCTCGCCTGTCCTATTTTCTAAAACACTTTAAAAAGCAACCCGAGGCCGGGCGTGGTGGCTCAAGCCTGTGCCTGTAATCCCAACACTTTGGGAGGCTGAGGTGGGCGGATCACAAGGTCAGGAGTTCAAGACCAGTCTGGCCAACATGACAAAACCTCGTCTCTACTAAAAATACAAAAATTAGCCAGGTATAGTGGTGGGCACCTGTAATCCTAGCTATTCGGGAGGCTGAGGCAGGAGAATCACTTGAACCCAGGAGACGGAGGTTGCAGTGAGCCAAGATCATACCATTGCACTCCAGCCTGGGTGAAAGAGCAAGACTCTGTCTCAAAAAAAAAAAAAAAGAATAAGAAAAAGAAGAGAAAACAACCCCTAAAAGTCAAAGGCAAAATAAAGCAAATGAACCTGGCTGTGTAGTGACTGGTTCTATTTTTATAAATTGTGACTGCTATCTGATTAGCTCATAGAAATCTAAGTACAGCTAGTGGCTTCCTTTGGAATGGAGGTAACTTGTGTTCCGAAGTTTTTTCTCTTGGAATTTTCTACAAATCTTCACATATCTATTTTTGGCATTCCATATAGATGGCTAATACCGTAGCCGGGGCCATAGAGCATACTTCCTTGGTTATTTTCTCTCAGCCTAGGGCATTGCTTGTCCTCTGATACTGAACATCCCCCACCATAGCACTGACTTGTCTCCAGAAATGAGACCTCATGTTACCCTAATAACGTCCCTTTAATTCTGAGGCTGTGGGCCCTCCAGGGCATTTCTACTCCAGATCCCAGGTATAATGTGTTACTAGAAATAAAACAAGCTGTAAAATATTTTAAAAAGGTTTAATCTGAGCCAATATGTGTGACCATGACCCCTGGAAACACAGCCTCAAAGCAGTCCTGAGAAAGTTAGCCAAGGTAGTTGGTTAGTTTGGTTTGACATTTCAGGGAGACAGGGGTTATGGGCAAAGACAAATTAATGCATGGAAGATATACACTGGTTTGGACCAAAAAGATGAGATATCTTGAAGCAGGAGCTTACAGCTCATAGGTGGACTGAGACATTCTTTAATTTGCAATTGGCCTGGGCACAGTGGCTCACCCCTATAATCCCAGCACTTTGGGAGGCCAAAGCAGGAGGATGGCTGGAGCCCAGGAGTTCAAGACCAGCCTGAGCAATGTAGTGAGACTCTATCTCTACAAAATACTTAAAATTAGATTGGTGTGGTGATGTGTGCCTGTAGTCCCAGCTGCTCGGGAGGCTGAAATGGGAGGATCACTTGAACCTAGGAGGTCAAGGCTGCAGTGATCACACCGCTGCACTCTAGCCTAGGTAATGAAGCGACCCCTGTCTCAAAAATAAAAATAAGGAATTGGTTAAAGGACTAAAGGTTTGTCTAAAAATTTGAAGTCAGCAGAAAGGAACGTTTAAGTCAAGATAAGGACGTCTGGGTCAGAGTGACCTGTAGGGCATGTGACTTTACCCTCCTCAGGCACAGCCCCAGGTCCTGTTTATAATTTGGTATTTTATTTTCACAAGGAGTCCCTCTTGCTAAGTCTCATGGTCTCTATTTTAACATGAATGCTGTGCATTTGTTGTGTCTAAACTGCAAAAGTGAGGGAGTATAATGAGGTACACCTGACCTCCCATCCTGTCATGGCCAGGGACTCAGTTTTCAGATTTCTCTTGGCCAAGAAAGCGTCTAATCCATTGGTTGGGGAAGCTTAGGATTTTATTTTTAGTTTTCAAAAGTAATCATATACTCCCATGAGGGTAATCCTTGTCCTTGAAATTCAAGAGTTTCCTGGATCACAGGATTTGCAGTTACACATAGCTGAGTTTGACTTTCACAGCCTGAGTGACCTTGAGCAAAATAATTAACCTCTTTTAGCTTCACCAGCCTATGTTTATGAAACAGGGGAAGGATAATAGCTACCCTATGGGGTCGTTGCAAGATTTAAATAAGATTATGTACACGTCAAAGGACAAAATTACAGCAAATTTAAAGATCTCAGCTGGTTTTATTTGTGATTCTAGAGTTGGACATTTCTTTCTATAAAACACAGTTAAGTGTTTCCAGGAGCTGAGAAGGGGCTGGCTTACAGACAGGGAAAGGTGAAGAAAGCAGAGGCAAAGAACAATGTGTATCAGGCATTTCAAAGCTGCTTTCCTGTGAGGTGGAGACAGAACAATGGAAAAATAACTGGTAGGTTAACATCAGGTTACTGCAGGCTACTTCTATTAGGTATGGATTAAAGCAGAGGGCACTTCATTATCCTGGCAATTGAAGATCGCCCTGTTTGGAAAATAGGCTGTTCTTTCTTTCTTCGGATTTCTAGGAAGGTCAAATAACAACTTAGTTTGGGTTTGGTGACATGGACATGGAACTTTAGCATTTGGTTTTTAGTCTGGTCTGCTGGGGCCTAGTGCAGAAACTTAGTCCAGATAATTTTTATTTAGCATGTATAAAATGCTAGGTACATACTGGTTGCGCCCTCTCTTTTTTGCTCTTTTTTTTCCTTCTCTCCTTTCTTCCCAATTTCTTTTCAATATAATAAGTGTTATTTTAAAATAAAAAGCAAAAGATAAGGTAAATCTGCAGACAATTTTTAAAAATATCAGTGTCTCTTTTCAGTCAATATATGCAACTCCTACCTCATCAAATATTCTCTCACAGCAGAATAAGGTGGCAAAGAAACGAAGTGCAAATTAGCCTAGGGTAGCTGAGTCCTCTTCCTGGTTTCATCACTAATTAGCTCTACAGACCCTGGCAAGCACTTGACCTTTCTGACTCACACTTGTCTGAACAGCACAATGAAGATCACGCCTATCTCAGAGGCATGGTGAGTCTCCCTATCGTTATGTAAATGGAAGGTCTTGTCTACAAGTAGTCTCTTCAGGCAAATCGCATAATTTGACATTGAAATTATCCTTCTCTTTACTGCTCTCCCCCATCTTTGGCTCCAGGTTTTAAAGATTGCTATTAAAAGACAAATATGTTAGCATATTAACATATTATCATCTAGCAATAACTTTTTAAAAGTTAATTAATCAAATTAGTCATAGCAGACAGCAGAACCACGATGGTTTGGGCACAGGGAGGTTGGGATTTGGATGGGATGGGAAAGGAATCCAGAATACTCTGGCTCTCAGCTCTAGATGCTCTCAAAGAAAACTCCTGAACAGAAAGTGGGGGGAAGAAGGAGCCTCCAGACAAATCCTGCCCTCTTTGCAATTTTGCTTCAGGCTTGTAATTCACTTTTCCTGAGAATGGCAAGCAAATTGTGGATAAACAGGTGAAAAACCATTCTTATCAAGTGTAGAGGGAAAAGTAAATGTTTTGTTTGTTTTGAGACAGAGTCTTGCTCTGTCACCCAGGTCGTGCAAATATGGCTCACTGCAGCCTGAGTCTCCTGGGCTCAGGTGATTCTCACCTCAGCCTCTCAGAGTACCTGGGACCCCAGGTGCATGCTATGACACCCAGCTAATTTTTTAACTTTGTAGAGGTGGGGTCTTGACATATTGCCCAGGACAGTCTCAAACTCCTGAGCTCAAACAATCTGCCTGCCTAGGCCTTCCAAAGGATTGGGATTATAGGTACGAGCCACTGAAGAAAGATACATTTTTTATCTGAGAAATACGAACTCCTTTACATTATCAGGCCCAGAGAGGCATTGGGATGTAAAGGCAGTCACATCTCACTCCTTCTCGAGCTAAATAATGATCTCTTGAAGTCTCTTGCTATGCAGGCTCTGGAGTAACTGATGCCAATTAGCCAAAAAAATGCCATACACCCTATATTTCAACAAAGTCTAGCCAATCAGTAACCAATGTTATTTCTGTAAACCAATGAGAATTCCTGATGAACAACTTTTGTAATTGCCCCCCCTCCTGATTCATCTTTTATTCTTTAAAAACCTGAGCCTCTCTTTTGTTCTTGGTAACACTCCCCAAAGCAACTTGAAAGTGTGTCCCAGGCTGCAGATCTCAACCTTGACCCCAATAAACTCTCTATATTAATTTTGCCTCAGCTTCTTCCTTTTAGGTGGACACAAGTGTTAATTGGCAAGAAAAAAAAAAAAAGGAAGAAAGAAAAGAAAAAAGAAATTAACTCTTCTAGAAGTTAGGCTGGGCACAGTAGCTCACACCTGTAATCCCAGCACTTTGGGAGGCTAAGGCAAGTGGATCACCTGAGGTCAGGAGCTCGAGACCAGCCTGGCCAACATGGTGAAACCCTCATCTCTACTAAAAATTCAAAATATTTGCTGGGCATGGTGGCACAGCCCTGTAATCCCAGCTACTCGGGAGGCTGAGGAAGGAGAATTGCCTGAACCCAGGAGGTGGAGGTTGCAGTGAGCTGAGACCGTGCTGTTGCACTCCAGCCTGGGCCACAAGAGTGAAACTCAAAAAAAAAAAAAAAAAAAAAAAAAAAGCTCATCTGGCCTAAATGTCTCAGCTGAAGTCTCCTGCGGGAAAGACCCACTGTGACTAATGGAGCCCCGCAGTGGGGATTGAAGGTCATGGTTGAGAATTCTAAGCTGCTGTGAAGATGCCAGGCTCAGCTGGAGATCAAATTGAAGAGAGGGTGGCACAAATAGAACCAGGAGGGGAAGTCATAAAACAACGGACAGGGAGGGGACCTGAAATAAAAGTTAAGCCTGGTGATGCCTGAGGCTCGGACCCCACCCTGGATGAAGGCTGCCTCCAGTGTGTGTTGCTTTTCTTGAGCTGCACAAAAGGGAGCACCATTCCTGTATTATTTCTCCCATCCTAACCCCAGTAATGCAGCTCTTAGTTATAGGACCTATCTTCTATTTGTTTTACAGTGTGTGTTTATTTATTTATTATTGAGACAGAGCCTCTCTCTGTAACCCAGGCTGGAGTGCAGCGGCGCAGTCTTGGTTCACTGTCAAGTTGCTGCGATTACAGGTGCAGGCCACCACACCTGGCTAATTTTTGTGCTTTTAGTGGGCACGGGGTTTCACCATGTTGGCCAGGCTGGTCTCGAACTCCTGACCTCACACAGTCCACTCGCCTCTGCCACCCAAAGTGCTGAGATTACAAGCGTGAGCCATCGCGCCCAGCACATTTTACAGTTTGGAGAGCACTGCCTCATTTCATCCTTAGACCAACCAAGCAATGATTAGGGGCAAGCCCTATTATCCCTGTTCGACAGATAGAAAACGAAGAGACAGCCAGTTTAAGCGACAGTGTCAGACAATTCGGTAACTTCGTTTGGTTCCTGACCCAGTGCTTTTCCCACTCTGCTGTCCAGAATAAAACAGGATTGTTAAGGACCACTGGGCAACAAACACAGACCCCAGAACTCCCTAACAAAGGGAAAGAAGACACACTCCCTTATCCATGCCACATGATAGATGGCCTTGGGTATGCTGCTGCTCTCAGGAGGTTTGGAGATCGAGTTGAGCCTGCTCCTCAGTTTCAAACGCAATTAAATTTAGCTTTGTTGGGTCATGCTGTGGTCAGGCTGTGAGTTCAGCTTGGTCAAGGGGAAGGAAGGGAATAAGCAGAAGCTGTGGGTTGGGCACCTGTCCTTCTGCCTCCTCCGTGCCTCTCTTCTTGTGGACATAAAGACACCCATGTAACCCCTCATGGCTACAAGCTGGGAAAACTCCAAAATGATGGCTCTTTTAAATTTTTTAAATTGACAAATAAAAACTGTATATATTTATGGAGTCCCACATGATATTTGATATACATCCACATTGTGGAATGGCTAAATCAATCCAATTAACATGTACATTACCTCACATTTCTTTTTATGTGTGGTGAGAACACTTAAAATCTACCCACCTAGCAATTTTCTAGTATACAATACATTGTTGCTAACTACAGTCTCTATAGACCTCTGAACTTTGCCTGTGGCAGGAGCCACCACACCCGGCCTCCTCTTTCCCTTTTGTGTGTCTTTCTTGTTTTTTCTTCTTTTGAGACAGGGTCTCTCTCTGTCACCCAGGCTTGGAGTGCAGTGGCGCGATCTCGGCTCACTGCAACCTCAACCTTCTGGGTTCATGATTCTCCTGCCTCAGCCTCATGAGTAGCAGGGATTACGGGTGAGCCACCACGCCTGGCCTCCCTTTTATGTCTCTTTTACTCTTCCTTGACCTCCTGCCTCAATCCTGTCCCTCTCTCTGTGTGCTCTTAGAAAATGACATCTGTCACCCAAGCCACAAGTCCTGCACCCTCAGCATTGCTGCCAAGCGGGGTCTTCCTAAAATGCAGATCTGCTCAACTCATTCTCCTGCTTAAAAGTTTCTGCATTCCCTGGATCTTTGGGAAGAAAGAGAGCTTGGTATTCCAGGCCCTTCATTTTTTTTTTTTTTTTTTTTTTTTTTTGATACAGAGTCTTGCTCTGTCTCCCAGGCTGGAGTGCAGTGGCACAATATCAGCTCACTGCAACCTCTGCCTCCTGGGTTCAAGTGATTCTCCTGCCTCAGCCTCCCAAGCAGCTGGGATTACAGGCGCCCACCACCACGCCTGGATAATTTTTGTATTTTTAGTAGAGACGGGGTTTTGTCATGTTGGCCAGGCTGGTCTCGAAACTCCTAATCTCAAGGTAATCCACCTGCCTTGACCTCCCAAAGTGCTGGGATTACAGTTGTGAGCCACTGTACCTGGCCCCAGGCCCTTCATTTTCTGACACTCTGCACATTCTCCTTCCTTCCAGCCTCCCACACTGCTGGCGGGGCCAATGGAGTTTCATGCCCTTTTACCTTCCATATCTTACGTCCTATATCTGATTCCCCTGCTCCCCTTCATCTCACCAACTTTTATTCATCTAGAGTCTTACCTTCTGGGAAGCCTTGTCTATTCTTTCCTTAGTCTGATTAGACATCCTTTCTGTGTCCCTAGCAGACCCTGTTCATACTTTGTGGCATTTGCCAGATTACATTGCAATAACAAATTCCAGTCTGCTTCTCCATCTTTAGTTTTTCTCAACATGTGATTTGTGGACTCCCTGTTTCAGAATCACCTGGAGAGTTTAAACACAAGCTCCTGGGACATACCCCAGACCCACCAACTCCGAATCTTTGCAGGGCAGAGCCTAGGAGTATGCATTTAAAAAATTTCTCAGCCAGTGGTGATGGCTCATGCCTGCAATCCCAGCACTTTGGGAGGCCAATGCGGGCAGATTGCTTGAGCCCAGGGGTTCAATACCAGCGTGGGCAACATGATGAAACCCTGTCTCCACAAAACAAAACAAAAAAAAACAAAACAAAAATTAGCGAGGCATGGTGGCTCGCGCCTGTGGTCCCAGCTACCCAGAAGGTTGAGGCAGGAGAATTACCTGAGCCCACCAGGTTGAGGCTGCAGTGAACCGAGACTGCACCACTGCACTCCAGCCTGGATGACTAAGCGAGGTCAAGTTTAAGAGCCACTGCACTAGACATGAAGTAGTCATATTTTCTTAGACCTTTAGCATCTACCATAAGCACACAGAGAATGGATTCTGAATGAAAGAATCTAGAGCTTGAAAAGGAACTGAAATTTAAAAATAAAAATTAAAACGTGTGAAATGAGCAGCATACCGTTGGAATAGAAGGCGAATATTTCCTGTTGAGATTCCAGTTGCCAGCAGGCGGCGCTGTGTCAATACAAATGCTTTCACCTGAAGGAAGGAGGAAGACAAAAAGTTTGGTTGATTTACTGGAATTCAAGCCTCAAATACTGCATAATTGAATTTAGGTTTTCTTACTCAGTTTGTCTGCATTGTCCTACTTGTATGAATACATTGATTTTTTTTTTCATCTAGCCCAGGACAAAGCTGAGTAAATTGATTTCTTAAGGCATGAAGTCTTAGACAAGAAAAGCCGTGAAAGGAGGCTGGTGGCAGCGAGTTGCTGGGCAGATAATGAAGGAGAGGGGGAAGGAAATTAGCAATTACCCTTATTTCCATCCTCATGAGGGAAAGCTGCTCCCTGCCAGCACAGCCTGTTGTGAATTACCCAAGCATTCAAATGAATGTGTCATTTCAGCGAGAGGGTGGAGCCATCCTGTAATTTCTGTTAGTCATCCAGTTTCCTTTAAGTGTTGTCAAATGCCTACGTGAATAATCTTTGAATGTCGTTTCTCTCACGAACCAAAGTCTGAAAGGCCGAATCTTTCTTCTGGGCTGAGTACTTTATTCTCCTGAGATGTGGGAAGTAGGCCCAGCAAAGGCCTGGGGCCCCACCGGCAGCTCCTCCTCCCCCACCTGCCTCCCGCTCTGCGCGAGGACGTCCCTGTGCACAGAACTGATAGAGCTGGCCTGGCGTCTGGGCAGACAATCAGGCCAGGCCAGAGCTGGAGGCTGAGCGGGTTTCCTCCCGGCAGAACAGAGCTTTCAGCCAGAGACCTTCCAGGAGGGAGGCAGGGGAGGGTTTGCAGCTTTCCCAGCTCTGGGCAAACAGAGCAGTGTGGTGGAGAGGAAGAAGGGGGAGGAGGCAGGACCGCTACTCTCCGCATAGACCTAGTGTCACTGAAGAGGCGCTTTTAAAAGGCGTCACACAATTTAAGAACAGTGCATGGAGGAAATAACTATTAAGTTCTGAATGACCAAGTATAAATGAAATGGAAGTGCTTAAAAGTAATAAGAGAGAAGCTACATTTCCTCATTTCCTTCCTTGAAAAATCAAATGCAAAAGTCATCAGGTGCGGGGTCAAGCAAGGTAGGCAGCTATAAGTGGGGTGGAGGTGAGCTGTGGCGATCAGAACCTGACCACGATCGCATTCAGGGGCAGGCCAGGCCAGGCTGTCAGAGCTCAAGTTATGGTGAGGGGTGTCCCGGCAGAGGCAATCTGCCACGGGGTGTTGGAGTCCCAGTGGGGGAGAGAAAGGTATCGCCAAGGCCGTGTATGTAAATGTATAATATTAAGGATAATGAGAGCAAAGCTTCTCGCTGTTAGAGAAGAGAGTTAACAAATCATGCCTGTAATCCCACTACTTTAAGAGACTGAGGCGGAAGGATTGCTTGAGGCCAGGAGTTTGAGAGCAGCCTGGTCAACATAGGGAGATCCCGTCTCTACAGAAACTAAAAAACACAGGATTAGCTGGGCGTGATGGCATGCACCTGTATGCCAACTCAAGGAAGGAGGCTGAGGTGTGAGGATCACTTGAGCCCAGATTGAGACCATACTATAGCCTGGGCAACTGAGCAAGACCCCATCTCAAAAAAATAAATTATGGACAGACAGAAAACTAGAATGAAACCTGTGTTGGGTTGGAATGAGAAGTATTGGTATGAAGTCATGGTTTTCAATAAACAAACAAATAAGATCCATATTTTATTACATATGTGGAGAAACATAAGTGTAAATATATGTATGATTGTGTGTATGTGTGTACATACATCCTTATAGTCCCTATTTCTGTGCCCCAAGAGGGCCTGAGATTGATGATGACCAATACTGGTTTCTATTTATTTTATTTTTTAAAAATAGAGATGGGGTCTTGCTATGTTGGCCAAGTTGGTCTTGAACTCGTGGCCTCAAGCAATCCTCCCACCTCAGCCTCCCAAAAGTGCCGGGATTATAGGCATAAGCCACTGTGCTTGGTCTCAATCCTGGTTTCTGTTTTTGTGTTTTTTTTGTGGGATTTTTTTCTTTTTCTTTTTCTCTTTTTCTTGAGACGGAGTCTCACTCTACCACCCAGGCTGGAGTGCAATGGCATGATCTTGGCTCACTGCAACCTCCACCTCCCTGGTTCAAGCAATTCTCCTGCCTCAGCCTCCCAAGTAGCTGGGATTACAAGCACCTGCCACCATGTCTGGCTAAGTTTTGTATTTTTAGTACAGATGGGGTTTTGCCATGTTAGCCAGGCTGGTCTCGAACTCCTGACCTCAGGTATTCCACCTGTCTTGGCCTCTCAAAGTGCTGGGATTTCAGGCGTGAGCCACCGTGCCTGGCCTCAATCCCAGTTTCTAAATATCATTCTTCACTTACAGGAACCAAGATCCCTTAAGAGAAATGGTTGATTCTAGGGGTTAATAAAGGAAAAGGAAAAGATGAGTCTGGGATAGCTTCTGGTGCCAGAAAGTAAGAAAGAGCCCAAAGAAGGACACTGTAACCAGCCTGAAATGTCCTGCTGGCCAAATCTGAAGCAATCTGAACATCAAACTTAATAATGATGGTAATATAACCCACTGATGGTAATATAACCCATTGATAGTAATATACCCATTGAATACTTTATAATTCATGAGTCCCTATTGATGTAAAGTGATAAAAATATTAACTTTAAAGAGGAATGGAAATTTACATATTCTAAGTTCTTCCCTACAAAACATTTATTTGTTACAATAGGAAAAAGAATAACTTCACAGCCAGGAAGCACAGTAGATGCCACGTTAATGAAATGATCAAAGTTAACATCATCAGTAATAGGACATATTGAAGTGTGGATCCCATGAGAAGAACGCATGACTTCTTTTGTATTTCTGTCAAAGATACATAACCTGAATCTAATCATTAGAAAACATGGACAGACCCAAGTTGAAAGACATTTTGTAAAACAATTAGTCTGTAACTGCAAAAGAGTCAAAAAAGTCACAATAGTCAAGAAAAAAACAGGAACTTTTCTCAGTTGAAGGAGACTAAAAGAGCTGTGACAAATAAATGCAACACATGATTCTGAACTGCACTCAACTGCTATAAAGACACTACTGGGACAGTTAGTGAAACTTGAATGAGTGTGAGAATTATACAGTAACAATGCATCAGTGCTACTTTCCTGATTTTGGTAGGAAGAGTGTCCTTGTTTATAAGAAAATGCTGAAGTATTTGGGGGGCCACGGACACCATGTTGGCAACTTAATCTCAAAAGAGATGAGGAGAAAAAAGTTTTTTGTTCTATGGTTTCAAATTTTCTATAAATCAGATATTGTTTGGAATAAAAATATATTGTTAAAAAAATAAAAGAGAAAGAGTAGGCTGTTGGTGGAATGGGCATCCAAGTAGCACGGAGAGGTGAGACTTGAGTTTGCCAGAAAGGAGCAGAAGCATTTCCGGTGTGGTGGGAGCACCCTGGGCCGAAGTCCCAAGATCGGAAGAAAAATGGCAGGAATTGGGAGGAAAGTTACCCCTGCTCACCTGGCACAAAAGGTTTGTGTTAGAAAGAGGGTAGCCATGTAATTTATCATGCAAATGCGTGTACTTTTGAGAATGAAAGAGAGCACTGTTAATAATTACATTTGGTCTTCAGCGTGACCTCTTAAGGAAAAACAAAAAGTATGTAAAGAGAAAAAAAAAAACAACTGCTTTTAAAAATTACATTTTGACATGAGCGCAACATGACTATTTGGAAAACTGCCCTTAGCAAACTGGGATGTGTGACCCCAGCTAGAATTCAACAAAAAATCAGGAAATTTAGGGGAAATGGAACCAAATTGTAGAGGTTTGAAATGAAAATGGTCTTGCCTTCTGATCAGTAGTAAACAAATAAAATAAAATAAAAATGGTCAAATCTCGTGAGCTTTTCTATATTCTCCTCTTTACTTGGCCTCACGGTGGCATTTGGTACCATCATTTTCTACGTACTCTCTTCCTGGCTTTGGCGACCCCATATTCTCCTGGTTTTCCTCCCCTTACCCCAGCACTGCTCAGTTTTCTTCACCTATCTATATCCATCTTCTCCTATTCAATCTCAGATGGTTTAGTTCTTCAGGGACGCATTCTGGACCCTCTTCTCTTTTGTCTCTATAATCTTTACCTGTTGGTTTTAAAAAATTATTTTTATCTTTTTATATTACATTTACTGGTTTGATTTTTTTTTTTTTAAGCAAGAGAATTGGCTCTGATCATTTGTTTAATTAATTAACTGATTAATTTTTAGAGACTGGGTCTCCCCATCTTGCTCAGGTTGGTCTTGAACTCCTGGGCTCAAGCAGTCCTCCTGTCTTGGCCTCCAAAAGTACTGGGATTACAGGTGCGAGTCATCATACCTGGCCCTACTACCCTTTGGTTTAATGTTCTGTGCTGATTCCCAAATATGTGTCTCCAAACTGTCTCTCATCTGACCTCCTAGCTCCAACATTTTACTGCCTACTTAACAGTGACATTTAGAGGACTCACAGGTTTCTCAAGTTAACATATCAAAACTAGAGCTAGTGAGTTATTGGAGTGGTTGGGGTAGGACATTGCCCACTATCTAATCCCTCTGCGGTTCTGCGGTGGGCCTAATACTCTTTCCTCTTGGGCCTTAATATACTCGCATCTCAGTTAGAGGATGTTGAGGTAGTTTGTCTGCCTCCTTAGGTATGATGGTTAATTTTATGTGTCAACTTGACTGGGCCACGGGGTGCCCAGATATTTGGACAAATATTATTCTGAATGTTTTGGAGAGGGTGTTTTTGTATTAGATTAACATTTACATTGGTAGACTGAATAAAATAGATTGCTCATTCTAACACGGGTGGGTCTCATCCAATCAGTTGAAGGCATGAATAGAACCAAAGGCTGACCTTCTTCCAAGTAAGGGGATTCCTTTTTCTGTCTGCCTTCAAACTAGAACATTAGCTTTTTCCTGCCTTTGACTCAAACTGAAGCATTTGTTCTTCCTGGGAAGTGAGCCTGCCAGCCTTCGATCAGGCACCACACCCATCAGCTCTCCTGGTTGTCAGGCCTTAGGACTCAGATTGGAATTAAACCATTTGCTCTTCTGTATCTCCAACTTGCTGACTCAGCCTCCAGATATTGAGACTTGCCAGCCTCCATAATTGCATGAGCCAATTTCTTATGATACATCATATATATTTTATATATAATTACTATACAAATAATAATAAACATGTACATTATAATCTCACACACACACCCTGTTGGCTCTTTTTCTGGAGGACCCTGACTGATATACTCAGGTTTCTGGTCACGGCAGGGAGCACGATCTTCCCAGAGTCTTGTCAGGGATGCACAGGTCACTGATGAAGGCTGATTCTCCTTCTCAGTACAGCAGACCTGCTCTGGAAGGCGCTGGTCAAGCAGTGGTAGTCAAGTCCCAGATCATCCCAGGAATCATTTTACACTTGGCAATAATTCTTTGATATTCACAGAATTGGCCTGTGAGGATGGGGTGACTCAGAGGAGGTCAAGAAGCAAGCTGGTCAAGAAGCTAGCTGTCCCAGTGATGACTGAGGTAAGGAGTCCAACGACCAAAGGGTTCATCTTGGGTGGAGTTGGAAGTGTGGTTGCAATAAGAGCGGTGTTGGGGCTTGGTGACCTGGTCCTGGTCACAGTAGCAGTCAAGAGCATTCTCCCAGGTACCTCCTATAAGCAGTTTGGTTGTATTCCTGATGAAGGATCAGCCCATAGCTACCTCTGAATGGTGTCAGTGGCTAGGGTGGAAAGTACAAAGTAGGAGTGCCTCAGGTGGTAGATGTCCCTGTCTTTGTCCAATGTCCCCTGCCCCAACCCAAGAGAAAGGGCTGCTCTTGCCTCTCTAAGGGAGCTGTCTCTGTAAGCAGGGGAGCTGAGCTGTCTCTCCTAGCTGCAGACAGCTCTGATATTCTCTGGCTGGACTGAGCCCATGGCCTCAAAGAATGAGTTTTGCATGATCTGGGCAGCCTGAGTGATAATGGCAGCAGCACAGAGAGTAATCTCTCTGTCTAGGAAGTTGAGAGCCTCGCCATGGTGGCTGAGGTGAGAATGGCCAGCCTGGGACAGGTTCTAGGGGCCACAAAAAACATCACAGTCAAGGAGGCAGATCTGCTTCAGCTTGTCCAGGGAGGGCCACCTGGAGGGGTGGGAGGGAAGCCATCCAGCCAGAGGCCCTATTCCCATTGGCAGGCCCTGGCCAACAACACTAGACAGGACAGGGTGCCAGGACTCAGCCTCAAGGTGGCTGTGGACCAGGGAGGGGCTGACTTTGCCTCTCTATGCTCCCAGCAGAAGAGCAACTCCTCCAGATCTGAGGCAGACCCACCTCTTCCTGTTCAACAGAGCATTGGGTGGAGATGGGTATGGCAATGCTTCCTTTTGGATGAAATTGCTTCCAAGGGACTTCTTAGAAGGAATCCCACGCTTAGAACCATGGAAGATGGGGGCTCCCCTCTTCTCTTCCACAGGCAGTCACTGGAGAGGGTGGCACTGCTAAGCCAGGGGGTCTTCAGGAGAAATTCACTTCTCTCTGTCCCTCCTGCTCAATCATCTGGGTAGGTATTTTGGTCACACCTCTTTCTGCTCTGGAGGGTTGGAACCTCCTGTAAGGTGGCAGAAGACAAATTCAATAGGCCAAGGTCAAAGTTGCTGTAAATGGGGTCCCCAGCTGGGATGGGGATCAACCACTTTCTGGGAGAGCTGGGCTCAAGGGGAGGGACCACATGGAACATGCTTCTGGTGGCTGCTCTATTGTGATGCCAGGGCTGGTTCTGCTCCTTATATGCTTGGTTATATCCAAAAATGGAGCCCTTGATTTGATTTTTTTAATTTTTTGAGATGGAGTCTCACTCTGTTGCTCAGGCTAGAGTGCAGTAGTACAATCTTGGCTCACTGCAACCTCTGCCTCCAATCTCTGCCTCTTGCAGAGGCAGGAGAATCACTGAGGTCCGGATTTAAGCGATTCTCCTGCCTCAGCCTTCCAAGTTGCTGGATCTACACGTGTGCACCATCACACCTGTCTAATTTTTGTATTTTTAGTAGAGATGGGGTTTTACAATGTTTGCCAGGCTGATCTCGAACTCCTGACCTCCTGAGGTGATCTGCCCGCCTCAGCCTCCCAAAGTGTCGGGATTACAGGTGTGAGACACTGTGCCCTACACAGCCCTTGACTGTAATTCCCAAATCCCCTCTTCTATTATATTTCTCATCTCAGTAATTAGCACCACCATCTATGCAATTGTTCAAACCAGAAAGCTGGACATGATCTTTGATTCAGCTTTTCCCCTTACCACCCTCTTGTTTCAGATCCATGAGCTAGTCCTATCATCTCTACTTCTTAACTACATCTCTAACATGACCATGTCCCTTCCTCTCCATTGCCATCGCCATGGTCCAGGCCACTGTCATCTGCTGCTCAGACACAGACAATGGTAGCGTTCTGTTTATTGTTCTCCCCACATCCTCTTTCAACTCCCTCCAATCCGCACCTCATGCAGCAGCCGGAGTAGATAGTCTCCGTGATTCTTGGGCACAGCGCTCTGTTGATGTCCTTCAGAGCACTTGCCACAAGTTAAACATTTATTTTGTTGTTCTTGTTGTTGTTCATTTTTTTTGTGTGTCCGTCTCCCCGACTAGATGTATAGCACCATGAGGCAGAGAATCTTGTCTGTCAGGGTCACCATTGTATCCTTCCCGCCCAGCACGGTGCCTGGCACAGAGTAGTTAAATCAGTGGTTTTTGGGTGAATGGCATTAGGCCAAAGAGTTTTGATTTGAGTCAGAAAGCAGTTTGGAGCCAACACACATTGTAAAGAAAAAAAGGACTGAAAATATAAGGATGCTTTAGGAAGAATAATGAAGGCAGCTGGATGGAGATTAATTCTCGTTCTCGTTTATGAATAGCTTCCCAGTTGATAAGGCCTAAGGCTGTGGCATGAAATTTCAAAGGGAGGGCTTGAATCCTATAGAAAGTTTAAAGGAAGAACCAACAGAATTGCTATCTTTTTTGGCTGGATGTGGTGGCTCATGCCTGTAATCCCAGCACTTTGGGAGGCTGAGGCAGGTAGATCACTTGAGGTCAGGAGTTTGAGATCAGCCTGGCCAACATGGTGAAACCCCATTTCCCCTAAAAATACAAACACTAGTCAGGCATGGTGGCGCACACCTGTAGCCCCAACTACTCAGGAGGCTGGAGCAAGAGAATCATTTGAACCCCTGGGAGACAGAAGTTGCAGTGAAATTGCACCATTGCACTCCAGCCTGGGTGACAGAGTGAGACTCTGTCCCCCCCTGCCCAAAAAGAATTGCTATCTTCTTTAATATGACTTATTTGTTTATTTATTTATTTAGAGACAAGGTCTTGTTCTGTCACCCAGGCTGGAGTACAATGGCACAATCAGCTTACCAGTACCTCCAACTCCTGGGCTCAAGTTATCCTTCTGCCTCAGTCTCTCGAGTTGCTGGGACTACAGATGCACATCACCATTTCCTGCTAATTTTTAATTTTTTGTAGAGATGAGGTCTTGCTATGTTGCCCAGGCTGGTCTCCAACTCCTGGCTTCAAGTGATCCTCCTGCCTTGGCCTCCCAAAGTGCTGGTATTACAGGTATAAGACACTACACCAGACCCTTGAATATGTTGATAAGAAAGAGACAGGGGCATTGATGTTGTAAGTCTGGTGGGCCAGAAAAATAGCATTACCTGTCTCTTCCAGAAAAATGGCATGACTGGGAGTAAACTCAAATTTGATTGGAAGATGAACTCAGTTTTTGAAAATGTTGAGTTTGAAATGACTGTAAATATTTTCTATGGGCCACTGAAAAAAGCCTAGCTAGAAATCCTTTTTGACATTTTGATCAGCTATGAAACAGTCATGGAGTTTATTATTCTTGATTTCCTTGTTGGTAAGGTCAAGAAATTGACATATAATTCTAGCAGGAAGGAGAGGGTTAAATTTCTAAGAATCCTAAATTGTATTCAACAAAATTTAAGAACACAACCAAAGTAATTTTCAACCTAGTTTAAAAATTTTTTATTTTTAGAAATGGGGTCTTACAATGTGCCCAGGCTGGAGTGTAGTGGCTACTCATAGGTATGATCATAGTGCATTACAGCATTGAGTTCCTGGGTTCAAGCAACTTTACCATCTCTGCCTCCTGAGTAGTTGGTACTATAGGTTTATGCCACTGTACCTGGCTCCATAATTTTTTTTTTACATCAAATGTGATCACTAATAGGTATACCATTATCTATTGAATAACACAAAGAATTTATTATAAGAGTATTTGCCCTAACTGATTTAGTTTCTACAATTTTGTTTTCTAAACTTTCCATGATAATGTAGTATTTTTAAAAATCAGGAGAAAATAGGACACATTTTTCTTAAGAAAAAGAAAATACTCACTGTGTCAATTTCTAAATATCTTTGGGATAAGCTTTTGCCTTACATACACTAAACATACGTAAGCACAGAAGTTACAAAATGTTCCCAGAAATCCCTGGAAATTTCCCTCTAAGAAGTACACACATGTTGATATTTCCTGGAATTCACTGCATCTGGTTTCTCTTTTCTGGTTTCAGACTGCCTTGGTCCCAAAACTAATTTGGCTGGAATTATACAATAAACCCATTGTTTCAATACTTCTCCCTGAAGGGAATATTCAGAGAATTGTCTTTTTTATTATTATTACAGTTCCAGACCTAACTATTAGCAATTCTTCTTGATGTGGCTTTGATTTCTTAGACAACTGTCAAACGTGTCTTTTATGGGTTTGCTTTACTGTGCTAAGGCTTCCATTTTATCAGCAACCAGTTTGGAAGGTGGTGGAGTTGGGGGCAGGACAAGGGTGGGGGAGTAGAGAACAGTGCATGCCAAATGCAGAGTCTTTTTTCTTTTTTTGAGATGAAGTTTCGCTCTTGTTGCCCAGGCTAGAGTGGAATGATGGGATCTCTCGGCTCACCGCAACCTCCGCCTCCCAGGTTCAAGCAATTCTCCTGCCTCAGTCTTCCAAGCAGCTGGGATTACAGATGCACACCACCACACCTGTCTACTTTTTGTATTTTTAGTAGAGAAGGGGTTTCTCCATGTTTGTCAGGTTGGTCTTGAACTCCGGTCCTCAGGTGATGTGCCCGCCTCGGCCTCCCAAAGTGCTGGGATTACAGGTATGAGCCACTGCGCCTGGCTGGAAGAGTCTTTTTTATTCGACTGAAGAATGGTCTACCAGACTTACAGGTGGACCCCAGGTCAATGACTGGAAAAGACAGTGGTCTGAATGACATTGAGGAATAGTGTACAATGAGAAGGTGGCATATTAGGGCTTTATAGCATGACGGGTTAAGTTTTCTCCCATAACCAATGCATTGCAATAAGAAGAAGAAAGAAGTCAACTTGCTATACAAAAAAGCATATTTAAACAGTGTTGGCAGGAAGTGGAGCACACTGCCTCATGTGGCATAAGCTGTCTATCCATGAGGGTTTCCAATAAGACCCTAGAAGACCACCCTCTGGCTATGGTATATAGGGGAGCTATGTGTTGAATAGAGTATTAGGCTTGGTCATCTCCAAGATCACTCAAGCTCTGAACACCTATGATTCCATAAATAATTAACAACTTAATTGCCCTGTAAGCTGATATTAATTCCACAGACCATACATGTTTTTCTCTCAGTACAGAGTAATCATTTGGTACCTCTGTGCTATTTCAAAGATAATACTTTTCCAATGTCTTCAATTGCATCGAAACCTGGGGTCTCCATAACATACAGCCAAATTAAAGACTCTTTGCTTTATTAGTCAAATAGACTAGGTTATGTTACACTAACAAGCAACCCCCAAATTTCAGTAGCTTGAAACAACCTCAGTTTATTTCTCACTCTGGCTGCCTGTCCATGGGGAGTTGGTTGCTGCAATACAGTAGTTCCTGCTCCAAGACCCAGGTTGATGGAGCAGCTAACTGGAAAAATACTGGTTGCCATGACAAAGGAAAGAGGAGATTCAGCATGAAAGTGACACAAGTAACTTCTCACATTTCATTGGCCAAAGCAAAACACATAGTCACAACTAAAATCAGATAGGCAGCATAGTGCATAGGCCTTATTTTATTGGGCAAATAAAAATATTTATATTATAGATAGCATGTAATTTATAATTTAAAAAAATTAGATGTGATCCAGGCGTGTTGGCTCACACCTGTAATCCCAGCACTTTGGGAGGCCGAGACGGGCAGATCATTTGAGATTAGGAGTTTGAAACCAGCCTGGCCAACATGGTCAAGCCACATCTCTACTAAAAATACAAAAAAATTAGCCAGGCATGGTGTCAGGTACCTGTAATCCCAGCTACTTGGGAGGCTGAGGCAGGAGAATTACTTGAACCCGGGAGGCAGAGGTTGCAGTGAGCCGAGATTGCACCACTACACTCCAGCCTGGGCAACAGAGCTCAGGTGATTTCCCAACCTCAGGTGATTTGCCTACCTCAGTCTCCCAAAGTGTTGGGATTATAGGTGTGAGCCACCGCACAGGTGAGAATTAGTTTCTTTCACTCCTTGAGCTAGGACAACCATCTTCTCCTGCCCTTGGACCTTGGAGCCTCTGAGTGTCAAACCTTCAGGTTTGGACTAAATTGCACCACCGGCTTTTCTGGGAATCTAGCTTGCAAGTGGCTTATGGTAGAGGAAGGCATCTAACAAGGAAAGGAATTACCTACCTGAATTCAAAGTTCCCAGGCATGCCATGCAAAGCACATGTTTAAATTTTTTAAAAATCTCGGAAGATGTCCTTCTTGTCTCACACCAGGAGTGCAGTTGTTCAGTCCTCTGAACAGACATTTAATTTACCATGAGGCAGGGTACAGTGGCTCACACCTGTAATATCAGCTGCTTGGGAGGCTGAGGCTGGGGGATTGCTTGAGGCCAGGAGTTTCAGACCAGCATGGGCAATATAGCAGGATCCATCTCCAAAAAATATAAAAAAGAATTAGCTATGCATGATGGTGTGCACCTGTAGTAGAAGCTACTTGGGCTCGCTTGAGCCCAGGAGTTTGAGGCTGCAGTGAGCTGTCATTATTTCACTGCACTCCAGCCTGGGTGGCAGAGAGAGTCCCCAGCTCTGAATAAATAAATTAAATGTAGCACAGCTCAGAGAAGCAGTGGTCTTGGTGTATCTAGTCTCCCTAGGCAGCATAGAATAGAAAGGCAGTAATAAAATATGCTCAGGATAAAATTTAATCTTATATACTTAAAGTTATTATCAGCATAACTAATTAGCAATATGATACTCATATTTTGAACATAGCTTTATTTCTTTCTTTTGAACGTTATTTTGAACATTCTTTCTGTTTTTTTTTTTGAGATGGAGCCTCCCTCTGTCACCCAGGTTGGAGGGCAGTGGTGTGATCTCGGCTCAATGCAATCTCTGCCTCCCAGGTTCAAGCCTTCTCCTGTCTCAGCCTCCCAAGTAGCTGGGATTACGGGCATATGCTGCCATGCCCAACTGATTTTGGGTAGTTTAGTGGAGAGAGTTTTACCTTGTTGCCCAGGCTGGTCTCGAATTCCTGAGCTCAAGCAATCTACACCCATCCAAAAAAGATAGTAATTCTGTTGATTCTTCCTTTAAACTTTCTATAGGATTCAAGCCCTCCCTTTGAAATTTCATGCCACAGCCTTAGGCCTTATCAACTGGGAAGCTATTCATAAACGAGAACGAGAATTAATCCCCATCCAGCTGCCTTCATTATTCTTCCTAAAGCATCCTTATATTTTCAGTCCTTTTTTTCTTTACAATGTGTGTTGGCTCCAAACTGCTTTCTGACTCAAATCAAAACTCTTTGGCCTAATGCCATTCACCCAAAAACCACTGATTTAACTACTCTGTGCCAGGCACCATGCTGGGCGGGAAGGATACAATGGTGACCCTGACAGACAAGATTCTCTGCCTCATGGTGCTATACATCTAGTCGGGGAGACGGACACAAAAAAAATGAACAACAACAAGAACAACAAAATAGTCATTTTAAGCAGGTCATTTATTCTTTCTGAACCTCAGTTCTCAAATTTTAAGTCATGATTTAGTTTGGGGTTGTCCAGAAGACCCTAAAATAATGTGAATGCAAGTAGTTTCTTTGGGAGCAAATTCCAGGACACATCAGAAGGGAGCTGGGAAGTGATACAGGCAAAGGAAAGAAGCTGGTAAAATGTACTTAAGCAAGTGACCACTGTGGGCAACTAAAGCTTAAAACTCCTTGGGGACAACACTGTAGAAGTGACATCGCAGAGATTTCTCATCCAAGGGGTAAGGGGAGCTGGGGTATTTATAAGTATTTGTATATCAACTCCAGTCAGTAATTAGTTGAAGACTCTGAGGGGCATTAATTTCCCATTACTGTTGGCCTGCTGAGTTCCCTGCCTGCAGGTGGAAAATACCTTCACGCAAAGAGATATAGGTGCTGGTGGAAGAAAATTAGGGAGGCTTGGACTGAAAATAGTGACAGCTGAAAGGATATGAACAGGGCACTGACAGGGTCTGTTACAGAGGATAACAGTTTTCTTAAAGTTGTTGCATATTTAAATGAGATGATATACAAAAGATCCATTCCTGGTGTGATAGCTTCTCTCCTTGCTTTCACAACCCCCACAACAGCATTGAGGAGGGGCCCTCAAGGGTCCTGGACCTTTTCCAACACTCCCTACACGACCAATGTTAGCTCCCTAAAAGGCAATCTCCAGACAGGGCATTAATATAATGGATTACTCACCTCCCTCAATGGACTTCAGAGATTCTATTAAATTCTGCCTACATCTCTACTAACGTGCCACTTTATAGCGCACTGTTGTTTACATAAGGCTAGCTACATCCTTTACTCTTACTCAAGCTCCCACCTCTTTCAGACACTGTCATACCCGCCTCCCTTCCCCGCGCGCACCCCCATGCATTCTGGAACTCATGGTCTGGTAAGTGTTATCCAAGAATGGCTACAAACCCACGTTACTATGACGTTGTACTCCTACTTGTGTAGTCATTTGTTAGTTAACTGTAAATTTTAGAAGGTTTTTGAGTAGGGAAGTAAAATAATCCAACGTTTGATAATATTTTCTTGTGCAGGATTGGAGGAGGACGGGAAAGAGGGGAAACAGCATTGCGCGCGCGTGTGTGAAGTTATTACAACTATCTGTCTTGAGGCATGCGAGGTAGGAGGGCCCGACTAGGCATGAAACGCAGTGACGATAAACCAAGGGACCCCTGAGAAAGGGGCAAAGAGGTGTCTCTTAAAATAAGCAAAGGCCTGCTGTTGGAGGATTCGTGTCTCAGTACAGGCTGCCACTGTAAGCTTTGCAATATTCCTCGAGCCTTTCTCCACGAGTAAGACAGGAAGGCTCTGCTTTGCAAGGTTACGGCATGGAGCTGGGGGACTGCGTCGGCAGTGCGCTGAGCAGCATCCCTGCGATAGGGGTGAGTGCGCCAACCCTGTTTTCTCTCATAGTAAGAAAGAGGTGGGGTAGATAATAGCATCTTCACCCCAGTAGTTGCCGTAAGTAGTGATGCTAAGAATCCGGCACGTCGTAGGTATCAGTATCAGTCCGCCATCTCCCCTTACTACCACGCCAGGAGGTACCCAGAGGAGACTGCCCCGACTGGCAAGTCCCGCGCCGGTGTTCCCGGGCCACCCTCACGCGTTCCCTCCAGCCGCGCGCTGTTGCCAGGGCCCGGGCACCGCCTAGCTCCTCTACGGACCAACGGCAGCGCGGCTTGGGCACCGCCCAGCTTCAGCGCAAGCCAATGGAGGCGCGGCGCGGGCACCGCCCTGATCCTGCGTGGGCCAATAGCGGCGTGGCCCGGAGCAAGGGCCGCCCCGGCCTGGCGGGGGGGGCGGGGAGGTGGCCGCTGGCTCCGCCCCTCTCCCCTCTGACCCGGTGTCTGGTCTCTCCGTCTTCCTGTTCCAAACCACGTGGACGCGACGGGGCTGAGGAAGGCAACCCGGGCCGCCGCCGTCGGTGTAGCAGCACCACCACCACCGCGGGAGTCACGAGTCCCGCGTCTGTCCGAAGTCGCCGCCCTCGGGCTGCCCACTTCTCTGCGGTGGGCGCGCACATGGCGACCCAGGCGCACTCCCTCAGCTACGCGGGGGTGCAACTTCTTGCGCCAACGTCTGGTCCTGTCTACCCTGAGCGGGCGCCCAGTCAAATCCGAAAGATTCGGGCCAGAGACGACAACCCGGGCCTCCGAGGTAACTTGGAGTGGGCAGCGCGCAGCGTGGGCGCGGGAGCTGAGGGGGAGACGGAGCTGATGCCCTGGGGGCCCGCGCAGCGTTGGCTGAAGTGCTCCGTGTCTGGCGAGCGCGTTGGGGAAGGCAGGTGGCGCGTCGCCTCCAAAGCCGAAAGCGCACAAACGGTGGGGGAGGCGGGGTCGGGGCCCGAGGGGAGTGCTCAGCTGCGTGCTGCGCTCCGTGTCTCCAGGACGCTGGTAGTAAACATCTGCACGTTTTCCGGCTTTACGTGTAACAACAAATCCCTGGCGTCGCCCCCTCGCTTCCCTTCAGTCCCTCTTGCCCTCCCCATAAAGCTCTCAAAGGAGAAAAACAGTTTGTTGGACCGAAATATGGTGAATGAGCCGAGGGAGAGACATTGGGAGAGAAAAGTACCTCGGGTTGGTTCTCAGCCCTGTCTCAAAACAGGTCTCAGAAGCAGCTGCCCCCTTGGACACCGGCTGTTTCTGTCGCCATGATTTCTCGGCTGCCCTCACACTTGTCCTTGGGTGTGGATAAATAAATTTTAAAATTCTGTGTTTGTTTTCAGCCGTGACTGTGATGTGCACAGGACAAGAGCGTTGAGATAGATTTTTAACAGTCATGGGCTTAATTGTCTTGACTTTAGAAAAGGGGTTGGTGACAAGCGCTAAACTGCAGGCTTCCAAGCCCACTTTTTGCTCTACAAAGGTACCTTAAAAAAAATAGGCCCCATTTAAACCCACATCGCTTTAATGGCGCGGGTTTCCAGTTGGCCCTGGTTTACACCTAGCCCCCTAGAACGAGATACATGGCTTAAAAGCTTCTGACTGGTGGTTATCCCAAGTTGGGAGAGTGAATAGTCAGGAGAAAAGGGAAAAACCTGTCTGTAAATTGAAGGAGAGTGATTGTGGTTGGTCTTGGGAGCTTCCTGGGTGGTGCTGATGTGTTTCATTTTGCACCGGTTCTTGTTTTATCGTCTGTCTGAATGCATTTTGTTTGGATAGTTAGATCTCTGCCTCTCTTGGGTGGTGATTGGTTGCACATAATGGGCAGAAGATGCTATGCCGTCCATGGAATTAGAAGGTTAGGAAGGAAAGAACCACAATATCCCAGGTACAGTGGTGAGAAACCTAGTGATGGTAGGAAGAACTTGTGTTGGTGGTTCCTGCCCTCTCTCTCCTGCTCAAAAACATTGAGAAAGTTAAGGAGAGACCGCAATGGTTTATGCCACGACTTTTCCGTCAACAACTGTTCCACTTAGTTTGACCCTTGGGCAAAGTGTTTGCTTGATTGCTCTGTGGCATTCTCAGCCAGCTCTCCATCCACTTTACCGCCAGGTTAGCTCAGAGAACTTGGCACTAGCTGGATATGGTAATAAGATGGGCTTCTGTTTTCTATAAACAGTAGGCATAACCTTTTTTTTTTTTCTCTTAAAGAGAAATGGAAGTATAGCCTGGAAACCTGGGCTTTCTAAAAGAAATCTAGTTCTGTTTAGAGATTTTTCTCTTGACAGGTGGACTCCAATTTAATATTTAATGTTCCAAAAGATGCTGCTTCTTCTCTCCCTCCACTGTATGTGAGCATCTCTTCAAAGCGTCTTGCACGTATGAGCAACCATTTCTTCCAAGAACAGGGCTTGGCTACTTGGCACTTTCTTGAAAGGGTGTCAGACGCTGATACCCGTGGGATGTAGAACTGGTTGGCAGTAGGTGTGCTGGTATTTTATAAGCAGCGTTACTGTAGAGCATTATTTGCCTTACCGTGTTCATATACCAGGGGGAAGAAAGGGACTCTTAATTATTTGTACATCCTGTCCTGGCTTCAGGGCCTCAGAAACCTTGTAGCTGTTTGTCTGCTTAATTTCTTTCTGTTTTTTTTTTTTTTTGAGACAGAGTCTGATCTGTAAGGTTGGAGTGCAGAGGCGCGATCTCTGCTCACTGCAACCTCTGCCTCCCGGGTTCAAGCGATTCTCCTGCCTCAGCCTCCCAAGTAGCTGGGATTACAAGTGCCTGCCTTCAAGCCCAGCTAATTTTTGTATTTTTAGTAGAGACAATGTTTCACCATGTTGGCCAGGCTGGTATCAAACTCCTAACCTCAAGTGATCTGCCTGCCTTGGCTTCCCAAAGTGCTGGGATTACAGGCGTGAGCTGCTGCGCCTTGCCTATGTGCTTAATTTCTTACAGAAGGAACTGATAGAGATGCATTTGCAGATATACATGTATATGTGTATATGTATACGTGTACCTGTAAGTGTGTACTTATACATATGCACATAAATAGATGTAGTCTCTGACACATGGTTTCTGATCATAGTCAAGGGAGTCCTTGGTAGCTTGATAGAAGATGTAGCCAGCAGGCTATGTTGCGTCTCATCTGTCTCTTTCTGCCTTTTCCTGACTCAGATTCTCAGAGTTGGAAAAAAACTCAGAGCATATCCAATAACATCTTCAGCTCAAATGCAAGAATTACATCTCTTAAAGGTGCCTGCTTAAACATCTCTCATGGTGTGGGCTTTGGAGGGTAGAGGTAGTAGTACTGGAGGGTTTCTGCCTCAGGAACATTTACTCAGAATGTGTTTATTGAGCCCTAGTATGTGCAAGGCTTTGTGGGGGGAGTATATATGTGAGAAGCTGATTACCCCTGCTCTCATGGAAACATCTAAGTAGGAGGTTAATAAGTTTGAGTACCTTGAAATAAGAAGGATTGATTGTTGTACAGGGGCTCAGTGGAGTTCAGAGCAGAGACTTCCCTGAAAGTTATGAAGGCAGGCGTTTCTGATCTGGACAGATAGGATTGAGGTGGTGGCTGTGGAAATCATTGTTTGCTACATAAGCAGTTGTTTTTTTAAAAAAAATTTACTTTAGAAGCAGTTGCATGTGCATGTTTGTAACATGGATATGTTGCATACTGGTGGGGACTGGGGCTTCTAGTGTACCCATTATCCAAATAGTGAACATTGTACCCAATAGGTAATTTTTCAGCCTCCCTCAATCTTCCTCCTTTTCCAGTCCCCAGTGTTTGTTATTTCCATGTTTATGTCCATGTGTATCCATTGCTCAGCTCCTGCTTATAAATAAGAACATGCAGTATTTGATTTTCTGTTTCTGAATTAGTTTGCTTAGGATAATGGCCTCTAGCTCCATGTTTTTGCAAAGGTATTATTTCATTCTTTCTTTTTTATTTTTGAGACAGTGTCTCACTACATACTTTTTAGTATGTCACTAAAAAGACACCAAGAATCCTAATGACCAATTTTCAGATACAGTATTATATTTTTTGAAAGCTGTTGTATAAATGAGCTCTCTTTTTCTTTTTCTTTCTTTCTTTCTCTTCCTTTTCTTTTCTACAGCCTAAACCTCTGAGCTCAGGTGATCCTCTCACCTCAGCTTCCCAAGTACGTGGGACTGTAGATGTGTACCGCAGCACCTGGCTGATTTTTAAACATTTTTTCGTAGACATGGATTCTTGTCTATGTTGCACAGGCTGGTCTTGAACTCCTGGACTCAAGCAGTGCACCTGCCTCAGCTTCCCCAGATGCTGGGATTACAGGCATGAATCACCATGCCCAGCCTGATTCCATTCTTATTTTATGGCTGTGTAGTATTCCATGGTGTATATATACACTGTATTTTCTTTATCCAGTCAACCATTGGTGGACACTTAGGTTAGTTCCATCACTTTGGTATTGTGAGTACTGCTGCAATAAGCATACAAGTACAGATGTCTTTTTTGTATAATGATGTCTTTTCCTTGGGTAGATACCCAGTAGTGGAATTGCTGGGTCATATGGTAGTTCTGTTTTTAGTTCTTTGAGAAATCTCCTTATGAAAGAAACAGTTTTTAAGTCAAAAAGTTCTTTGTTTTCTTTATTTTAGAGTTAAAATCCTTAATTTGTTAGGGTCATATTACTTGGCAATTGAGAGCTTAGGCTCAGTATTGGACCTCGGTTTGAGTACGAATTCTGCCTTTCGCTATTAGCTCTTGGTCCTTGGGCAAATTCTTTTAACACTTTTGAGCCTCAGTTTTTTCACCTGTAAAGTGGAGCCAGTACTACTGACCTCTCAGAGTTATTGTGAGGACTAAATAAAATAATACTGTAAAGTGTACTGAATAGTACCTGGCACATAGGAAGCATAAATATTAGCTGATTTTATTATTATCTGCCTTCAACCCACTGGGTATAGGTCTGCTCCCTGGTATGCCAAATCCATTCCTGTTTTTATGTGGAAATTTTTCAGATATTTGAGGTGAATGAGGCCTTCTCTAAAGTTTTCCTTGTAGGCGATTGTTTCCGTTTCCACGTATTTGTATGTTATATGTAAAGCACAGTAGTTTTCAACCACGGGCACTTATGTTCCCTAGGGGACATCTGGCAGCATTTGGAGACGTTTTTGGTTGTCCCAGATTGGCGGAGGGGGAATGCTACTGGCCTCTAGTGGTTAGATCCCAAGATGCTGCTAAATATCCCACAGGACAGACCCTTGCAACAAAGAATTATTCCATTTAAAATGCCGATATTGCTGATGTAGAAAAACCTTGGCCTACTTGACTTTAGAAATTAAGTCTTTTCTTTCCCTATATCCCTAATGAATTCCTAATGATTAGGAATAGCAGCATGTGACACCCAGAAGACTACACAAGGATTTAGAAACAGATGAGACACAGGTCAAACTCTGTGACTTAAGGCAAATCAATGAATCTCTTAAAACTGTCTCCTTCCATTGCAGAGGGGTGGTAAATACTGAAAAGAATACGAACCCCAAAGAAGGATGGTCCTGGGATGGTTGTTACGATTGTCCAGCCACTTGTATAATTTATGCTTCATTTTTGAGGAACGTGAACAGTTACATCATCTCGCTGTACTCTTTCTTTAATTGAAGAGGAAGTAAATATTTTTTGTTGTTGCTGCTGTTTTATCGAAGGTAAAAAAGCCAACACATAGGTAAGATAGTTGGTGAAGGCAAACGTCCACTGAGGGACAGAGCTGGAAAGAGAATGTGGCCAGCTCCTGCCTGAAGGGCCTGTTCTTCTCTCCCATTTCACAGCGTTATGGACCTGGGTGTTCCTCACCAGTATTTTAAAGCAGCTGTCCAAAGTGCCTCTGTCTCTGGATTTCATGAGGGCTGTGTCCTGCAGGGTTCAGTTTAACAGTTTCTGTATAGTGTAAGGTCTAAATGGAAGAGAATCCCACCAGAGTAGCTGTTTAAAGTTGGAATAGCAGAAATAATGGACTTGAACAAGAGCGGTGGTATAGGAGTTAGGAGACAGGATCCTGAGCGGGTCATGTAACTAAGCCTCAGTGTCTTCCCTTGTGAAACTGAGTTACTTGGTCCCATGATGGGGTGATACACATGGCTTAGGCTGATGAGATTCTGAAAAACAAGAGCTAAGTGGAGTTTTAATCAGAAGGTTTCTTTAAAATGTGCTGAGGAAGCATGCTACAAAGAGGTCCTTTGAAAGGTAAAACATGTTTTGGTACACCAGTGCATTGTTTTGGGAATAAATCTGGTTGTTCCTAAAGTGGATCTTTTGAAAGGAGGATGTACCTGTATTTTATTTCAGCCTAGTTTGGGACTCAGAATTCTTGATGGGTAACTGGTTTTGGGGAGTGACAGATAACTGTGCTACTAAGTGTAGATTGAATATGTCCTGTTGATTAGGAACGTGCCCTTTTGTGCCTCTAATGACAAAGTGTGCTTTCAAGTGATGATTTTTGGCTGCCCAAAATAAGACTCATTTCTTCTTCTTCTTTTTTTTTTTTTTAAGACAAATGCCAAGAATCCTAATGACCAGTTTTCAGATACAGTATTGTATTGTTTGGAAGCTATTGTATAAATGCTCTTTCTCTCTCTCCCTCTCCCTCTCTCCCTCCTTTCTTCCCTTCCTCCACCCCATTCCTCTCCCTCTCCCTCTCTTCCTTTTTCTTTTTCATAGAGATGGGGTCTCACTCTGTTGATCAGACTGATCTCAAACTCCTGGCCTCCAGTGATCCTTCTGCTTCCCTGTCCCAAAGTGCTGAGATTATAAGCATGAGCCACAATGCCTGGCCATAAATGCTACTTCAGATGGAACTTCTACCATTTTTTTTTTTTAAAACCAAACTTTTTATTTTGAGATAATTGTAGATTCACATGCAGTTGTATAAATAATGCAGAAAGATCCTGTCTGTACTTTATCCAGTTCCCCTCAATGGTGACATATGGAAAAACTGCAGTACAATGTTGGAACTAGGATATTGACATTGATACGGTGAAGATACAGAACATTTCTGTCACTTCAAAGATTCCTCATGTTTGTTGCTGTTTTGTAGCCACACCTAGTTTCCTCCTTCCCCTACTTCTTCCTTAACCGTTGTCAGCCACGAATCTGTTCTTTGATCTCTGTAATTTTGTCATTTGAAGAATGCTCCATAAATGGAATGATATAGTATGTAACCTTTGGATTGGCTTTTTTCTTTTTTCTTAAATTTTATATTATAAATTTAAAAATTTTTTTAAAAAGAAAAAAAAACTCGAAGGGCTTTGAGTGAGTCCTGCATTATTTTTTGTCACTACTTCCTGATTTGGGGGTGGGTAATTTGCATGCTTGCTGCCTTCCTAGGATGTGGTGGCCATTTCTCAGGCTCTCACTCCTGAATCAAACTGTCATTCCTGTCACCCATGATCACCATGGTAGGCAGAGTGACTGTCATCAAAAGTTGATATGGTAGACGTTTGAATGGGTCGTTGCCACCATGCAGAGGTGTGTGATTAGCCAGAGGTTATCTAGAGTCACCATAAGGATTGGCTTTTTTTTTCATTCAGCATGATTCTCTGGAGATTTATCCAAGATGTTTTTATCAAGTTTGTTCACTTTTATTGCTGAGTAGTAGTTCATGGTATGAAAATATCTCACAAGTTTTTTATTTACCTGTTGAAAAACACCTGGGTTATTTCCAGTTTTTGGCTATCTTGAATAAGGCTGCTATAAAAATTTGTGCACAGGTTTTTTTTTTTTTGGTGTCTCTCTCTGTTGCCCAGGCTGGAATGCAGTGGCATGATCTTGGCTCACTGCAACCTCCCCATCCCAGGTTCAAGCAGTTGTCCTGCCTCAGCCTCCTAAGTAGCTGGGATTACAGGCACCCACTACCTACCATGCCTGGCTAATTTTTGTATTTTTAGTAGAGACAGGGTTTTGCCATGTTGGCTAGGCTGGTCTCAAGCTCCTGACCTCGAGTGATCCACCCACTTCAGCCTCCCAAAGTGCTGGGATTACAGGCATGCACCACTGCACCCAGCCAGGTTTTTTGTATTTTTTAACTTTTTTCTGTGAATATAGTCTTCTTTTCTCTGGAATAAATGCCCAGGAGTGCTCTTGCAGAGTTGTATGGCTGTTGCATGTTTAGTTTTGAAGATATTTTAAGATATTGCTGCCCTGTTTTCCAGTGTGGATGAACCTTATTTATTTATTTATTTATATTTTTTTGAGATAGAATCTCATTCTGTGGCCCAGGCTGGAGTGCAGTGGCTTGATCCTGGCTCAGAGCAACCTCTGCCTCCCAGGTTCAAGTGCTTCTCCTGCCTCAGCCTCCCAAGTAACTATGATTACAGGCACACATCACCACACCCAGCTAATTTTTTATATTTTTGGTAGACACGGGGTTTCACTATGTTGGCCAGGCTGGTCTTCAACTCCTGACTTCAAGTGATCCTCCCGGCTTGGCCTGCCAAACTGCTGGGATTACAGGTGTGAGCCAACATGCCTGGCCTGGATGTACCATTTTTTATTCCTATTTGTAGTGGATGAGGGATTCATTTTCTCTCCACCTCATTGGCATTTGGTGTTGACAGTACTTTTAATTTTATTCATTCTGATAGGTATGTCATGATGCCCCAGGGTGGTCTTAAATTGCATATTCCAAATGACTAATGATGTCTTCAGTAAAATGTTTTTCCAAGTCTTTTGTCCATTTCTAATAGGATTGCTTGTATTAACTTTTTTGTTGTTGTTGTTGAGGCAGGGTCTTGCTTTCTTATCCAGTCTTGAGTGCACTGACATGATCATGGCTCTCCACAGCCTCAGCCTCCTGGGTGTAAGCAATTCTTTCATCTCAGACTCCCAAGTAGCTGAGACTAGAGGCACATGCCATCACACCTGGCTAGTTTTTAAATTTTTTGTAGAGATGGGGGTCTCGCTGTGTTGTCTAGGCTGGTCTTGAACTCGTGGCCTCAAGCTATCTTTCTGCCTCAGCTTCCCAAGGTGCTGGTATTACAATTGTGAGCCACTGTGCCTGGCCTCTATTGTTGCTTTTGAGAGTACTTTACATTGCTAGTCCTTTGGCAGATTTGTTGTTTGCTAATATTTTCTCCCACTGTGTAGCTTGTCTTTTTATCATCTTAATGTGGTTGTTTGCAGGGGAAAATATTTTAATTTTAATGATGTAGATTTTTTTTTTTAATATGAACAATCCCATAGCATTTATTGACATCTTGTAATAACATAAGGGTAATCAAAGCAATATGAATAAATGCTGATACTGGACAAAGGACATCTAAAAACAAACTATATCCTTCTCAGTTTCTCACTTCCTTGATCATTTCTAGTTGGAGACACTTTGTAGCAGAGTAATATCTCCTTTTAGCATGATCCGACCCAGTTGTTTTCTTGACTTTGTTTTAGAATGAATCTCTTCTGCATCATCTAATACGAGGTTCATATACTCATCAAAATCATTTTGTTAAGTATCTGAAGATGAGGCTGATGGGCTGCACCATAACCTTCTGCACTTTCTGGCCCTGGCCACGGTACGCCATGGTGGAATTTTACAAAGAGCACACCCGCACGCTGCGTCTGAGAGCAATTTCTGGAATAATAATGTAGAATTTATCCAGTTTTTCTTTTGTGGCAGTGCTTTTGGTGTTAAGTCCAAGAACTCTTTGCTGAGCTTTGGGTGCAAGACTTGGGTTCAGATTTTTTTTTTTTTTTTTCCTGCGGAGAGCCAGTTGCCTTAGCATTATTTGTTGAAATGGCTTTTTTTCCATTTAATTGCTTTTGTACCTTTGTACAAAGTCAGTTGAGCATATTTATGTGGCTGTCTTTCCCGGTTCTCCATTCTGTTCTGTTGATATATGTGTCTGTCTCTTGCCAATACCACACAGTCTTGTTTGTTTGTTTTTGAGATGGAATCTCACTCTGTTGTCCAGGCTGGAGTGCAGTGACTCACTGCAACCTCCACCTCCCAAGTTCAAGCAATTCTCCTGCCTCAGACTCTTGAGCAGCTGGGCTTACAGGCATGCACCATCATGCCTAGCTATTTCTTTTTTTTTTTTGTGTGCTTTTGTAGAGACAGTGTTTCATCATGTTGGCCAGGCTGGTCTCGAACTCCTGATCTTAAGTAAGCCACCTGTCTCAGCCTGTCAAAGTGCTGGGATTACAGGCGTGAGCCACCGCTGCCAGCTAATATACCACACTTGATTACTTACTGTAGCCTAATTTTTCCTGATTATTCATTCACAAGTTGACTCAGTTGGGCACTTAACCATGATTGAAATGCTTCCCAGGTGGGCCCCTCCTCTCATTGGGGAGACAGTGTCAAAGGTAAAGCTACTGAATTCTCTCCTGGTGGTGTGGGTCACATCCAGTGTTTGGGATTTAAAAGTTCATCATGTGGAAGGCAGAGTGGTCTGACCTGGAAAATGCAGGGTTGCACTTCTGGCACTGGAATGGGCTGTTCCCTGTGTGTTGGTGGTAGTGTCTGGTCAGTTCATCTGAGAGGACAGATTTCCACTCATGGACATCCCAGTCCCTCTGGTAAGGTTTCTCATCTGTGTAGGTTTGCAGGTGTGTCTTGAGGTGAGCGCTCTCTGTGTAGGTTTTGCCGCTGCCTGTGTAATTACAAGTGTGGGTAGTGGTCCTTTTTGGCTTGTGCTCCTCAGGGATGCAGGAACAGGGTGCCATGAGCTCTTGGTAATGGAGCAGCGGGACCTGTGGCTGCATCTGGTCAGGTAGGAACAGTGGGAAGTTGGGCTGGGTGCTGCTTCCAGAGGAGCAGCAGCACAGGGTGACAGACCCTGCTGCTCAGCAGGGACTCAGGGTGGGAATAGTACTGCTGGGGGAGTTGTTGCCCGGGGGGGGGAATTTGCTTTTGGGCACTGCTGAGAGGGGGCCCTGTGCCCAGGTGGGCCTCCATGGGCCAGCCACGTGGGGCCTGCGGCTGTAAGGTGCCTCCACTGCTGGGTGAGTACTGCCAGGGCTGCCTTTGGTAACACTGAAGACCAGCGGGCTGCCGAACTTGCTCCCAGAGGCGCTCCGTGAGGCTGTCCATATGGAAATTGTCCATCAGCCTGCCGGCTGTGGTGGAGTATATAGGGGTTAAATTCTGGGCTCGGGAGCCCGGCCGTGAAGCTGCACAGGAGGCTCACATTGTTGAAGTCCTCCAGGTTGAAGGGAGCTGTGGGAGGGGTCCAAACTCCTGGCCGGCTGTAAAGGAGGCCACTGCTACTCGGTCCCATGCCTGGATGCCCCCGGCCTGAATGGATAGCCAGAGTGGCCAGTGGCCAGCGCTCACGGGGCTGCTGCTCGGTGGGGAGGACGATTGGTTGATGCCAGCGAGGACATGGTGGCACCCACTGACTCCTGCTGGGACATCAAACTGGAAAGGATGAAGTCCCCGTCCAGGAGGTCATGGAGCTCCTCCCTGACCCCCTGGGGTAGGAGTGTGGGATTGCTACAACTGAAAGCTGAGGGACTCAGCTGCTCTCCCTAGTCTATCACCAGGTCATAGGGGTGGCTGGGAAGCACCAGGGGAAGTCGCTTTATGTGGAGAGTACCTCCCACTGCTGGACGCAGTGTCTTCTGCTTCCTGTTGGGCGGGATGCAACATGGAGAGAGACTGGAGCGGTGGGCCACTGACAGCCAGCCATGTCAGCCTTAGTAGGTACCTGCCTCATTAAGGTGGGGCCCAGAAGGCCCTCTGGGAGTGTAAAGCAGCAGGAGTATCCGAAATCCTAAAGCCAACAAGGAGGGAATAAGAAGACTTAGAAATGAAGCCTCTAGCCTGGACAACGTGGTGAGACCCCCGTCTCAACAAAAAATAAACAAAGCAAAGAAACAAACAAAAACCAAAAACCTTGCCTGGTGAGGTGGCCTGCACCTGTAGTCCCAGCTACTTGGGGAGGCTGAAGCAGAAGGATCACTTGAGCCTAGGAGTTCCAGGTTACAGTGAGCCGTTATCGTGCCTCTGTATTCCAGCCTGGGTCTTTCAACCTGTCTTTAAAGAGAAGAAGAAGAATGAAAAGCCAAAACCAAAAACCCCCAAATTTCCAGAGATCCTTCTTAGGATCAAATGTTAATTGGAGACAGCTTTAATAAATAGTTGTATATACAAAGTTTCTTAGAAAAGTAAACTCTTACAGAAATAGACAGCAGGGTAAGTAGGTCAAGTGACCAGCTGCACTCTCTTTGACTCATCAGTTCCCCCATGCTGTGGGCACAGGGACAGTGGGCAGGTAGATGGTCAGATAAGACTTGCAGTGGTGGGGTGGAGCTGAGGGCTTGCAGGTGGTGCAGGGTGGGTGGTGGAGAGATGGGAGGGGCATTTGGCTATATTTGGTGCTGTGACTGCCTGCTGCTGCCCACCACTGCCTTTGCTCCCCAGAGGCCAGCAGCGCTTGCCCTCTCAGCCTGGGGAACTCAGTCTTTATTTCTTTTGCTGCTGTTATGTAGTTTTCAGCATAGAAGTCCAGTACATGTTTCGTTAAAATTATTTGTAAATATGTTGTTTTTTTAGGGGGAAGCAATTGTCAATGGTATAATAGTTTAAATTTTGGTTTCTATGTTCATTATTAGTATATGGAAATACCATTGAGGGTGTGTGTGGGTGTGTGGGGGTGTGTGTGTGTGTGTGTATGAGTGTATGAGTGTATCTTCCAACATTGCTGAATTTATTTAGGAGGTTTTTTCCTTGTTATTTCCTTGGAATTTATTTTCTATGTAGCTGGTCATATTGTCTACAAATAGTAACAGTTTGATTTCTTCATTTTGATATGTATGCCTTTTATTTCCTTCTGCCTTATTACACTGGCTAGAATTTCTCGTACTATATTAAGTAAAATAGGTGAGAGGGGAACATCCTTACCTTGTTCCTTATCTTAGGGGGAAAGCTATATATTTTACATAGATATAAAAAATCAAGTTGAGAGAGTAATCTTATTACAATTTTTCTAAGTTTTTTTTAAAACAATGAATGAGTGTTGTATTTTATCCAGTGCTTTTCTGTACCAATTGATGTGACCATGTGATTTTTCTTCTTCAGCCTATAAATATGGTGCATTGCCTTGATTGATACTTAAATATTGAACCAGCCTTGCATTCCTAGAATAGATTCTACTTGATCTTTTTTAAATATATATATTGCTGAATTTTATTTGCTAATATTTTGTTAAGGATTTTTGTTTGTATGTTCATGAGTAATATTGGTCTGTAGTTTTCTTTTTTTGTACTGCTTTGGTCTGGTTTTGGTATCAGGGTAGCACTAGTTTAAAATCAGTTGGAAAATTTCCTGTTTTCTGAAAGAAATTGCATAGAATTGTTTTTAATTCTTTAAATGTTTGGCAGAATTTTGCAATGAAACCATATGGGCCTAAAGATTTCTTTTTTGAGAGTTTTTACATTATGCATTTTATTTCCTGAATATTTATAGGGCTATTCAAGTGATCTGTTTTGTATGGTAAGTTGTGGTAGTTTGTGTTTTTTGAAGAAGTGGCCCATTTCATCTAACTTGTTGAATTAATATGTGTAGAGTTTACAGTATTTCCTTATTATCCATTTGATGTCTGCAGGATCTGTAGTGATATCTCCTGTTTCATTCCTGATGTTGCTAATCGTGTGTGTGTGTGTGTGTGTGTGTGTGTGTGTGTGTGTGTGTGTCCTCGCCTTTTTTGTCAGTCTTGCTAGAGGTTTGTTAATTTTATTGATCTCATTAAAGATCCATTCTTTGTTTCAGTGATTTTTCTCTCTTGCTTTTCTGTTTTCAATTTTATTTATTTATGCTCTTTATTATTTCCTTCCTTCACTTGCTTTGAGTTTATTTTGCTCTTTTTCTAAGTGTTTGAGGTGGAGTTTAGATTATTGGGAACTTTTTCTGTTTCCTAGTGTATGCATTTAAAGCAATTACATTTTTGTCTCAACATTGCCTTAGTTGTATCCCATAAATTTTGGTGTATTTCATTTTAATTTTCATTTAGTTCAATGTAATTTTTATTTCCTTTGAAACTTACTCTTTGACCAATAGGTCATTTATAAGTGTGTTGTTTAGTTTCCATGTGTTTGGATATTTTCTGCTATTGACACTTAAAACAAATATATATTCTCTTGTTCGGTGGAATGCTGTATAAGTGTTGATTAGATTTTATTGGTTCATGGTGGTGCTGAGTTCTTTGTCCTTGCTGATTTTTCTGTCTAGTTCTTTTGATTATTGAGAGAGGGGTCTCTGATAATAATTGCGGATTTGTCTTTCTCATTCATTTAGATCGATTTTTCTTTGCGTATTTTACAGCTTTGTTGTTTGATAAATTTTGGATTGCTACATCCTCTCAGTGCTATATTGACTCTTAGTGTTACACTGACTCTTTTATTATATAATGTGTCTAGTATTTTTTATTTTTTTAAGACAGGGTCTCCCTCTTCATCCAGGCTGGAGTGCAATGATGTGATCTCTTGCACATTGCAGCCTCTGCCTCTCGGGCTCAAGCAATCCTCCCACCTCAGCCTTCCAAGTGGCTGGAACCACAGGCATGCCCCACTACTCCTGGCTAGTTTTTGTATTTTTTGTAGAAGCAGGGTTTCGCCATGTTGCCCAGGCTGGTCTCAGAATTCCTGAGCTCAAGTGATCCACTTGCCTTGGCCTCCCAAAGTGCTTGGATTATAGATCTGAGCCACCGTCTAGTAGTTTTTTAGGGTGGAAGAAATGCTCTAGTGAAATAGATGTAGAGAGGGATTACTTTCTTCCAATGTGTTCATGAGGAGCTAGTATTGAAGAATTCAGATAAGACACTTGAAAGACAGTAAAAACAGCCTAAATCAGAGAATTAGGTTGCCCTTGATTGTGAAAATTATCACAATCAAGGGCAACCTAGGTTTTCATATAAGCCAAGCATCATATCTAGAAAAATGTGAAGATACAGGTCAAAAAAGTTTTTGGTTTCATTTTTATGTTATAAAAGTAATACATGTGTGTTTGGGGAAACAACTCTTAATGATTCAAAATTGAAAGTAATCCATGTAGTTTACATCTCTTATTGCCTCTGGCTAGTTAATTCTTGCTGTGTCACTTACCAATCATATTCCTAAGAAGCAGTCTTCCAGACCTTTTTCTGTATGTGCACTTTTTTTTTTTAAAGCACAAGAACGTTATCATTATTCCATGGCAGCACACGAGCTTCCTAACATTATTATTTTTTTAAATGGCTACAGACTGTTCCATAATACAGACATACCAATTTATTTAGCTATTTCCTTAGCTATACTCAGTAATCTTCAGTGTTTGTCATTAAATAAGGCAGCAGTAAAATTTTCTTACATATATCCTAGCATTCGTCTATTTCCGTAGGAAAGAATCGTAGATGTGAAATTGCTTGGCGATTATGCTTTTTAAAACAGAAAAAAATGGAATGTGAGATCAAATCAAAATACGCGAAATTCTCTTAACTGGCAAGATATGCTTTCCCTTAATTGATACTTCTTCCCCGTATTGATATCTTCTTTTACTTTTTTTCTTGAGACACCTTTAATGGCATTTCTGTATCATGAAGTTAGAGATGTGATTGGGTTTTTCCTTTGCTTTTTGGTTTTTTATGTGTTTTTGGGATGGAGTCTTGCTCTGTCACCAGGCTGCAGTGCAGTAGTGAGATCTTGCCTCACTGCAACCTCTGCCTTCTGGAATCAAGCGATTCTCATGCCTCAGCCTCGTGAGCAGCTGGGATTACAGACATGCACCACCACACATGGCTAATTCTTTGTATTTTTGGTAGAGACAGGGTTTCACCATGTTGGCCAGGCTGGTCCTGAACTCCTGGTTTCAAGTGATCTGCCTGCCTTGGCCTCCCAAAGCACTAAGATTACAGGCCAAGCCACCGCATCCTGCCACTTTTTTTTTTTTTTTTGAGACGGAGTCTCACTCTGTCACCAGGCTGAGTGCAGTGGCCTGATCTTGGCTCACTGCAATCTCTGCCTTTCAGGTTCAAGTAATTCCCCTGCCTCAGCTTCCTGAGTAGCTGGGAGGCCAAGGCAGGCAGATCACTTGAAACCAGTTCAGTGAATTTCTCCTATCTACCTGTGTTTTTGTATCTGTTAACCAGCCTTTGGCTATCCTCCCTTCTCCCCTCCCTTTCCCTGCCTCTGGTAACCACTGTTCTATCCTCTACTTTCTATGGGATCAATGTTTTTTGGCTTCCATGAGATATATGGTATTCATCTTTCTGTGTCCGGCTTTTCTTACTTAACATAATGTCCTCCAAAAGCCCCTTCATGTTGCTGCCAGAACTTCATTCTTTTTTATGGCTAAATAGAATTCCATTGTGTGTGTGTGTGTGTGTGTGTGTGTGTGTGTGTGTGTGTGTTTGTGTGTGAATAGTGTTGCAATAAACCTGAGAGTACAGATATCTCATCAACATTGATTTCTCTCCTTTTGGTATATACCTAGTAATGGGATTGTTAGGTCATATGGTAGTTCTATTTTTAGTTTTTGAGGAATATCCATACTGTTTCCCATAATGGCTATACTAATTTACATTTCCACCAACAGTGTATACAAGTTCCTTTTTTTTATATCCTTGCCATTATTAGTTTTTTTTTTTGTCTTTTTGATAATTGCTATTCTGACTGGGATGAGATGATATCTCATTGTGGTTTTGATTCGTATTTCCCTGATAATTAGTGATGCTGAGCACTTTTTCATATACCTGTTGGCCATTTGTGTGTTCATACCTCTTTCCAGACTTGGGAACTTTTCAGCTATTTCATTTGGTAGGGTTTCTGTGCTTCCTCTTTTTTCCTCCTCCTGGAACTTTCATAATATGAACATTTGTTTTCCTGTAAGTGTTATAGGTGTTCTTCACTCTTTTTCATTCTCATTTCTTCTGGAAGGTAATTTCAAAAGGCATCTCTTCAAGTTCAGAGATTTGTGTCTTATTCTTGATTATGTCTGCTATTTAAATTCTATTATATTTATTTCATTCATTGAAGTCTTAAGCTGCAGGAGTTCTGTGTATTTTTAAAAAATGATTTGTAACCCTTTGTTGAATTTTTTTTTTTTTTAATATATTGTAAATTTAAAATTTACCCAGGAAGCATCAGATCTGGCCCAATGGGGTGGGGGGTGGGGGTAGGTGGAGTGGCATCATGCTGAAAGGTACAGTAGCCACTGGAAGCTCAGCTTGAGGAAGTTGGGCCACTGGTCTAGGGTGTCTGAGTGGTGGCTTATCCTCAGGGGAAAGGGGAGGTTTTGCTACTTGCTCCTGGAGCAAGACACACTCCAGCCATAGTTGTAATTCAAAGATGGGGGTGTGCAGGCCACAGGGAGTTGGGCACAGTGTTGACTCTTTCTCTTTGGGGGAGCACAGCTATGTATACTCCAGGCAGCCTTAGGCCTGTGAGGACTGCAGGGTTCCTCAATGGTGAGGTCTGTAAGTGTCCAAGGTGTGGATAGGGATTGCTAGGATCCTCTTCCTTACCTCTTTGCAGCCGGGAGAATATATGATCTCATTCTCTCTTGATCTGTAAGGTTTCTCCTTTTGGTTCCCCGCTGATCCTGGTTGGGGATTGGGGTGATAGAACCTTGGCATTTCCTTCTGCTGTCCATGTGGTTGTCTCAAGTTTTTTAAATAAACTCTTCTGATACACTCTGGCACCCCTCCTCGGTTATTTGTGTTAAATTATAGTTGTTTATTTGTTGTTTTGGCTGTCTTTGTGGGGGATTTCTAGTCTGCCATCTTGATCTGAGCACCTTTTCTTTGATGTATTGGTCAGTTGGATATCCTCTTTTGTGAAGTCTCCATTCAGAACTTTTGCTCATTTTTCTTTTTCTTATTTATTTGTTGATTCATTTGTATATTCTGGATATGTTAAAGGATTGCACATATCTTGTTCCATTCTGTGACTTCTTTTGAACTCTCAGTATAGTCTTTTGATAAACAATAGCTCATAGTTTTAATATCCAATTTATAAATCTTGCTCTGTCCTTTTGAAGAAATTTTGCCTATACCAAGACCATGAAGACATTCTCCTTGAACTTTAAAGCCTTCTGTTTTAAAATAGAAACTCTGTGTTATGTTTAACAAACTCATTTGCTCTTCTTTTTAAAGCAGAATTTTACTGAAAAATAGATACCAAATTTTATCAGGTGCTTTTTCTGGAATAATTAAGCCAGTTAGTTGAATTTACCCCATTTATATATTTAATATTGTATTTAATTAATGTTTTCATTTTCCTCGTGCTTTATCTGCAGCCATTTTTGGGATGCACCTTTCTTAATCACAATGGTAATTTTAAAAACATGTAATTTAAAGAATAACAGCATTTCTGAGATGTTAGTTAAGATTTTTCATCTGTTCTCATTAAATGAGATTAGCTTGTAATTCAGATTTTTTTAAGTGATGTTCTTAACTATACTAAAATAGCTATCTTTACACATTCTTTTTTGTACTTTGGGTAATATAAGAATAATTTTTGTCTTTGAGTGTTAGGGAAAAAAATTTCCATTGACTTTATCACGGCCCTTTTCTGTTTATTATTTGAAAAAAATTTTCATTGTCTTTTTAGGTCCTTTTGTGTCTTTTTTATTCATTTTGGTTTGTCATTTTTTACATAGCTTCCTGTCTTAGTTCCAAATATATTGGTAAGTAATGGAGATCGTTTACCATAAAAGCTCTTAATCTTTTTTATTAATTACATAATTTTTCTTTTTGGTTTTATTGATTCACGTCTTATTTTCTTTTACAAATAAATAAAATGGTTGATTTGTGTTGTACGGTCTAAGTGAATTAGCTTGATTTTTTTTTTAACCTTTTTTGTTTTTTGGTTTTTTTTTTTTTGTGGCAGGGTCTCGCTCTATCATCCAGGCTGCAGTGCAGTGGCGCCATCATGGCTCACTGTGGCCTCAACCTCTTGGGATCCAGGGCTCTTCCTGCCTCAGCTCCCCCTGCCGCCCTGCCCCACTGAGTAGCTGGGACTGGGACTACAGGTGTGTGCCACCATGCCTGACTAATTTTTGCATTTTTTTGTAGAGACAGACTTCTGTCACGTTGCCCATGCTGGTCTCCAACACCTGGGCTCAAGTGATCCGCCCACCTCAGCCTTCCAAAGTTCTGGGATTACAGGTGTGAGCCACTGCACCCAGCTTTATTTTTGATTTTCTTTTTCTCTTCTTTTGAGATTATCATTTTTCTTTATTGTTTGGTTTGTAATTTTGTTTCATTTCTAAACTCTCAGTTCATTTTACTCTTGCTTTTCCTTTTCTGAATTTCTAAGGTTTTTTTTTTTTTTTTTTGAGGCAGAGTTTCAGTTTTATTGCTCAGGCCAGAGTGCAATGGCACAATCTTAACTCATTGCAACCTCTGCCTCCTGGGTTCAAGTGATTCTCCTGACTCAGCCTCCCAAGTTACTGAGATTACAGTCACCTGCCACCATGCCCAGCTAATTTTTGTATTTTTAGTAGAGATGGGGTTTCACCCTGTTGGCCAGGCTGGTCTTGAATTCCTGACCTCAGGTGATCCTCCTGCCTCGGCCACCCAAAGTGCTCAGATCATAGGCATGAGCCACTGCACCTGGCCTGATTTCTAAGATTTTTAAAGTGAAAATTTTTTTTGGTAGAGTTCCATATATTTTTGTGAAATTTTTATTTCTATATAAGACATTATGTTCTGTGATTTTTTTTCTTGATTTCAGTATAATTTAAGAAAGATGTATGGTTCGTTACATTAAAATGTTTTTTATTTATCACATTGTGTATAATAATGCACATATAGAAATAAATAAACATACATATTTCCAAGTGAGTGGATCTCTTAATTTATTCCGAGAATTGAGTTATGTGTTTGTAATGTCTATCTCTTTGGATTTAATGAGAAAGTAATGACTCCTAATTTTGCATGTTAACAGTTCACTGTCTTGTCTTCCAGTTATTTGCTAAAAAAATTGAAAGTGGGCCAGGTGCAGTGGCTCACGCCTGTAATCGTAGCACTTTGGGAAGCTAAGGCAGGTGGATCATGAGATCGGGAGATCAAGACTGTCCTGGCCAACATGGTGATACCATGTCTCTACTAAAAATACAAAATTTAGCTGGGGGTGGTGGCTCATGCCCGTAGTCGTGGCTACTTGGGAGGCTGAGGGAGGAAAATCGCTTGAAAACCTCCTGGGAGGTGGAGGTTGCAGTGAGCCGAGATCTTGCCAGTGCACTCCAGCCTGGGCAACAGAGTGAGACTCTGTCTCAAAAAAAAAAAAAAAAAAAAAAAAACAAGTTGAAATTACATTATATATATTACTTTTAAACTTTTCCCTATATAATTCTTTTAAAAACATTTCTAATGGGTACATTTTATTATAAAGATCTATCATAGGCCATCTAATGAAAGCAGTTTTGTTGGCTATTTAAATTGTGTTGCAGTACCTTCGTGTTTTCTTTAAATATACATTTTATGTATTTTAAGAAACATGCACATGACACAAAATTCAAAGGGAATAAAAGGGTTTACAGAGCAGGGGTCCTCAACCCTGGACAGGGCAGGGTTGGGGGAATGGTTTCTGGAGGAAACTGTTCCATCTCAGATCATGAGGCATTAGGTTCTCATAAGGAGCCAGTAGCCTTGATCCCTCGCATGTGTAATTCACAATAGAGTTCACGGTCCTGTAAGAATCCAGTACCGTCATTGATCTGATCTACGAAACTGGTCCCTGGTGCCAAAAGGTTGGAGACTGCTGGTTTAGAGAATCTTCCAAGCAAAGAATGCTACTAGTTTGTCGTATTTTTTTTTTCAGGCTTTTTCTTTTTCAAAAACCAGGAAATATATATACAGATGTGTACACTTGTTCTTTTTCCACAGAAATGGTCATCTGCATCTTCTTTTCACCCAGTATATCTTAGCAATGACTCGTATCAGTATGTAAAAACATACTCATTAATTATAAAGCTACAGAGTGTTCTGATATATAGATATGCTATACCTTACTTAACCAGCCCAGTATTTGTAGACCTTTGAATTAGAATACCTTTTTTTTTTTTTTGAGACAGAGTTTCACTGTTTTTGCCCAGGCTGGAGTGCAATGGCGTGATCTTGGCTCACTGCAACCTCCACCTCCCGGGTTCAAGTGATTCTCCTGCCTCAGCCTCCCGTGTACCTGGGATTACAGGTGTGCACCACCATGCCTGGCTAATTTTGTATTTTTAGTAGAGGTTTCACCACATTGGCCAGTCTAGTCTTGAAATTGTGACCTCAGGTGATCCGCCCACCTCAGCCTCCCATAATGCTGGGATTACAGGCCTGAGCCACCCGTGCCCTACCCAAGTTAGAATACCTTTAAATTGAAATTGTTATTTATGGAAAATTGCTCTTTGTTTTTAAAGTGATTTTTAAATTGTATTATTCCCCTGCTCCCCTTGTTTGAGATAGGCTTTTGCCTTTTTTAGTCAGGGATGGGGTCAGACTGATGACTGCCACTATCTTACAGGACACACAGACAGAGACTTCACAGAAATGATGATCTCACTTATTTTATTCCAGGGATAAAAGCATGGGGATAGGGCAAAGGACGTGATATTTAAGTAATCCTGAGGTTGATGGTCCCAAGAGTGAAAAATTTGTTTAAAACATGAAATATAAGAAAATAAAAATGCATAAGGGAAGTAAATAATATGTACACATGGACACAAGAGTGCGGAATAATAGACATTGGAGAGTTGGAAAGGTAGGGGTATGAGAAATTACTTGATGGGTTCAATGTGCACTGTCTGGTGATGGTACATTAAAAACACAGACTTTACCACTACTCAACATATCCATGTAACAAAACTGCACTTGTACCCACTAAATTTGTACAAATGAAAAAATGCATAAGATATAAAAATTGTGCATAAGAGATCGTAAAATGAACATCTGTGTGACCTCCATCCACATAAAGAAATATAACTTTGCCAACATCAGTACGCCTTTTAACCTTTCGCAGCTCCTTGCCATGCCCCTAGTGGTAGCTACTGTCCTGACCATTACAGCATTGACTGTGATTCTGTTTGTAGTTTTATAATCTAATTATGTATTCATAAACAGGGTAGTAAAATTATGCTTGTTTTTGGAGGTTTTCCCCTAACATTTTTAGATACCTGAAATTTTGTAGCCCTAGAAGCAGTCTTGAAGAAGAGGAGTCAGAAAGGGTGTGTGAGAGGTGAATGGGCAAGGAATTTTACACAGGTTGGCCTAGTAAAGTTTGGGGACTCGAGACTTTTCTTGTACCAGGTGATGGAGTCTTACCTTCAGTGTTGCCAGGGCTCTAGAACTAGCTCAGAGTCTGGTTTTTTGAAGTGCTGCTTCTGAAGCACCTGTCTGTGTGATCAGGGATGATCCTGCTTGGAGTTCTCTTTATGCCTATTCTCTTTCTACTCTTGTTCTGCTGGGCATTTCTGGTTGTGTTTGTGTGTGTGACAGTTCCTGTGGATTGCAAAAAACAAACAAAACCTGAAAACTAACGTCATGGTTTCTTCCTTTTTTCTTTTCTAATTTGTAAAATCTGTGGGGTTTAATCTTCGGCATTATTTGTAGATACTTGTTCCTCTCTCCCATTTAGACACCTAGAAAGTTTGAACAAATCAAGGGCTTTCTTTTTTTTCTGCAGAATATCTTCTATTTTCTAAAAACCTAACTAGAAAGTGGCATTGTGATAGAGATTGTGCCTGATTTGTAAAGAATGTTAAAATCAGGTTCTATAGAAAAAGACCATAGAAATAATTTTTAGTTCAGTTCCATCGTTCAGATACTTTCAAACTCCTGTGATGCTGTTGACATCACAACCGATTACACATATACATATATGTAAAACAGTTTATTCTGCTTTAATTTTATTTTTTTGAAATGTTGATTGGGGATCCATTAAATTAACTATAAGATCCTTCAAGAGGTCACTCACTGCCTGTAGTTGAAGGTATCATGATTTTCTAGAAGAAGAGGTTGGCTGCAAGGAATTAAACTGAACAGAGGCCAACTAATGTCACGGTGCGGCTCAGTGTGGAGCCTTTAGGTTGTATGCAGTAACTTATGCCTGTAATCCCAGTGTTTGTGAGGTTGAGGCAGGAGTATCACTTGAGGCCAGGAGTTTGAAACCAGCCTGGGCAACATAGTGAGATATCATTTCTTAAAACAAAGATTGAGAGCATGGACTTTGGAGAAGGACAGACTTGGGCTCAAATTTCCTGGCTTTGCTACTTGCTGGTTATATGATCAGGGCAGTCTGTTTGGCATTCTTGGGTCTCAGTGTCATTTGACTAGGATAATCTAGTTGGCATTCTTGGATCTTAGTCTTCTGTAAAATGGCATCATAATCCATTTTGTGTTGCTGTAAAAATGTCACAGGCACAGACTGGGTAATTTATAAAAGAAAAGAAATTTATCACAGTTCTGGAAGCCAGGAAATCCAATATCAAGGTGCTAGTTCTGGCAAGGGCCTTCTTGCTGCAGTTTCCCATGACAGAAAGTGGAAGGGCAAGAAAGGGAGAGTGAGAGTGACTGAGAGAGCTGGACTCTTATTTTTCCCCCAAAAATGGGTATCTCGCTATGTTGTCCAGGTTGGCCTTCAATTCCTGGTCACAAGTGATCCTCCCACCTCAGTCTCCTGAGTGACTGGGAATACAGATACATACCTCTGCACCCCCCGCTGGACTCATAACAGCCCACTCTTGTGATATAATAATAAACCCATTCCTGTGTTATGGGCATTAATCTATTCATGAGGGCAGAGCCCTTGTGGCTTAATCACCTTTTAATGGTTCCATCTCTTAATATAGTCACAATGACAATTAAGTTTCAACATGAGTTTTGGAGGGAACATTCAAACTATAGCAAATGGGAATGACAGTGTCTCAGGGACATGAGGATTAAACGAAAGAATATCTGGTGTCAAGTAAGCATTCAGCACACAGCAGCTGTTATTAACCATTGTTATTTGTTTGAGGATTTAATGGAGTTTCTCTGATTTCTAGCCCAATGCTCTTTGTACAAATTGCAGAATCTATTACGACAAGAGTTAGGGGTAACAGACTAGGTGGATGGGAATTGCTTAGTCAATCCACTCACCCTTTGGGATCAGTTTAGGTGATTACTGGACTCTGTGTCCATAAACTCTGCTGGTTTATTACAGGAGTGAGAATTGCCTAAAAGTTCCAGGCAGTCACAATGTCTTCAGTGGCAGAGAGTTAGTCTCTCTGTCCTTGTTCATGGGCACGAAGTTAAAACTAAGGGGTGTGTGTGTATGTAAGATTAGCTCAGGGGGATGGCTAGAGGATTCTCCTCTGTCTGACTCTTTACTCCTCCTCCGATAATCTTACGTTTAAAATCTATCCTTTCTTCCTTTCCCTTTCTTTTCTCCCGTCCCCCTCTCTTTCTCTTTAAAGAATGACCAGCTTTGCCCAGTCATGGTGGCCTATGACTGTAATCCTAGCACTTTGGGAGGCTAAAGTGGGAGGATTGCTTGAGGCCAGGAGTTCAAGACTAGCCTGGTCAATGTAACGAAACCCCAGCTCTACAAAAACGAAGAAAATAGCTGGGTGTGGTGGTGCACACCTGTAATCCCAGCTACTTGGTAGGCTGAGGCAGGAGGATCCTTTTGAGGCCAGGAGTTCCAGGTTACAGTGAGCTGTGATCATGCCACTGCACTCCAGTTTGGGCAACAAAGTGAGACCCTGTCTCTTAAAAATTAATAAATGTTTAATATAAAATTTATATAAAATCCAGTCATTAAGTAAAAAACATTTGTTAACATTTGGCTTTTTTTTTTTTTCAGTCTTTTCTCATGCATTATAAAAAGGCAGCAGTAATACTGAACATTCAAATACCCTTTTAATGAAATAAACTTAACTAGTTAGATAGTTATAAATCAGTAAGATGGTAGAGGAAGGGAAAAGGGAGGGACACTTTGCTGAAAGGCGGAGATAGTGATCTCCTACTGTCTCTGAGACTGACTGATGATCCTTAATTTAATCTTTCTTTCCAGGCATTCTGGAGCAGGGAAGAATTTGACTTTAAAACAGTTCCCTACTTTCTGTTCTGTTGTTTGGCATGCCCTTCTGAGTTCAGAAGAATAGGTCTTGAGTTTTATGCTGCCAAAATTAATATCCCATTAGATTGCTTGTAGAGCTGCTATTTTTTTGTGCGATGTGAAAACTGAATTGTTTCTAAGTTCTACTAAATGTATATGTACCAGTCAGTGCTTTTCAACTGCCTTATATTCCTCAACCCATGAACCTACCCAGTCCTTTAGGAAAGCTAGGTGTAATGCAGGAAGTAACCTGTGTACCACAGTACCTGGATCAGGTGTGTGCTCTGGAAATGTTGACCTGACATGAGGCCAGTCTGTCTTCTCTTTCTTCACAGATTTTGAAGCCAGCTTCATAAGGCTGTTGGACAAAATAACGAATGGTTCTCGAATTGAAATAAACCAAACAGGTAAGCTCCTTTTCTATTCCCGAAAGCATCTACATGCACTAAAGCATTCCTGTTTCTCACTCTTTTTTGTTTTCTTTTTTTTTTCTAGTCAGTCTCTGCTTATCCATAATGGTATAAAGGTTGTGTTTAAAACTTTACTAATCACTTTGTGTTATATGAATTACCATTAAATTAAAATTTTGAGGGGACTTATATGAGGAGCTCATCATATAACTTTGGAGTTACATGAGGAAGCTGTGAATATGGATTATAATAAAAGCATATTATTCTAGATAATTTTAAAAAATACTATGTTCAGATGGAAAGACCCAGTTACCTCTCTGTGATGTGATTTTCCAGAGATGTACATGAAGTCTCCCAATTTCAGGGGCATACATTTGATTTAAGGAAGTTAGAAAACTGACAATTTCAGATCCAATAAGCAAGTCCCTCCTCTTTTATTTTATACATAATATTTACATTAAACTTTCCAAAGTTCATTTACTTATATTTTTACATTAAATTATTTCAACCAACTCTGTGAGGTAATTTATGTGCTGAATTCTATTTTATTTTAAAATTTTGTTTGTGAAAATAAATTTACATAAGTTTATGCAAAATATGTGACTGTCCCTTCACCTCTTTCCTTCTCCATTCCCACTCTAGGGGTAGCTGCTGTCACATGGATATTTGCATAATTCAGACCATCAACAGGGTCATGCTCGTCTTACTGTTCTTCAGCCAGCATTTTTTTTTCTAGCATAAATGTCTCAGAGAACTTTCCCTGCCAGCACATGCAAGTCTTCTTCAGTATTTCTGTGGGTTGTAGTATAGTATTCCAGTGTATGGATGCATAATAATTTATTTAACTGCTCCCCCATTGATAAACATTTAGGTTGCTTCTACCTTTTATTTTTACTATTAGAAATTTGTGTCTACATTGTGTGGAAGACTGTGGCAAACATCCTTTGGCTGACTCCAGTAACTCTCTACCTTTTCACACACATTCTGCAAAGGAATCTCTGACCTTTTCCTTATCTTGGCTCTCTTAAGGCAAGAGACCTGAGATGTTCTGGTCTATAGCTGCATTCAGCCATACCTTATGAAGAACAGGTTTCAGGAATGAGGTATTCACATGTCTTTTGCCAGCTATGAGACCCTTAATTTCCTTTAGCTTATTTGCTTTGAAATTGCTGGAGGTTTTTTCAGTAACTTTTATTGGTGATCCAGAAGACAGATAATTCTATTCTGCTGTGTGTGGTGTGTGTGTGTGTGTGTGTGTGTGTGTGTGTTTGATAGAGTCTTGCTCTGCCACCCAGGCTAGAGTGTAGTGGCGTGATTTTGGCCCATTGCAACTTCTGTCTCCTGGATTCAAGAGATCTTCTGCCTCAGCCTCCTGATTAGCTGGGATTACAGGCATCTGCCACCATGCCTGGCTAATTTTTTTGTATTTTTTAGTAGAGATGAGATTTCGTCATGTTGGCCAGGCTGGTCTCGAACCCCTGACGTCAGGTGATCCACCCGCCTCAGCCTTCCTAAGTGGTGGAATTACAGGCATGAGCCACCGTGCTCGGCCCAATTCTGTTGTTTTCTAGTAATATCTTCAGTATAGGTTGAGGTATAAGACATTTACATGATTCTGCTCCCACTCCACGTCCTTTTAATTTTCCCCATCGGAGTAGTAAAAGCCTTCATTTGGATGATCTGGTCAGTTTCTCCTTTGGCTAATTTGTATAAATAAACATACGGATTTGAAAGATTTAGTGACTATATAGTCTTTCTTGGCTTTTTTTTTTTTTTTTTTTTTTTGAGACAGAGTCTCGATCTGTTGCCAGGCTGGAGTGCAGTGGCGCAATCTCGGCTCACTGCAATCTCCACCTCCTGTGTTCAAGCGATTCTCCTGCCTCAGCCTCCCGAGTAGCTGGGATTACAGGCACGCACCACCACACCCAGCTAATTTTTTTGTATTTTCAGTAGAGACGGGGTTTCACCATGTTGGCCAGGATGGTCTTGATCTCCTGACCTCGTGATCTGCCCGCCTTGGCCTCCCAAAGTGCCGGGGTTACACGTGTGAGCCACTGTGCCTGGCTCTTTTTTGGCTTTTTGATCTAAAGGATGGTTTTGTGATCCTTACAACTATTTAGAATAACTCACCCAGGATCCATCTGAGAAGTGTTTATTAATCAGAATATGATCCTGATTTCATGATTGTTTGGATTTTAGTGTTTAATATGGTAAAACCTAAATTTATTTTATGGAAGTCCCAAGAACTTTTTCCCATTTGAGTGACTGAGCATTCCTCCTTCCTCTAATGTTAAATTTATTTTTGGTAAATTGTACCAGAGGGCATTGCAGAAGATTTTGTGCAGCAGAAATACCTTGTTCAACCATTTATGTTACCCTAAATCATTTACAGTTTTTTACATTTATATGTAAATCTAGTAAGAAGTTTTTTGGATAGCTGGGCATGGTGGCTCATGCCTATAATCCCAGCACTTTGGGAGGCTGAGGTGGGAGGATCACTTGAGTCCTGGAGTTCAAGGCTAACCTGGGCAACATGGTGAAACACTTTCTCCATCAATCAATAAATAAATAAATAAATAAGCTGAGTGTGGTGGCATGTGCCTGTGGTCCCTGCACTTTAGGAGACTGAGCTGGGAGGATCACTTGAGCCCAAGAGTTCAAGACTATACTGGACAACATAGTGAGACCCTTTCTCTAAAAAAAAATAAAAATTAGCTGGGCATGGTGGCACATGCCTGTGGTTTCAGCTACTCTGGAAGCTGAGGTGGGAGGATTGCTTGGGCTCTGGAGGTCGAGCTGCAGCAAGCCGTGATCATGCAGCTGTACTCCAGCTTGGGTGACAGAGCAAGACCCTGTCTCCAACAAAGCTTTTTGAATGATATGAATATGTGAAAAGTGAATAGAGATAGTAGTTTCCACTAAAGCCATAAAATACTATTCAACATTTTCATGTATCAGTATTAAATTAAAAGAGCTACTGTTAATGGCATTGAATGCCATAAAGTACTTGCCTTTTCTTGGCATCATGTTTGGTGAGTGAGGTATATGGGAAATCTCACTTCAAGAGCCCTAGAGGATGCTGGTTGCTGGTGTGACGATTTAATCACATCATTTGTAATTTCCCTCTCTGATCAGCCTAGTCTGAGATTGTGCTGTTGGGAGACTATGGTGCTTATTAGGATCTCTCCTCTGTGCCCTGCCATGACTTTGGCAACTCAGATGGCTTAGGGAGGGGTTTGATTTATTACTGATTATTAAATTACATTCACAGTTTATTATTGTTACAGGGGCTTGACAGCAGTGAGTCAGCTTTTGGAGTGAAGTGTGCTCATAGCGATGGCATTTCAAGCATTCTTGGATGCCCTTGCCAAATTTTCCCCTTGGAACTCACTGCCTTCATTACCTTTGTGACATTTTAGTTTTTTCCTGCTGAATGTGGCTCTTTTTCTTCTGGTTTAAGGAACAACCTTATATTATCAGCCTGGCCTCCTGTATGGTGGATCCGTGGAACATGACTGTAGTGTCCTTCGTGGCATTGGCTATTACCTGGAGAGTCTTCTTTGCTTGGCTCCATTTATGAAGCATCCATTAAAGATAGTTCTACGAGGAGTGACCAATGATCAGGTTGACCCTTCAGTGAGTACTGAGAACAAACCATGGGTTTGTTTTTGTTTTGTCTCTTGTCACAACCCAGCTTGTGAGAAAAATGTTCCTTACAAAGCTCAGTTTTATTTCAAATGTATATTTATTTTGTTATTTACCTTGAGGTTTAGAGGTTAATCACTCGAGGAGGCAGATGAACCAAAACATGGGATCATAAAATTCAGGACGATTGTTAACAGTTATCAAGGTGCCTTTCATTGTTATCTGAGGACCTTCAAAACACATTCTCTCAGTCTCATCATGGCTGATCATGGCTGACATTAACTATAGTTCTGTTGGGTCTAGTATGTGACAGTGGAGTTTTTCTAAGGTCATGTGGTAGCTGAGACTGGAGGGCAGCCGCCCAAAATTTTGGGCAGGAGATTATATCTCCTTGGCATTGCCACAGCATAATCTTGACTTACTCAGGTTTCAGTCATAAACCCAAGGTCTTTTGTCTTCTGAGAAGAGTTTGCAGATTTAGAAAAAGGGCATAAATTCGGGAAAGGAATGTGTGAGCTTTGGTAGTTTGTGGGTATCAGCAAGCTTTTTATTTTTATTTTTTTCACCAAGGGCCATGCCAGAGCAAGCTTTTTATTTAACATGCTAATTTTTCTGTAGGTATGGGGAGAATGGTTTCATATTAAGCAAAACTTTTCATTGTGATCACCACAACTGTCTTAGTGCCATTCTAGGATGGAGAGAGAGAGAGAGAGAGAGAGAGAGAGAGAGAGAGAGAGAGAGAAGACATAGATTAGAGAAGTCTAGAGAAGTCCTGTCCAGGACCCCCTCCCTTGTAGGGAGGTTGGATTCTCTGCTTTTGGATGCTCTGCTGTTCAGAGACAATGTCTTAAAGCTGATGGCCATGATGAAGTCTTGACTGTGGTGATATGCTTGCCTTTACCATTACAGATATAGGCCAAGACCAGTGAATGGGTAGCTTCTGAGGCAGAATGTGAATTATGTAACTTTTCTACTCAGGGAGGACCAATGAGGTAGTGCTGTGAGCCCCAAAGTAGAGACTACTGCTGTTCATCAAGATACCTACGAGGGTATAAGTGTTAATATGTTCTCAGGCAATGCAAACTTATTCTTCAATTCTTGGAAATTCAGCTGCATAAACTCGTTTCCCTGGGATACTGAGTATAGTACAAGGTCTGAAATTCTTAAGCTATAAAGGAATGTTGCGTAAGCTGTTTAGAATATTTCGTTAAGTGTTTTTTTTTTCTTTTTACATTTTCTAGAAGACTATGGGAAATGAGTTCTTTGGATAAAAGTGTGAGAAGAGGCATAAATACATTTAGGTTGAAAGAGGGGTAGGTGCCTCAAAAGTGGGAAAAGGCCCTAAAGTGTACAGCAGTGTGTGTATCAGTTTTGTACTTTTTTTTCTATACTTGCTAATTATCTTACAAGCTTTTCTCTCCGGCAATATTTAAAAATGTTATATGGTAACAGACAAAGATCAGTTGATGACTTTCTCAGAAATGGTACCCAAAAATCTATTTTCATCTGCTGTAGGACTAACTGCTTTTGCCAGCTGCATAACTAAAATGACCTTGGTTGGTATCTGGCTCCAGGCCAGGGTAAAATAAATATACTAAATCCTGAATAAAGAGTGACTTCTTCAGCTCATCCCATGGCTCTTTCATTTCTAACTGCTTCTTTTCTGTGTGGTTTTCTTATTAGTTCATGTCTGCATCTACTCCGCATACAAGGTTGAAATGAGTGATTCTGTCCTTAACAAACTCCTAGTCTCGTGGGGTAGATAGCTGGAAACCCATTTATGGAGATTACATGGATGAATACCCTTGGTCTCTGACAGAGGTAGAAGCAAAGTGCTGAGTGTCAGAGAGGGTTTCTAGAGGAGAGAAAATCAGAGAGAGTCAGTCTGAGTTTTTGGAAGGTAATTCTGGAGGTTGAGTGAAAGATGAATGGGGAAGTGATAGTCTAGCTTGGGCATTATGGAGATGGAGGGAGAAAGGAAGGGGCAGATATGGCAACTGATTGGAGGCAGAGTGAGAGGAAGGAGTCTTAGATGACTCCATGATTTCTGTCCTGGTTGCTGTAAAGGGTAATGATCATAAAGATTATTCCCGTTTGACAAAGGGAAGAGGAAAATTGCAGTAGGATAATGGCTTTTGATTTTGGTCCTGTTCCCTGGGATGTTGGCAGCCTAACCATATAAGGATTTCCAGTTGGCAGTTTGAAATTATTGTCTGGAGCCTTGGAGACAGGTCATCAGAATATTACCTAGGTCACCAGAATGTATGAGATTGGTCAGGCTGAGATTGAACACTGGTGGGTTTGGCTGAATTTATCTTTCATGTGTTTTTTTTTTTTTGACATGTACAGTGTGGTGGTGGTGGTGGTTGTCGTTGGTGGTGTGCTTATGTATCTGAATTGGTTGTTCATGTTCGAAACTCCAGATTTTACATTGTAATAGGGCAGTGTGACAATCCTGAGTGGTGGTTCCTCCATGACAGCCATCAGTTGGAGGTGAGTAACAGCTGCCTTTTTTGGATAAGGCATGAGCTCCCCAGCTGGACCCAGGTCACCACTGACCTCATTATTCATTTAAGCTTCCTTTCTGCCCTCTATGGACATTAGAGTTTCTGCCCCATGGTCCAAAGGACTAAGAATGGAAGAAGGAGAAATGAGTATTTAAGGCGTGAGTGGGAGAAGAGGAGCTAGAGACAGAGTGACTGTGGAGATAGAAGTGTTTGGAGAAGCCAAGCAGGAATCAAGTTTTAAGAAGCAGGAATAATCCACACAGTCACTCTTTGCAGGAGTTGAGTCAGATTCAGCAGTGAGACATTTCATTGACCTTTGAAAGAACAGTGTCATTGGAGTGTAAGGACAGGAAGAGACTGAGGAATGAGTAGGAACTAGTGGTATTGGAAAGTTAGGAGATTCTTTCAAAAGTTTTTAAGAGCTGAGGTTGGGAATTTTTTTTAGACTAGGGGAAACTTGAGTTTGCTTATAGGCTGAGGAGAAGCTGTAATGGAAAAGAAAAGAATTAAAAGAGCTGAGGGTCCTTGGTGAAGTCCAGAGGGGATAAGGATTGAAAATAGAGGTGATGGAATAAGCCTTATGAAGAGGAAGAAGACATTTTTTCCTTAGGGGCAAGAGAATAGAAAGTGGGGGAGAAATTTGAAAGAGAAGTTCTAGGAGGTCTCCTGAATGTTAGTGGTGTGCCACCAGAGCTCCCAGTATATATTTATTGGTGTCAACAAGCTACTCCAATGGTGGGTGAAGATTCCATTCTTTTCTAGTTCCCTCTTAGAGAGGGAAAAGAAGTACAGTAATGTCTGCCAAGTACTGGGCATTGTTCTAGGTGTACATATGTATGTATGTGTGTATCCATATTTGTTTAATTCTTCTACCAACCCAGTGAGGTGGGTGTTTCAGACAATGTAACTGGAGAGCAGGCTTCTTCCTCCCTTTTTAAACATAGGTTGATTACATTTTTACCTTTGGATTGATTGGCTACACTATAATGGTAATGCCTTTGCCCTAAGGTGCCACTTAGGTGAGATTTTTGCCTTTTCTCTCTGACTGCAGAGTGCATTGATCAGTTTTCCTTAAGCAGAACTTGCAGGCCACCATCACTCTGCTAAAACTGTAATGTGCAAAGCTGCAGGAGACTGTAGACTGTTCAGCCCAGCCTCTCCTTTTACACAGGAGGAAACCAAGGCCCAGGAGACAGGGAAGCGTCCCAGGGTCTCACAGCCAGTGAGAGGAAGAGTAGTTCCCAAGCCCTCATCTGCTTTTCCAGCCTTTGTCTCACTGCACCAAGTTGCCTGTCCTCCATGTCAGATGGAGAGTGATAAGGGGACAGGACTACACCTGGAATTACCCTTGGGATTCTGGCTGAACTAAGTAAATTTGGCTTTACCCTTTGTGACTCAAGGTATAGGAAAAATGAGCCAGAAGAAATGCTGTGTTTTTTCACCTTTCTTTTCCTCAGGAGAGCTGGTGGCTGCCCAGAGTAATTGCAGCATTGCCTCCCCTACTTTTTTAGAATCTGACTTGGCTTTCTCCCCCAGTTGCCCTTAAGCCTAGATTACATTCTTCTTCATCTGGCAATCCCAAATGCGTATATTAAGTTTTTGAGTGTGCTTAGCTTTATTTTTTTATTTTTAGAGATAGGGTCTCACTCTCTTTCCCAGGCTGGAGTGCAGTGGCATGATCATAGCCCACTGAAGCTTCAAACTCCTGGGCTCAAGCCATCCTCCCATGTCAGCCTCTCAAGTAGCTAGGACCAGAGGTGTGCAACAGTACGCCCGGCTAATTTTTTAGTAGAGATGAGGTCTTACTCTGTTGCTCAGGTTGTAACTTTAATATTTAATTAAAGTTAGCTAATGTTTAATGGTTTTCCTAGTTTCCCCTGCCCCACCTGATCCATTCTAAGCATGTTCTTAGACCTCACAGGTCATTCCTACCTCTGGTAATTTTCTGATATCACAATATTTAGTTGGGTCTTCTTAGCCTGTTAGAGTTGGTTGCACCTTGGAGATAGCTGGGCTTGAGCCCCTTGCCTTAGAGATAAGCAAATTCAGATAGTTGTGATTTTCTTGTCTGAGGCCACATAGCTAATTAGAAGCAGAGCTGGGACCAAGAGTAGGGCTTTTCCTACACCCTCTGTGTGGTGCCCACCCTCCAAGCCAACAGGCAGGTCCAAGAAGGGAACAAGTAAGGGAGTAATTTCCTTTCCCATGTAGCAGTTGAGGCAATATTTGCTGACTCGTTAGATAACTGCACGTGATTTGAATGTCATCTTTATATTCTTATCAGGAATCCACAAATGGATCAGAAAGACCCCAGACTTCCTAGGAGTCGGAATGCAGGAGGAGATAACAGTAACACGTGGCAAACTCTTGGCATTAACTGTGGATGTTGTCGTAATTGCAGTTTTGAGTTTGTGTTGCTTCATGTATTTTGAGGCTATCATCACCCCCACTCCCCAGCTCCCATGTAAAATCATCACCTTCCCTTTAGCTGCCTGTGTGGTGCTCATCATTGGTACTTTTAGGTGAGCTGCTGAATAGTTCATTTTGGAGTGCTACCAGCTCTAAACATTAGATAACCATACTGGACAAATGCTAATGAAAAAGGTGGTTTTCTTCTGTAGTGTTTATACCTACAAGAATGAGTAGGGTTCTCCATTTGTTTTCTACAAGAGTCCATCTCTCCATGCTTTTTGCATGATGCCTCTGATGCTCACGATGACTGTTAGGTAGGCGTAGGTCTCCATGCCATACATGAGGAAAGTGGGGCTGAGAGAAGCTCAGTGGCCTGTGAAATCGAAGTCTTCCTCAGGCAGAGCCAGCCTACTCGCTCAGTTCTAAGCCGGCATCCTTTCTGTTTACCACACCGCGTCATCTACCTGGTTGCTAAGCCTCACTTGTTTCTTTGACTCTTTTTTTTAAACTTTTTTTTTTTCTAAAATAATTTCGTAGGTTGATGTTCTTAAGGCAACAGCACTCCCTTTGTTGAAACAGTTTGGGATTGATGGTGAATCATTTGAACTGAAGGTAAGAATGTATGAACTGCTGGCCTTATGTTTCTGTGCAAAACATTTTTCCACTGACTCATTGGAAGAGCTGTGTGACTCAGTGTATGTGTGTCACATTAGAAGGCACCATTTATCTGAAGACTCAGGGCTCATGAAGTTAACATTACAGACTTTGAAATGAAAGGGACCCTTTAGTGATAACAGTAGTAGCCAACAGTTATGTTGCACTTATTTTGCGGTGGGGGCTGTTCTAAGCAGTGTACAAGTACTAACTCCTTTTCTCTCATGACAGCTCCGCCCATGTCCCTCAGCTAATAAGCAGTGGAGAACAGATTTGGGCCATATTGGCTCTCTGATCTAAATGATCTGGATATAGTTTATGTACAAGGGCTCCCAACCTGGATGTCCCTGAGAATTTTCAGTATTTCCAAAATTTAGTAGAAGTAGTTTAAGCATCTGTATGTTATTGAATTGTATCATTCCAGTGAGGTAAACTGTTTAGCATCTCTGCCTTTTACATTCATATTTTAAACAGGGGGAAATGACTTCATTTTTATTTAATAATGTTTTGATAGATCAGTTATTTGCGTGAGAGGAGAAAATGGGGTTTCTGATTATTAAGAAATGGGCTCAGATGATGGACTAGGTCACCTCCACATTTTAAGGATAAAGAAGTGACCTGCTCAGGATCATAGAGATGAATGGCAGAACCACTTTGGTAGTCAGGTTGGACTTTGACATATGCTGAGCATGTACTCTCTAGGAGCCAACATAAGGTGCTGTTGGTCTCGGAGGGACTGACAGATTGAATATGGAAGAGCTGTGCCTTGCAAGGAAGCATCTGCTGGTATAAACCTTCCTGGGTGGGGTGTCAGGATAATCCATTGCTTTGTTGCATCCTTGCCTCACCTTTCTCACTCTGTGCAGATTGTGCGACGGGGAATGCCTCCTGGAGGAGGAGGCGAAGTGGTTTTCTCATGTCCTGTAAGGAAGGTCTTGAAGCCCATTCAACTCACAGATCCAGGAAAAATCAAACGTATCAGAGGAATGGCGTATCCTTTTCATTTATTTGGATTTCTTATTTTTTTCTTGCCTCACTAAGATAAGGATGACTAACAGCTTTACTTCTTCCCGAGGTTATTTACATTTTAGACTATAACTTTGAAAAGGCTTAATGGTGAAAACGTAATTGTTGGCTGAGTGAGGATGTTCTGTTATCTGCCTCACCATGACCAGATTGATTGAGTCATTTTTTTTTTCCAGTTAACATTTAGGCAAATAGCTCTGTTATATGTGATCCTCTCTCAAAAGGCCTTGGTTTGGAGGCCATGAATATACTGCAGTTCCTTCCTTAGAAGAGGTCATCATCATTTGGTGAAGGAACCAAATATGAAAACACATAGTTCTGATATAACATGCAAAATGATATGTGCAGTGGGTTGGGGGCCCGGAGTAGATAGTGGTCAATTTTGTCTGGAGGACCTAGGGAGGCTGGAATAATAATAATGAACAATATTTACTATTAAGTACTTACTCTGCGTCTACTTCAGTAATCAACTTTACATGCTTTTAAGCCTCAGATTGACTCTCGAATTCACTTACATCCTTTTTTGCAGATGGGGAAACCGAGGCTTCAGAAGCTTAAGGAATTTGTTAATGATGTCACACTGCTAATAAGCAGAGCTGAGATTTGAACCTTGTCTGTCTGACTCTGAAGTCCAGGCGTTTAATCTCTACTTTTTCCAATAGAAAGGAGTCTTGAAGAACAGAGGATTGCAAAGTAGAGCAAGAAAGGAGGAGTGCTTCAGGCAGAAAAATGGGCCTGAGCAGGGTGGCAGCGCACAGTGGTTCTGGGAAGTGGCAAGTAATGAGATGTGGCAGGATTTCAGGATGGTCCATGGCATTTGATGGTAGAATTGGGCATGAGGACAGGCAGGAGCCAGTGAAGAGGTGAAGGTGGCTGGAATCATGTACTATGTAGAATGCAAAGACAAGAGGGTGAAGAGGCCTCCAAAACTTGAAAGCAAGAGTTAAGTAAGGAGGGAAGTAAGAGTGGAGAGGAGAATAAACAAAACATAGCTTCCTGGAAGCCCTGGTTGGCACCTTAAAAGGCCCTGAGGGGTCAGCACTGGGGTGAGGAAAAGCTGAGGGACTCAGCAGCAGGCTGCTATGATGCCCTGGGGAAGAGTGCTGGAGGCCAAGAGCCCGAGGGACTAAATCTGGGTTGTGGAGTGAAGGGGGAGGGAAACGGCACCTTTTGGGGAACACTCTTCCAGAATCTTGACAGGAAAGAGAAGGAGAAGGAAGGATGAGGCAGTAACTTGATGAAGCGAGAGTAGGTGATACTTTCCTCCCTTTTACAAAAAGGTTGGTAAGAATTTGAGTGTTTTTATAGGTTTTTTAATGTAGATGAAGCAAGGTAATGAGCTGATTAAAAGCCCAGGTGCTGGAGTCAGAAAGACGTGGGTGCTGACGCTGGCTGTGCCACTCACCAGTGGGGAGCATTTTGGCCCTAAGCCTTGGTTGCCTGTATAGCTTTGGTCCTGTTATAACTGCTGTGAGGGACTGTCACGAAGGGTAAAATGAAATCGTAGTTGCACAGTAGGATCCACTGGTGTGTAAGTAGCATCAGGTGAATGGTTGCCACTGTTCTTTTTATTCTTACTTGAGAGGGGGGATGGATTCAAGTCCGCAGGCATATGGTAAGGGTGGCTCCAGGTAGAGCTGTGTGGAGGTAAGTGGAAGGAGGTTGGGGTGAGTTTTCAGTTGTTACCGAGTTAGGATAGGATTGAGGGTGGGGGGATGGGCAGGGTAGGATAAGGGAGTGTGACAAGGATGGTAAAGATGTGCTGTCACAGTGGGGCATCATAACTGAAGATTAGAAAAAGGCTGTGGAACAGCAGTAAGGTCTCGGCTGAATGTAAGAAAAAGGCTGTGGAACAACAGTAGGGTCTTGGCTGAAGGACCACTTGTGAGGTCCCATGTGACTGTGTCCAGTGGCAGTTGGCAGCCTAGAGGGAGGAGTAGAGAACGTAGGAGAACCAATTTCATCCAAGGATGGATGCAGGTTGGCAAGGTGTGTGGGTCCTACGGGAGGACAGGTAGAGGGTGGGTGCTGGAGCATCGGCAAGTACATTCCTCACTGAGGATTGTCTAGGGGGCTCACCAGCCTGGAGAAAGTAGGTCAAGGGACTAGAAACTTTAACAGGTTTAAAGATCAGGTCTAGTAGAAATAGATATATGTACTATGTAGGACAAGAGATTGTGTTTAGGGAATGTTTTGGGATTTCAGATATTAAAAGTGGCATAATTCTAGGTGCTGACAAGATCTGGGTGGGGGACATTGTTGGAGGCCATGGAGCTAGATGGGCTATGGGGGATGACTTTCCTGGTTGGAGTGTGACAAGAAAGGGTAGACTAGAAAGCCTGCCTCTCAGGGCTGGGGTGGATGCCTTAGGTTAGGTTTTGTATTTCTCAGGAGGTTTGGGGATGCTCTTACTTGGAGGAAGAGAGGTGTGACCTGGACTGTCTTTTCAGAGGCCTCAAATAGCTTGAACAGTAAGTGGTGAAGGGCAGGGAGTAGGGTGGGCTGCAGGGCCATGGGTAGAGAGAGTGCTAGTTAAGATAGAAGATCTCACTTGGGTTGCTGCCTGAAATTCTTTTTAAAGATCATCAAAAGCACAGGAATACATAATAACAAAGCCTTCCTGGATTATGGTCTGTCTCTGCATGGCTGTCCCCCAGACCATGTAAGCACCAAGCTTTGTGTATGCCGGGAGAGACTGGGCGAAAGGAGAAATGGTTTCTTTTTTTAGGAGCCCCCAGCTTGATGTATAGTTAAATTGCCCAGGCGACTTCCTAAGGTGATGTTCAACTCTAATATTCTCCACATCAGAGGAGCTGGAATAAGGTTAATGAGGTTACAAAGAAATGGAAATGCAGTGTAACTAGGTGTGTGTTTTTAAAGCCAAATGTGCCTTTTCTACTTGAACTCATTCTCATTAACAGGTGCATTGTATTCCACCATATATAGAACCCGAAATCAAACCGTTGATGGCCATTGAGTTGTCTTTTGCTTTTCACCATTGCCAAAAATGTTAAAGACATTAACCATGAAAAAAAGTGTAGTAAGTGTATAGGAATACGCTTTCCAATACACTCCAATAAGTGTATAGGAATACACTTTCAGGGGTATTTCAGGTTTGTCTGGAGGGGTGGTTGTTTTTTTCCTCCTTATTTGAGATGTGTTTCCTTAATGCAGTGTTGGCGGCAGTGAACTTTGTTTGGAATTCAGTCTCTGTAGTCTGGAAATGTGATTTCTGGCAGTGTGCTCTGTTTTGACACAGTTGTTCTAACAATATGGGTTTCATCACAGTGGGGTCTCCCCTGTTCTCTCTGGGTGTGCAAATGGCTCGTGTCCTTTGATGATCTTGCCGGGAAGTGGGGGAAGGGTTTTACAGGGGGAGAACATAAAAGCTAAAAGAGCTGCGGTGCCCAGGCACCTTGGGTGTAACTTTGTTCCAACCTGGCTTCTCCCTCTAATGTTCTTGGAACTGTCCCTATGTAGAACCTGATCCAGGAAGGCACTTGTGAGGTCCCAAGTTCCTCCCTCCCTGGAGGCAGGGGATAGGACACAGAAATCATCCCCAGTATATCTCTGACTGGTAGAGGTTGCCTCCGAGTTCCCAGCAGAGTTGACACAGTGCCCTTGCTCAGATCCCTGTCTGTAAACCAAACATTTCGGCCACTGGTCTGCAGAGCTGCCCATTTCACAAACACCTCAAAGGAATGTGGGTTTGAATGGGAGATCGCCTTCTTGGCTAGTTTTGCAGCCTGGGAAAAAGAGCTGCCTTTGGAAAAGGCCTTGAGTTGGTTTTGTGGTTTTTTTCCTTGCAAGGCTGATTGACTGCTGGACTAACTTTGGAGGTTGTATTTCCCATAGGAGGGCTCGAACTGGGAGAACTAGCCTCACTCTGTTGTGTGCATTTGTGGGTTTAACTGAGTTACTCCCAAAGTCCATCTTTTCCCTCCTGCATTCTGTATGATGACCTACCAGCCAGGACCCAGAGGGAGCCAGTGTTGGTTTCTGCCAGTAGCTGTGACTAGACAGTAGTTACTTTTTATTTAATGCCACCCACATTGAGTCTCACCCCTGCCTGATGTGAGGCATAAGAGAAAGGAACATTCTGTTTTATTTTTGCAGTGCTGTCCTAGGAGCTCATGATTTGGTACATGAGAATTAAGTGAAAACACTGGCAGTAAAGGGGGTAAGTTGGAATCTGTGGGATAATCTAGTTTCTTTTCCTTGACTGTAGGGAAGGTACTTTGAGAATCAAGCTATCTTTCTCTATCTCCACCTACTGTAACACACACATACACATGTGTGTGCGCACGCACACCCTCTTAGCTTTCTCTGACATGGAACATTGGGGGAGGGTAAGAGTGGGAGTCCCATATGGACTGTAGCTATGGACTTGTACATTGGTATTGGTTCTTACTATGGTTTTCATAAATAGGCTTTAGGAGGTTCATAAACCTGAAAAGTTTTCTGCAAGAGTGTGAGTATATATATGTGTCTCAGGAGGGAGTCCATAGCTTTCATCAGATTCTCAGAGAGTTCTCTGATTCCTAAAAGAATAAGAACCTCTGCTTGGGATTTGAATCTTGGATGATTAATAAGAAAAGCAATAGCTGACATTTGCTGGGCTCCTGCTACACACCAGGCATTAAGAGCTTTACATGCATTTTATTTCATCTGTGTCTCTAAACTCTGTGAGGAAAATATAATTATCCTTCTTTTACTGATTAGGAAATGATGGCACAGAGAAGTTAGCGCAATTGACCTGGAATGATGCAACTTGCTGGAGCTGGGACTTGAACGGAGATAAACTAATTCTAGAACTTGGGGGCTGTTAGCCATTCCTTGGTAGGACATCCATGCCAAGCCAGGTGGTTCTAAGCAACTTGATGTATCTGGCTTTAAAGTTCTTTGCCTTCTTCATTTTGCTGCTTGAGTTCTGATACAGGGTTCTGTTATCCCTGAATTTGTACTGTTAAGTGACCCTTTGTGCTTCCCGTATCACAGCATGGGTGAGAGGAGGAAGATGCTTTTTGGGAGTCAGATCTGTTTAATTTTGAGCAAGGGTCTTAGTTTTGTGTCTTAGTTGTCTTTAATATAAGTCCTAGAACTTGGAACTGTGCCTCATACCACAGGGTTACTGTGAGCATAAAGTAAGGCAATATTTATGTGAAAGAACTTTGGGAACAATGGGCTCTGTGGGATTATGTGTTAGGAAGGTGATATCGCTTGTGCTTTCCTGGGGAGAGTGGGCAACCTCAGACCTCAGAAGGATAGCACCCACTTGGTCCAAAGGGTATGAGACCCAGGACTGTTTGTCTAAGCTGTCTGTGGTCAAAAGTACATTCTGGACTGAAGAGATGATGATGTAACTGGGCTCTGTGTGTATTGAAAAATCCCTCTTTGCTCTTTCCTCATTTCAGGTTTGTCCTTTGAGTCAAGTCAAATATTTATTGAGCATTTCTGAGTACAAAAGTAGTGTATTAGAGAGTTGTGAGGGATTTTAGAAGTAAAGCCCTTGCCCTTATAGAGCGTGTGGTCTCATTGAAGAGCAGGAACAAAATGTGTGTATGTGAAGAGAGATGTATGGTAAGTTCAAGTGGAGCCCACACTTGGTGCTGGCTGGAGGGTTTTCAGAAGAGAGATTGGGACCTCAGGGCTGGGAGAGTGGGGCAGAACAGCTCAGGTTGAGGAATTTGGACAATTTGGATGGGTGGAAGGAGTTGATGGTGCAGAGCTGAGGATGGACACACTGAGCAGGCTGGGGGTTCTAACAAGATCTGGGAGGATCAGGAGCCACCGGGAGACTGTCACCAGCATGAGGAGATGCTTTTAGTATCATGATCTTTTAGTATAATGTTCAGGATGGGTCAAAAAGGGAGCTAGATGCCAGGTCAGGTCTTGTGTCATCTGAGCATTTTGTTTCTGCAGCTCACATGAAAATTAAATATGTTATTGACAGCAGTTCTTGAACAGTTGGGCTGGAATGGGCAGATCACACACCTTGTTTTACCTGTTGGACTTGTCACGTAGGGTTTGTATCAGGGTAGTGGGAAGGTCACATGTTGTTTCTCCATTTTTTAGTTCCAAATAGATAGCCATCTCTTGACCATATATTATACATTGAAGTGCTTAATACATACTTATTTTTTCTTTGACATGTGTGGTTGGGGACAGCCAGCTTCTGTTATAAAGTCTAGTTTTAGGCAGTAATTTCCATTTCCTCAAGCACCAGCCTTTTCACTTGAATTACTAATATCTTTTCCTTTCTTTTCTGGGGTGCCCTGTTGTAAGAGTGCTATTTATTAATATTTTGACCATAAGGTAGCAGGTGTGAGGAGGCTGTGTCATCCACAAATGGAGTAATTAATTCTTAAATAATAGAAAATAGACTCTGTAAATTAGGAGAACCTTTTTATGTATTTATAAATAGCAGCAACCATGTTTTTTCACTGACCTTTTTCCACTTCTCCCGTCAGCATACCAGGAAGCGGATTGGGATCATCCAGGTCCTGTGTGGTGTCTTTTCTGGCCTTAGGTTCTTAAGAGAGAGATTCACTGGCTACAGCAGTGGGAGTGGGCAGAGAATAGAAAGTGTTCTTAAGCGTTGTACTTCAAAGGGAGCCTGGATCATGACCTGCAGAGAGACAGGAGTCTTTACGCCTCCCAAAATTGACTGGAACCATTTCTAGGGAAGCCATGTGGGTAGGAAGTCAGGCGTGGGGTTGAGGAACTCCAGCTTTATGCTTTCCACTCTCTGTATTGTTTGGATGTTTTTGCCATGACCTTTTATAATAATAATGAAAAAAATTTAATTATGGCACTAATTTAGTAAATACAGTTGGAAAACAACAGATTTGGAAGTCCCAGTTTGTTACTGCAGTTCCGCAGATACTTGCCAGCTTTATAACTGATTTTTCTCTGTCCTGGAGTCCAAGCAGAATGACATCCTTAACTTGAGGCTGCAGGTACTCCGTACGTGTGTCACCTCAGATGGCAAACCGGATTGTGGATTCTGCAAGGAGCATCCTCAACAAGTTCATACCTGATATCTATATTTACACAGATCACATGAAAGGAGTCAGCTCTGGGAAGTAAGTATCTGTGTTTTTGAAGTCTGTTTCTGCAGCTTTTTCACATGCCTGTTCTAGTTGAAATAAAAACTGCCAGCTCTGAGGTTGCACAGCCAGAGGAAGAACAGTTTCAGAATTAATTTCCTTCTGACTTCTTGCCGTTGTCACCAACAGGCATTTCTTGTGTGCCTTTCACATGGAAAGCATCCCAGTGACTAGTGCTGGAAGCTACGGGTCTGCTTCCTAGCCTTGGGGAATTAAATCCTATCTATTAATACACAACACTATAAGCTTTAAATTCCATCTGCACTCTGTTCCAACAAAAAATTAAACTGAACAAGTTCTTCCACTCTGAGTAAATAAAATTATAGGGTTAAAACCTTTTGTTATCTAAGTGTAAGTCAGCGTCCCTGTTCATCAGTGGAAACAACATATTTACATCCAGAGAAAGTCGTTATTGCAGATTTAAATTTGGTTTAGTGAAAGCCTTTGCTTTACTAAAAAATAAAAATTTTAAAAATTAGAAACTATTTCTAAATAAGGAAAATAAGGTCTTAAAAAATAATGTTCTATGTAATGAAGATGCCTGTTTTAGGCTTTGCTTGTGTATTTAGCAACTAGGAAGTTAGAGAAGCAAATTAAAGCCACTTTCTTGAATTAGGAAAATGTTAAGCCTATAGAAAAGATCAAAGAATAGTACAGTGAGCACTGAGATAGACTTTTGCTGCCTGTAGTTGACAATGAATATTTTGCCAAATTTGCTTTACTTGTTTGTGGGTTTTGTTTGTTTTTGTGTTTTACTGAATCATTTCAGTGTAAATGATAGCATCATTTCACTTCACATCTGAAGTTTACAGGTTGTGTCTCCTAAAAATGAGAATATTAGAGTCTGTGGTTAACTGTCGTAGGTTAAGAAGTCAGCTTCTTAAGGGAATACCATAGGTGATCCTTTTCCAATTAAACTATGTATAATTTTATACATAGTTTTACTGAAACAAGTATTTTGGCTAGTCTCCTTTTCCACAGCTGTTTCACCTGTGGTTTATTCTAATGTCAACAAAAAGAGGAAAAGAGAGTAAAGGAGGGGGGTATGTGTTTTATACAGTCTTTGACCTTTATAAGGCCCAATGGAAAGATGAAGGTGGTTTTAGAAATACGATGGAGACTCATAGTCCAAAGCAACAAAACTGGTGGTGTCAGACGCTGGGGTTGGGAAAGGATTTGTGGGCAAAGCTGGCCCTTCTGGCTTGGAAAAGTCAATGATGCTCCTAAACCTTTGGTTTATATTCTAGTAACAACAGTATTTTCCTCATTCATACATAGAGGTGATGATGCCTACATGTGGGGTTATTGTAAAGATCATGTATATAAGCCATTAATACCCTGCTTGGCACAGTAGGTCCTACAGAAATCGTAGCTCCTGATGCTTTTCTTTCCTTTACCTTCCCTCTTGGCCACAGGTCTGGAATTATGTGTCAGCTATTTTCTGCAGAAAGGGGATTGCTGAGGGATGGGGGAGGATAGATAGCAGCAGAAGTTGTCTGAATGGCTTCATCTTGATATCCCTTCCCTGCGTGGCCTCTCACTTTATCAGAAAGTGTCTGGGAAAGAAGCAGGCCTGATGGCCTTGCTGCCACCAGCTTATAGTGTGACTTTTTGTAATACCACTGACTCAGCTGACCCTAGAGTGTGGTCAAGTCCATACTTGCTAATGGTAAGTAGAACCCTTACACATAGATCAAGATGTGGACATGGTGTAGACTGTGGACCATGAACTCCAAACTCCATTTTAGAAACTACTTGTAAAACCAATGTGGTATTTAAGTTTGTATTTGGTTTTTTAAATCTCCAGTTATAGATGACTAATAGTGCTCTTCCTTCTCTGTTATTAAAACTATAGAGTCATGGATGGGTAGTTCTCTCTTCTGATTCAGTGAAGTATCCAGTAAATCAGGCTTGTTCATATGTAAGGGTAAGAGTTTATGTTGTGGCCATGGCCTGGAACCTTAGGGGACAGCAGTTCTCGGTGGCCTGTGTCACCACTTTGACCAACATGCACATCAGTCCAGTGTGGTCCCATTTTAACTGTCACAGTAATTAATTTTTTTCTTAATTGGATCCTTTACCAAGGAAAGCTGTGGAGGCTGGCCTTTGCACACTATACCAATGCAGATCTCTAATGAGCTCGCCTGATGACCAACAGCTTGGTCAGCCTAACTAGAAATAGGCCTGATAACATGTATTTCTCACAAGTTGGGAAGAGAAATGAGAGTAATTTATGTAGAACCTAATATGTGTCCTTCATCTTTTCTACTGTGTTAAATAGAATAACATTTATAGTTATATAAAGAGTATTGTAATGACAAATACACCTCAGAAAACTCACACAGATGGGAGTTCTTGGGAAATGCAGGTAAATGGGGTAAAGCAGCAGTGGCAGCTTGTCTTCTTGCCTTCTCTCCCCTTCATCTTCTGTTCTTCACTTTTGCATGCCACTGCCTGCAGCCACTGCTGGACACCCTCTCCCTCCTGCTGGTCAAGTGACTCAAAGGCAACTTTGGATTATGCTAAAATTTTCTAGGTGTCTCATGATGATAGGTGGGTGGCACAGTGTTAGATTGTTAAGCATAACTCAGAGTGCCCCCCAGAACCTTTGACGAAATGGGTAACTCAGTGCACCCCTTCCTTGGCAGGTGTTGTTAACCCTTGAGTGCCTAGACAAGCAATTTTTTTTCCCCCTTAAGCTAAGGACTGTCTAGTATAGTTCTTCCATATAGTGAGCTCATACAGTGCATTTGAAACATCATTAGTATTATACATAGTTTTACTGAAGCAAGTGTTTTGGCTAGTCTCCTGTCAGACACATAGAAAGTATTGCAGGAACACGTGTTGAGTTGTGTTATAGGGGGCAGGTCTGTGTTGTGGTTGCATATGGATTGTACTACTGGGAAGGCTGCCGCACCTTTCCTGATGATGTGTCTACTTAACAGGAATTGGGAAAGTAGAATTGAGCGTCAAATCTTAAAATTTTGTGGAGAGGTGCTTGTTTTTGGACTGATTTTCTTTTCTGGTCAACTAGTAAACTAGTAAGTAACTCTGTGAGGTTAATGCGGCCAGAAAGAAGCCTTCGAACACAGTGCCATCAAAAAAGTGTTTGTCTTCTCTGTTTGCCGGTCAGTAGAAACCTCACTTGGTTAACCCTACTCAATGTTTGTGCCTTTATATCTCCAGGTCTCCGGGCTTTGGGTTGTCACTGGTTGCTGAGACCACCAGTGGCACCTTCCTCAGTGCTGAAGTGGCTTCCAACCCCCAGGGCCAGGGAGCAGCAGTACTTCCAGAGGACCTTGGCAGGAACTGTGCCCGGCTGCTGCTGGAGGAAATCTACAGGGTATGTCCACAGCCTCCTCCTCTAGAGGAGTGACCAGGAAGCAGTTTGTTGTCTCTTATTCTCATCCCTTGGCAGCCCTTCTTCTCTTCCAAGGGCTCAAGCCAAGGAGGTAACCTGTTCCTATGCAGTAAGCAGTTCAGCATTAACTAGTTTAATGGATTAGTTGAACTAGTCAGTGAGTAGAGATCTAGCCCCACTAGGTTGAGACACAGGGCCGGTAAGTTTTGACAGTGAGCCAAGGAAAGAATTGGAGCAGTCATGAAAGAAGGAGAAGGTTAAAAAAAATGAAGCAGGTAAGATAAGGTGGTGGCTGACACACTGCCCTGACCAAAGAGAGTACCGTCCCGGCACCCCCGACTGCTGCCATGTGGGAATGTGGGCTCATTGTTTTTAGATCTTTCAAGAGAAGCTAGAGATCTGGATTTGTATGTGACACTTGATTCATATATAAAACAATGGCAACAGGCTAGGTTTTGCAATGCATTCTAAAGTACAGAATCTCAGTTAACAGGGTAGAGTATCAAAGAAGAAAAAAAAAGCGTAAAATAACTAGGGAAGGCAGGCATGTGGTACAACATGGCAGAAGCTCTGAAAAGCCTGAAGACATGGAACAGAGAAAGAGTGAACTGATGTTGAAGACAGATTCAACTGATTTTCATTTTGCTTCTCCAGCTCTGCTGATGGGACACAGCTCAGACCAACCTGCCCTCTCAGTTGCCACAGTCTTTCTCTGTTGATCCATTCATGTGACAGGCACATATACATTCACATACTTTTACTGTTTCGTCAAAATAGCTGAGGTGACCTAAAGTAAGAGAGAAATTAGGAGGAAAGATGATGGCAGAAAGAATAAGATACAGTTGCCTAAAAAATATATTCACTGAGATCCCTTATACTTGGTTAGAAGAGGGTCACAAATCTGGGTCCAAGATTTCCATTAGTCTGCACTGTCTTTTGCCTTGGTCCCACATCAGGAAGGTGAAACCTTTTCTCTCACATGCAGAGTCCAGGAAAGGCTCTGAGGGGTGATCATTTCTCTGCCCTTTGTGTTCATTCCCAGATTCTTGAACTGAGCATCAGCAAGAACTATACTCTAGGTGATTTGCTGACATATGGTGTATAAAGTTTATAAAATGTTTCTCTTCTTCCCTTAAGGAGCTAAAGAGACTTCTGTCTTTGTATTGTTCTGTGTTTTTCTTCTCAGTTCTCAGGCATCTCTCTGGTCTCCAAGGAAGCTTTCCTGTTTAATAAGGTAGCAAAAATCACATCTAGGCCAAGTGAAATAAAATCAGTAAAACAGGAAAAGTGGCAATTTAGTTTTTCTTTTGATTCTTCCTTTTGCCACTGGTTCAGTTTATTAATCAGAGTGGTAGATTGAAGCCTGAATATCCATGGGTACTGATCCTCAGACCAGCCTCACAGTGGAAAACAGCTAATACTTACAGTATACTCCCCCTGATTCAAGTCACTGTGCTTGAAAATATCTCATTGGTCCAAGATGGAACACGTGAGAATGAGCTGTTTCAGAATTAATTAAAATTTCCAGGTTCTAAATGGCTCTGTTTAATGACCATCTAATTAAAAAGGGAAGACAGTGGACCTCTAGTTGTATTTTCAGGAAAGTGGCTCCAGCCCCTCTACTCGGCATTCACCTGGGAAATAGTAGGAGGAGGAGATGAAATCTTCCTGAAGGAGGAGGTATTCTTTGACAAGTCTTGTGCAGTCAAAGTCTGGCCTCAGATTTTTTGGTGCTAAATCAGTTTAATTCTTTATGCTAAATTTAATAATTTTGTGAAAATGGGTAGTAACTAAAAGTTTGGGGTAGATAATCAAGAGGTTGCCCTGCCAGTTACTTAATTCATGAGGTTTGTGGTCTACTTATTTGTAGGAGGGGGTGGAAAACAGTACATGTGATGTGTGTCCCTGGGCCCCTTGTTGTGCAGGATTCCTTTTCTTAGCTGGCAGTGGCTGGTCCTATAGTGGCCCTCTAACTGTGGGGGACACTTCCATCCCTTTCTAATAGACCTTGGGAGAATTGGAAGCATCATATTATACAGCAGTCCAGTAGGAGCCTATGGGCACAGCCAGAGTGTGGGGCTTATATCCCTATAAATAGCAGGTTATAAGCTTCAGTGAAGTACAGCCTAACCAGTCCACAAGAGGAAAAACATGCAGTTTAAATTAGGTTCTTTAATTTTTTCTTTTTTTTTTTTTTTTTGAGGCAAAGTCTTACTCTGTTACCTAGGCTAGAATGTAGTGACACGATCTTGGCTCACTGCAACCTCCACCTCCCGGGTTAAAGCAGATCTCTTGGTGAGTAGCTGAGATTACAGGCATGTGCCACCATGCCGGGCTAATTTTTATACTTTTAGTAGAGACGGGGTTTTGCCGTGTTGGCCAGGCCGGTCTTGAACTCTTGACCTCAAGTGATCCACCTGCCTCTGCCTCCCAAAGTGCTGAGATTATAGGCGTGAGCCACCGTGCCTGGCAATTTTTGTTTTCTTTAGTGGAGATCTACTTTCAGTCTTCCATTGTGCCTGGAACAGTTTGTTTCATTTTCTTTTAGTCATTCAGAGAACTTCCTTTGTGTGTGTATGATCTTTAATTATTAAAAGGATGGAAATACTTCATATTTTTCTGAATAATTTTCTGTAGAGTTGTGGTGTGACATGAGTAGCAAAAAATCCATGCCTTTTGAAGGTGCTGTTTATCAAGTTTTAAGCCTCTGATCTAATCCCTCCTGTTCCATTTATGTCTCATTGGTTACCAGGCCTTCTTGATTCTGTCCCAGGCTTTCTGGAACTGCCTTTTCTTTCCATCCTTTTCACTGCTCCATCTACTGCCTGCCTCCCCCGCTCCACCCCTACAACTGGATTATGGCTACTGGCTCTCTGCACTTCCAGCGGAGAAGTTCTTTCCAAATCCTAACATCCTTTTCAGTCTAAATCTTCCCCTAAAATACTGACCTGATTTCTTCACTCCTGTGCAGAGAGACCTTCACTGGCTTCTCACTTTACCTGGACAAAGTTGAAATTCTCAACCCATTTCAGAAAGCCCCGCCTTAGTTGAGCTACCCAACTTCTCTCTGCTGTATAAGCTTCTCCACAGGCAGTAGCAGTGCCTTCCAGGCTGGCCACCTGGCAGTTCCTCACTGGCCGTGGTATTTTATTTTCCCCATCATTACGTTCTTCTTTTCTCCCCAAACCCTGCTTATTCCTCCAGGGCTGGCTCAACTAGTCCTGACTCCCAAAGCCCTTCTCTGGTATCTGGCACAGGTGACACTTCCCCACCCGCTCTGGCAGTCTAATACCCGCTTCTACTTCCGACTCCCAAAGCCATTCTCTGGTATCTGGCGCAGGTGACACTTCTCCACCCGCCCTGGCAGTCTGATACCCCCTTCTACTTCCTCTATGATGTCTTGTACAGGGACCTTAGCATATCTATTGCATTAAAATATTGGTCCAGTCTATAATGGTGAAATAACAACAGTGATAGGAAGCAGAGACTGAAGAGAACACTTTAATTTTAGGCGGTCTTATGAAAGGGAGCAAGATCTGTAAAACAGTTTTGTTGGTCCTCATATTTTCCATGGGTCGGGCTTTTCTTTTGGGTAGAAAAGGAACTCTCCTTGTCCTAAAATTTGCTATGTGATATAATATATTGTTCCCTGTCCCTTATTAACTTAGGTAGTTTAGGGAAGTGCAATAGATGTTCATAAAGGCTAGCAGTAGGATCAATCCCCTTATTTCCTGCACCGTTATTAGGGCTACTAAATGACTTCTCACAGCCAGAGAATGAGTGTCAGCATCTGAAAATGGATTTATTTTCTACCCTACCTGCCTTAAAAAGGAGGCAGGGGCAGGGGTACCCAGATGAACAGCACTGTTGGCCACCTATCCTGTTCAGTCTAGCCTTGGATAGTAACGTGCCTTGATCAGAGACTGGATTTCTGATTGTGACCTGCACAAAATATGTAGAAATTCAAGGTCATCCCTCTTTCACTATGTACAGTACGTTTTAAATAAAGTTATTCCAGAATGATCAGAACGTGTGTTTGTATACTTACGTATGCATTAGTGGAAGCAAAACAGCTAAATTGGTTGAGAAAATCAAAACCAAAAGAAGAAAGGCAACCAAAGCAGTTGTGCCTCAGGAGAGTGTTTGAAGAGAAGTCTGTTCTGCTTATTAATTTGGAAGAAAAGGAAGGAAAAGGGGGTGGGAGGAGTAATATTATATATAAGTAATAAGAATGGAGGGATCTAACCTTAACAATCCTTCAGTTTTAAGGCACTCAGGAGGAAAGAAGAGAAGTTAATAGTGCATGGCAAGCAGTTTTGAATGTATTTGCATAAGTGTAAAAGTAAGGCCATGAAAAGGCCATTTCATGCCAGAGAGACTGTGTTGTTCTGTGACAGATTAAATAAATGTGAGCGTCATCCACTTAACCCTTGGAATTAACTCTACATCTTCTAGAACTGATTAAGCCTTTTTTGCTTATACTCAATAAAAATGATGTCCTCCTACTGCTGCTTTAATTACAAAGGAAAAGTTTCATTTTTTTTAACTAGATTCACTTAAGAAAATTTGAAAGTCTGATAGTCTCAGCTCAGCTATTACAGTTGCTCTAATTAACTATTAGTTTAACCCTCTACAGTTTGTTGATATAAGGATTACTCTTATAAGACCTGTATTCTGTTTTATTACTGCTTGAACTTTGCAGTCTGCTATTCTGTGGATTTTGATATTATAACTGTATGAGTTTCTTTCCTCCTCTCTTTTGCTGGCTTTCTGTTTTCTGGTTTGTACAATTATTAATTTGTGTTTACAGGGTGGATGTGTAGACTCAACCAACCAAAGCCTAGCGCTACTACTTATGACCCTTGGACAGCAGGATGTTTCCAAAGTCCTACTAGGCCCTCTCTCTCCCTACACGTAAGTTATTCTTTTTCAACCTCATTATTCTGTCTGGTTTAATTTTCTCATTGCCCAAAATGACAAAGGTGTTGTGCTGCACAGAGCCTGCACTGTGAACACCTGCTTGCATTGATCCTCAAATAAGCCAGCAGTTGTCACTCTTAACCTGTTGTTTATTTTAACATACAAGACGTACAAGGATTTTTGCTTTTCTTTCCTTCCTCAATCCCATGTAACTAAAGTTGCATGATCTCTATTGGGCAGTTATTTTGTTTGTGCTTTAGATTTTGTTTCCATGTTAGAGGCAAACTCCTGGTTCAGTGTAGCTTGGATTTTGTTACTATTTTTTTTTTTAATTGTTCTCTTCCCTAGCTGTCTAACTTGCTGTGGGGGAAACAGGCTTTTTGTCTAGAATGATAGGGTATGAGCTCACTGGAAAAGATGACAAAAGGCCGAGTTTGTATTAATGCTGCTGGACTACAAAGGAATTGTAGAAGTGAGTTTGGGCCATTGAATGTTAGCAGAAGTTGACTGATATGGTATAAAAGCAAGCACTCCTCAAAAAGAACAGGTTGTTGGAAGACTTGAATTATAAATGACACAGTAAAAGAAGCATTTCCCATCAATAGTAAATGAGGTTGCGGCAAACAGCCTATTTGAGCACCGACATTGTGTGTGTGTGTTTACACGTGCTTGTGTGCTTAGAGATCATCATATGGCCATCTGTGGATGGTGAGCTGGGTGGCAGGGAATATTCAGGTAGATATGAGACTGAACTGTCCTTTTTCGGTTATCATGGTACCGATGCTGTATATCTGAAAGGTACAGTACTGTGATAACTGAAGAATGGTGGTGCCATCACATTGAGAAAAGAGTGAGGACTGTGGTGGGGCTATGCAGACTTGGGCCATGGTTTTGGTGGCGTGAAAACCAGGAGCTTGAAAGAAATTCTTTTGGAGGCTTTTTTTTTCTCTTTGGAATTGGTGGTGGGACGTGTTTTGGAACAGGGAAATGGAAGAGAATACATTCTGTTAGCAGAGAGGGAAGACCGATAAGCAGGAAACTGGTGAGGGTGACATTATCTCCTGATAACTTGTGTAAAAGTATTTCGCAGGACAGGAAACCTAAGATGTGACTGGACGTTTTAAAAAGTTCCTGTGTCCTCTTCAATACATCTTCTCACCAAACATTAATTGTAGTGTCTTTTCTTCCAAAAAAGTTGCCTAAAATGACTTCCTCTCCTGGGAAAACAAAGTGTCCTGCTCTGAATGGAGCTTTAAAGGAGTAGCACAAATTTTAAGATGGTATATCTTGAGGCTTGGGCTTGGAGACAGTCTCCTGCCTCTCAGGGGTCTGTGCAGAGGGGTCTGCAGGGTGGAAAAGGAAAGCCTCCTTTCTTTTTGGTAAGCTAGCATAAGGATGGGTAATGGAGTCTATTTTCAAGAAGGCTGAATCTGTTTAGTACACTTCTGCCCCTAATCACTGTGGACAGCTCCAGCAGCACAAAGAGATGAAGGGCAAAGGCAGGACCCAGCAGGCAAAGTTAACATTGTATTTGTGAGTACAGATGAGGATAAAAAGGGAGAAATCCATGTGAGGACCACCGTGGTGGGGGAACAGTTTATTCTAGCTGGATTCAAGAGCTTTGGAGAACAAGCCAACACATTTATTTTTATGTGCGGTTTAAAGTCATAGAAACGTGTTTTGTGAAACCACAGATTTCTAAAGAAAACCAGAAGCAAGACCCTCCTTGGTTTTAAAAAAAAAGAGGCATTTCTTCAGGCAGTTTACACCTGTTTTTATTTGTATAAAATAGCTTTTTAAATGTCTGTTTAAAGAGCATTCGGATTGCTGTTGGTGGTTTTCTGTACTACTTGAGAAAGTAAGTCTGTATGTGTGAAACTCTTTTAGAAAGGCCCAAGAGATTTTTTTTTTCAGTAGAATAAAATAATATTGGATAATCACTGGTATATAATGATTCTATTTCTGTTAAATTTGTTGAGTTTTAGGTGGCTTACAGTTAGTGGCAGTAGTTGTACCGTCCACTCAACAATAATTTTACAGTTTAGGGAGGATTTATGCTTTTGGATTAACAGCAAGAAAAATAAGCAAAAATTAAGATGCATCTTAGTTAGCATTTTCAGAAATTGTGGAATGAGACTGCAGTTACCTGAGCGCTCTGTATTCTGCTAGTCCGCAGGCCTTGGAGTCCAGCCTATCTGAACTTAAGGCTCTGCCACGTGCCGCCAGGAGACTGTGGGAATGGTATTTAGCATCTTGGAGCCTCGGTGTCAATTGTAGATAAGGTGCGTGGTCCTGAAGTCCTGGACTTATGAAGATGGAACGAAGCTTAGATGAAGTCAGATGCTTAGTGCTCCTGGCAATGCACCTGAGGAGCTGTCAGTGCTGGTGCTGTGGTTCCTGCCTGGATACCTGCTCACTCTGCTGCAGAAAGTCCCTTGGTCAGGTCACTTTGTTTTAGGTGTTTTTTTTAACTGCTTCTTGAGGAGCAGGGCTACCCCATAAGCAACGTGCTCAGAGTAGCCTGGTCAGGTCACTTTGAACCCCAGGAGGCCCAGTCAACTTGCTTTGGGCGATTTTAGCTTTAAAGTCATCTGTAAGTATGACTTACAGCTACCTATAAATCTCTATCCATTAGTTTTTAATTATGGATAAAAAATTTTAATTTCTAGTTATTTTTATGACTGACTTCCCCTAGTCACATTACTGAGCAAACTACATACATCTTATTTGATCTTAAGAATTCTGTAAGGTAGATGTTTATTTAAAAAACACCATGTTTACTATGTGCAAGATATTGTTTTAAGTGCTCACACATATTAACTCATTTAGTTTTCAGCATAACTTACAAGGGTGAAAAAGGCAAGTACTATCATATGCGCCATCTTACAGGTGATGGGACTGAGGCACAGAGAGGTCAAGTTATGTGCCCAGGGTCACACAGACAGTAAGTGGGGTTTGGACCTGAACAGTCTGCTGCAGTCACTGCTTCCCTTAACCACTGTGCTCTTATGTAAGAGCTGGGGTTCCATCCATATCGCTGGACTCCAAGCACCTTGCCTGAGGCAGAATGCCATGCTACCTCTTTTCAGCAAAGTCCTCATTTCAAATTCTGCTGTAATATGATCTCCTTCTATCTTTAGTTGGAAATCTAAAATAAACCATTACTTTGTTTTTTTCTAACTTTAATTAATGACCTTTTTCCATGACTTGCGGAAGTGCTGGGGCGCTAGAAGACACTGTCCTTGTTAAACGCCTACTGATCGGGGGCTTCCTGGTCCACTCAGTCTTAAGCACAGCCCTGTGAAGAGCCAATGGGATCATGCACGGGGGAGCTGGGCACTGCCAGCCAAGCCTGCTGCTCCTTGGGTTCAGTGGCCTTACTGCACACCGTGAGCTGCACAGTACTGCTGTATCTTAGGTTTGTGAAGTGTTTAGATACTGTAAAGCCCCATCACCTAATGTTTGAGCCCCAGAACATATTTGGCATATAGTAAAAGCAAGTGATAGCCTTACTTCTCAGAGAAAAAAGAGGTCAGTGACCTGCCCATGGTGAGATCTTGTCTGAACTGGGCCTGGGACCCCATCTCCTGACAGTGTAGCTAGCCTGGTTCTCTATGTCCTGCTACCTCAGTAACTGAATGTAGTAACTTCATATCTGGAGCAGAGGTCAGCTGGTCTTTTCTTGGGAAAAGCCACTATTCAGCAGAAAAAGCATCAGCAGCGTATTTAAAAGCTGCCATGTAATGACTTTAGTGACCCCATCGAGCAGATCCTTTTGTTATCTCCAGATCGTTCCCTGTAACTTCCAGAGCATCTCCTTACACCTGAGATGTAGGTAACCCCAGCTCTGTCCCATATCCAGTGGCATAGAAACCAGGTGGCTTAGTGGAGCAGGATGCAGGACCCTCTGTTGTGGTTTGTGCCTGTGGGAGCTGCCAGAGAGAGGGCTCAACCCATGATTGCCCTCACCTGGTTCTCTCACATGCTTCAGAAGAAGGGTCTGGTGGGAGGGGCTGTGTTTGAGGGTCGAGTCTGGCAGCCTGTCAGATCCTGGGCAGTTGGGATTCTATGGGCCATGACCATGAACCTCATGGCCTTTCCTGTTGACCAACAGTGGCAGTGGGAACAACTCACCTTTTGAAAATATACAGGAAAAGTTGTCTCTGCTCCGGAATTCTCTGAAACTTGCTTGTCAGATGGACTAGAGGCTTTCATAGAAAAGTCAGTTGCTTTTTGTTTTCTGAAAATCATTTTGTCCTGGGGGACCAAAAAAAGCCTCACTGCAGATAAGCATTCTCTTAAGTCAGGCGTTAAAATCCTTTCTACGAGGAGTTGCATAGAGTCCGTACTGCCTAGAGTGCTGCTTCTGAAAAGCTACTATTTGCTCTGTGTGGGTGGTTACTCGTTGAATGACAGAGCTGCTCTCAGTGAGCAGTGGGTCTCTCTGTCCTGGCTGTGTGGCTGTGTGGTTGTATCTAGGAAGTGTGAATCTCCAGTGCAGTGCTGTGGAAGAGAGGGGCAGAGAACTGTGAACTCAAGAGGTGCCTCAGTGCCTATGCAGCTGTGGAGAGCTGTTGGGCTGTGAAGAAGGACGTGGACCAGCACTGGACGAGACTGTTCAACTGCATGTAGCTACAGGGCGCGCTTACTCTTCATTTGCTTTTTGTTTTCTTAAGGAGGCTGTTGCTGGGATGTAATATTGGCTGCGGTTACTTCTCAGGTTCTGAGCATTTTTGCTCTTTAATATCCCAGCTACCAGACTCATAGGGAGCATGGGGCTAGAGGTGGGGGGAAAGATTCTGAAATGTACCTTAATCCAGTCTCTTACACAGTCTTCCTTGGACAGGCTGAGGGGTTGGCAGAACATCATGTAAAAAGTGGAACTAACTTTGCTTTTTCTAACTGTTCCAAAGGCTACAAATACCCCAAACCTGCAAATACACAGGCCTCCACACTCGAGCCTGTGTTCCTCCCATCCTTCTCCAAGAGATCAGAAGCAAGCTGAGGCCCCGTAGGAATTCTGCCAGCTGGGGAGGGTATCTGGTTTTTCAAGCACAGTTGAGTGATTCAGAGTGAAGTAGGCTGGGTGAGACCTGGGAGCAGAACATGCCCCAGGCCTGTATTAGTTTGAGGCAGCAGCAAAAGAGACCAATCTGTTTTCTCCTTCAGATGCAGATCAGTGAGTGGGTGAGATGACTGACTTTTTCTGAGTTGCTGCCAGCTGGAAGCTTTACCCACAGATGTGGACTGTTTATCTATGGTTTGTTGTGTTTTCTTTTTCCCTAGGACAGGATGGGGGGAGATGGTGTGATGGATAGAAAGCAACAATGACAACAGAAATTTAATTGATTAGTAAGACAGGAAAGCCAGCAGGGAAAGAGCTGACTTCCCTTAACTGCCAAGAATGTTGGAAGTTGTTTACCCCAACCCCTAAATTCTATTCAGTGCCTCTTTACTGAGAACCTTATACAGTGCCTTGTTTGAATAAGGGGGTTCAGTGATGGAGAAGAGCATTGCCCTTGAGGTACTTGTATAATTTAGTGAGAGAGAAGGGGACAGTTATACATAAGCATTTAATTAGACACTATGAGCAGAGAATGCTATGGAAACCTGGAGGGGGAGGGAAAGATTGTTTGGGGTAGGGGTTATGGGCTAGGAAAGGCTTCATAGAAGAGTTGACAAATGGGATGTTATTTTAAAGGTGGAGATGAAGTTGTGCACATTCTTAGGTGAAAGAGAAAGCAAGGAATTGGGAGATTTTTCTGTGAGCATGCAGCACTGACCAGCACTCCTACACTCTGGGGTTGTTAATGTTTCATCTCTTAGCTCCTGATGCGCTGGTCACTTCAGCCACAGGGTCAGGAATTGTTCAGGCCCCTTTTTCTCCATATTGCTGTTTCCTTCCCTTGACTATATCAGTGCTGTTAGCACAGGGGGGGTGGGGGTGGGAGGGAAATTCATCAAGGCAGGCTTTATATACAGTTTGGTATACACTGAGTAGGGGTAAGAACCAGTACCAATTTTCTGTTTTTTTAACATGGCAAATATGTATTTATTTCTTTATTTTAAAAAGCTTTATCGAGATACAATTCACATACGACACAATTTGCCCATTTAAAATACACAGTTTAAAGGTTTTTTAGCATATTCACAGACGTGTGTAATCACAGCCACAGTCTAATTTTAGAACATTTTTATTACCCCCAGAAAGAAATCCTGTGCCAGCTCACAGTCTCTCCCATTCTTCCCACTCTCACCAGCCCCAGGCAACCACGAATCTCCTTTCTGTCTCTGTGATAGGGTTGCCTGTTGTGGGTTTTTCATATTCTGTAGATATGTGGTCCTTTGTGACTGGATTCTTTCGCTTAGCATAATGTTTTCAGGGTTCATTGATGTAGCATGTATCAGTACTTCATTCCTTTTTTATGGCAGAAAGAAAAAATCTTCCATTGAATGGATATACCACATTTTATGTATTTACCAGTTGATAGACACTTGGGTTGCTTCTACTTTTTGACTGTTGTGAATAAGGCTGTTACGAACATTTGCATGCAAGTTTTTGTGTGGGTATATATATGTGTGTGTGTGTGTGTGTGTGTGTGTGTGTGTGTGTGTGTGTGTGTGTGTGTGTGTGTGTGTGTGTGTATATATATATATATATATTCTTAAGAGTAGAATTGCCACATCATATGGTAACTCTCTATGTAACATTTTGAGGAACTGCCAGATTGTTCTGCCTCCTCACCCACACTTTTGTTATTGTATGTCTTTTTTATTATAGCCGTCTTATTGGGTATGAAGTGATATTTCATAGTGGTTTTGATTTTCACTTCCCAAATAACCATTGATGTTTACCATCTTTTCATGTGCTTATTGGATATTTGCGAAGACATGTCCATTTAGCTCTCCCATCTTTTTTTTTTCCTTTTTTTGTGAGTCTCACTCTGTTGCCCAGGCGGAAGTACAGTGGTGCAGTCATAGCTCAAGTAGCTAGGACTACAGGCTCATGCCATCATGCCTAGCTAATTAAGAAAAAGTTTTTTGTAGAGATGGGGGTCTTAATATGTTGACCAGACTGGTCTTGAACTCCAGGCAAGCAATTTGCCTGCCTTAACCTCCCAAAGTGTTGGGATTACAGGTATGAGGTACCATGCCTGTATTCTCCCATCATTTGATTAGGTTATTTGTCTTTTTGTTACTGAGTTGTAGAAGTTCTTTATGTAGTGGAGATACCCGACCTTTGTATGTGACTTGCAGATCTTTTCTCCAATCCTGTAGGTTGTCTTTTTACTTTCTTGTTAGTGTCCTTTGATGCACAAAGTATTTTAATTTTGATGAAGTCCAATTTATTTATTTTTTTCTTATTGCCATCGTTTTGGTGTTTATTTAAGAAATGGTTAAGAGACTGTTGCCTAGCCCAAGGCAATGAATATTACTCCTGTATTTTGTGTGCGTGTGTGTGTGTGTGTGTGAACTTTATAGTTTTAGTTCTTACAGCTACGTCTTTGATCTCTTTTGGGTTAATTTTTGTGTGTGATGAGAGGAAGGGGCCCAACTTCATTCTTTGACCTGTGGATATCCAGTTGTTCCAGCATCATTTGTTGAAATAATTATTCTTTCCTCATTGACTTATCAATTAACCGTAACTGTGTGGGTTTATTTCTTGACTCTCAGTTCTCTTCTGTTGATATATGTGTTTAGCATCAGTGTTTTTAAAGATCCTTAGATGATTCCATGTGCAGTCTAGGTTGAGAACCATCTAGCCAGAGTGGGCAGTTCGGCTGGTTTGACTGGGAGACAATACAGTGCGAGGTTTTTGTAATACTTCACTATAGGTGTGCCAACCATCATTCTTCACTAAACCATTGTTCCCTAACCTTGCCCAGTGAGAATTGCCAGGGATTCTTGTTAACAATAGATTTATGGCCTCTATGAACAGGGGGAAGTACAAGGCCTGGTGGAGGGTAGGGAGGGATCAGCTTTATGTGTGGCCTATGATTCTGGGCTCTTCCATTTTGACACTTCCTATCAGTTGCAAGTTCACCAGAACCTTCAAGAACCTGTGTGTTTAATGAACTGTCCAGGTGAGTCTTATGGTCAGGCTAGCTGGGGTGATGCTAGGTCCACCAGGCAAGACCATTAGAAGCCTGTGTACTGTACTGCAGCTCATCCAGAGAATTGCTCTTCCCAAGGTACTCTTGGAGTGATGCCATAGCCCTGCGATGCTGTTGTCCTTGTGTTTACTGTGCACACTTCCCGGCCACCTTATTTAATATTGCCCTCTGCCAAATATGTACACATACTGTCATACCCACAGTTTTTCCCCATCTGTGTTGTTTGCTTTGTTTACATTACATAGCACTTTTCAGGAATAATTAATTGATTTATCTTGTCTCTATCTATACCACTAGATTGAAATCCTCATGAGGGAAGGATTTTTATTTTTGTTTTTTCATTTAAGTACAATATCCCCAGTACCAAGACAGTGTCTAGCATACAGTAGGCACCCAATAAACACTGAGTAAATGGAAGGGTATTATTGGAGAATGAAGGGAGATACTTGTCTATTTCAGCATCAGTAGTCATTGTGCTTGTTTTGTATATCATGGTGCTATGAATCAGGTGTTTCTGTCTTTGTATAGGCCACTAAAAATTATTGCCTAAGCCAGGTATGGTGGCACATCTGTAGTCCCAGGTACTCAGGAGGCAGAGGTGGGAGGATTGCTTGGGCCCAGGCTTTTGAGGCCAGCATGGGCAACATAGTGAGACCCCATCTCTTAAAAAAAAAGTCATTACCATATTTATATCCATTTTCTACTAGGTCTGTACTAAATGACGTATGTGTCATGTACTAACTTCTAACCTCCCCCCCACCAGTTTAATTTATCTTGCTGTATTGTGTGCATCTCTGCAGATTATCTAAATCTTCTTCAGAAACTAGCTGACTGAAAAGAAGTACTATTTAATCAGATTTGATGAGAACTTCTTAACTTCAGCCCTCTTAGTCTGGGAAATTAAAACCTTGGATTCTAGTTGGTAGAGGATAATTTTTTTTTTTAAATGAATTCCTTTTTATTTATTTATTTTTTTTTAATTTTTTTCCTTTTTAGGATAGAATTTTTGCGGCATTTGAAGAGCTTTTTCCAGATTATGTTTAAAATTGAAACCAAGCCGTGTGGTGAAGAACTCAAGGGCGGGGATAAAGTGCTGATGACCTGTGTTGGCATTGGCTTCTCCAACCTTAGCAAGACCCTCAAGTGATAACCATCACAAGATAAGGTCCCAGTACCTGCAGACAAAGCAGAAGCTGCCACGGACACCAATGGGACCAAGTCCAAATGGATTAATCCAGGACAGCATAGCCACTTGCTTAATTTTCCATGAAGAAATATCGACATACAAATAACAGACCTCTCTGTAGCACATGGTTTCCAGCTGTTTCTCCAGTGGCATTGCCATTGCTCAGGAGGCCCAGTCACCATAAGAGCTCCCTTGCCTTACCTGTGACTTCAGGCCACAGTCATGCTGCTAGAACAGTCTCACAGCTGCAGTTCAGCTGTGCTTCCTCAGCCTACTATCATAGGCTTCCTTGGCCTTCTGTCATATGGCCATTTTCCAAACTTGTGGAATCTGTTACTGTTCTTTCTGCAAGGACCTGCCTCCTTGAGCCTCAGTTTTGGTTGTAGGGATTAAATGAGATAATGTGAGTGGCGGCTCTATTCATGAGTCCTGCGGTGCTATGCAAATGTCAGAAATTGGTATGTTAACTATTTATCTTTTGTATTCTGAATGGATTGCTATCATGGACACAGACACTGATCTTCATCTGGTTCATTATATGTATATCTGAGGGATGGGTGGCTGCAGGGGTCCAAGTAAAGTTATTAGGATGTTTTTTATGTCCCAGGTGTGCTATACATTCTTACTTCATTCTCACAATAGCTCCAAGATGTAAATTTTATCTCCATGAGAAAATTCATAAAGGGTGTTTTGTTTCTTTGAAATGTGTCACGTAAAGACATCGGATCTCCTGATTTAAAGATCTAATTGTAAAGTGTAATAGAGTCAGGGTCTGGGATTTTACCCTTGCAAGCTAGTAAGTTAGATTATTACTGTTTTGTTGATGCTAGCAGAAGACATGAGGATCCTGGGTCAGAGACGAAGAACTTTATTACTTAGCATAACAAGCAGTGTGAGCTTCTTGTTTATATTGGTTTTCCCTGTTCCCCAAGACTCACGTCGGACACGGAGGGGCCCAGGTAGATGCTGTGCATGCAGTAGGTTTGCATCATAGCCAAAGACTTGTATGTTTGGGGACTCCACCTCTTTTATGGCAAGCCTGTTGTTTCACACGCAGACATTACTTCATCCCTTAAGACTGCTTCCTGCAAACACAGTTTTGAGAAAGAACCCAGGTAAAAGCCTGCCCAGCAAGAATATGCAGAGTACTCAGAATCCATGTCAGATTTCCCCTGCCAACTAACAGGGAGTCTACGTTTGGTACGTGCATAGGATTGGAGTTGGTAGAAGGGGAAAGATGTCCTTCTTTCCACTAGAATTCCAAATGGTGTCCTCCACCGGGGGTGAACTTTGTCTCATCGCTCCCTCTCGGTACTTTTTTCTTTTTTAAGCAAAAAGGGGCTAGAGAAAGGCTGTGCTTTGATGGCTGGGGGTGTGGGAGGATGTGGAGGTAGAGAGCTAACCCTGAGGAAGGCCAGGACATTCAGGACTATGACATTCTACTGAGAGCTTTACATACTGTATTGGTAATGTGCTCTTGGTATATAACAAATGCTCACAAACTTAGTAGCTTAAACAATACCTCTTTATCATTTCACAGTTCTGTAGGTCAGATATCTAGGCAGCCTTGGTTGAATTCTCTGCTTCAAGTCTCACAAGGCTGCTCTCAGGGTGTTACCTGGGCTGGGCTCAGCTCTCATCTGAAGGCTCTGAGAAAGAATGTGTTTCCAGCTCATTCTGATTGTTGGCAGAATTCAGGGTTATAGGACTGAAGTCACCTGTTTTCTTCCCTTTTTTTTTTTTTTTTTTTTGGCTGGCTGTGAGCTGTAGACAACTCTCAGCGTATAGACAGACATGGCCCATATTTCTGTTCACTTGGTCTCCTTTACCTTCAAGCTGGCAATGGTGCATGGAATCGTGGTGCTCTGGATTCAACCTCCTTTTGTGATATCAGCTGGAGAAAACATTGCTTATAAATGACTCATAGTACAATAGTCCTACCTGGATAATCTCCCTATGTTAAGATCAGCTGATAACAGCAATACTAGATTTGTGTTTAAATAAGCAGGGGCTGGGAATTGTGGATCACCATCTCAGAATTTTGCCCGCCACACATACTGCAGTCTTACTTAGTGTCACTGACGTTTGAACTCAGATCTGCCCACATAGATCTCAAATCCGGAACTAAGGGGCCACATAGCTTTTGGACATATCAGATACCCTCTGTTCCTTGTACAAGCTCTGGAAATGGTGCTGTTGGTCAATGTAGGATGGCACATAGAGGCCAGGCAGAATACTGCAAGCAGTGGAAGGGATATGTGCTACTGTCCGCTGCAAACCTGGAAGTGTCTGATGGGGTTCCAGCCCTGCATCTGGCAAAGCCTCTTCTGGAGTTGGAACATCTAGCAGTAGTGGTGATGGTATTGCCAAAAAGAGGACAAATTTAATATTTATTTTAACAGCTCACTCCCAGCCCCTTCAAAATTCCCAAGAGGAGCAATGTAACATTCCTTGGGGTGGAAGTCATCCTTTGCTATTTGCTGGGATGTCTTAGAGACTATTCAAATCTTGCAATCTCTGCCTTTTTCCTAGCTTAGCTCCTGGTCAGTCCAGTTACTTGCTGTAGTAGTTTGAAGAGAGAGAGATTCCAATATTTTGGGGCTCATTTTTCTGTCGTGGTCTGTCTGTTCCTTTCTGCTGATAGAGATAGACCATTCTGAGTTAACGGCAGCAGTTGTTCAATGAGACTGTGAGTTTTTTAGGCAGATAAACCTGTGAACTTTTTGGGAGTGCAATGACAGAATCATGCTTTGCCTTCCTGTCATCTATAAGGCCCTGCTTCTGCCTTTCAACACCCTTTAACTACATTCCATGCACACTCCAGCCAGCCTCTATCGTGATGATTTTACCATGCTGGTCAAAACAGTTGCTAAGGGGTGGGGAGGAAGCCAGTGTATTGCAACACGACATGTTGATTGAGAAAGAGCAACAGGAGGACCTGCTGAATTCCACATTGCCCTCACTGGGCAGCTAAGCCTCATGGGTTTTGTTCTTTTTAAAGTTTTTTACATTATTTTTTGAGTCAGGATCTTACCCAGGCTAGAGTGCAGTGGTGCAGTCCTAACTCACTGTAGCCTCAAACTCCTGTGATCAAATGATCCTCCTGCCTCAGCTTCCCAAGTAGCTGGGACTATAGGCATGAGCCACTGTACTCAGCTAATTTAAAAACAAAAATTCTTTTTTAGAGATGGGGTCTCACTTTGTTGCCCAGGCTGGAGGTTTTTTTTTTCCCCCCCCAATTTAATTTAATTTTAAGTTCCGGGATAGATGTGCAGGATGTGCAGGGTTGTTACACAGGTAAACGTGTGCCATGGTAGTTTGCTGCACCTATCAACCCATCACCTAAGTATTAAGCCCAGGGTGCATTAGCTATTTATCCTGATGCTCTCCCTTTGGATTTTCTTTAGTTTAAAAATCATTTCCAAAAAAGTGGTAAAGGATAGCCAATCACAGAACCAAATTACAAAGACAAAAATTCAAGTTGTACCATGGTGCCTGTCCTCACACCAAACTGCAGAAGACCATGATGTGGCCATTTCCTGTTAGGTCTTTGTGCTGGGAGGCTGCTGGGTGAGACCAATGCTGGCACTTAGTTTTATGGCCACTGAGTAGAGGAGTTAAAGGTGCTAGAGGGAGGCAAAGGAAGTAGGCAGGATGGAGTACAGGAGGCTGGGAGCAATTGAAGAACTCAAAGGTAGATGGGGAAACTGAAGCACCAGGGAAACAATTTCCAAAGTTTCAGAAGTGCCTAAGGTGAGGGTGGAGTTCATCTGGGGGACGGGATCAGAGTGAGCTGAAGAAGTGGATTTACTGGGCCTTTGTTTCAGGGTGTGAGGATTCAAATGTGGGATTCTGTTGACCTTCCCAGTTGGTAGTGTCATAGACCTGGGGTGTACAGATGGCAATTTTAGTCTGTGATGAGTGGGAATGCAGCACTGTGGGGCTTGTGCCCACTCAGGATCTCCATTGCCCCTCACCCGGCTCCAGAGTGGACAAGAAGTAGCTCGCACTTGGGTTTCCATGTTCAGTGGTGCTGGCCTGTTCTCTAGAAGTGACTAAAAGTTAATGGGATTGTCAATAGGCAAGTTGGGTCTTTTTGTACTTTTCTTGGCCACATCTAAGAGGCCATTTGAGTGGAACACTTTATCAATGTTTGGTATCTAATGAAAGCCGAGCTCCTTTACGCCAGCAAGTAAAAGCTGTCCTGTGGTCAGGGGGTTGGTGGGGCTGCCCTCCTTCCTGGTCACATTTGGCCTGTACCTGTCAGGTAGTCCGATCCCCAGCCCTGAGCACAGGCCTTGGGGTCAGCACCTGTTTTAAAACATCCTAGATATTTTGGATATTCAAGTGTCTCTGAGGGCTAGGGACATTCTTTATTCCTGTTTCCTTCTCATTCCCAGCCCTCCGAAAAGCCTTCTGTCCAAAATCCTCAGATTGCTTAATTTGTTGATTTATTTCTGCTACAACTGGGGACATGACATATTTCAACTGATAAAGAAATCAGAGGGCCACTTAAAGACAAAAGATAATGACCCAGCCTGGATAAGAGACATGTGCCTTATAAAGTTGGCTGCCATAGAGTGGTGGGGCTGCTGCTGGATTCCCTGGGGCCCATCTGAGCAACTGAGCTCCATCCTGGGAGAAATGATTCTGCAAAGGTAAGGGCAGCTGCTGCTTCCTGCTACATCTGGGGATGGTGAGCCATCCCAAGGTTCTCTGTAATCTTCAAGGAAGCATGCTAGTGTTTGAAACGGGACCTGGCTTCAGTTATGGCAACCCAACCTCAGGCTGTTTTAGGTGCTGCATGAGCTTGGTTCCTGGACCCTCCCACATGCTCTCCTCTTGGTCGTAAGCTCTGTTCTGACCACCCTGCTATTTTACCCATTAGACAATGAAAGGCATCGTGCCTAAGATCTATAAGCTTTGAAGGACCTACGAAATGCTTGCAAGAAGCCAGGAAAAATAATCCTGGCTGCAAATTATGCAAAGAATAGAGCAAGAATAATTAAATATCTACTAAATGAAACACTGTACAGCTTAATTTTCTTCAACTTGTTAAAATATTGAGAACAATATAGGTGAGAATTTCTTTTTTCACAGGAATTTCTAGTTTTAGTATATGTTCTGCCAAAGTGATCACATCACAAGAATTTCTAAGTGCACACAGTGATTGCCAAGGAGTCATAGGTAAGCACGTTAAATGAGTTGCTGATCACCAAGCCATTTAAAAGGCAAAATTATAAATAGCTTTCAGAGATTTGAGATAGGGCTACATGTTTGTTCTTTCTTATCTTTCTTAATTTTTTTAAAAAAGAGAGGGTTTTGCTGTGTTGCCCAGGCTAGTCTCAAATTCCTGGGCTCAAGTAATCTGCCCACCTCAGCTGCCCAGTGTTAGGATTACAGGCATGAGATACCACTCCTGGCTGAGCTACATTTTAGTATGTGTGGTTTGATAACACTCATAAGACACCTAGAAAGTAAAACCATTTAAGCCTGCCCCTCCTCCCATGGAGCTGCCTCCTCAGTCTTAAAGCCTCACCTGTTCCTGAGGAAACCCTTTATCCCCACAATACACCCCTTGCTACATGTTCTCATAGATGCCTCTCCCCACTCCTTAGCACTCACCGCACCCTGTCGTTGCTTAATTCTCCTCTCTGTTCACCTGCGGTGGTAGGGGTCAACTTTTAAGATTTGGTGTGGCCATTATCTTAAAGCTTTTTTAAGTCTCTATTGAAAATTAATTCCATTATTTATGAGAAAGGTTTTTGGTTTCTTTTTTAAATACATAAAGCTGGCTGGCCTTTGAATTTCAGTCGTGTGTTGTGGAAATACACAGGCTTAGGAATTAGACCTATGTTTGAACCCCAGCTGTGTCAGTAGCATTGTGCTGGCCCTCCATCCTTCTGACCCTTAGTTCACTCATCTGAAAACCAGAAATTACCTTGTGCCCACCCTGGGATTGAGAAGATTTATTAAACGTGTTTGTGATTGGGATTCTTTTTAGTTGTTTGATCCTTGGTAAAGATTCAAAGCAGACTTCTGCATAACAGGTTAATGTCAGAATGAGTCACAGCATTTATCTTTAAGATCTAGTCCTTAGATGTACTCAGCTAGAAGACCAGAGACGAGCTATGACACCTGCATGCGGGTTGAGGTCAAACTGTCCGATGACACATGTTACAAGAATTAAAGTGAGGGCCTACGGGCATCTCTGAGTTCACTGTGTTCCAACACGGAGTGCCAGGATCCTTCTAGTCGGCACAGAGGAAGAAGCCGCTGTGTACACCAAACCAAACTGAGTCGTAAGGAACTCCATCTTTTCCTCTCCCACCAAGAAAGAAAAACAATCGTAATCTCTAGTTGCCAATTCTGGAATTTTATGTGTCAGCTGATGTTTCTTGCAGTCAGCCTGAGGCTGCATGGAACATCATGTAATAGAAAAAGTCAAACAAGCCTAAGGCTCTGGGCTTGGGTCCTCTGCCTAAGACACGCCTTTGAGCAAATTATTCAGCTTTTTGAACCCCAGTTTCCTCATTAGGATATAAACAAAACCTACTGCAAAAGGCTGTGAAGGCTAAGCATGCATACTATACAGGCCATGGCAATACTAGGCGTGAAAAAACTACGAGTTGCCTCCTTTACTGATGGTAGAGTGAAAGACTGGGTTTCATGAGTCCAGAGATATGACAGGAATGTGGAAGTCAGTTTAACTTGGGTGAGTGCTAAGGCTTTGAATTGGGTAGAATATAGTTGCAAATAAGAAATTGAGTCAAACAGCAGAATTGATAGGCTTTTTAAACTAAGAAGTTTAGTAGTGCATTTAGCTTCAGGTAAAGCTGGATCCAGGGATTAAAACAATGTCGTCAGAATTTAACTCTCAGGCCAAGGCAGGAGGATCACTTGAGGCCAGGAGTTCAATAATTCACCTCTCCCCCCATCTCTGCTTTCTTTTGTGTTGTCTTCCTTCTCCAGCAGGCATTGTTTTCATATGCTGTTCTCTTGGCAATCCTTAAGTACTGGATAGAGATTCTTTACCCAATACTGAATCCTAGCTGTGTCAGTAGTATTGGACTGTGCCTCCATCCTTCCGACCCTTACCTCCCTCATCTGAAAATGGGAAATATCTACCTTGTACCCACCATGGGATTTATTGGGTAGTGATTCTCTCTATTCAACACTTAAAAAAAAATACTTTAAAAAAAGCTATCAGAATTGTGTCTCCCTCTGCTGAACACAGAGCACCCTGATTGACCAGATCTGGGTTCTGTTCTCATCCCTGGAGTGGTAATGATATCAGCCTCACTCAAATTATGTGGACTAAGAGGAAAGGAAGAGGTGATTCCCAAAGGGAAGTATGAATGCTTTTACAAAAGACACAGTTGATACTGGATAGGCAGAAGCAGCAGTCATGTACTGTAGACTACACTGCCTAATTCCTTGAATATTCTCAGAAAGATGCCCCACAATATCTCTTGCCCACCACCATCTTTCACCCTCCAGAATCTTCCAGGATTATGGTATAGAATTGAGTGGACAAGGATGAATTCACCTTAACAAATGATGCCCAACAAAGGCAAGATCACTGGACTCAGAAGGCCAAAGTTATCATGGATACTTGGCAAAGGTTTGTCATATTAGCCAGTGGCATTCTTGGGCTAGAAGGGGGAGCAATACTCTGGCTGATAACCCAGAGGGAGGAGAACTGGCACTGACCAATTAATTCCAGGTGTAGGAGCTGCATGGGTGTTGTGGGCCAAGAGGAGGGGTCCAGGTGCAACGTAAAGAAAAATGTCAGTTGATGTTCTTGCTCTCCATCATGATCCTGCCTTTTCTTTTCCCCTTTCCTTTCTCTTTTCTTTTCCTTTTTTTTTTTTTTTTCCAGACAGAGTTTCACTCTTGCCATCCAGGCAGAGTGCAGGGGCGTGATCTCAGCTCACTGCATGCAACCTCCACCTCCCAGGTTCAAGCGATTCTCCTGCCTCAGCCTCCTGAGTAGCTGGGATTACAGGCACCTGCCACCATGCCCGGCTAATTTTTGTATTTTTAGTAGAAATGGGGTTTCACCATGTTGGCCAGGCTGGTCTTGAACTCCTGACCTCAGGTGATCTGCCTGCGTTGACCTCCCAAAGTGCTGGGATTACAGGTGTGAGCCACTGCACCTGGCCATGGTTCTGCCTTTTCTAACCTCTGAAAAACAGATTTAGGAGTTGGGGAGGAAGACCAGATTTTTTGCCCGTTGCCAAGACCATAAATTGAATTGATGGCAACAATGTCAAGAGCTACCTATGGAAGAGCAATGAAGACATGTCAAACCTGTGACTCCTCCAGTGGGCGGGAGTGTAGAGGTGCTTCTCATTTTCAAATAATTCGCACTATTTTTTATAGTTATATGTACACACATATTTATGTGTGTGTATATGCGCACACGCACACACACACACACACATTAATTTATATTAAGAATCTCAGGTAGAACTCTAGTAACTTTCCATCAACCTCAAGGCAAATAAAGATTAGGAATCCTGACTGGGTGCAATGGCTCACGCCTGTAGTCCCAGCACTTTGGGAGGCCAAGGCAGGCAGATCACTTGAGGTCAGGAGTTCAAGACCAACCTGGCCAACATGGTGAAACCCTATCTCTACTAAAAATACAAAAATTAGCCGGGCATGGTGGTGGGTGCCTGTAATCCACTACTCGGGAGGCTGAAGCAGGAGAATCACTTGAACCTGGGAGGTGGAGGTTACAGTGAGTTGAGATTGTGCCACTGCACTCCAGCCTGGGCGACAGTAAGACTCCACCTCAAAAAAAATAAAATTTAGAATCCTCTTTGTCTTGCTCCTCTGCACCCTCAAAAATAAACAACAAAAAACTATATACACAACTTACCTGTGGGAGAGGCCTCAGAAGAGGCCACAAAAGATGCCTCAGGAGTCCTGCTACAATGCTGGACAAGTGGCTTAGGCCCCTGGACATTACCCATTTTCCATGGCTGGCTCCAGGATTCTGGGTCAGAGCGCTATGCTCAGTCTCCAAATTTGGGTCTCTTTAGGTCCAATGTAGTGCTTCCCAGAGGACGTTCCATGATACACCAGCATCATGGGGTGCTTAGAAAATACAGCAGTCTCCATCACAGTGTACATTAACAGAAAACACTGCAGGAAGTCTTGCAACTGAAACTCTGTTTTACCTAGCACTTCAAACTCACCTAACCGTGAGACTCTCCCTACCCTGGAAAAAGAGAGAGAAAGAGACTATTCGCATTATGTAGTGCTCTTATTCTGCGGATCATACTTTGGGTGTTCCTGGTCTGATAGGATTTATTGACAAATACAGCAAATAAAGCTCTTGTTAGATTCTTTGTTGTTTTTCTTTTTCAAGATGTGGTCTTGCTGTGTCAGGCTGGAGTACAGTGGCGCGACCATAGCTCACTGTAGTCTCGACCTCTCCCAGGCTTAAGTGATCCTCCCACCTCAGCCTCCCAAGTAGCTGGGACCACAGGTGTGCACCACAACATCTGGCTAATTCTTTAAAATTTTTTGTAGAGATGAGGTCTTGCTCTGTTGCTCAGGCTGGCCTCAAACTCCTAAGCTCAAGTGATCCTCCTGCCTTGGCCTCTCAAACTGCTGAAATTACAGGCGTAAGCTACTGCACCAGGCCAGCTCTTGCATTCTTGATTGGGGTATTTGTGAGAAGCCAAGTAGTTGTAGGGAATCTAGGTGGGACCCAGGTTCATGTCTAACCCCGGCCCCAGCCCTACGGTATTGAATACCCCCACACATGAGCTTCGGATCAGTGGCCATCAGGCCAACTGACTGTGCCATCTTCCCTTATTGTCTGGGCTTCTAGAAATTAGAGGGGCCAGGTATGTGGATAGGGTTGGATTTTGTAGTGTTTACATGATTATTACAATGGCCCCATTTTCTTGAGAGTTACACAGACTGTTCTTTTTTCCCTCTTAGCTCAGAGGTCCAATATGGCAGGAAAGCTCACTTTAGGTTCTCAGCAAGCAGTTGGAAGACGTCAGGGAGAAATCCTTGGAGAGGAGGCACCAAGGAGATGTGAAAGGTTTCTTGAATTCCTGTGGTTACTCTTAGGCCAAGCCCAAACCTTGAAACACCTGGATTTTTAGAGAAGTCAGACTAGGACACCACCTGCTATCAATGAGATGTGAAGACATGGTCCTTGAAAAAATGGACCTGCTTGCTGGGAAGGCGGAGAGAGCTTGAGCTTTTTAAGCTGGTTTTGAAAAGATACTCTTGTACCTAAAACAAGCCCCTGCTTCACCTGCTTCTCTGTTAATGGACTCTCCGGAAAAGAGCTTGGCTAATACTCTCTGAGTAACTTCTGCAAGATGTAGAGTTAATGGCAGTGCTTTTAAAATCTGTTGACCCTGTGTGCCCAGGATAAACTTTTGCAGCTCTTGACAATCTGAGTGAGCTCTATTTGTAGTCCTGAGTTTTTCTTTGGGGAGTGCAGAAAGTGAAAGAGACCTTGAACCACTCGGGCACCCACTTGAGAAGAAGAGTGAGAAAGGAAGTGGAAAACAACCTCAGATGGAGGCAGTGTGTTTTGAGTACCTTTTTATCAATGCTAGGAAATCAGCTTTGGCAAAGTAGGGGGTCCTGCAGGGAGAACAGGAGTGGGTTAGCTGCTCCAGTCCCTCAGGGACTGTCCTACTTCTCTGATCTGTTTGCTGGGAATATGCATGCCCCATGAGGACTGTTGGAATACTTAACATATAATATGCTTTGTACATCTTGTGAGACTGTCTTCCCAAATGTTAAGAACCACTGTTATTATGAATAATATACAAATGCATTTTAAAGCATTACTGAATTCATGCTTATTTCATTGTGTACTTTTTGTTTGAGACAGGGTCGCTCTCTGTTGCCCAGGCTGGAGTGCAGTGGCATGATCTCTGTTCACTGCAGACTTGAATTCCTGGGCTCAGGTGATCCTCCTGCCTCAGCCTCCTGAGTAGCTAGGACTATAGGCATGTGCCACCACACCTGGATAATTTTCTAATTTTTTGTAGAAATGAGGTCTCACTATGCTTCCTAGGCTGGTCTCGAATGCCACACCTCAAAGAGTCCTCCTTCTTCTGCTTCCCAAGGCGCTAGGATTACAGGAATGAACCAGCATGCCTGGCCCATATTTTCTCAATCAACAGATTCTATTATGATATAGAAACAGGTCTATGAAAGTTTTAGATGCTTAAAAGAGGTCCTTGTGCTTTCTTGAAAAGGCTATAATAAGAGTTATACTGTAAAATTGCTTGCCCCCCCCCCCCCCCCCCCAACCAGTAGTCATCTCTTGTTGGTTACATATCTTGGTTATGTAATTATTCTGAAAGGTTCTGGAAGGTTTGAACTTCTTGCCACAAACCTCGAATGTCTGTCTGCATTGGAGGGGAGGGTTAGAAGAGAGAAAAGGGGTAAGATTGAAGGACAGCTCACTCGTCACTCAAAGAGCTGACGTTCCATTTAGCATCACTGATCTCCTGATATTAAAATGTCCAAGCTGAGCCTCCCTGCTTTGATATAAACTGCTGCCTCCTTCCCTTAGGCTGTTTCTTCTCACAAAGCAGCTGACTTCCAGTGTGGCAAGCGCTCCTATTTTTCTTGACTCACAATTGCCACTGCTTTAAGGATTTCAGAACACTTCTCTGAACATTGTTCCATTTCATCCTCACAGACACTTCTCAGTTTAGGCTTAGAGAAGCTATCAGACTTACTTAAGATCACACAATTGGTGAAGAAATTGCAGCAAGAACACAAAACTTGGGGTTCCAATAGCTCTGAGCCATGACATATAGTGTCTTTAGTAGATTATACCTTAGCGCTCTTCCAAATGGGCATATTTAAATGTTTGCTCAATATCTATTTAGAGATGAGAGGATGAACACCTTGTGAAAGAAGGATAGAAAAGGAAGGTGTGGAGGCAGCACCCAATTTTCCATGTTTCTTCAGAATTGGTTACCTTTTGTTACTCAAGCATTCCCCTTGGAAATCATACTAGGATTTTTTTTTTTCTTGAGTGTAAGTTACTAAAAACAACTCAAACAGGCTTAAGCAAATGTATTGACTCATTAAAGGAAAAGACCAGGGATGGACCTCATTTCAGGCATAAACTGGATCCAGGGGCTTGAATGATGTCACCAAGCCTCATCCGTTTTGCTCTGTCCTCTAGTAAGGTTACCCCAGATGGCAGCAAGAAGTCATCAGAAGTTCTTGGCTTGTAACCTATCCTCTCAGTAGCCCCAATCAAAAGAATCTTTCTGACAGTTCCCAAAAATGTCTCCAAAGGGTTGAATATCATGGGCTTGACTTAGTTATTTGCCCAACTCTAAATCAATCACCACAACCAGTAATGGTTGGTCAGATTGGCCACGTTTGGGTGCATGCCAGCTCCAAGAGCCCAGCGCACTTGGACCTCCCGTACCACACAGACTAAGAGTAGGATAGGCAATCCCCCCAAAAAAATATGGCTTCCAGTGCCAAAAGACAAAGAAATGGATGCTGAGCAGGCCAAGGCAATGAATTTGTACTGTAGAAATGCACCTCTAGCCCCAAATACCTGGCAGCTTATCAAAATATCGCTTTAAACAACATTCTGGACACTCCCACAGCAGAATTCCAGTCAATAAAATTTTATCTATTCCACTGCATTATAGTTTGGTACCCAAGGCAGCTTCTCAGCTGATCCCCCTTTATTCCAACTCTGTCTCCGCCAGGCGAGGAAGCTGCAGAGCAGAGGGACATGGTTCCCGTCACATAGCCAGGATAAGGAGGAGTTCAGACGAGATCCTGTTCCCAGAACATTGGCTACTGAAACCAGGAAGGACTGCTGACCCTGCCACTTAGGCCAGCCCAGCTGCACCACCTTGCTTGTCCCATGACCCAGCCACGTTCTGTTAGGACCCAAGATTGGTGTAGATTATAGCACCAAAAGATCTCCAGGTTCTGGAATTGGTCCATTTCGGCCAGTGCTATGGTCTGAATATTCATATCCTCCTCAATTTGTATGGTGAAATTCTAACCCCCAAGGTGATGGAATTAAGAGGTGGGGCTTTTGGGAGGTGATTAATGAAGAGCAGAATCTTCATGAATGAGATTAGTGTCCTTATATGAAACACTTCCCCACTTTCCTTTCCACCTTGAGGACACAGCAAGAAGGCACTGTCTGCAAACCAGGAATGAGTCCTCACTAGATACTAAATCTGCTGGCACCTTGATCTTGAACTTCCCATCATCTAGAACTGTGAGAATAAGTTTTTGTTGTTTAGAAACCATCTGGTGTATGGTCTTTGGTTATAGCAGCCTGAACCGACAAAAACCTTCCAAGGTAATCATACCCCTTTTTAGGCTCTGCAGTGGATGCATCAGTGGGGGCGCTGCTGTGGATTGTGTCTAGTGTTCAGAATATGTGCATTGATTTAGGTAAAAGAATGTTATTAAGAGTCCCCAAAGGGTGATCCTCTAGAAAGATACCCACTGAGTCATTAATAGAAATAGCATAGGCCTGTGAGATTGGGAAGGATACTTTCACTTTTTACTTTATCTATTCTCTGTTGTTGGAATTATTTAGAGGCAGGTGCTCAGCCACAGTGGGATAACTGGAAGATCACACTTGTACCTGAACACAGAGTTTGAGATAGAAAGGGCTGATGAGCTCAGGGGCAGGGTCATTAGAGAGAAGAATCCAGACCCAACATAAGGCTACCACGGACCCAGAAAAGTTAAGGTCTTTATTTTTATTTTTTTGAGACAGGGTCTCACTCTGTCACCCAGGCTGGGGTGTAGTGGTGTGACCTAAGTCGACTGCACCCTCAATCTCTTGGGCTTAAGTGATCCTCCCACCTCAGCCTCCTGAGTAGCTGAGACCACAGGCATGAGACACTACACTTGGCTAATTTTTTTTTTTTTTTTTTTGAGACAGAGTCTCACTCTGTCACCCAAGCTGGAGTGCAGTGGCATGATCTAAGCTCACTGAAACCCTGACTAATTTTTTTAAAATTACTTTTTTTAGAGACAGGGTCTCCCTATATTGCCTAGGCTGGTCTTGAACTCCTGGGCTCAAGTGATCCTCCTGACTCAGCCTCCCAAAGTACTGGGATTACAGGTGTGAGCCACTGTGCCCAGCCAAAAGTTAAGATCGTCAAAGGATGAGGACCTTTTCTTTCAGTAGCACTGACCCTAGTAGGGAATGTCACTTGTTGCACTGGACCTAACACCATCAAGATGGTTGATCGGTGGGCATGATGGTTACTGGCTTGGCCACTTCCCCTGTGGGCAATCTTACAAGGCATAGGAGAAAAACAATCACTCAACTGGCCACACTTAGATTTTTTTTTCATCTACACCTTCTCAAAGTAACACACCTAGATTTTGACCTAAAAGGGAAAATGCCAGCTTATTGTCTAGGCTTCACTCCAAATGACTTTAGACTTATTTCAATCATCAAATCTGTCCTGAAATGATAAAGATTTGCCATTTTGAGGACATGCAGAAGAATAAAGTTACATCCTAAAGTCAACGGAGGGTTTCCTAAATTTTTATGAAAGAGGTCTCCTTTGTTAAAATGAGAATTTTGGCAGGGTGCAGTGGCTCACACCTGTAATCTAAGCACTTTGGGAGGCCGAGGCGGGTGGATCCCTTGAGATCAGGAGTTTGAGACCAGCCTGGACAACATGGTGAAACTCTGTCTCTACTAAAAATACAAAAATTAGCCAGGAGTGGTAGTGGGCACCTGTAATCCCACCTACTTGGGAGGCTAGGCTGAGGCAGGAGAATCATTTCAACCCAGGAGGCGGAGGTTGCAATGAGCTGAGATTGTGACACTGCACTCTAGCCTGGGTGACAGAGTGAGACTCTGTCTCAAAACAATAAAATAAAATGAAATATTTCACTTTTCCATGTGGTTACTTTGAGGAAGATGTTTCTTTGCATGAGACTCCCTTTACACCACTGACCTGACAATAGCTGTGGCTCCAACTGTGCTTGGAATTCACCTTCTTGCTCCACTCTCCCTCTGCTGATTGCTTCCCAGAAAGGGCCTGGATCCATTCCCACCTTGATTTCATCCCTTCTTCTCTTACACTAAGTGAAATCTCCAGTGGCTGGACTGGTAGTGGCCATGGATGTGTCTTTTTAATCATTAGTAAATCTAAGGACCCTTACAGTTCTGGGCCACGGAGTTTTTTCCTATCAAGTCTACAAGAAAGAAAGAGGTGGTGAAGGGGGATAAAATACACTCATCTTTGCTTTCCTATTTCCCCTTATCCACATAAGCAAACACTTTTAGAAAATTGAAAATGAGATGTACCTGCAATAAGATGGAACTCTAAACCTTCGAGGGATGGGCAGTGGAAGGAGATGTCCCGAGGGGCAGGAGTGGGGCACAGGAGCATGGAGGCAAGCTGGGGACAGCACAGCTGGCCAGGAGTATACTGTGTGTCCCCTTGGGGGCCATTTGATTGCATTTCTATTACTCCCTCATTTTGGCACTCCAGTTCCCTCCTTGCCCCCCCTTTAATGCTCTGTCCCAGCCTGCTTTCAAGATACAGGACTGAGAACATGATGACTTTTTCTCTTCTGCATTAAATTGATAGAAATGATAGCAAATATATTTTGTAAATCAGTTAATGAACTGCAAACATGAAAACACAACAGGAAACTGTCTTGCTGGACCAGAAATAGCTAAGCATTCCTAAGAGGACGATGCAGACAGGAAACCCAAAGTAAATCAGACTTGAAACCATAAGCCAGGCTGCTCCTGTGTCAAGAAACTAAGCCCAAGACTTACTCAGAAGAGCACCAATCAAGAATCACCAAACATCCAAGACAATAATACCATGAAAGAAAGACAACTCAGCAAATGAAAGTCCTTCCCAAAGAGGCAATGTGGATGGGGAGGTAGGGGGCTGTGGTATATCCTCCCTTAAGGAGTTCCCATGTGACGTGGGCATGCTCACTTCCCAATAGATTGGCTCTTCCCAGCATGGTAACCACTGGTGGCCAAGCTGAGCAAATGCCTCCATGGTGGGGGAGGCACTGGCAGGAATGTACGCACACATGATGCTGCGGATAGTCTAGAATTCTTGCTAATGTGGGCTGGGGTGTTGGAGCCTTGGGTCCAGGGTGCTCCTGGAGGAAGGGTAAGTCTTTGCAGCCCAAACTGTGAAGTTGAACTCCCAAGTTAACACTTGCAAATTCATTCATTGCCCACTAAGTAATAGGCAGGTTGGCTCTCTGCTTTTTCTCATCTCTGTGTCTTTAAAGCAGTGATTCTCAAGGGAGAGGAGGGAGGGGAAAGCATGCCTTTCTGAGTAAGAGTATCAGGGTCATTTATTCTCTACTTCTGATCCCAGAAACTATAAACTCCATCCTGCCCCCTCCTCAATTCTGATATGCTTTCTCTAGGGTGTGTGGGGTGTACACCCCCACAGAAGAAATATGTTTTGATATTCAGCTGGGCTGAGGTAGATAAAAATTTTGAGAGTCACCATTTTTAGGTAAATGTGATTCTTTCCAGTTTTATAAATTACCTATCTGGTACAAACTATCTTCCTTATTCTGATGATCCAAATGCATCTGTGTCACCAGAGCTCTTTAACTGGTGAGACAGATGCATTTGCATCGTCAGAATAAGGAATTTAATTTCAGAATTACAGCCCAGCTTTCTCCCCTGGAGACCCACAGGAATGGGAAGCCTAAATGTCCAAAGCAGAGCTCATTTTATCTTGCTTCCAGAGCTGCTCCTCAGCCTACATTTGTTTTCTTGGTGGATGATAGCTCAATCCAGAAAACTTGGACTATTTTATTTATTTATATAGAAAATGCAAGGTGAGATCACGGATCCTCTTTTGCTCTTCCCTCTTTTTACTCCCCATATTCTACACCTTGCCCCCCTCCCAACCTTTTTTTCAGAGACAGGGTCTTGCTTGGTTGCCCAGGCTGGAGTGCAGTGATACAATCATGGCTCCTTGCAACCTCAACCTCCAGGGCTCAAGCAATTCCCCTGCCTCAGCCCCCTGAGTAGCTGGGATTATAGGTGCGTGCCACCATGCCTGGCTAATTTTCAAATTGTTTTACAGATGGGCTCTCACTGTATTGCTTAGGTTGGTCTTAAACTCCTGGCCCCAAGCAATCTTCTCGCTTCAGCCTCACAAATTGCTGGGTTTACAGATGTCAGACGCCATGCCTGGCTCCTGTACCCTTTTAGTCAGTCTCCAGTTATATTAACTCTACCTCTTTAGTAATTCTCATCTTTATCCCTTTCTCCACACCCATGGACACTTGTTTATCCACTTCATTAATTTGGCATCCACATTCTCCAAATTGGTTTCTCTGACTCTAGTGTTGCTCCCCCTGATTCATTTTCCTGTCTGCTCTCCAGATCTATCTTAGTAAAACAAATCTTACCAGGCCACTTCCCTGTTAAAGTCTTCACTGCAAAAGGGAATAGGGGAATTTGTATCCAGAGTTCTAAAAATCTTCATAGCCTTTGATGGGTATAATTCCCTTGCTAGAAGTTTATCCTAACAAAATAATCAGATGTTTGGACAAAGAGTTGAGTACAAGGATGGTCACAGAGAAAATCAAACCATTCGATATTAGGAAATTTGTCAAACTATAGGACATGTACAAGATGAAATCCTACATAGCCATTCTATATCGTGAGCTATAGAGAATTTAAGAATATGTGGGGGGACAGTTTGGACCAGGTGATATCTTTGCTGATCCCCATGGTACCCTTGGCATATTTCCCTCAGAGCATCAGAGCACTTATCCCGCTGTGTTTGCCTGTTCCTGTTTTTCCTTCACTGATTTATAAGGTCCTGGAAGGGATTGTGTTGTATTTGTCTCTTTACCCCCATGTCCTGTAGCAATGCTGGCATGTAATATGGTGTGGGAGTGGGATGTCCTTAATGATAATTCCACTTCAAGATCTGAGACACTCTTTTTTTTTTTTTTTTGAGATGGCGTCTCTCTGTCGCCCAGGCTGGAGTGCAGTGGCGCGATCTCAGCTCACTGCAACCTCTGCGTCCCAGGTTCAAACAATTCTCCTGCCTCAGCCTCCCAAGTAGTTGGGACTACAGGTGCGTACCACCAGCCTGGCTGATTTTTGTATATTTAGTAGAAATGGGGTTTTACCATGTTGACCAGGCTGGTCTCGAACTCCTGACCTTAGGTGGTCCACCCACCTCAGCCTCCCAAAGTGCTGGGATTACAGGAGTGAGCCACCACGTCCGGCCCCAAGGTCTGACACACTCTTAAGTGGTATATCCAAAACTGAAATCAATGCTCCCTCCAATCCCCACCCCTCAAAAATCTCAGACCCAGAATTTCATTCCTCCCCCTCCATCACAATCTCCATGAAAGAACCATCTTTGGTAGCCTTGGAAGTACCAACCTTTCTCAGACTGGTGAAGAACATGGTGTGGTATGATCCTATCCCATAGCTCCTTAATCTTCCTTATACCCAATACCCAGATTTTAAAAAATAGGGCTTAGGCTGGGCTCTGAGGTGAGGGAAGAGGAAAGTGGGGGCTAGCCAGGGCCCTGAGGCATGGGCGGGGTGTGGCGTGGTGTGGCGTGGTGTGGCGAGGGATGGGAGTGGGCAGGAGAGACTGCCTAGGTAAGGCTCACGTCAGATGGAGAAGCCTGACCTGGATCCACTTGCTGCCTGTCAGATCTCAGTCGCCAAAACCTGTCTGGCCTAAAGACAGGCAAAGTTTGATTTAATACTTGGTACGGATCTCACTTGAACATTAAATCAATAAATGCCAACTTAATGGAGCTGTTGCTGGGGAAACTAAGGAGTATCAAGTATCTAATATCTGCACGGAGGAGATTGTTTTGATCTGTTTTGTTTTTCTAAAGCTGCAGCTTGCTCCTTGGTGCCCTTTAGGTTATTCCTTTTTGGTAGGAGAGTGGCTCCTACACTGTCCTCTCCACTCACGCTTTGATGAGGCTCAGAAATGCACTCAGCAGCTGCGCCCATGATAAGCTGGACAGCCTGTCCTGTCCTGTCGGCAGGTCCTCCCAACAGGCAGAGTGAGGAGTTCGTGAATGAGGGAGGAGACTATGGTGTCTCAGAAGGAAAACACTAGAGGAAAAAACACTTGAGTAACAATGACCGATTCAACCTCTGGATCTCTCTCGTAGTTCCTGAGACTCTATTTCCAGCTGAATTGTGTAGCTCTCAGCATGGCCTTTTAGCCATCACTGGTGTCATGCCAGGTCAGCTTCATCTTTTCTTAGCTAGCTGAGGACAGGCATCCAAGCTGGGGTCTCCCCCTCGTGTGTGTCTCTCCTAGGGATGGAGTTGCCAGGCTTTGTGCGTGTTTCACTCCTTGTCCAGCCTTTCCCCTCCCCTCCCTTTCCTGTTCCCTGGGCTGGCCATAGCCGAGGTTGAGTTGGAGGGTGGTACTGGCTTTTGGGAAAAGGAGAAGGACAATCCTCATGTTATTCAACACGGCTGCCACAAACTACCCAGACAGAGGCTGGGAATGAGGCCTTGGATGCCAGCTGTTGGGTCCCTGCCTTGCAGCCAGCTCTGCCAAAGCATGTGGTTCTGATTGTGCCCTTTCTCCTGCCTCACAGCCAGTCATAAATGCCATCTTCCTTGGATGTCTGAGTCCCTTGGAAACTGGGCTCTGAACTCGATTCCACTGGGGTTGACCATGGGCTAAGCTATCCGAATTTCCATCTAGGCCTCCAGTTTCCTTAGAGCAAAAGGAAAACAAATTGTGAAAAGGGAGTTAGCAGAGTGGGAAGGTTGCCTAAGGACAGCTGTTTTGACCTGAGTAAAATTGCATCCCTGATGGGAGCCAGCAAGTGCAGCACCTTCCATACGTGCAACTGTCACTTAAATAGCGCTTTATGGTTTAGGGACTGTGTTAGTTTCCTAGGATGCTATAACAGAGTACTATAAACTGGGTGGCTTAAAACAACAGAAATTTATTATCTCACAGTTCTGGAGGCCAGAAGTCCAAGGTGCTGGCAGGGTTGTTTCCTTCTGAGAGTTCTGGGGAAGAATCTATGCCTTACCTCTCTCTTAGCTTCTGGTAGTCCCATTCATTGACTTATAGATGCTTATAGATGTTTTTTGAATTGTAGATGTGATCCTCCATTTTTGTATGGTGTTCTCCTTGGGTCTGTGTCTTCATATGTCTGTCTTCTGGTAAAGATACCAACCATATTGAATTAGAAGTCCATTACTCCAGTATGACTTCATCTTATCTAATTACATCTTCAACAACCCTTTTTTCCAAATAATGTTACATTCTGCGGTTCTGGGGTTATGACTTCATCATATCTTTTTTAGGGGATATATAGTTCAACCCATAATGGAGATCAAAGGCTGAAGGATTTGCAGCAAGCAGATCTGGAAGGAGTTATATGGGTAACTTGGAAGCCCTGCCAAAACAGTGGTCTTGTTAGTTCTACAGGGAAAGCTGTCTCAACTCCAAGACTTCTCACCGTAGTTGTACATATCTTATTGGTGAAGATGTCGGTTGCAAGTAAGAGAAATTAACTTAAGTCAGTTTAGATTGCAAACGATGGAAACTCAATTCCAGCTGGTTTATACAAAGCAATAAGAAAATAAATTCGGCCAGGCACAGTAGCTCACTCACACCTGTAATCTCAGCACTTTAAGAGTCCGAGGCCGGTGGATCACTTGAGGTCAGGAGTTTGAGACCAGCCTGGCCAACATGGGAAACCCTGTCTCTACTAAAAATACAAAAATTAGTTGGGCGTGGTGGTGGAAGCCTGTAATCCCAGCTACGCAGGAGGCTGAAGTAAGAGAATTGCTTGAACCCTGGAGGCAGAGGTTGCAATGAGCCGAGATTGCACCACTGCACTCCAGCATTGGCGAAGAGCAAAGCTCCATCTCAAAATAAAAGAAAAAAAAAGGAAAAGAAAAGAAAGTCTCTGTAATGAATAGTAATCCAAGTAATAACAACAAAAAAAACATAATTGCTTTTCCACCAACTTAACATAACCAGAAAAATTTGGGAATGGACCTCGCTTTAGGTAGAGTAGCATCTAAGTCTCAAATGATGAGTTCGGAAGTGTCTTTCCTCCCTTCCCTCCTCCTTTCTTTCCTCCTCCTCCTCTCTCTCTCTCTCTCCCCCTCCCTCCCTCTCTCTCTTTTTTCTCTCTCTGCTCTCTTTACCTGTCCTTCTCTTCGATTGGCTTGTTTCTGCTTGGTTTCATTCTGCAGGAGTCTCTTCACAAAGACGGTTTTTAAATTGTGGCTGAACATTCTGAAAACATCATCTCAGTTTAGCTACTCCAGCAGAATGAGAACTTCTCTTCCCAACTCCCTAGATCAATTGGTGGGGAAGACATTGATTGGCCTTGCTTGAGTCATATGCCCATACACAGACCAATCATTGTGGCCAGGGGGGATAGGGTGCCTGATTGGCCAGTCTGGATCATGTACTCACCCTGGGTGGAGTGGGGTGGGGCGGCTATCCCTGACAGTTTGTCCTACTAGATAGGACCTCATGAAAATCGGGGGGAGACCCAAAGAAGGGGGAAACAAGTTACTAGACCAACACTATAGCTTCTACGGTCCACTATATATTCCAACTGGCTTAAAGAAAAGGGGGAATTTATCTTAAGGTTAGAGGGTTATCTTGCAGAATACAAGGGAAGGCATACAGGCTGGGCCTTTGGAGAGAATTTGGAAGCCGTCAGGACCCTGGCAGCTTCTTTCTGTCCAGATGCTTCATTCTCTCTCTCTGAAATCCTCCTCCTTCTCTCTAGTCTACCCAGTGGGAAGAAAGTGGTGTCTCTACAACCTCCCAGTTTTTGTCTTTTTCACTCAAAGGACCAGTCTAACTTAAACGAAAATCTGATTGATCCAGCTTGAGTAGATATCCACTCCCTAATCAGTTGTGTTCCATTTGTGTGTGGGAGGGGTATGGGGGGAGCACACACCAGAAACATAACACACCCAGAGGAGAAGGATCTGATATGTGTCAGTTTTAATCTCCTAAAAGTGTAAGAGGTCCCTAGAATCATCCTAAGGATCATTTTGTCCTAAGATCCTCATTTTGCAGATAAATGGAAGTCTCAAAAAGTTAAAGACTTTGAGATCTCACAGGTACACACAGAGGCAAGGTAATGACTCAGCTATAACCAGTGCCCAGGTCTGAGGTTTTCTTTTCCAGCTTGTTCTACAACTCCATGCTTAGGCTTATTAATTTCCATGGCTCTTGTCTGTAGAGAAAAGTAAAAACAAACAAATATAATCACACACATATGCACATGCATACACAGGCACACACACACACACGCACCCCACTAGTGAACTTGAAAACCTGCCTTGCTCCTTCATAGCTTTGTTTTTGCTGTCCCTCTGTCCAAGTAGTCCTTCCACTTCTGACATCCAGCCCTTGTCTTGGTTGATTCCCATAGATCTTTTAAAGCTCAGCTCAGCTGTGACTTGCTCACGGAAGCTTTTCTGAAATTCCAAACTAGGTCAGACTGTACCCTGTTTTGTGTGTGTATGTGTGGTTTTTTTTACTTGTTGTTTTTTAATTTTTGTTTTTTTCTTCCTGTTTTGTGTTTTTTTAGTATTTCTGGTTTTTCCTTCTTTTGTCATTAAGTTATTAAGAATGACAATTTTTGTAATTTATTCAGTAGGTGCCTCCTCCTGAGTTGCAAGGGCTACAGGGCCAAGACTGTGTAACATCCCGGTGTTGGACACCATTCTTGCACATGGTAGGTGCTTGGTGAATATTTGTCAGGAAAACCAAAAAGAATGAAACATAAGAGAACAACAAGGAAAAGAGCCTTGACCCTTTCTCTTGGAGGAATATTTGGCTTCTCATTCTTGTAAGTTCTGAGAGATTAAGAAAAAAACTTCTGAAATGAAGTTTATTTCAGAAGTAATTTTTATGGGAGAGCTTCCAGCATTCTTAGCCTCAGTAATGATCATGGCTAACATTCTGGAGCAGCTACCATCTGCCAGGCCCAGCAGTGCTAAGTGCTCTGTTCCTTTAATCCTCACATGAACTCTTTGGAGCAGGTACTATAGGTGCTGAGCCTGGCTCTTCAGAACAATAAGCATCCTGATAAATGGCTGGTCCCTTGACGACAGTACCAGCTCTCATTCTTTGCATCTGCCCAGAGACTAGCCAGAGGCTGAGGTGTGCTCAGTAAAAGGATCATGGGTGAGAGGCCATTACTGGAAGCTAGAACCTCATTTAGTTCCTCTGGGTCCAGAGCAGCAGTATGTAGAATCTGCAGGGGAGACACTGCGGGGTGTTTTCACAGAAGACTCTAGTGCCCAAGCAGCTTTAAAAGAGCTAAGGGAATTTTCTGGGATGCTCTAAGCTTAGAATAGTGTTGACTTTGCTTTGGGCCAAAAATCTGTGGGTGGTGTTCAGATCTGCTTCCATGTCCTTGTAAATAAAAAATTTTTGAAATGCCCACCACACAAAAAGCACCATTTATTTGAGATTTTTGGATCTGTTCTTCCTAAGTAAGTACTTATGCAAACGGATTGATTTCTTTCTAAACCCCTTGGTATCTGTCTTAGTCTTTTACATAGCTGCAACCATATACAATACTATAAACTGAGTGGCTTATAAGTAGTGGAAATTTCTTTTCACAGTTCTGCAGGATGGAAGGTCCAAGATTAAGGCACTGGCAGATTTGGTGTCTGGTGAGGGCTCACTTCCTGGTTTTATAGATGGAGTCTTCTTTCTGTGTCCTCCTCACGTGGCAGAGGGGCCAGGGGCTCTCTGGGCACCCCTCAGTTTTTTTTTTTTATGAGGATATTCACTAATCTTTTTCTGGTGGCTCTGCCCCCATGACATAGTCATCTCCTAAAGGCCCCACCTCCTAATACCACCACCTTGGGGGATCAGGTTTCAACATCAGAATTTTGGGGGGGCCACAAACATTGAGGCCATAGCAGTATCTAATGTCTCATATGATCCTTGCAGCAGCAGCCTCCTGAGGTGAGGGTGGCAAGTATCTGACAAGGCACCCACAAAGGCAGTCAAGGACTCTGAGAACCAACAGGACTTTTCTGGTCTTATTCTGAGGCTAAGACAAAAACTGCACCTGAGCCAGATCTGTCAGCCTGGCAGCTCCAGGACCCCTGGGCCTTGCCACTGGCCCATCTCAACTGCCAGGACCTAGAGCATCCCAAGCTGCAGGTTAAACAGGTTGGTTGGTTCTGACTTGACTGGACCTCTGCAAGGGCCTATGGTTGCACTTACTGATACTTTCCCAAGGAAGCACAGCGCTGAGCAATGGGGAAAGGAGCATGTGTTAGTTCATTCACTGAGTCCTAAATGTTAACTGAGTACCTACTATGTGCCAGGTGCTGAGCCAGGCACCAGAGATACAATAATGAACAAGGCACACAAATCTTATCCTCATTGAGCTTACACCATGTGAAAGAGAAGTATGAAATATTTACACATTATTTATTTTTTATTTTTTGAAATGGAGTTTTGCTCTCTTACCCAGGCTGGACTGTAGGGGTGTGACCTCAGCTCACTGCAACCTCCGCCTCCCGGGTTCAAGTGATTCTCCTGCCTCAGCCTCCCAAGTAGCTGGGATTACAGGTACCTGCCACCACACCTGGCTGATTTTTGTATTTTTAGTAGAGACAGGCTTTCATCACATTGGTCAGGCTGGTCTTGAACTCCTGACCTCAGGCGATCCACCTGCCTCGGCCTCCCAAAGTGCTGGGATTACAGGAGTAAGCCATGGTACCCAGCCAATTACATATTATTCAACTGTAATTATGAAAGTGGGTCTAAGGAAAAAGTACAGAGAGCTATGGGAAAACATAACAGGAAAGCTTTGTCATTCTGTCACTATTGTCTATTAGACTGTCACTGTTGTCGTTGTCACCCCTATCCTCCTTCAGAGAATGGCTCCCATTTGCCAGCACTCATTTATTGTCGTGAAGTTCTGTGAAAAGATGACGAAGTAGTGTTGCCTTCTTTCCACTTTCCCAAGTCTCACATGAGCACCCCTAACTGGTGGAACCAATTCACACCCACAAGCCTAACTGCAAGGGGAACTGGGAAATGTATTTTCAGCTTTCCAGCCTCTCCACCTAGGAGATGAAACAGCCATACAGGCCAGGTGTGATGGCTCACACTTGTAAAACCAGCACTGTGGGAGGCTGAGGAGGGAAGATCACTTGAGCCCAGGAGTTTGAGACCAGCCTGGACAACAGGGCGAGACTATCATCTCTACAAAAAATACAAAACAAAATTAGCCAGGCGTGGTGTTCTGTGCCTGTGCTCCCAGCTCCTCAGGAGGCTGAGGTGGGAGGATCACTTACGATCAAGGCTGCAGTGAGCCATGATCATGCCACTGCACTCCAGCCTGGGTGAGAGCAAGACCCTGTCTCAAAAAAAAAAAAGAAGGAAAAAGCAAACAAAAAACAGAAAAGTAAAAAAACAAAAAAATAAAAAAAAAAGAAAAGAGAAATAGCCAATTTAAGTATCCAGTGCACATTGGGCAAGCCCATATCTGTATGTTTTCTGCAATCTCTTTTTAAATGGGGGGAATAATTTTCATGTAAAAATGCACAGATTTTAAGCATATAGTTTGACAAGTTTTGTAAATGCTCACGTAACTATATCCCAGGTGAGATACAGAACATTTCCATCATGCTAGCAAGTTCCTTCCTGCCTCTTTCTAGTTAGTCTCTCCCGTCTCCTGCTCAGAGGCGATATTCCGATTTCAGCAATTTGTTTTGTCTGATAATCACAAGTCAGTATTGCCGCTTCTAGGACTTTAAATAAGTAAAACCATACAATATGTCCACTTTTGCGTCTGACTCTTTTGCTCAGACTACTAAGTCAGCCATGCTTTTACATATATCAGTATGTTCAGTCCTTAGCCAGGCATGGTAGTGCACACCTGTGGTCCCAGCAACTTAGGAGGCTGAGGCAGGAGAATCACTTGAACCCAGGAGGTGGAGGTTGCAGTGAGCTGAGATGGGCCCACTGCACTCCAGCCTGGGTGACAGAGTGAGACTCCATCTCAAGAAAAAAAAATTCAGTCCTTTTTTTAATGCTGAGTTGTATTTCATTGTATGAATATATCATATCCTCTCACCAGTTGATGGATGTCCACATCATTTCCAGTTTTGGGCTATTATAAAAATAACTGCTTAAGTCTTTTTTTTTTTTTTGAGATGGAGTCTTGCTCTGTTGCCCAGGCTGGAGTGCAGTACCATGATCTCGGCTCACTGCAACCTCTGCCTCCCAGGTTCAAGCAATTCTCCTGCCTCAGCCTCCCGAGCAGCTGGGACCATAGGCGCACTCCACCACACCCAGCTAATTTTTGTATTCTTAGTAGAGACAGGATTTCACCATTTTGGCCAGGCTGGTCTTGAACTCTTGACCTCAGGTGATCCACCTGCCCTGGCCTCCCAAAGTGCTAGGATTACAGGCGTGAGCCACCACGCCCTGCCTTAAGTCTGTATTTTTTAAACAAACATCCAGATAATTCCGATGCAGGTGGACCACATGTTGGGAAACACTGCTCTAACACAGAGAATTGAAGCTTAAAAGGGTTAATTGCTCAAAGCCACATAACCAAGAAGGCTTTGATGCCTGAACATGGATTCAAGAGTCCATGCTCTTCCTATTCGGACAGCAGATGTCCAGAGATTCTTAGTAGAGACAGGGTTTCATCATTTTGGCCAGCCTGGTCTTGAACTTGGATGAACAGTAGATATCCAAGTAGGATGGCCTTGAAAATAAGGCATATTGTTGACAATTGCTGCATAGCAAAATAACCAAACTTTGGTTTTAACAACGACTTCTTATGATTCTATGATCCTGGCTAGGTGGTTCCGCGGCAGGCCAGGTTTCACTAACAACCCTTCAGTACTGAGTGGTTAAGTGGTTAAATATTAAAAGCCAGTGCCAAGCCCATTAAGAGTCTTGCCTAGGCCTTTCCTGGGCCTTAAAGCATGGCAAAATAACGAAGAATTCTTAACAGGACCCATTGAAGATTAAACAAGTTTTATTGTGGGACTGAAGAAACTCCCCAGGACTCCACAGACAAGTTTATTGGGGGTCTGAAGGAACTCTTAAAACCTCTGTGATTTAGCAGGAGACAAGATAAGGGTAATCACCCAGCACCAGGACCCATTTAGACTAAGTAAATGTACTGAGGCTCCAGAGGAAGGTCTTCAGGACTCAGATCATAGTTATAAATTAAAAGAAGTTAATCGCTTATGTCTTTAGATAAATGCATACTTATCTGTAGACATATAGCTTAGAAGTTATATTATATAAGCTCTGGAAAACTTTGTAATTTTGAGTTGGTCTGGAAATAATTTCCAAGACTTCTCCCTTTAAGTGGTTACAGAAATAAAAGCTTCTCCTTCAGTTCATCTGCATCTCATTATTGGGCTGTGAGAAATAGCAGCCTGACCCTCAGTTTGGTCCACGAACTGTTCTCCTGTTAGTCTTTTCTGGGCCGTCTCATGTGGCTACATTCAGCAGGCAGGTCCACTGGATGCTGGGTGGAGCTGGGATAGCTGGGACAGCAAGACCTTTCTTTCCATGATCTTTCATCCCCAAGGAGTCTAGACCAGGCTTCCCTTCATTGTAGTGGCAGTATTCCAAGAAAAAACTGCAATGCGCCAGTACTTTTCAAGCCTTTGCTTGTGTCATGTTTGCTAATGCCTCCCTGGCCAAAACAAGTCACAAGACGAAGCTCAGCTTCAACGTGGGGGAGAACTATCCTAGGGAATGATATGATTCATTGGGTGCAGAATTCATTTGGAGCCATTAATGTAACAATTTACCATTGCTAGTAAGTTCATGTTTCAGAGGCAATGGGTAACTGGGAGGGGGCACAGCTAGAGAGAGCCAGGGAATTATGAGAATGAGATAAAATTTCAGTGGAGCCAGAAAAGGTCAAAAGGGTCTGTGCTCCCCCCTAGTCATCTTTGAAGGAAGGACGTGTTCCTTCTAGTCATTTTTGTGACACCCACAGCATTAGAGGGGTGTTACACATGGTAGGAGCTAAGGAAATATTTGCTAAGTTGAATCAAAGTATCAGTGATACGTTGGGGGAGTTTAGGGCCTAGAGGAAGGATGGCTAAATGACAACACACTAAAAGGAGCAAGACCCCTTAAAGCATAGAAGGATAAGTGCTAACAGAATAAAAAAGTAAAACTAAAATGAAGAGAGACAGACATTATATAAAATGTAAACACATGTTTGCTTCACAATTAAAGTGTGTTCACTCCTTCACCAGTGTTTATTGTTTGCTAGATGCTATGCAAGGAACTAGAGCTATGTTTCTCAAAATGTAAGTCATCAGAACAATGTGAAATACTTAGGTAGAGGGTTAGAAGTGGCTGGTAGAGGTGTCTAGTGGAAGGGCCTGAGATGGTGCCCCTGGTTTCATTGTCTTCTTATAACCTGTAGGGAGATCTCTGCCCCAGTCGGGGGAACGGATATGGTCAGTGCTCTAATCATCTCACCTCGTCCCAGTACAGGACAGAATATCTGACTGCCAACCCCTGAATGTTCTCCCTAAGGACCTTCTCTGGCTACTCCTGCTGTAGAGGAAGCAGTCCTCAACCAAAGACTGACAGCAGTTGGTGGAGAGTATTAAAACCAAGCCAATTACCCATTATAAATCTGGAAGCAAAGAGTGCTCATTATCCATCTTAGTCAAAATACCAGTTCTGCTGAAAAATGCGGAAGACTATAGATTCTTGCTCATTAAGGACCAAGTCTTTCCCTGTATTTCTGTAGCTGCCTGATAGATGGGCTCCTGCTTCAATCTTGTTTCCCTTCAATCTATTTTTTGCCCTTCTGAGTGACCTTAGAAATGCAAATACATTCATTAAGCTTTGAGGATGGAGATATTTTGTATTCTCCATTGTATCTTCAGTATCTAGTAAGCACTCAGTAAATATTTATTGACTGGATATTATGGGAGACTCCCAACTCATGAACAGGTTATATCCTAAAATTTCTCGTGTAAAGAGGTGATTTTGAATTAAGAATACATTTGACCATCACAATGATAGGTGGTTTTTAGCTTGTCAGGCTAGCTTATAAAAACCAAGTTCAGGCTAGGTGCGATGGCTCACTCCTATAATCCCAGCACTTTGGGAGGTAGAGGTGGGCGGATCACCTGAGGTTGGGTTGGGAGTTCGAGATAAGCCTGGCCAACATGGTGAAACCCTGTCTCTGCTAGAAATACAAAAATTAGCCAGGCAAGGTAACACACACCTGTAATCCCAGCTACTACTCGGGAGGCTGAGGTGGGAGAATCACTTGAACTTGGGAGGTGGAAGTTGCGGTAAGCCAAGATCGTGCCACAGCACTCCAGCCTGGGCAACAGAGAGAGACTTTGTCTCAAAAAAAAAAATCCCAAGTTCAGCCATGAAGTAGCCTAATCTAATCCCAGCTTTCCTGGTAGCCTTGAGCAGGATACCATAAGGGGAGGGAGGGATGAAAAAGAAAGCCTTTGGGAATTGCATAATTTGTTGTTAACATTTTTCTGTTTTACATTTCTGTTTTTGCACTTCTGTGTACTCTATGAGTATCTTCTATGCACCTGTTCCCCACCATGCCTCATCTCCCACTGGAGCAAGCCTCCACCTCCACTCCAGGCTCTTAACTTTCTCCCTCTGCCAATCACAACTCCTATTCCCTGACTACAGATAATTTCAACGATTAAGAGAAAGGTGGACTCATTGAGCACATTTTTCACTCCAGATAAATGTTTAACAGCTATTTAATCTTCCTAGAGATATTTCCAATTTTCAGAGCACTTTTGATTAAATGAATCTCTAATTAGTGGAATTTACTGTAACAAGATAAAATGGAAAAAATGTGATGAGAGATATTTTGGGGCAAGTGCTCTCACTGACTCTTTGACCTTTTTTCAGATTCTCCCCCTAGGATTAATAATCTAGATTATTCTGAATTTTTATAGCTTTTTGAGTTATTTAAAGATCCCTCCCCCGCTTCTTTTTCCCACAACTACCCCCATAAGCCTAGTTGAGAAGGGGCTATCTGAGTAAGCACAGCCATAGGCACAGGCCTGCATTGAAGGCGTGGGTCCTTCATTGACTTTTCTGATTTGCCTCAGCAAGTGTGCACCTTTAACGCGACCCTGCCTTTGGCGACATTTGAACCAAGCCCAACACCAAAAAACAAGAACTAGGAAAATTCAAGGGATTTTCTAACTGGACATCTGGGGATTTCCATTCTAACATTTATATTCTCTTTAATTATATGTTATTCAAATGCACTTCAACTCATCTACCACAAAGAACTCTAGCCAGGGGATTTCTGCTTTTGCAGCTGTAGGAAAGAAATTGGATTAGAAAGATTAAAGTGATCCTTTCCCAAGGTCACACAGCTAGTTAGAAGAGAGCTTATTTCCAGGTTCCAAGTCCTATGTTATTTTGATAAAAACTTAATGCTTCATATTATTTAAAATATAAGGTTTGGCCAAATAAGCTTGAGGATTAAATTTTCCCTCTTGAGTCAGAGGAAAATAATAAATTTATTTCTGCTGTATTCTTCTATTGGCCTGAGCTAGCATTTCTGAAAGTACGTTGTTCCATTGAATACTAGTTTTAAAATCATCCAGGCACAGTGGCTCATTTCTGTAATCCTAGCACTTCGGAAAGCCAAGGTGGGAGAATCAGTTGAGCCCAGGAGTCTTAGACCAGCCTGGTCAACATAAGGCGACCCCTGTTGCTGAAAAAAAAACAATTAGCTGGGCATAGGGTCATGTGCCTGTAGTCTCAGCTACTCAGGAGGCTGAGGAGGTGGAGGCTGCAGTGAGCCATTATCTCATCCTGCACTTCAGCCTGGGCCACGGAGTTAGACCTCATCTTTTAAAGAAAGTAAAGAAAAAGAGTTTCAAACACAAAAGTTTACTTTCTGCCATCTTGGAGACTTACAATGCACATTAATATATTAAAGTTCCAGGAAGTCCTGCAACAATAAAATCATAAAATTTGTTGAACTCAGCAATCTCCAAACTTACATGGTCAAGAGTTATCTCCCTTCCTCTTTCCCTCCCTCCCCGTCTTCCTTCCTTCTCTCCTTTTCATAAACCTTCATTATCAAATCGAAGACACTTTGGGAAATACTGCATCAGGGTAAACTGAATTGAACATCAATCTATGGTAGGCCAAAATTTTCATCTAAGATTACAAACTTTCTTATTGTTTTGGCTGTGTTCTCCACTATGAACATCATTACTAAATGTTAATATTAGGGTATATTTAGTTGATTTGTATCTTTGGGAAGGCTTTGATTTAACTTAGATTACCCGCATGATATCCTTTCATGGGTGATCTCAGTTAAATCAAAGCAGTGACAGCATCATTATGCCTCGTTGTGTGGGGAGCAGGTATATAGATCTCAGTTGCATACAAGGGAAACCAGCAGGTGGGATATGTTTATGTTCCTTTATAGTAAATCCAAAAATTCAGTAAAGTCCTCCAACTTTAAATCAATACTCTTTAGAAGAATATAACAGAATCAAAGGACACTACAATGTATTATTCACAATGTTCACAAATAATTAAAAATTTCTAGGGATACAAATAAATGGAAATATGTGATTTTATACTCAAGAAAAAAGAGAATCAATGCAGACCAACCTTAAGATGACTCAGATGTTGGATTTAACAGATAAGATTGTAAAGATAAAGGTTTCAGCAAATAAAGATTTTATAAATATTGTGACAGTTCATGGAGGTTAATAAATATATGCTCATAATAAAAGAACAAACAGGAAATTTCAGCAGAAAAGTAGAAATTATAAAATAGAACAAGATGGAGATTTAAGAACTAAAACATACAGTATCTTAAATAAAAGTTTACCGGAGATTATAATAGCAGAATAGGGATGGCAGCACATGGCTGTAATGTTCATGCTTGTAATCTCAACACTTTGGGAGGCTGAGATGGGTGAATCGCTTGAGTCCAGGAGATCAAGGCTGCAGTGAACTATGATTGTGTCACTGTACTGTAGCCTTGGGTGACAGAGCAAGACCCTGTCTCTTAAAAAAATAAATAAAATAAAATGAATAATGTCACAGGAACCAATGCAGCAATATCAAAAGATCTAACATGTGTAACTGGAGTTCCAGGACAGCAAAGAGAAAATGGGGCATCAAAGTTATTTGAACAAATAAGTGGCCAAGTGTTTCCCAGTTAGCTAAAAGATATATATTTACAGATTCAAGAAGAACCTTAGGGGGAAATACAAAGAAAACCATGTCTAGATACATCACAGTCGAACTTCTGAAAATGAAAAATAAAGAAAAAATATTGAAAGCATCCAGAGGAAAACAACACCTCACATATAAGCAAAAAATTATTCAAATGACTGTGCACATCTCATTAGAAACTGTGTTGGTCAATGATATTTTTAGGGTGTTGAAAGAAGAAACAACTGTCATCCTGGATGAAGATGTAATACATATGACGATGATATTATGAAGGGTAAGGTGGAGGTGAGTAGACATATCAGCCTACAAGAGTCATACATTTTATATAAAGTAGTGCGATGCTGACTCTAAATAGAGTTAAGAGAATTTCAGGACATATATTCCTGAGCAATCACTAGGAAATGATGCAAAGAGGTATAGGTAAAATGCCAATAGATGAATTGAAAATCTTAAAAACTATTCAGTTAACACAGAAGAGGGCAGGAATGGAGGAAAACAGATAACGACAAATAGGGCAAACAGAAAATAAATAGTAATCTTCACACAATGGAATGCTACTTAGCAATAAAAGGAATGAGCAACTGATTCATAGACCCACAGGAATGACTCTCAAGAACATCATGCTGAGTGAAGGGAGTAAGTACTGTGATTTCATGTTTTATGAAATTTTAGAAAGGCAAAACCAATTGATAGTGAAAAATCATCACAGCAATGGTTGTCTCTGGGTGTTGAGGAATGAGTTTATTGGGGTAGAACTGTCATAAAGGAGTTTTCTAAGGTAATGGTAATGTTCTATATTACAATAGGAATTTGGGTTACACACGTGCATGTATTTACCAAACTCATCAAATTGTACACTTAAGTTACATACATTTCGTTGTATGTAAATTTTACCTCAAAAAAGGAGCTATAAACAAATACTAAACTCTAGTTGAGGATATGTATGCTGAAGAGTGCAGGGGTGAAATGTACTCATTTTTACAACTTACTCTGAAATGTATTAGTAAATAAGAATGATATGTGATGTGAGAAAGCAAGTACAGTAAGACATTAATTATAGAATCTAGATGTTGGGCAGATGAATGTAAACTGTATAATTCTTTGAACTTTTCCACCTTTTTTTTTTGAAACAGAGTTTCCCTCTTGTTGTTCAGGCTGGGAGTGCAATGGTGCAATCTTGGCTCAGGGCAACCTCCGCCTGCTGGGTTCAAGCGATTCTCCTGTCTCAGCCTCCCAACTAGCTGGAATTACACGTATGCACCACCATGCCCAGCTCATTTTGTATTTTTAGTAGAGACAGCGTTTCTCCATGTTGGTCAGGCTGATCTCAAATTCCCGACCTCAGGTGATCCACCCACCTCGGCCTCCCAAAGTGTTGGGATTGTAGGCATGAGCCACCGTGCCCTGCCTGAACTTTTTAAAATAATCAAATGTTGGGAGAAATTAACAGACCCCAAACTGAACTCATTATCACTTCCTACTACTTTTAAGTCTACTCTTATGCTACTACTATTTGTTTTATTAAACAGCACCAGATTTCCAGATTTTACCTAGTTGTACAAGTCACAGACCTGACACTTGTTCTTTACTGCTCTCTTTCCCTCATTCTTCAGATCCAAATCATCACCAAATATTGTAGATTATATTTCCTACACATTTTTTTAGTCAGTGCACTTCTTCCATCATAGCTACCAATCTAGTCCACACCGTCATCATACGTCACATTGACTACTGTGTGAGCCTTCTCATGTGGCTTCCAGCATCCACTATGGCCCCTTTCTATTTCTTGTCAGAATTATATATATATATATATATATATATATATATATATATTTTTTTTTATTTTTTTTTTTTTTTTGACAGAGTTTTGCTCTGTTGCTCAGTCTGGAATGCAGTGGCATGATCTCAGCTCACTACAATCTCCCTGTCCTGGGTTCAAGTGATTCTCCAGCCCCAGCCTCCCAAGTAGCTGGGATTACAGGCATGTGCCACCATACCTGGCTAATTTTTATATTTTTAGTAGAGACAGGGTTTCTCCATGTTGGTCAGGCTGGTCTCAAACTCCTGACCTCAGGTGATCCACCCACCTTGGCCTCCCAAAGTGCTAGGATTACAGACGTGAGCCACCATACCCTGCGCAGAATAATTTTTTAAAAATGCAAGTATGTTATCTCATTTCTGCTTAAAATTATTCTAGGCTGTGCCATTGCCATTAGGATAAATCTCCAAATCCTTCATGTGGCTTAGGAGACACTTGCCTATCTCTCAGCTTTATTTAAACCCATTCTCCACGTCATTATCTCAGCTCTGTTAGACTAATTTGAATCCTGCTATGTCTGACATACATACTTTTTCCTCTGCTTGGAATATTTTCCCCCTCAATTTTCTCTTTCTGGCAAATGCCTCCTCATTCTTCATGTTTCCATTTAAATGGATCTTCCTAGGGAAGCTTAGATCTCCTTCCTATGGTATGAAGTACTCTTTCATAGCACGTATTACATCACCATTATTCACTGTATTCCTAGGATTTAGCACAGTAAGCTGGCACATGATATATGCTCAAGAGATATTTGTGATATGGGTGGTTGAATGGGAGAGGGTATGTTGTTATACAGTGTTGACTTAGATGATTAGTTTGGGAAAATTAGAGCATGTTTTCATACATTTGTGGGGATATGCAGCAGTATGTTTTGGAATGTAAACACCAGAATCAAACTGGTAAACAATGAGGTTCATATGGGTAGATGTCTAGCAGCAGGGTAGACTTGAGGTATAGTGTGATCAGGGCTTTTACTCCATTCCTGCTCATTGTCTTGGCTCTTCCCCTTCTCAATGTTTTGTTTATTGACCAGCTGGTTTCCCTTCTGGTTTAAAGATGAATGCCAGCAGCAACTGCAGCTTCTTTTCAAATATTTCAGGTAAGGGACGCTTGTTTCTCATTAGTCTCTCTTAAAGCCAAGAAAGAACTTTCCTAAAAGTCTTCAGCAGCCATCTCCTTGTGTTTTATTGGCTGTCATTAAATCATATACTAATTCCTGAACCAATCACTGGCTGGCTTATGCTAATCAGTCCACTTCCAGGATCAGCTTCCTTCAATTGAAGATGCTGCATGAAGGAAGGGTAGATACCTGAACAAAACTGAGGTTCTGTTAGTAAGGTTGAAGGAGAGAATGGATTCTGGAAAGACAATCAGCAATATCTACCTCTGGGTATTATTTTCCAACAGTAGCTTCTGAGAAATTGCCTTGCTTTTTCCTTCTAGATACTTGATACTTTGCATGTGGTAACTGAGATTATATTTGACTCTGCACTGACAGTTGACAAAGATAAATTTGTGGCCCATTCATAGAAACTGCACAGAACACTGTGGTAAGTGTTTTTAGATTAGATTCATTCCTGCCTCCTATTTATACTCCTACTCATTTTTTTGCCTTATTTAAAAAATTTAAATTTTAATTTATTCTCTATTTCATGTATTTTTGTTAAACATATTAATTTTAAAAATAAAGTAGGTATAAGCAAATAAAATACAATTTGTGACAGGTTTCTCCCCCTCTTCATTATGTTGCTTCGTCCTCAAAAAGTGGCACACACCATCATGCTTGGCTAATTTTTGTGCTTTTGTAGAGACAGAGTCTTGCTATTATGTTGCCCAGGCTGGTCTCAAACTCCTGGGTTCAAGCAATCCTCCTGCCTCAACTCCCAGAGTGCTGGGATTACAGGCATGAGCCACCACACCTGGCCAGTCCCTCTCTTTTAAATGGTTGTTCTTCATTTCCCTGCACGGAACCACCTCAGCTAATCCAGGTGCCTCCCTAATCCTGCCAAAAAACCTGGAAAAGAGTCTGCTTCTTATTCTCTGGGAACAAAAGGGCATAGATTTCATACGTGAAAGATGAAAGAGAATTGAATCCAAACCTGAAGAGTAGCTCTCAATCACTTGGCAGTTAGCCATTTTTTCTTTCTTTCCCACATTTTTTCCCAGGTGGTAGACAAATATACTTAACCCTCACAGCTTGCATGGAGTTGGATACAGAGACAGACTGTTAGAAAATTGCTAATTTAAGCCAACTTTCAGTTTAAAATTTACGGGAAGGAAATATGTGTAAAGGCCCTACTGCTATTGCCAAAGAGTTTGTGGAACATCACATTTAGTGATGTAATGCTGGAAACTATTCACTCCTCTAATTTTTCATTCATAGTAATTCTCTGAAGTGTTTGTTTTGGCTTATTACTACTCTTTAGGTTGGTGCAAAAGGAATTGTGGTTTTTGCCATTACTTTAAAACCGCAATTCCTTTTGCATCATCCTAATAAAAATGTGAAAGAAAAATAAACCTCGCCCATTTCTAAAGGCACTAGTAAATACAAACTCCTGTCATGGACAAGCCTTGGCATGGTAAAGACACGTAATTTCCAAATCTGCTACATTCCAGTGGATAAATGCATAATCAGGAGTTATGAGTGGCTCCCCCAATGGGAAGAAAATTGGTGGGATTGCTGACCACAAAAAGAAAAATTTCAAAATTTCCAGTATTTGTTACTTTAGGATGGAAAGCTTTCCATCTCTGGGAAATCTATTCTTACCAGAACTAGAGACCGTTTCCAAAGAAAAAAAGGAGAAAAAAAGAAGATGCCACTTTGAAATACATCATTGTTTCATCCTTCAAATACTCACATGGGGAACATGCAGCAATTTGCTTATTAGTAGGTGTTCAAAGCATCTTGTGTTTCTCAACACCCAGACTGGAACTCTCCTGGGAACTAGACTGCAAAACTTACCAGCTAACTGTAGTTTACTCACGTTGGCCTCAAGGAAAAGTTGCTGAACTCAGGAATCAGTGAATCCTATGGGTGTTTCTGAATTGTAAACCCTGAGGCCAAGTGGGTAAGTATTGGAGTCCCAAGCTATTTATTTTCTTATTCTTTACACATTTTCATAGGTGATTTCATAATATGAAGGGACTATTTAATGACTATACTGTACATTTCTTGGAAGAAGTACTCTATTAATATTTAGGACACTGTTATTAATGGTGTTGGGTGAAGACTCATTATTGAGTAAATTAAGAAAAAGTGTAGCATTCACTTAATTAACAGCAAAGACATAATGTAATACTCATCTGAAAAAAAACCTTTAATTTGAAAAATTGCTTGAAAAGACCTAACTGAAGACTGATTTACTTTACTACTGTGACCTGGAAAATGGAGAGAAATATGTTGGTTTTCATACTCCAAGAACCACATGCCATTTCTGAATGATCACATATTTTAAATAGCTTGACTCTAAGTAAATGTCATTCTAGATCATCAAAGATCATTAGCCAATTCCAAAGGTTCCTTGAGTATGTTTAACTTCGAGGCTTTTGAAGGGGAAGCTGTTGGGTTTATTTCATTAAAAAATAATATTTATTCTATTTCCTCATTAAAAAGTGATACATGTTCACTGAAGAGCCTTAGAGAGAAACACTGAAAAACAAAGGGGAAAATATAAGGATCACCTATAATTCTTAGTGACAACTCATATTAACATTTTGGTATTAACATTTGCTTTCTAGTCAGTTTTTCCCTATCTTTTTTATTGTTTTAAAAATTACACAAGAAATATCTTCTCATTATAAAAAATTGAGACAATATAGAACAAAATGTAGCAGTCACCCTGTTATGGTCTAAACTATACCTCCCTAAAATTCATGTGTTGAAATTCCAAGCTCCAGTTCCTCAGAATGTGATTATTTGGAGATAGGGCCTTTAATGAGGGGGATGAGGTTTAAATGAGGACTTTAGGATGGCCCAATCTAATGTCCTTATAAGAAGAAAAAATGTGGGCCGTGCATGGTAGCTCAGGCCTGTAAGCCCAACACTTTGGGAGGCTGAGGAGGGTGAATCACCCTAGGTTAGGAATTGCCACCAGCCTGGCCAACATGGTGAAGCCCCGTCTCTCCTAAAAATACAAAAATTAGCCAGGGGTGGTGGCGGATGCCTGTAATCTTAGCTATTGAGGAGGCTAAGGCAGGGCAATCAATTGAACCCAGGAGGTGGAGGTTGCAGTGAGCCAAGTCGTGCCACTGCACTCCAGCCTGGGGAACAGAGTGAGACTCAGTCTCAGAAAACAAAAACAAACAAGAGAGAAAATGTGGATCCACGATGGAAAATGTGACCTATGCACTCACACAGGGAAGACCATGTGAGGACAAAGCACGATGGCCACCCTGCAAGCCCAGAAGAGAGGCCTCAGAAGAAACCAAGTCAACTGACACCTTCATCTTGGACATCTAGCCTCTAGACTGAGAAAATACATTTCTGTTGTTTAAGCCACCCAGTGTGTGTATTTTGTTATGGTAGTCTTAGCCCTTTATTCCACTGTTCTCTCAAGAGGTAACCATGACACACACTGTCCTTCCAGACTGACTTCTTATGCTTTTGCACACACAGAGTCATCTATAGGAAGTTTCTTTGATTACACAGGTGAGACCATATTCTAAATATGGCTATACGACTTGCTTTTTTCATTTAACTGTATATCATAGACAGCTTTCCACAACCATGTCTATAGAAAACTACCTACCACATTCTTACTGAAGAATGCTTAGTCTTCCATTGTATGAATGTACTGTGATTTATTTTAACCATTCCATTATGGAACATATAAATTGTTTTAAATGTTTTATTTATCATTAATGCTGTAATAAACATCTTTGTACATTTGTGGTTGGGCTCATGTGCTAACATATCTGTAAAATGATCCTAGAAATGAAATTGCTGGATCAAAAGGCATATGCATTTAAAATTTGAAAGTTATTTTCAAATTTTCTTCCATAAAGGGTTAATTTCCAGTCCTACTGATATATACAAGAATCTCTATGTCCCCAGCCACTTGTTTTTTTTTTTTTTTTCTTATTTATAGATGTGAGCATGTGTATATAGTTAGGTAGATAGATTCTTAAAAATAATATTGAAATTCTACTCTGTATTTTTTTTTGAAATATTGTTTGAGAATTTCATAGTCTTTTCCCCATGAAAAGAAAACTTTTGCTTTATTTTTCGTCTGTTTAAAATCATTCTTTAGGGGGAATCCTTTGTCTATATCAACCACTATATTGTCAACTGTGGTACTTGTGAATTTAGATCAACCTGAACGTAATTCTGAAGGTTTTGTCTCCTGGATGGAAGCAAAAATCACAATGCTCTTTTTCTGAAAATGAGTGAGCAAATGCTTTGAAATGTGTGCTAAGGTGCCCTGCTGAGTGAACTTTCAGTTTTCTTTTGGAATCAATTAAAGTTATTAAAGTAGTATTCAAACCCAGTAGGCTAACTAAATGCTTGTTAAATTGCATTGCAGTATGGTCTGTAGTTAAACCAGAATTAGTCCTAATAGGATTTTTCTGCATGGATCTGAGAGAATTTTACCTTATTGCGGGGTGTGAATGGTTGTTGTGAAATAAGAACAGATTTTGGTGGGGTTAATACCTCCTTTTTACCTTCTTATTTGGAATACTATTTTATAAAATTCCAAGAAAACAATGATCAGAAAATAAAGTTAAGTGAGAGTGATTGTTCCTTACTTATTAATATGTTTGGAACATTTAATCTGAACCAAAGCTAACCAATATTTGTTGATCTCTTACCATGTATAAGGTATTGTCTAATACATTGTGAGCAACAGAAAGAAGGCAACATGTTGGCTGCCTTCAGATTGTTCATGTTTTAGTTTAGCCATGACCAAACCTGGCATCAGAAGCAACTGAGAAGCAGTTTTAAAGTAGATTTCAATGGCCAGGTGCGGTGACTTACACCTGTAATCCCAGCACTTTGGGAGGCCGAGGCGGGTGGATCACCTGAGGTAAGGAGTTCGAGACCAGCCTAGCCAACATAGTGAAACCCCATCTCTACTAAAAATATAAAACAATTAGCCAGGTGTGGTGGCAGATGTCTATAATCCCAGCTACTCGGGAGGCTGAGTCAGAACAATCACTTGTACCTGGGAAGCGGAGGATGCAGTGAGCCGAGACCACGCCGTTTCACTCTAGCCTGGGCAACAAAAAGAAACTTAGTCTCCAAAAAAAAAAGAGTTCATACAACCACGGTTGAAAACCTATTTAGCAGGTGATACTAAAGCTAAACATAAGCCTATTCATTGACCTAGCAATTTTATCCCTATATATGTTCCTAATAGAAATGCATACATACATGCACCAAAAGACATGTGTACGAATGTTCATTGCAACACTATTTGTAACACCCTCTAATTGGAAACAAACCAAATGTTCATCAACAGCACAGCAATGAGAATGAATAAACCACAAATATAGTGACAAGATGAATTTCACAATATAGTGATAAGATGAATTTCACAAACATAATGTTGAACAAAGAAAACCAGATGCAAAAATGTATAGATTATATAATTCCGTTTATATGAAGTTGAGAAAAAGCAAAACCAATCTATACTTCTAGGAGTCAAGATATTGATTAACCTTGGGCGAAGAGGCAGAATCTGGAAAAGAACATGAAAGGGATTCGGAGGTGCTAGTATGTTCTGTTTCTTGAACTGATCAGTTTCCTAGGTATGGTGACTTTGCGAAAACTCTTCTCGCTGTATGCATATGATTTTTACATTTTTCTGTATATAGTCTGTCCATTTCTAAAATTAACACTAAAACTATATAAATTTTTAAGTTCTATCCCAGACCCACCAAATTAGAATATCTGCCTAATATAAGTATTTACATAAGGGGCTCCAGGATCAGTGTTTAAAAAGCTCCCCAGGTATTTTCATGCATTTGGATACAAGTGTTTGGGAACTGCTGCTTTTGTGAAGGCAGCATTTTTATCTCTCCTCCCCAAGATCTCATCTCTGTCTTTCTTTTTCTCTTTCTATGTTTTACTTAGGCCAGTACAACAGAATAGAACATCTCTGCCTTTCTACCGGGGAGGTATCTTTGTAGAGATCATTAATGCATTAGGAGTGTGTTATGGCACTATTCAGAGAAAGCCATTGGAAGCCCACCACATTCACTTCCATGGCCTCTGCACTTAGGACACCTGATCTGGTACATGCTCTAAAAGAAATATACTTTTTCTTGTCAGAGCAACATAAAGAGATGCTTGAGTCAAAAGGTGGATGTGGCAGTTTACCTAGGAGACCAGATTGGCATTATATTTTTAAGCAAAATTGTCATATTGGAACAAACAAGAGGAGTGCAGCTGCGAGGCAACTAAAATCAGAGGAATATACCAAGTATTTCGTGGGAATTTTGCCTAAATACTGACAAATTATGACATGCAGAGCTGATAAGAGATTATGCATTAGCCTGGTTTCTTATCATTCATGAAATCATGCTGAGCAAAGAAAGGAACAGAAGTCTCTTTGTGAATATTTAAAGGAGAGAAAATGCAATGATACTCATGGATCAAGGAGGAAAAACATGTTCTGACAGACTGTGATAAGGACAAGAGTACATCTGCAGAACACACTCAGCTTTGGTCATTGAGACAAATTTTATGACAACAAAGCAGGTAATTCCTGTTTTTCCAACTTGAACTGTTTTGAACAAAGGCAAAAAATGTTTGGGTGGGAATTAAAGTAAGTCCAGTTTATGCGAATCTCCTTTTTAGAAGTCAGTGATAGTCTGAGGTTAACAATGTGACTGGAGTGCCACATTCATCTCATGCCCCAAATCACATTACCACTGCATCTGGTAACTGGGGACTTGACCTTCTTACCTATGCCTGGGCGTTGCCAACAGTGCCACAGAGCTGGATCCTGCATCCCTCTCAATAAATGACAACATGGGATTGGAGTCTTTGCAAATGTCATTGCGGAGAATCTTCCCACTTCCTGGGAAGTAGGTTTCATTTCCTCATTTTACAGACGAGGTAGTAAGTTTAAGTGACTCTTTAGCAGCAGAAATGGTCAAACTTGGCAGCATCCACATCCCATAATGAAGCCTAAAGGGAGGCAGTGAGCTTTCAGATGCCGGTGTTCATATCCCAGCTCCACCTCTTCCTAGTTTAGGATCTTGGAACATTTCCTTAATCTCAGTTTTCCTATGTGTACAGTGGAAATCATGATAGTACCTACCTCAAAGCTTTGTCTGATCATGTGAAATGATGCATGTAAATCACATAGCTCAATGCCTGGCACATAGAAACTGCTCCAAGAGTGTTACCGATCATGCTCCACTATCCTCCCAGGGCTTCATCCCTTTGGAAACTGAGCTGTGTTCAAATTGCTATACTCAATCTCTAAGATCCCTTAAGTAGATCATTTCAGGTCTATTGCTGCTTGCTTTCTGACTCTGGGCACATAACATTCTGAAATAAAATATTCTAATCTTTTCGAGAAAAGAAAAGCTACTTGTAAAATATTAATTCTCACAGACTTACTATGAATTTTCTGTTGTGCTGATCACTTTAAACAGCCTCCTTATCACTCCTCTCCCTCCTCCCTTGAACTGGATAACTGACAGGTGAAAATATCAGTTTGCTCCAAGAAGTCTTTTCACATTTCCAGTATGCGTTGTTCATGACCGTTCACCAGTAGTGATATTCCCTGTGTTGGTTGGTTTATCAGAGCATCTTTGCTAGGCTGGAGCTGGGACTCAGGTGAATCTGAGGAAACAGTCAGGCGTTGATTTGCAGGGGGGGGCATGGAGCCTCCTGGAACAGAAGGCTTGGATCCTGACCACCAGTCGAATCAGACAGCACGCTTCTTATTTTTCAAGGTCATTTTAGGTGAGTAGATACCCCTCATTGACAAGATGGTGTGACTCCCAGTGAATTGTCTGTGCCTAAACTGCTTAATGAGGTGGCAAATGAAGAAGCTATTTGAACTAAGCGCTTAAACTTTGAGGCTCAAGCCTTGTTTCCTCCCAGGTGAGTTCGTTAGCTCAAGTCCGTGAGTTTTTTGGGGACATTTGTAGGTACGTTTGCAGTCTTCAGTAGATAACTTTGGAGACATTCTGAAAGACTGGACTTCCCATGGTCAAGAAGGAAGTCCAATCAATGGGAAGCTTAGAGCTGGCAAAATTTGAATATTAATGTTAATGTCATTATCTTTATTGTAAAGGTGAATGAATGAAGACTGAGCTGTTTTAGATTGCTTTTTAGAAAAAGCCTCAACATCAGGGGACTCATAAAAAGAATGCTGACTTCTTTATGATGAAGAAAATTACAGGTCAAGCCCCCCTCAAGGTCAGACATTATAACCTGTACTTTTTATTAGTAGTATCCATATAACCTGGAACAATGTTAATACATAGTAGGTGCTTAAAGAAAAATTTAGAGTAAAATTTGTTGTTGATTGCATTCTCTTGTGGCATAAAGGCTTAGAGGGCATTTTAGTGTAAAACTGTGGTTTCTTCTTGCAAAACATCAAATTCTTCTCTTCTGTGACTCATACTAACAGGAAGCCTGATGAAATAACTTTTCAGTGGTAATTCGAATGTGTTCTTTTATTACTTAAAAGTGCAATAGATTCACTAACACTGAAATCAGATATGGCCAAGGCAGAATAACAACAGAGAGGTGAAGCATTTTCTTAGAGGACTGTGATGAAACTTGCCCCTTTTGAACTTTTTTTTTTTTAAATCACAGGACCGATTATAAATGAGGCAATAATTATATAGTGGACTAATGTTTTGGAAAAATGTGTCTACCTGTTTTGAAGATGCTTTCTAAGTGAGTTACAATTCCTTATCACCAGGACTAAATTGCCTACCATAGGCATTTATATTTGTATGCAGAGCAGATATAAAACATCTGGAAAATGCACCAATTAGATACAATTTCCCCCTGCCCCTCAACCCTAGTAACACTATGAATTTCTGGGAGTTTGCTGTGTTTGTTTATCGTGTGAAAGATGAAAACTTCTGTTACTTTCTGAGAATTTGAAAGCATATTGATATTGGAATGAACAAGAGAAGGAATGATATCACCAGATTTTTGTTTCTTTTGAGAAGTCAGTGAGTGGGTGTGTCACTTTCATTGGGTTTTGGTCTAAGAGCATTTGCCCTGAATATTTTTGAAATTTTTACTGCAAATACAATAAGTTATTGCTTAAACAATGACTCTGGAATAAATTATAAAATTAGACATATAAAATAAAAACTATCATACCAATATCTCTGGGGTTTTTTTCCTTTCTTTTTTTTTTTTTTAATTTTACTTTAGGTTCTGGGGTACATGTGCAGATCATGCAGTATTGTTTCATAGGTACACACATGGCAATGTGGTTTGCTGCCTCCATCCCCCCGTCACCTACATCTGGCATTTCTCCCGTGTTATCCCTCCCTGACCTCCCCACCCCACACTGTCCCTTCATTGGCCCCCCCCAACAGACCCCAGTGTGTGATGCTCCCCCTCCCTGTGTCCATGTGTTGTTGTTGTTCAACACCACCTATGAGTGAGAACATGCAGTGTTTGATTTTCTGTTCTTGTGTCAGTTTGCTGAGAATGATGGTTTCCAGATTCATCCATGTCCCTACAAAGGACATAAAATCATCATCTTTTATGGCTGCATAGTATTCCATGGTGTATATGTGTGTTTTTTTCTTTTCTTCTTTCTTTCTTTCTTTTCTTTCTTCTCTTCTTCTTTTCTTTCTTTCTCTCATGAAGTCTCCCTCTGTCATCCAGGCTGGAGTACTGTGGTGAAATCTGGGCTCACTGTGGTGCAATCTGGGCTCACTGCAACCTCCACTTTCTGGGTTCAAGTGCTTCTCCTGCCTCAACCTCCTGAGTATCTGGGATTACAGGCACGCACCACCATGCTCGGCTAATTTTTGTATTTTTGGTAGAGACAGGGTTTCACTATGTTGGCCAGGCTTGTCTCAAGCTCCTGACCTCAAGTGATCTGCCTGCGTTGGCCTCCCAAAGTGTTGGGATTATAGGCGTGAGCCACCACACCTGGCCCAGTTTTAATCTGGCAGCTAACTTGGGAATTAAGTGTTGCTTAGCCTACACACCCTTCCCCCTACCCCTTCCTTCATCTTTCCTCTTGTCTTCTCTTTGATTTTAGGCTACAGGAAAAGAGAATGGGAGAAAAAGCTGGAGTAAGTCTGTCTGTCTCCTTCCCTGTTTTTCAAACATAGTTCCCTGATGAGTGCTGTTTACTGAGTACCTAGGCATTGTACCAACAGAATCTTATTTCACCCATACTGCAACTCTCTGGGAGCTTCTATTATTGTCCTCATTTTCCTGATGAGAACACTGAGGCACAGCTTATAAGCAGGGATCCTGATTTCAACTCAGCTGTGTTTAATTCTCAAATGTTCATTCTTTCCACACGTGGGATGCACTCAGTAATTATCTGATCAGTTCTGACTTTTTCATTCCCACACCACAGAGCACAGGGTCATGTTAGAGAGAAAACCACAGCCTCTTCAATCCCCTCTGGCCTAGTGCCTAGGTTTAATGGAAGAAAAGGGAGGATCTCTAAGTTTTAAGAGAGAAGGAAGGAAGAAGAGGAGGAGGAAAACAGAAGGAAAGAAAAGCCAAATAGAAATGAGGCCAAGGAAAGAGAAAGAGGTATTTGAGGGAACTTATGGAGAATGGGAAAGAAAAAATTAAATTCAAGTCCTGCAAAAAATCAGGAACTCCCTCCACGCTTTATCCTAGTCTTTTCATGGTAAGTTCTCCAAATGCTGAATTCTCTGCTCTAGAATTTTTACCGCTTTTAAATGTAAGGTATTCAGATAATGACAATTTTTTCTTGGAAAGAAATGATTAAGAGAGACTCATATGACTTATTTCTGTCAGCCTTTCTGACCCCTGATTCTTCCCTTCTGTTTTAACTTTTCCTTCTCTCTGTCCCATACCCTCATGCTGTATTCAAATTGATAATTACTGTGTACCTACTGCACCCAAGATGTTGTAGGGATGGAAAACAAAGAGGAAGTTTCTTATCCATACAGAAAATAAGATACACAAATAATTCTGATACAAAGAATAATGGTACAATTGATTATCGTCAGGCATCACTCCCCATCAAAGAGAGTAACAATCTAATAAGCTAATTTACAATGAGATTCTGGTGAAAAAGTGTGGCAGGTCGGAATGATATATTGTTGGTGGTAGTGAGGTAAGTAGAGATTTTTATGCCTCCATTTCAAATATTAATGTTCATAAAACACATATTTCTGTATTATTTGTTATTGTGGGCATTCCTAGTCCTGAGAATTGATATCATTCTATTTTATTTTGAGACAGAGTCTTACTCTGTTGCCTAGGCTGGAGTGCAGTGGTGCAATCTTGGCTCACTGCAACCTCTGAGTCCCGAGTTCAAATGGTTCTTGTGCCTGAGCCTCCTGAGTAGCTGGGATTACAGGTGTGCATCACCGTACCCAGCTAATTTGTGTGTGTGTTTTTATTAGAGATGGAGTTTTGCCATGTTAGTCAGGCTGGTCTTGAACTCCTGACCTCAAGTGATCCGCCCGCCTCGGCCTCCCAAAGTGCTGGGTTATAGGCGTGAGCCACCACGCCCAGCCTGATGTCATTTTATATTCTAATTGGTTATTGCTCATATAGGGAAACTTTTGATTTCTGCATTGTCTATCTTGACTCTTGCCATGTCATTAAATTACTTTATCTGTGCAAATGGGTTTTTAGTTAATTTTTGTAAGATTCTTAAAAATTAGATTTTTCAAATAATAACATTTACAGATTTTTCTTTCAGGATATTTATCTTTTCTTATTTCACTGACTGTGTACAATGTTGAAAGTTAGTGGTGAGAGAATACACATACTTCTTTTGTTTCTCTAACAGAAATGCTTCCAATCATTTACCATTAAACAGACGATTACTTTAGTTTTCTGATTCTCTTTACCAAATTACAAAAGTATCATTCTCTTTCTAGCTTGCTGAGAACATTAAAAATAATTATGTATGGGTCCGAGCGCAGTGGCTAAATCCTGTAATCCAAGTACTTTGGGAGGCTGAGGCAGGCAGATCACTTGAGGTCAGGAGTTTGAGACCAGCCTGGCCAACATGGTTAAACGCCATCTACTAAAAATACAAAAATTAGCTGGGTGTGATGGTGTGTGCCTGTAATCCCAGCTACTCAGGAGGCTGAGGCAGGAGAATCACTTGAACCTGGGAAGTGAAAGTTGCAGTGAGCCGAGATCACACCATTGCACTCCAGCTTGGCCAACAAAGTAAGACTCTGTCCTAAAAAAAAAAAAAATTATGTATGGGTGTTGAGTTTTATAAAAATATGCTGGAAACTCTTGATCATATGATTTTTCTCCCTGAATCTGTTAATGTAGTGAATTATGGTTAAATGCACTAATATGTTAGGATGTATTTTACTTGGTTATGTTGTATTATTCTTTTAATACTTTATTGAATTCCATTTGCTAATATCTTATTAAGGATTTTTATGTCTATATTCATAGGTGAGATTTCTCTACAGTTTTATCTCCCCCAACACCTCATTATTGTTTTATCTAGCTTTGGGAAGAGAGCAATGCAAATTTTGTTAAATAGCATGCTCTTTCTCTTTCCTGTGAGCTGGAGCAATTTAAATAACTCGGGAATGATTTGTCCTTTGTTTGATAGAACGGTTTGGAACTGGTACATTTTAGGGGTGGTGGATAAATAACTTCTACAATTTAATTTGTAATTAGTGGCATATTCAGATTTTCTAACTCTTCTTTAATCAGTTTTGACAAATCACGTTTTTGTTGTAGTAGGCTTCAGTAATTTTGCCTGTGTTACATTGTCATGTCCTTTAGGAAACTGCCCCTACATTCACTGTGATCCCTTAATGGCTGCCACCCAAGGTGATCTGTTGCCTACTTAATTACAGGGATGGAGACAAGATCTGATGAGGGACAATCAGAATCTTTTATTGGATTGATATATAGATATCAGAGGGGGAAATGTTTTATTTTTCCATTTTGGATTTGGTAAGATGTGAGTTTGTGGCTGTAGATGGCTGTGTTTCCCAGACACATGTAGAGGACCTGTCTCAGCTGAGTTGAGAAACGTAGTGGGAAAGAGTGAGAGAATTCCTATGACACTGATCCCCTGGACCCAGCTAGCTACAGAGTGAGCACAGGCCTCTGGGATTCTCAGGTATTTGAGTCAATATGTCATCTTTTTTGCTTCATCTAATTTGAATTGAGTACCTGTTATTTCCCTCCAAATCAGTACTAATAAATGTCCTAAATTTTCCAATTCATGTATAGAAATAATACAGAAAACTCTCTTATAATTTTGAAAATATCTTCTGTAATTGCAGTTAAATCTCCTCTCTTGTTCCTATTATGGTATTATTTGGGAAAACATTTAAACATAGTATTATTTGGGAAAATAATACTATATTAGGAATGAGAGGAGATTTCTCTTTTATTCTTCTCTTTCTCTCTTTTTTGCTTGATCACAGTTACCCATCATTTTTGGTTCTTTAAGAGCATGGATTTATTAATCAAGACTTCAGTGATTTTGTAGGTTTTTTGTTTTCTTAATTTGGTTTTCGTTTTCCTTCTGTCTATTTTTGTATGACTTTTCAATTTCATGTATTTTAACCATTTTATTATTATTATTATTAATTATTTTGGTGATGGAGTCTCATTCTGTAGCCCAGGCTGGAGTGCAGTGGTACGATCTTGGCTCACTGCAACCTCCGCCTCCCAGGTTCAAGCGATTCTTCTGCCTCAGCCTTCCAAGTAGCTGGGACTACAGGCGCAGGCTGCCATGCCTGGCTAATTTTTTGTATTTTAGTAGAGACGGGGTTTCACCATGTTGCCCAGGCTGGTCTTGAACTCCTGAGCTTAGGCAGTCTGCCTGACTCAGCCTCCCAAAGTGCTAGTATTACAGGTGTGAGCCACCCTACCTGGCCTCCATTTTTATATTTATATTACTTTTTAGATAAGTATTTTGAAAAATTCTGTGTTTAGTTTATTTCAAAGTTTATTATTTTCTAAAATATACATTCAAAGCTATTAAGTGTTAATGTTCGTCCGCATTCTTCTTTATCCATACTGCAGAACGTCTGAGGTAAAATGCTCTTATGTTATTTACTTCTACATTATTTGTAATTTCTCTTTGTATTTTTCTTTTGTCTAGAAGTTATTTAGAAAGATATTTTAGGATGTCTAACTGTATAGATTTAAAACATTTTAACATTTTCAAATAATTTTATTTTTAGAACAGTTTTAGATTTACAGAAAAATTACAATGATAGTACAGAGATTAAATATAACCTACACCTAGTTTTTCTTATAAACATTTTACATTACTATGGTACATTCGGTTTTTTGGGAGAGTGGGTTTTTGGGATAGTGATAAAATGCCATCCTTACCACATCATGTCAAGGATGTGTACTATTAACAAGATTTATCACTGTTGATGTGAATCTTGACCACCTGACTGAGGTAATGGGTCAGATTTCTTCACTACAAAGTTACTCTTTTTTTTTCTGCTTTTCATAATGTTCTCTTTGTGATTGTTTGTTTGTTTGTTGTTATTTCTTAGAGACAGAGTCTTGCTGTCTTACCCAGGCTGGAGTATAGCAGTTTATTCATAGCTCACTTCAACCTGGAACTCCTGGGCTCAAGGGATCCTCCCACCTCAGCCTCCCAAGTAGCTGGGATTACAGGTGTGCACTGCCATGCCTGACTAACTTTAAAAAGTGTTTTTTTTGTAGTGATGTGGTCTTGCTGTGTTGCTCAGGCTGGTCTCAATCTCCTGGCTTCAGGTGATCCTCCTGCCTCCCAAAGTGCTGGGATTGTAGGCATGAGCCACCATGCCCAGGACATATTGCAGTATTTGGAAGGAAGTCACTCTGCACAGCCCATACTTAAGGAGTGGAGAATTATCATCCACCTCCTTGAGAGCAGAATTTCTATGTAATTCATTTGGACTTTCGTGAGGGATATATTTCCCTTCTCATTCATTTATTTATTCAATGCTTTATCATTATGAACTTACGGATATTTATTTTGTACTTTGGGCACTTTGGGTTACAATCCAATATTTGTTGCTTAACTTGTTCTAGTTTTGTCCATCTGAAGCTCTTTGTGCTGTCTCCTATGATCCTTTGATATACCCTCTGTTATTGTGGTCCTCTGTTGTTTTTGTTTTGAGCACTTCCTTACTTTCTGGTGTGAGAAGATGCTTCAGGTTCAACTTGTATATTTCTTATTACAGTCCTAGAATCAGTCGCTTTTTAAAGGAGTCGTACTTCCCTTTTATTGGAGAATGGTGTTGAAAACCAGCATCTGGGTGCTATCCCAACACTTCAGTGGCTTAATACAATAGATTTATTTATTTATTTATTTATTTATTTAGAGACGGCGTTTCACTCTTGTTGTCCAGGCTGGCATGCAATGGTGTGATCTCGGCTCACTGCACCCTCCGCCTCCTCCTGAGGTCAAGCGATTCTCCTGCCTCAGCCTCTCGAGTAGCTGGGATTACAGACACCCAACACCATGTCCAGTAATTTTTTTATATTTTTAGTAGAGATGGGGATTCACCATGTTGGCCAGGCTGGTCTCGAATTCCTGACCTTAAGTGATCTGCCTGCCTCAGCCTCCCAAAGTGCCGAGATTACAGGAGTGAGCCACCGCACCTGGGTAACAATAGGTCTTTATGTAGCTCGTGAGTCTGTGGGATTCAGCTGACCTTCACTGAGTTCACCTGGGCTTGCTTATGCGTCTGTGATGAACTGCACGGCAACTAGGTAACTGCTGATCTTAGCAATATATGTTTACACTTCCAGGGCCTGGCTGGCTGTTTGCTGATCTTTGATGTCTCGGTTGGAGTGACTGGGATTACTGGAGTGGCTTAGAGTAGCCAGGGTGCAAGAAAAGGAGCAAGCCTAAACATGCAAGCATATTTTAAGTCTTTACTCATGTCACATTTGCTAATGTGACATAGGTCAAGTTATGTGAATGATTTTGCAGTCATTGTGTGAGGGCATTACAAAGTTCAAAGTTGCAAGCAAAGGATGTGAATAAGAGAGATGTATTAGTCAGAATTCTCCAGAGAAACAGAACCAACAGGATATATGTAGATATATAGATCTAAATCTAGATATAAATATATAGGAAGAGATTTATTCTGAGGGATTGGCTCACATGATTATGTAGGCTGGGAAGTCCCACAAATCTGCCATCTGCAAGCTGGAGGCCAGGGAAGTCAGTGGTGGAATTCCAGCCCAAACCCAAAGGCTTGGGAACCAGGAATGCTAATGTCTGAGGGCAGGAGAAGATGGATATCTTAGTTCAAGTAGTGAGCAAATGCCCCCTTCCTCTGCCTCTTTGCTCTATTCAGGACCTCAATGGATTGAATGATACTCGCCTACACTGGTGAGGGTGATATTTACTCAGTCTACCGATCCAAATGTTAATCTCTTCTGGAAACCTTCTCATGGACACACCCAGAAAATATGTTTTACCTGCTACCTGGCATCACTTAGCCCAGTCAAGTTTACACATAAAATTAATCTTCACAGGAGGGATGAATAATTAAGGTCATTTTTTAACAATTGATCACAACCCTTTGGATAAAATTGTTCATATATATTTCCTATATGTATAATATACCCAAGCCCATCCCAGACCCCCTAAAAGTGTCATCCAATCATGGAAGCAGGCTTGAAATCCAGGTTCTTGTGATCTATATCAAGTCAAGATATGACTTCTCTTGACACAGAGACTTGTAAACTAAGAAGATAAGTTATGTGGTTTCAGACACCCAATATTCAGTGATAAAACAGGGACAAGATAAATGGGAATTCTATTGCATTGGGAATTCCAGTTGGGAACTCCAATTCCCAAAGTGGAAGAATGAGAGGCACATAGCGGTCACAGGTTCACAGTAGTTCTGAAATCCTACTGGGCAAATATTGCTGGGTCTCTCTCTCTAGTGGAGTGAAATGTTTTTAAATTACAGCCCAGCTCTGCTACTTGGGAAAGGCTTGCCAGTCTGTTCATCACAGCTGTTGGTTCTGCCCTCTGATAGTCTCCTATACTTTCCATTACCCTACTTGACATCTTCTAAAGAGGGCATTAAAAGGTATGCCCTTTGAACAACTTTCTCTGTCTGCTTCTTGTCCAGAGAAGGGTGAGGTCCTTGAGGACCTTCTATGTTTTGAACAATCTCTGTCCCTTCGAGTTTTGGCTGGTGGCTACGATTGCTGTTATAGTTATCTCAATGATTCTCAATGGGTTTTATGTCAATTTCAACTTAACTTCACGTGCTGAAACACATACCCCAAATTCTTTTGGGAACATCGCTTTTTTTGACTTAATCAGCGCTAATTTGGGAATGTTGGGCTGCTATGGAAAAACACATTTAATAGTCCCAGTAGCCCTTTTGTCTCTTTGAGTGAGCTACTCTGTACCACCTTGAATTTTTCAGAGGTTTCAACAGCACTACCCTTGATTTGGTGTTTATTCGGAGGCTATATCCTTATTTGAGAACGTTTTACTGCCTTGAGAGTCTGGACCTGAGACACCTTTATTTTTCAAACTTGCAAATTCTGTCCACTCTATATTCCGTAAAAACTCTCCTTGCAAACTGGCCAGTTCTTTGCTGAGTTCTTTCCTTTCTTGACGTGGCTTGTTTATACGTAGTTAGTAAGAACCAGTTCATACTTCCAACTTTCTTCCTGGAAATACCTTTACTCCAGAAAGTCTGCTTGGGACATTTTCTGTCTTCTAAGTTACCCCAGGCTATCCTGTTGCTAAATATTTTGCTACTACGAAACACTGTCATCATTTCTGAGGCCTCTTCTAAAAATTCCCTCACTGTTTTTCTAGCCTCCATCTCAAAGTGAGTATCACAAGTTTTAGGTCGTGTTATAGCAGTACCACACTTTTCAGTATCAGCTATCTAGTGACACAATCATGTTTCAAAACAAAATGACAGAAATCCCAGTAGCATGCAAAATAAACATTTGTTTATTTCAAGATTTTATGTAGCTTTGCTGGTTCAGGTTGAGCTTGGGTGATCTTGGCTCTGCTTGCTCACACAGTGGACACGGTGTCCGCTGCCTGCTGGCTCATCTAGAATGGCCCTGGCTGGGATTATCTTATTTTTTTCTACTGTTCTGTACTTTGCAAAAATCTCTCTGCTATCTATGCTCTATTTTAAAATGGGAAAATATGTGACAAATATATTTTTGGAAAAAAATTACACTGTCTTAGGTGGCCATTCTTCTCCTTGTAAGCCAGGCACTGTTCTGATTTTGCCAGAAGCCTGAAGAGGTGTCAGAGAAGAACTGTTCGAACCATCAGGCCAAGCCCCTCTGAAAGGACTTTGGAATATGCTGTTGCTGGAAGAAAGAAAACAGAGGGGAAAATCAAGCCTGGTGGTAAATGAGAAGAGGCGTGTAAACAAGGCTAATGTTAGAAAAACTATTTTTTAGAATAGTTCATGACTCTCAAGAAAGCTGAGTGAATGATGACATTTTCCTGATAATAATAACAAAACCAGCATGACAGGAACCTGGAGGGGAAGACTGCTGGAACTTTCAGACCCTCCAGAAAACCACATGGCAGACCCTGAGCATAATACATTGTAGCAGTTGTAATTTTGATGCAATGAGGCAGTTACAGTGTGATATCTTGGGCTCCCTCACAGGGTCACAAGTGGAGCGGGGTTGTTTACAGCTTTGTCACACACTCCCTTTTAAAGGCAGTTGGGTTAGGCCAGGCAAAAGGAGAAAGAAGTCTAGATCCCTCTAGGAAACTAGATGTGACCTCAGCTCTCCACCTAACTAGAATCATTTTTAGTTCCTAGAACCAATTTCCAATTCACCGGCCACATCTTTGACAACTTGGCCTGACAACTCCCCTGCTCTCCTGTCTTTTCTCTCTCCTCAGACCCCATCTTCAGCCCTCAGTCTTGTCTTCCTCCTACAGGCCCCTCATCCCACACTCAGGGATCGTGGGACCTAGGCCTCAGCTTGTGCCTTTATCTTATTACCACGTGCTGGGGCTCAGAATTTTGAAGTATCAACCCATTTTTAGAGGTGCCCTCTGCTGGTTGTTGACAACTCAACCTCAAAATTAAAGTCTTGAGTTTCAGTTTGTTTAACAGAAAGTTGGGGGTGGAGGCATTAGCAGATAGCATAGTTTTCTTTTGTGTTTTATCCTATTATAAAAGCTTTTAAATTCCGCTAAATTGTGTTTGGTGGTGTGCAGTAAAGCAGTGGTTCTCCATCAGGGGAGGTTTTTCCATTCCAGGGAACATTTGGCAAGGTCTGGAGGCATTTTTGGTTGTTACAACCGGTAACTGGGAGGCAGGAGTGGTGCCACTGGCATCTGGTGGGTAGAAGCAAAGGATGTAGCCCAATATCTTATAATGCATAAAAGATTCCTTGACCCCCAATGAAGAAACATCTGACTCCATTAGAGTGAACCTGATTTAAATAGGGCAGAGAAAGCTGAAATTAGACTAATAATAATTTTGGGGTTTCACCAGGCACAGTGGCTACTCATGAGGCTGAGGCAGGAGGATCACTGGAGGCCAGGAGTTTGAGGCTGCAGTGAGCATTCATCGTGCCACTGCATTCCAGCCTTGGTGACAGAGTGAGACCTTGTCTCAGAAAAAAAAAAAAAGCAACAAAAGAAACAGACAAAATCCCAGTTTTGAGGTTTGAAGCAATTAGAGATTAGTTGAGGGTTTCTCAACTTTGGTTGCCCATGAGATGACTTGGGAAGCTTTAAAATAGTGATGTTGGGTCCCATCTCTGGAAAGTTTGATTTAATTTCATTTCTGGCTTGGGGTGTGGCCTGGGCATTAGGATTTTTAAGTCTGCCGAGGTGAATTCAAGGTTCAGCCAAAGCCGAGAAAACTGACGTAGTTCAAACCTCATTTTCTGGTTGAGGAATGAGGTCCTGGGGGGATATGGTCTCACAGCTACAGAGCGGCAGAGCTGGAACTAGTATACGGTCTCTTGGAGAAAAGAAGATATGTGGCCTTTGCTTGACTGTACACCACACTCCCAAAGCAAAAACTGTGAAGATATCTTCTTATGGCTTTTTAATGAAAATGCTAAAGCTTTTTAATGTTCTGTTCTTTCTTTAAATAATATTTTCAATAATTTTTTTCTAAAAAATGACACCTACTAAAAATTCAAGCCTAGGGAAATGCAAATTAAAACCACAAGATATTACTACACACTTTTTAGTATCACTAAATAAAAATAATAACTGGGAATTATTAAGTGATGATGAGGATGCAGAGCAAGTGGAAATCTCCTACATTGCTAATGGGAATAGTACAGCCACTTTGGAAGACAGTTTGGCAGTTTCTAATAAAATTTACCATACCCTTACCACGTGAACCAGTAGGCTCACTGCTGGGTATTTATTCAAGAGAAATGAAAACATATTCACATGAAAACCTGTACACAAATGTTTATAGTGTCTTAATTTGTAATCACAAAAATGAGAACAACTCAAATGTCCTTGAACTAGTGAATGGATTAACAAACTATGGAACCTCCAAACAAGGCAACACTAGTCTCCAATACAAGTGAGCAAACTATGATCTGTACTAAACATGGCACAAATGAATCTCAGATGGAGTATGCTAAGGGACAGAAGCCAGACCTGAAAGGCTACGTACTGTATTATTTCATTTATATGAAATTCTGGAAAATTTCAAAGGCAAATGGAAAAGGCAAAATGATAGAGAAGTGGATGAGTGGTTTGAGGGGTTGGTAGTGGGTAGAGGGTTTGAGTACAAAGAAGTAGCACGAGGGAGGTCTGGGGTGATCAAAGCATTCTTGTCTTGATTTTGGTGGTAGTTACATGACTATGCATTTGTCTAAACTCGAAGAACTGTGTAATAAAAAGGGTGAATTTTATTTACTGTGTGTAAATTTTACAAGTGACTAAAATGAGGCACAAAGACTCAAGAAACATTAAAAAGAAGAAAAAACAACCAACAAACCACCGAAGTTTCCATATCTCAAAATAAGAAGTGTCATATTTGGTTAACATACTCTAGGTATCCTTTTATGCATACAAATGAAAAAAAGGATAGATAAAAATAAAAATCACACTGTGGAGTTTAATTATAAATAGGATTATGTTATACGATTATTAACATATTAATGTTATATCTATAATGTTAATATGTTATAAATGTAATATAAATAATATGTAATAAATAATAAATACTATTATTTATAATCTGTGATCTGAAATGTTCCATAATCTGGAACTTTTTGAGAGCCAACATAATGCTTAAAAGAAATGTTCACTGGGACATTTAGGACGTTAGATATTCAAATTAGGGTTGCTCAACCAGTATAATATAAATATAAAATCGAGGAAAATCTGAAATATGAAACATTTCTGGTCCCAAGCATTTTGGGTAAGGGATACTCAGCCTGTATTTAAATTTAACAAAAGAAATAGAAACTGAAGGGATTGATGAACTTTAAATAGTGTTTTTTTAATAAGAGATATTTTCTAGAGTAAGGTTAAGAAAAGAAATTATGAAAATTATTAAGAGTTGGTAACTTTTAAAATATGCTTAACTTTAGACAGTACAAATTGACTCCCTGTTGGAAATAAGGAAGTAATATGAACTTTCACATTTTTCTCCCCAACTTTTGTACTCACCTTCTGGTTTTCGGTGCTCACGTATTTTAACTTTGTCAGGAAGTATAACATTTGCATCCTGGGTTACGGCTACAATTCTCTTAGTTGTTTTGCCTTAATTCAATATTTAAAAGACTTTCGTGATAATCATTAGCCCTTTTACAATGACTTTTCCGTTCCTGAATTTATTTTGGTTCAACTTCGGTTGGCTGGATTACATAGTTGGATAGTTTTTCCAAGAAGGGTTTTCATCGGTGCCGTAAGACCTGAGTTCTCTAAAATTTCAAGGTCTAGTATCTGCCTGTTGCCTTTAAATAACAACTTTGTAGTCTGTAGTATTTCTGGGACACAGTTTTTTTTTTTCTTCAGAACATTGTAAGTAATGCTCTCTTAAGTTGTAGCATTAGATGTTGCTAAGGAGTTTTTAAAGCCTAACTTGGTTATTCCTCCTTGTAAGCATCTTGCTTTTTTGTCTGTATGCCTGAAATAGTCTTTATTTACACTGGAAGCTCAATAACTTAATTAAAATATGAACAAAATGTTCTTTAATGTCAAATTTTCATTTAACAAATGCACCATGAGTACTTTTAATCAGTTCTTTCATGATTTCAGGGAAAATTTAAAAAATTATATTTCTCAGTATTTATTTCTATTCCATCAGCTTTTCCAAGAGTACTGATCATTTTCATGTAGGACTATCTTCATTTTTCTATTATCTTTCCTAACTGTCTTAACTTGTTTATTTTCTCCCTCTTCGTTAACTCTGATTATCTCCTATATTTTCCTTCATGCCAGGAATTCAAATTGCCATTGTTTCACCTTCACTGGGACTAGATTGTCTATCCTCATTCTACTCCTTGTAAGAGCAAAGTGCTGTTATCAATCCACTTTTCTGCAAACCAACAGTACAGATATGGGTGTAGGGGAGGAGGAGAGCTAGGCTGGGCTGAGTGCAGTCTTTATTTAGTTTCTGCTGTGTCTGCCGGAGTTTTCTGAACCTCAGAAGAGTGAGATGAAGAAGTTCATTCCTCTCAGCCAATAGTTGGTATATCCCACTTCCATGAGCTCTTAATTCGTTCCTTCAACTCATCACAATGCCCTGGAACCCTTCCTGTCTCTGCAATTCCAGACTTCAGATTTTTCTCAGGCTGCTTACTCATTTCTTCCTTTATTTACAAATTGAGGATAATTAATGAGAGTCACTTTTGACTTTTCTTTTCTTTGGTATCATGCTTCTGGGTTTTCCTTGTTAGCAACGAAGTTTTGGAGTTTATGGCATAAGATTGATCATCTTTCTCATGTTCACTTACATATTTGGTAAATTTTCACATTTTCTTCATTTTTTTTTTGTAATTGTTGTTGTTTCTGTGTTTCAATAATATTAACAGAGGAGATTCTCGAGGTCTGCTTTGTTCTTTTCTGAGAAGTATTATTCGCACTACCACTTAATATCTGACATCAGTTTTCTCATCTATAAAAATAGGAGTGAAGCCTCTCATGAAGTGGTAAAAGATTAAATGAGACTTTCTGAAGAAATCCCACTGAATTATATTTGGCTCAGGAATCTGAGTGACTTCCACTAGGAAATTCTGTCATTTTCATGTTTGATTTAAAGCGCTCAGAGGTCTGTTGCTAATTAGCAGTATATTCCAGATGTTGGCAAGCTTTTCTATAATGGGTCATGTAGTAAATGGTTTCAACTTTGCAAGCCATACAATTTTTGTTGCAACTACTTTACTCTGCTGTTGTAGTAGGAAAGCATTTATAGACAACATATAAATGAATGGGTATGGCTGTGTTCCAGTATAATTTTATTTATGGACAGTGACGTTTGAATTTCTTATAATTTTCACATGTCACAAAATAGCCTTCTTCTTTTGTTTTTTTTTTCAGCCACTTAAACAAATATATAAGAAGCCAGGTGTGGTGGTGTGTGCCTGTAATCCCAGCTACTTGGGAGGCTGAGATGGGAGAGTTGCTTGCGGCCTAGAGTTCAAGGAGAATGATTGACTTCTGGAAAGATTAAGTTCTTATTTCTAAGCCTGGACAATATTAAAAAGAAAAGTGAAAGAAAATATTCTTACCTCATAGGCCACACAAGAACAGGTGCTGGGCCAGATCTGGCCTACAGGATATAGTCTACTGACCACTGGTATATACTCCTAGCAGTCCAGACCCTTGCTGGCATGAATAATCTGAACCTTTACAGCTTCTATTAAAAACCCCTTCAAGAGAAGTGAATTTAGGAACTATAATTCAAAGGACATACTATCTACACCCCTCCGTTAATTTTATATTCTATCTTTGGATCAAGTTAAACTACTGGATGTCTATTAACTTGGACCAACTCAATTCAATTCTGAACACAGTCTCCCTCACTGAATTAAATTAACTTTTTATTTCTTTATTTATTTTTAGAGATAGAGTCTTGCTCTGTCACCCAAGCTAGACTGCGGTGGTGTGATTGTAGCTCACTCCAACCTTGAACTCCTAGGCTCAAGCAATCCTTCCACTGCAGCCTCCCAAGCAGCTAGGAGTACAAGCATGCACCACTGTGCTTGGCTATTTTTTGTTGTTGTTGTTGTTAGAGGTGGAATCTTGCTGTGTTGTGTAGGCTGGTCTTGAACTCCTGGCCTCATGGGATCCTTCTACATTGGCGTCCCAAAACACTGGGATTATAGGCAGGAGCCACTGTGCCTGGTCTAAATTTTAGTATTATGTTTTCTAGTTTTATTAATGGTCTATCTCAAGATAGAACAGTTTAATTTCAAGTTTTGTACTTGCAAAAACAGGTTTTGTTGAAAACATATTCCAAGAAATCACTCACTGTGCCTGGATGGGGTGACCTACAAGGACTTTCTCTCAGAATTCAGTATAAACATTCTTCAGTATACATGGGGAAACCAAAATCCAAGGATGCTCAACTCCCTTAGCTGGCTCTCTGTATCTGCATATCTTCTGTCTAAAAAAACCTCTGCCTTCTTTAAGACACTTTCACAGTTCTTTCTCGCAGTTAACTACACACAATTGCCTGGTGCTGTGGCTCATGCCTGTAATCCCAGCGCTTTGGGAGGCTGAGGCAGGCAGATCTCTGAAGGTCAGGAGTTCAAGACCAGCTTAGCCAACATGGTGAAACCCCATCTTCACTAAAAATACAAAAAACTAGCCGGATATGGTGGTATGTGTCTATAGTCCTGGCTACTTGGGAGACTGAGGCAGGAGAATCTCTGTCTCAAACAAAACAAAACAAAAAGAAACTACACACGTTTATAACTAAACTTCCCTGTTTACATTGGCTTCTGGGAAGCTTAAAGTTAGATTTTATTCTCAGTCACAGCAACAGTATTCGCCCAGGGCTACTGCGTAGTACAACTATAGGGGACTTCAAATCAGGTGGTATTGCAGACATTTAAATGAGAATGATTAATTTCTGGAAAAATTAAGTTCTTATTTCTGAGTCCAGAATTACTTTGAAGATCCCCACCCCCACACCCACCACTCCATCTCTCAACCTAGGTATCTTGAAGAGCCACTGTTCCTTGGAAGAGGCGTATCTTTTATGGCTCCTTGAAATGGATGATAATTTTCTTCTAGGAGAAGATGGCAAGGGCACTGCCATTTGAAAAGTGATTATCTGAAGAGGCTCTCTGGAGGTTCAGCTTGAAAGGACTCACTTTCTGTGTTTAACTGTACATTCACTAGGGATTAAGGAAAGTGCTAGGAAAAACTTGAAGAAGAAACACTTGTCAGAACCCAGCAGACCATTACTCTACTTCCCTTATGCTAAGTCTAAGTCAGAGAGCACCTGTGACTTGCCCTGGACACTGAGAGGTCACATCCACATAGAGCTAGTCCTTACTATTCCACAGATACATGACTAAGCCTGTGCAAGATCTGATAGTCTACACATAGATGCTCTATAAATTTCCTAGGAAAGGTAAATCATCGAGTCATCAGATATTTGCGCAATCTGAATCTTCCAGAGGTCAAGGAATAATTGTAAATGGTATTTGGAGTGTTGGCCCTGTAGTTCAGTAGGCGCTTGATTGTGTGTGTCTGTGTGTGTGTAGATTTGAGAAGAGCATAGCTCTCTATCCTCATATACTTTCAATTTATACTTGTACTTCTCAACTTTGTTACTGTTTGATATTGGGGGGAGAGAATTTTTGTTTGTTTGTTTGTTTGTTTGTTTTTTGAGACGGAGTCTTTCTCTGTCACCAGGCTGGAGTGCAGTGGCTCAATCTCAGCTCACTGCAACCTCTGCCTCCTGGGTTCAAGTCATTCTTCCGCCTCAGCCTCCCAAGTAGCTGGGACCACAGGCGCGCGCTACCACGCCCAGCTAATTTTTGTATTTTTAGTAGAGATGGGGTTTCACCATGTTGGCCAGGATGGTCTCCATCTCTTGACCTTGTGATCCACCCGCCTCAGCCTCCCAAAGTGCTGGGATTACAGGCTTGAGCCAGAAAGAATGGTTTTGACATCAGTGGCCAAGTTGTCAAGACCTGGGATGATTTATTCCTGAATTATCTGGCACAAAGTCTCACTGAAAGGTTCATAGTTATATTTTATGCACTGCAACCATGATGTGGAAATAACTCTAGCTTATAAAATGGATGTTTCTGGATCTATACGTGGACCTACAGAAATATGTTTAATCAGACAAAAGCAGAAGTGATAATAAGATTATAGTCAGTAATCCAACTAGCCGATGATAATATCTGGGTCTTTGCGAGAAGGCCGTGAGGAATGTGTTATGAGGTTGAAGAAATGTGGGTAATAAAAATGTAGTTGGCTATTAAGAACTTCCTAATTAAAAAAAGGTTGTTAAGTCTTAGATCACTTCTTAAGTGCTGATGGAATTTTCTGTTTTAAGAGAATAGATAGCTGGCCAATGGCTTAGAGCTTTACAATTCAAAGTGTAATCCAAAGACCAGCAACATTAATGTCACATGGTAGCTTGTTAGAACTGCTTGGAGACCACCACAGAGCTACCAATAGGAATCTGCGTTTTAACAAGATGCCCAGGTTATGTGTATGCACTCTAAAGTTTGAGAAGCAAACATGCTTGGAGCACTGTTCTCAAACTTGACTGGATATTAGATAAACTGGGGACCATTAAAAATATTGATGCCCACCTCCAGAGGTTCTGATTGAGTAGGTTCAAGATGTGGTTCTCATGTTGGGAATTTTTGAAGCTCCTCAGATAATTCTAATGTGCAGCAGTTTCCATTGCCTTAGAACTGACTGGGAGATTTGGCTTGCAGAAGCCCTGAGCCCAGACTTCCTAATAGTTGTTGTTGTTGTTTTTTAAATAGTGGTAAAATACACCTAACAAAATTATATTTTAATTGCAATGAAACATATATAACATAAAAGTTACCATTGTAACCATTTTTAAGTGTACCATTCAGTAGCATTAGTTACATTCACAATGTTGTATAACTAACACAACTATTTCCAGAATTTTTTTTCATCATTGCAAAAAGAAATTCTGCACCCATTAGGTAGTTGTTATCCATTTCCCTCTAATTCCAAGCTATGGCAACCATTAGTCTGTTTTCTGTCTATATGTGTTTACCTATTATGGATGTTCTATATAAATGGAATCATAAAATATGTGAACATTTGTTGTTTGGCTTCTTTCACTTAGCATAACGTTGTCAAGGTTAATCCACATTGTGGCATACCTCAGAATTTCATTCCTTTTTACCACTAAAGAATATTGCATTGTATGGATATGACACATTTTGTTATCCATTCATCTTTCATCTGCTGATGGACATTTGGATTGTTTTTACCTTTTAGCTATCGTGAATAATGCTGCACTGAACATTGGTGCACAAGTATCTGTTTGCTTCTCTGCTTTCAGTTTTTTTGGGCATGTACCCAGGAGCGGAATTATGGAATCAGATGGTAATTTTATATTTAACTTTTTGAGGTACCATCAAATTGTTTTCCATGGTGGCTGCACCATTTTACATTTCCAGCAGCTATGTATGAAGGTTCTCATTACATGGGCATATATTGCCACACTAATGAAACACTTCCATGGTGACACATTGATGGTAGATTCTCTGAAGAACTACGTTATGTTGCTGCAGTCGTTTCTGCTTTGGGTAGGGCATAGCACCAGCTCTAGCACTACCATCCATGCAAAGAATGGGAGAAATAGGAATAGGGGGAGAGATAAGAAGAGCAGTGCTGCCTCTCTCTTACTGAGGGGTTCCAATTAGAGACCCCCTAGAAGTTAGAGTCCCAAATGAATGGATTACTCTCATTTCCCCAGGCCACTTTCCCTGTTTCCTAATACCTAGGTATCTGGAGTCTCCACAGGGCTGAGTTTGCATGTGAATTTCTTCAAGGTTATAACTACCTCACCTGGTTGGCACCCAGCAGCGCATGGTGCAGGTACAGGATAGTTGTTTGGGTTTTCGTTCACAAGGAGGGTGATTTAAATTACTGCAAGTAAAGAGGAGGGCATTTTAAGGATAGAAGGGCGGTTACATCTCTAACCATGTTAGTAAAAGCAGAACAACTGAGCTTTGGGGGAGATAGGAGCCAGACATTGGTTCTGTCTTCTGGGAAGCTCTGGAGACTTCTCTCATGAGTGAATGGACCTTTTCTTTGGTTTTCTGTCATTAATAGATCCTAGGTATACTCTTTGCATGTTTGCTTTTTCTGTATGCAGATGTACTCTTTCTCTCTTCAATTATTTTCTTTCCTCTGCTTCAACTTCTGCTGCTTCAAACTCAGTTTGCACAAGGCTCATCCAACTCCTACAGCTGCCAAAACTGACTCATTCTTTCAGCCAAAATTCCTTAGAGATACCAGATATCTGATTGGTCCAGTTCTACTTTCTTTTTTTTTTCTGCCCAACTCTTCTCCACATTTTTGACATTTATATTATCTTCGTCTTATTACTATATACTTTTATGACATGGAACATACATAATCCATGCTTATGACTTTTATTAAAACATTTCAAAAGAAGACATTCAAGTAAAAAGAAAAAAGATAATAACCTGGGGCATTACCACTCCGAGATGCTTAACTATTAACATCAATTCCCATTGATGTAGAACCTCAGATATTTAAATCATGGTTAAGAAAAATGTACTGTATAATTCCAAATAGCTAAATGAGAATAATTATAATGTTCCCAACATAAAAAGATGTTTGAGCTGAAGTGATGGATACCCCAATTACCCTGATTTGATCATTATACATTATATGCAGGTATCAAAACATCACCTTTACCCTCAAAGTTTTCATCTACCAGCAATGACTAAAACTCCAAAAGAAAGTAAAATTTAAAACCTGAAAGTAAAAAAGAAAAATCAGATACGGAAGCTTTTACATAAATTGGATATCACATACGAAATTCTAGAGTAGATGCTCAGTCTTTATGAGATTTTTGCTTTTCTGTTCCACTTTTTTTCTCAACTGATCAATGTTAAGTTTCATACATGTTTTCACACCTTAGATGGTTGCTTTAACATCAATGATGTACATAATTGTAGACCTATACTTTGGTGGTGGTGGGGGGGATTGTCGTTGCTTTTTTTTAATGGAATAATTAATCATATACATTCCAGAGTCTTGCTTTTTGTCACTCAGCCATACATCACAGAATGCTCTTCAAGTCTACAGTTAACAACTCAAGCTGGTTATATATTTTTATCTATTTATTTTTTAAATTATTATTACACTTTAAGTTCTGGGGTACATGTGCAGAAAGTGCAGGTTTGTTACTTAGGTATACACATGCCATGGTGGTTTCCTGCATCTATCACCCCATCATCTACATTAGATATTTCTCCTAATGCTATCCCTCCCTTAGTCACCCGCCCCTCAACAGGCCCCAGTGTGTGATGTTCCCCTCTCTGTGTCCATGTGATCTCATCGTTCAATTCCCACTTGTGAATGAGAACATGGGCTGTTTGATTTTCTGTTCTTGTGTCAGTTTGCTGAGAATGATGGTCTCCAACTTCATCCATGTCCCTGCAAAGGACATTAACTCATCCTATTTTATAGCTGCATAGTATTCCATGGTCTATATGTGCCACATTGTCTATATCCAGTCTGTGATTGATGGGCATTTGGGTTGGTTCCAAGTCCTTGCTATTGTGAACAGTGCCGCAATAAACATATGTGTGCATCTGTCTTTATAATAGAATGATCTATAACCCTTTGAGTATACAGTAATGGGATTGCTGGGTCAAATGGCATCTCTAGTTTAAGATCCTTGAGGAATTGCCGCACTGTCTTCCACAATGGGTGAACTAATTTCCACTCCCACCAACAGTGTAAAAGCATTTCTATTTCTCCACATCCTCTCCAGCATCTGTTGTCTCCTGATTTTTTAATGATTGCCATTCTAACTGGTGTGAGATGATATCTCAATGTGGTTTTGATTTGCATTTCTCTAATGACCAGTGATGATGAGCTTTTCTTTTCATATGTTGGCAGCATAAATGTCTCCTTTTGAGAAGTGTCTGTATCTTTTGCCCACATTTTGATGGGATTGTTTGTGTTTTTTCTTGTAAATTTGTTTAAGTTCTTTGTAGATTCTGGATATTAGCCCTTTGTCAGATGGGTAGATTGCAAACATTTTTCCTATTCTGTAGGTTGTCTGTTCATTCTGATGATAGTTTCTTTTGCTTTGCAGAAGCTTTTAAGTTTAATTAGATCCCATTTGTCTATTTTGGGTTTTGTTGCCATTGCTTTTGGTGTTTTAGTCATGAAATCTTTGCCCATGCCTGTGTCCTGAATTGCCTAGGTTTTCTTCTATGGTTTTTATGGTGTTAGGTCTTATGTTTAAATATTTAATCTATCTGGGGTTAATTTTTATATAAGATGTAAGGAAGGGATCCAGTTTCAGCTTTCTGCATTTGGTTAGCCAGTTTTCCCAATACCATTTATTAAATAGGGAATCCTTTCCCCATTGCTTGTTTTTGTCAGGTTTGTCAAAGATCAGATAGTTGTAGATGTGTGGTGTTATTACTGAGGCCTCTGTTCTGTTCCACAGGTCTATATATCTGTTTTGGTGCCAGTACCATGCTGTTTTTGTTACTGTAGTCTTGTAGTATTGTTTGAAGTCAGGTAGCATGATGCCTCCAGCTTTGTTTTTTCTTAGGATTGTCTTGGCTGTGCGAGCTCTTTTTTGGTTCCATATGAAATTTAAAATAGTTTTTTCCAATTCTGTGAAGAAAGTCAATGGCAGCTTGATGGGGATAGCATTGGATCTATAAATTACTTTGGGCAGTGTGGCCATTTTAACAATATTGATTCTTCCTAACCATGAGCATGGAATGTTTTTCCATCTGTGTCCTTTCTTCTTTCCTTGAGCAGTGGTTTATAGTTCTCCTTGAAGAGGTCCTTCACATCCATTGCAAGTTATATTCCTAGGTATTTTATTCTCTTTGTAGCAAGTATGAATGGGAATTCACTCATAATTTGGCTCTCTGTTTGTCTGTTGTTGGTTGATGTGCTTGTGATTTTTGTGCATTGGTTTTGTATCCTGTGACTTTGCTGAAGTTGCTTATCAGCTTAAGGACATTTTGGGCTGAATCAATGGGGTCTTCTAAATATACAATCATGTTGTCTGCAAATAGGGACAGTTTGACTTCCTCTTTTCCTAATTGAATACCCTTTATTTCTTTCTCTTGCCTGATTGCCCTGGCCAGAACTTTGAATACTATGTTGAATAAGAGTGGTGAGGAGGACATTGTTGTCTTGTGCTGGTTTTCAAAGAGAATGCTTCCAACTTTTGCCTATTCAGTATAACATTGGCTATGGGTTTGTCATAAATAGCTCTTATTATTTTGAGGTATGTTCCATCAATATCTAGTTTATTGAGAGTTTTTAGCATGAAGGGCTGTTGAATTTTGTTGGAGGTCTTTTCTGCATCTATTGAGATAATCATGTGGGTTTGTCTTTGGTTCTGTTTATGTGATGGATTACATTTATTGATTTGCATATGTTGAACCAGCCTTGCATCCTGGGGGATGAAGCCAACTTGATTGTGGTAGATAAGCTTTTTGATGTGCTGTTGGATTCGGTTTGCCAGTATTTTATTGAGGATTTTCACATCAATGTTCATCATGGATATTGGCCTGGAATTTCTTTTTTTGTTGTGTCTCTGCCAGGTTTTGGTATCAGGATGATGTTGTTCTCATAAAATGAGTTAGGGAGGATTCCCTCTTTTTCTATTGTTTGAAATAGTTTCAGAAAGAATGGTGCCAGCTCCTCTTTGTACCTCTGGCTGTGAATTTGGCTGTGAAACCGTGGTTCTGGACTTTTTTTGGTTGGTAGGCTATTAATTGCTGCCTCAATTTTAGACCATGTTATTGGTCTATTCAGGGATTCAACTTCTTTCTGGTTTAGTCTTGGGAGGGTGTAAGTGTCCAGGAAATCCATTTCTTCTGGATTTTCTGGTGTATTTGTGTACAGGTGTTAATAGTATCCTCTGATGGTAGTTTGTATTTCCATGGGATTGATGGTGATATCCCCTTTATAATTTTTATTGCATCTATTTGATTCTTCTCTGTTTTCTTCTTTACTATTCTGGGCTAGTGATTTATCTATTTTGTTGATCTTTTCAAAAAACCATCCTCTGGATTCATTAATTTTTTGAAGTGTTTTTGTGTCTCTCTCTCTCCTTCAGTTCTGCTCTGATCTTAGTTATTTCTTCTCTTCTGCTAGCTTTTGAATTTGTTTTCTCTTGCTTCTCTAGTTCTTTTAATCATGATGTTAGCGTGTTGATTTTAGATCTTTCCTGCTTTCTCTCGTGGGCATTAAGTGCTATAAATTTCCCTCTACACACTGCCTTAAATGTGTCCCAGTCTGTTCCATTATGTCTTCATTCTCACTGGTTTCAAAGAACATCTTTATTTCTGCCTTCATTTCGTTATTTATCAAGTAGTCATTCAGGAGCAGGTTGTTCAGTTTCCATGTAGTTGTGCAGTTTTGAGTGAGTTTCTTAATCCTGAGTTCTAACATGATTGCACTGTGGTCTGAGAGACTGTTATGATTTCCGTTCTTTTGCATTTGATGAGGAGTGTTTTACTTCCAGTTATGTGATCAATTTTAGAATAAGTGTAACATGGTGCTAAGAAGAATGTATATTCTGTGGATTTGGGGTGGAGAGTTCTGTAGATGTCTATTAGGTCTGTTTGGTCCATAGCTGAGTACAAGTCCTGGATATCCTTGTTAATTTTGTGTCTCATTGATCTGCCTAATATTGACAGCGGGGTGTGAAAACTCCCATTATTATTGTGTGGGAGTCTAAATCTAGGTCTCTAAGAATTTCCTTTATTAAACTGGGTGCTCCTGTATTGGGTGCATATATATTTAGGATAGGTAGCTCCACTTGTTGCATTTATCCCTTTACTATTATGTAATGCCTTTCTTTGTCTCTTTTGATCTTTGTTGGTTTAAAGTCTGTTTTATCAGAGACTAGGATTGTAACCCCTGCTATTTTTTTGATTTCCATTTGTTTGGTAAATCTTCCACCATTCCCTTATATTGAGCCTATGTGTGTTTTTGCACATGAGATGTGTCTCCTGAATACAGCACACTGATGGGTCTTGACTCTTTATCCACTTTGCCAGTCTGTGTCTTTTAATTGGGGCATTTAGCCTATTTACATTTAAGGTTAATGTTGTTATGTGTGAATTTGATCCTGCCATTTTGATGCTGGCTGGTTGTTTTGCTTGTTAATTGATGCAATTCCTTCATAGTGCTGATAGTCTTTACGATTTGGTGTGTTTTTGCAGTGGCTAGTACCAGTTGTTCCTTTCTATGCTTAGTGCTTCTGTCAGGAGCTCTTGTAAGGCAAGCCTGGTGGTGACAAAATCTCCCAGCATTTGCTTGTCTGTAAAGGATTTTATTTCTCCTTCACTTATGAACATTTGTTTGGCTGGATATGAAATTCTGGGTTGAAAATTCTTTTATTTCAGAATGTTGAATATAAGCCTCCACTTTCTTCTGGTTTATAGGGTTTCTGCCAAGAGATCTGCTGTGAGTCTGATGGGCTTCCCTTAGTGGGTAACCCAACCTTTCTCTCTGGCTGCCCGTAACATTTGTCCTTCATTTTTACCTTGAAATGAAGGAAAAGTTCTCCTGGATAATATCCTGAAGAGTGTCTTCCAAGTTGGTTTTATTCTCTCCATCACTTTCAGGTACACCAATTAAATGGAGATTTAGTCTTTTCACATAATCCTGTATTTCTTGGAGGCTTTGTTCATTTCTTTTCACTCTTTTTTCTCTAATCTTGCCTTCTCCCTTTATTTCATTGAGTTGATCTTCAGTTTCTGATATCCTTTCTTCTGCTTGATCCATTTGGCTATTGAAACTTGTGTACTCTTCATGAAGTTCTCATGCTGTGATTTTCAGCTCCATCAGTCATTTACGTTCTTCTCTAAACTGGTTATTCTAGTTAGCAATTTGTCTAACCTTTTTTTCAAAGTTCTTAGCTTCCTTGCATTGGGTTAGAACATGCTCCTTTAGCTTGGAGAAGTTTGTTATTACCCACCTTCTGAAGCCTGCTTCTGTCAATTCATCAAACTCATTCTCCATCCAGTTTTGTTACCTTGCTGGCAAGAAGTTGTGATTCCTTAGAGAACAGGCATTCTGTTTTTTTGAATTTTTAGCCTTTTTGCACTAGTTTTTCCTCATCTTCATGGATTTATTTACCTTTGGTCTTTGAAGTCACTGACCTTTGGATGGGGTCTCTGAGTGGATGTCCTTTTTGTTGATGTTGATACTATTCCTTTCTGTTTGTTAGTTTTCCTTCTAACAGTCAGGCTTCTCTGCTGCAGATCTCCTGGAGTTTGCTGCAGGTCCATTCTAGACTTTGCTTGTCAGGGTATCACCAGAGGCTGCAGAACAGCAAAGATTGCTGCCTGATCCTTCCTCTGGTAGCTTTGTTCCAGAGGGGCACCTGCCAGATGCCAGCCAGAGCGTTCCTGTATGAGGTGTCTGTCAGCCCCTACTGGGGGGGTGTCTCCCAGTTAGAATACTTGGGGGGTCAGGGAGCCACTTGAGGAGGCAGTCTGTCCCTTATTAGAGCCCGAACACCCTGTTGGGAGCTCCATTGCTCTCTTCAGAGGTGCCAGGCAGGCATGTTTAAGTCTGCTGAAGCTGTGTCCACAACCACCCCTTTTCCCAGGTTCTCTGTCCCAGGAAGGTGGGGGCTTTATTTATTTATAAGTCCTTGACTGGGACTGCTTCCTTTTTTCAGAAGTGCCCTGCCCAGTGAGGAAGGAATCCAGTGAGACAGTCTGTATGAGCATTTTTGCTAACCTCCAATTCTACTTTCTATACCAGATGACATGGGTCACTGTCAAGCAGTGGTCCTTCTACCTGTTGCAATCAACTGTGGTCTGCATAGTCTCCTTGGCCAGGGGCTGTGTGTAGGACAGTTGTACTTGGAAGGGCTGAAGGAAAGTGCAGATACAACTGATGTGTCTTTTTTCTCTTTTTAAGACAGGGTTTCATTTCCATCGCCCAGGCTTGAGTACAGTGAGACAATCTTAACTCACTGCAACCTCTGACTCCAGGGCTCAAGCCATCCTCCCACCTAAGCTTCCCAAGTAGCTGGGACTACAGGGGCATACCATACCACCCAGATAATTTTAACACTTTCTGTAGAGGGGGGATTTCACAATGTGGCCCAGGATAGTCTGGAACTCCTGGGCTCAAGCGATCTGCCTGCTTTGGCCTTCCAAAGTGCTGGGATTATAGGTGTGAACCACCACACTTGACTTTTTTTGTTTGTTTGTTTTGTTTTTTAATAGAGATGGGGTCTGACTTTGTTGCCCATGCTAGAGTACAATAATGCCATCATGGCTCACTGTATTCTTGAACTTTTGTGTTTAAGCAATCCTCCTGCCTTAGCTTTCCTAGTAGCTAGAACTACAGGCATGTGGCACCACACCCAACTAATTAAAAAAGTTTGTTTTGTAGACATGGAGTCTTGCTATGTTGCCTAGGCTAGTCTTGAATTCCTGGCCTCAAGCAGTCCTCCTGGCTTGCCTTTCCAAAGTACTGGTATTATAGGCATGAGCCACCACCCCCAGTCAATGTGTCTTGAATAGAATGTGACCCGGAGGTTGGCTTCCCCATACTCATCACTTTTGGGGTCAGGTTGATATGGAACATATTTTTCCATGGGGAAATACTGGTCAATCATGAAGCCTGACTTTCCCATCCATTTGTAAAGGCAGGTGTGTTCTTAAGTATGTATTTAAGAAACAGTGAATGAAAGGATCCAAATCTTCCTGTGATGGGTAGGTTGCCAAATAAATCACAGGAGCCTAGTTAAACTTGAGTTTCAGATAAACAGTGGACATGCTTTGGATAAACAGCATTGATATTGTGACATGCATTAAAAAACTATTTATTGTTTATCTGAAATTCAAATTTAACTGGGCTTCCTGTTTGTTTTTGTCATTGTTTTCTAAATGAGGCAACTCTAATAAAAGAAGATTCTTCAAAGAGAAAGCTATGCCTCAGGGATGTTATAAAAGGTCTAAGACATGTGGGATGGTCTGTATCTGAGGTACTTCAGCTGCCTTCTGCAGGTGGGAGAATTTATTCCCACTTAATTATGTATTTTGCATGTCTTACAATTCATTTGGTGCTTAATCTCATACTCGAAATAACTGCAACTGCTACTGCTCTGCTAGGGCTGTTACTGGCTACTCTATCAAATGGTGCACTCCAATTGGATAATCTGAGAAAAGTTTAACAGAAGGACTATTTACAGTAGTTCAGGGAGCATGTAAGGAACTGCTAGGGAGAGTGCAATGACCCACAGCAAGGTGTCATGAACTCATCTAGGCTTGAAGGCTGTGTGGAAAGAGTTACTTTGCAGACCTTGAGTCCATCTGTCAAGGAACCTTGACAGCCCCATGGCAACCTTCCAGGGAGGGAGCTGGAGAATATACAGCTCATTTTTCTTCTCTTTCCTTACCCCATGCTTTACTGGGCCTCTCAGGCAAGCAAACCCAGAGAGAAGCCATATAGGCTAGCCTCCCAGGGCAAGGGAGCCTGGAGAGGACACAGATCATGTGGAAAGGCCAATGGATAAATCAAGTCTGAATATGTACTCCGTGCTCCAGCCCCATTAAGCATTTTACATAATCAGCTGGTTTGGACCTCATGACAGTCCTTTGAGGGACGCACCATTATTGTTCCCCTTTTACAGATGTGGTAAAAGATTAGTGATCTTGAATAATTGCTCAGGGTCACAGCATCCCAGTCTACTCACCCCCCGATCACTGTACCATGTTTCCTGCTGGCATCTTTAATTATCCTTATATTAAAAAAACAATTCATGGTATTTTAACAGTTTCATTGTTCTGGTCATGTTGCCAACTATTAAAAATTTGCCCAGACCCAGTTTAGCAGCTGGTACACAAAATATGCTCACTCAGTGTTTGTTACTTTTTATTTATTTATTTTTAAACTTTTAATGTTTGTTAATTTTTGTTTGATTTCTGGCTTGGGGTAGCAGCAGTAGCAGGGGAGTCCAGATTTAGGAGTTGGGTCAGTCAGTTGTTTCCTTGAAGAAAAGCAGTTAGAAGAAGGCATTCAGCTCAGAATATACCTGGCACAAGGGAAGGCTCATTAAGTCAAGGCTCAAAGAAACCCCAAAAAAGTAATTTTTATAGAATCTTAGACTTGGAAGGGACTTTAGGCATCACCTACAACCTCTACCGAATGTGTAATTCCACTCCACAATTCAGTCCCTGTTCTTGTCCCTAGGGTTGCTTCTTCTAAATAAACATCAAGATAGTGTCTGGCCAAGAGACTCATGGAAGTGTCCACAATTCCCTGGAGTCATTCCTTTTGCTACTTCAGAATTCCATTTCACTTCTGAACTTTGATATGCCTTGGTTTTCCCACTGATGAAATGGAGGTAGGTAATGTGAAATATATCCATCTCCATTATCTCCTTGAACAGTGATAGTACCTCCTGAAGGAAGTGCCAAATTGTGCTGTTAAAAAGAGGAGGAGTAAAGTAGGAAGCTGGCACTGATTGTACAGTTAGGTTTCTGACATGCAAAAATCAGAAAGGGAATGTGGGTTGGAAGCTTTACTTGTGAGACAGAGAATGAAAGCTGATTCAGTTAGTGTGTAATGTAATTTGGAAAGTGGAAATAATGAAAGGGAAACAGTTTTTGTTTCTGGGAAATGAAACAGAAGGAAATATAAGTAACAAGAATAACAGCAGTAGCAACAACAAAGCCAAGCCCATTACTCACAAAAGCTAATTTTTTGTTTCTTTTTTTGGGTTTTTGAAACGCTACTCTCCCCAGAAAGAATGGTTTTTAATTGAGTTTGCAGTTCCCTTTGAATTTCATAAGTTATTTATACTATGGTCAAAGAAGATATTTCTGAGTTCAAAACTCAGTTTTAGAGTGGAGTTTGATAAAGTAGGGAAATTTTGCTTTTTGGACATGGTTTCCCCCTTCAGCCTATTTTAGGAGCATGAGCTCTTGCGGGCCTAAATTCTGTATTCACCACATCTGTCCTGCAACCCCTGACGTCCCCTCTGCTACCATCACCTGGGGGTTCCCCTTCCCACTTCTGTAACACTTTATGTCTGCTTCTTTACAGTACTCACCGCACATCTCCCTCTGACCTGTACCAGAAGGTCCTATGGGTAGAAAAATGTCTTATTTATCTTAGTAGTCCAATGTGCCTGGCATGTAGTAAATATCAGAGTCCAAAACTGTCTTATTTTCCAGATTTGGGCTTTGTAACAAAGGCCTTTTAAAGATAATGCCTAAGTCTTTGATGTGTAATTTTAGATTTAAAAAAAAAAAAAACTGAAGGAATGACTAATGGTAGAAGTTTCAGGTTGGAAAAGAGGGTAGTGTTATTAGTGTCTGTGGATAATTTGGGGGACAGAATGGTCTTCCTGGTAGTCCTTGAATCATACCATGTCAGTGATAGTTAGCTTGGTCTATCTGCTTGTTAAGATGAGCCCTGGACAATGCTCTGACTTGTTGGGGAAATGAAATAAGTTGAGTGAACAACAGTCTCAGTTTGTCTGGGACTGTCCCCATGTTGGCACAGAAAGTTCCATATGTTGGGGGAATCCCCAGTCCTGGGCAAACCAGAGCATCTGGTCACCCTATGCCATCCAAATATACAGTGGAGTACGGCCTCTTAACTGTCACATTAACATGCTGATAACTTGGGCTCCAGTACTTGTAGGGAAAAGATAATTTTCAAATAAGTAAACAACTAACCCAGTTGGTGAGGATGTCAGTTCTGCTTTCTCATTAAGATAAGGCAATCTTAAAATCAGTAGAGAGCTCCCAAGTGTGGCTATAAAAATAACAAAAGTTACGTAATTAAACTTCCTTGGCTCAAACCACGAATAAGACATTGCCAAATTTTAGCTTATTGTTGAAGATAAATCTCTCTCACCCATTCTCTCTCTCTCTCTCTCTCTCTCTCTCTCACACACACACACACAATTTTAATTTTTCTGGCTTAGCGTACTTTGGTTTTATAATTTTTCACCACATTAACAGAACAAAGTTGGTTTGTTGTTGAAGAATATAATTTTTTTTTTTAATTGCATTTTAGGTTTGGGGGTACATGTGAAGAACATGGAAGATTGTTGCATAGGTACACACATGGCAGTGTGATTTGCTGCCTTCCTCCCCCATCACCTATATCTGGCATTTCTCCCCCATGCTATCCCTCCCCCAACTCCCCACCCCCCACTATCCCTCCCCTTTTTCCCCCGACAGACCCCAGTGTGTGATACTCCCCCTCCCTGTGTCGATGTGTTCCCATTGTTCAACACCCGCCTATGAGTGAGAACATGCGGTGTTTGATTTTCTGTTCTTGTGTCAGTTTGCTGAGAATGATGGTTTCCAGGTTCATCCATGTCCCTACAAAGGACACGAACTCATCGTTTTTGATGTCTGCATAATATTCCATGGTGTATATGTGCCACATTTTCCCTGTCCAGTCTATCATCGATGGGCATTTGGGTTGGTTCCAGGTCTTTGCTATTGTAAACTGTGCTGCAGTGAACATTCGTGTGCATGTGTCCTTATAGTAGAACGATTTATGGTCTTTTGGATATATACCCAGTAATGGGATTGCTGGATCAAATGGAATTTCTATTTCTAGGTCCTTGAGGAATCGCCACACCGTCTTCCACAATGGTTGAACTAATTTACACTCCCACCAACAGTGTAAAAGCGTTCCTATTTCTCCACATCCTCTCCAGCATCTGTTGTCTCCAGATTTTTTAGTGATCGCCATTCTAACTGGCGTGAGATGGTATCTCAATGTAGTTTTGATTTGCATTTCTCTAATGACCAGTGATGATGAGCATTTTTTCATATGTTTGTTGGCTTCATGTATGTCTTCTTTTGTAAAGTGTCTGTTCATATCCTTCGCCCACTTTTGAATGGGCTTGTTTGTTTTTTCTTGTAAATGTGTTTCAGTTCTTTGTAGATTCTGGTTATCAGCCCTTTGTCAGATGGGTAGACTGCAAAAATTGTTTCCCATTCTGTTAGTTGCCGATTCACTCTAATGACTGTTTCTTTTGCTGTGCAGAAGCTATGGAGTTTGGTTAGGTCCCATTTGTCTATTTTGGCTATTGTTGCCACTGCTTTTGGTGTTTTGGTCATGAAGTCCTTGCCTACACCTATGTCCTGAATGGTTTTGCCTAGATTTTCTTCTAGGGTTTTTATGGTGTTAGGTCTTATGTTTAAGTGTTTAATCCATCTGGAGTTAATTTTAGTGTAAGGTGTCAGGAAGGGGTCCAGCTTCTGCTTTCTGCACATAATTTAAATGGATACCTATTGCTGTGGTTTACTGAAATCACATTACTACATTGTTTTAAAAGTATGTTTAATGAAGCATATTTTCATTTAAATCATAGCTGTACTTAATGGAAATTTTTTTTTAAATTATACTTTAAGTTCTGGGGTACATGTACAGAACATGCAGTTTTGTTACATAGATACACACGTGCCATGGCGGTTTGCTGCATCCATCATCCTGTCGTCTACATTAGGCATTTCTCCTAATGCTATCCCTCCCCTAGCCCCCACCCCCTGCTATCCCTCCCATAGCTCCCCACCCCCTGACAGGTCCTGGTATATGCTATTCCCCTCCCTGTGTCCATGTGTTCTCATCGTTCACCTCCCACTTATGAGTGAGAACTCGTGGTGTTTGGGTTTCTGTTCTTGTGTCAGTTTGCTTAGAATGATGGTTACCAGCTTCATCCAGGTTTCTGCAAAGGACAGGAACTCATCCTTTTTTATGGCTGCATAGTATTCCATGGTGTATCTGTGCCACATTTTCTTTATCCGGTCTATCATTGATGGGCATTGGGTTGGCTCCAAGTCTTTGCTATTGTGACCAGTGCCACAATAAACATACATGTGCATGTATCTTTATAATAGAATGATTTATAATCCTTTGGGTATATACCCAGTAATGGGATTGCTGGGTCAAATGGTATTTCAATTTCTAGATCCTTGAGGAATCGCCACACTGTCTTCCACAATGGTGAACTAATTTACACTTCTACCAACAGTGTAAAAGTGTTCCCATTTCTTCACATCCTCTCCAGCATCTGTTTACTGATTTTTTAATGATCACCATTCTAACTGGCATGAGATAGTATCTCAAGGTGGTTTTGATATGCATTTCTCTAATGACCAGTGATGATGAGCTTTTTAAAATATGTTTGTTGGCTGCATAAATGTCTTCTTTTGAGAAGTGTCTGTTTATATCCTTTGCCCACTTTTAGATGGGTTTGCTTGTTTTTTTCTTGCAAGTTTGTTTAAATTCTTTATAGATTCTGGATATTAGCCCTTTATCAGATGGGTAGATTGCAAAAGTTTTTTCCCATTCTGTTGGTTGCTGGTTCACTCTAATGATAGTTTCTTTTGCTGTGCAGAAGCTCTGGAGTATAATTAGATCTCATTTGTCTATTTTGGCTTTTGTTGCCATTGCTTTTAGTGTTTTAGTCATGAAGTCCTTGCCCACGCCTGTGTCCTGAATGGTATTGCCTAGGTTTCCTTCTAGAGTTTTTATGGTGTTAGGTCTTGTGTTTAAATCTTTAATCTATCTGAAGTTAATTTTTGTCTAAGGTGTAGGGAAAGGATCCAGTTTCAGCTTTCTGCATTTGGTTAGCCAGTTTTCCCAACACCATTTATTAAATAGGGAATCCTTTCCCCATTGCTTGTTTTTGTCAGGTTTGTCAAAGATCAGATGGTTGTAGATGTGTGGCATTATTTCTAAGGCCTCTCTTCTGTTCCACAGGTCTATATATCCGTTTTGGCACCAGTGAAATGGTGTATTGATTACTGTAGCCTTGTAGAATAGTTTGAAGTCAGGTAGCATGATGCCGCAAGCTTTTTTTTTTTTTTTTGCTTAAGATAGTCTTGGCTGTGCGACCTCTTTTCTGGCTCCATATGAAATTTAAGATGGATTTTTCTAATTCTGTAAAGAAAGTCAACGGTAGCTTGATCGGGATAGTGTTGAATCTATAAATTACTTTGGGCAGTGTGGCCATTTTAACAATATTGATTCTTCCTAACCATGAGCATGGAATGTTTGTCCATCTGTTTGTGTCTTTTCTTCTTTCCTTGAGCAATGGTTTGTAGTTCTCCTTTAAGAGGTCCTTCACATCCCTTGTTACTCGTATTCCTAGTTATTCTCTTTGTAGTAATTGTGAATGGAGGTTGACTCATGATTTGGCTCTCTGTTTGTCTGTTATTGTTGTGCTTGTGATTTCTGCACGTTGATTTTGTATCCTGAGGCTTTGCTGAAGTTGCTTATCAGCTTAAGGACATTTTGGGCTGAGACAATGGGGTCTTCTAAATATACAATCATGCTGTCTGCAAATAGAGACAATTTGACTTCCTCTTTTCCTAATTGAATATGCTTTATTTCTTTCTCTTTTCTGATTGCCCTGGTCAGAACTTCAAATAGTATGTTGAACAGGAGTGGTGAGAGAGGGCACCTTTGTCTTATGCTGGTTTTCAAAGGGAATGCTTCCAGCTTTTGCCCATTAAGTTTAATACTGGCTGTGGGTTTGTCATAAATAGCTCTTATTATTTTGAGATATGTTCCATCAATACCTAGTTTATTGAGAGTTTTTACTATAAAGGGCTGTTGAATTTTGTCTAAGGCCTTCCCTGCATTTATTGAGATAATCATGTGGTTTTTGTCTTTGGTTCTATTTATGTGATGGATTAACGTTTATAGATTTGTGTATGTTGAACCAGCCTTGCATCCCAGGGACGAAGCTGACTTGATTGTGATGGATAAGCTTTTTGATGTGCTATTGGATTCAGTTTGCCAGTATTTTATTGAGGATTTTCACATCAATGTTCACCATGAATATTGGTCTGAAATTTTCTTTTTGTTGTGTCTCTGCCAGGTTTTGGTATCAGGATGATGTTGTTCTCATAAAATGAGTTAGGGAGGATTCCTTCTTTTTCTATTGTTTAAAATAATTTGAGAAAAAATGGTACCAGCTCCTCTTTGTACCTCTGGTAGAATTCAGCTGTGAACCCATCTTGTCCTGGACTTCTTTTGGTTGGTAAGCTATTAATTGCTGCCTCAATTTGAGACCATGTTATTGGTCTATTCAGGGATTCTACTTTTTCTGGTTTAGTCTTGGAAGGGTGTTAAGTATCCAGGAATTTATCCATTTCTTCTAGATTTTCTGATTTATTTGTGTAGAGTTGTTTATAGTATTTTCTGATGGTAATTTGTATTTCCCTGGGATGCAGTAGGGATATCCCCTTTAACATTTTTTATTGTGTCTATTTGATTCCTCTCTCTTTTCTTCTTTATTAGTCTAGTGAACAGTCTATCTATTTTGTTGATCTTTTCAAAAAGCCAGTTCCTGGATTGATTGATTTTTTGAAGTGTTTTTTGTGTCTCTCTCTTCTTCAGTTCTACTCTGATCTTGGTTATTTCTTGTCTTCTGTTAGCTTTTGAATTTGTTTGATCTTGCTCCTCTAGTTCTTTTAATCGTGACATTAGGGTGTTGATTTTAGGTCTTTCCTCATTTCTCTTGTCATTTAGTGCTATAAATTTCTCTCTGTACACTGCTTTAAATGTGTCCCAAAGATTCTGATATGCTGTGTCTTTGTTCTCATGGATTTTGAAGAACATCTTTATTTCTGCCTTCATTTTGTTATTTATCTAGTAGTCATTCAAGAGCAGGTTGTTCAGTTTCCATGTAGTTGTGCGGTTTTGAGTGAGTTTCTTAATCCTGGCTTCTAATTTGATCGCACTGTTGTCTGAGAGACTCTTAGTTATGATTTCTGTTCGTTTGCACATGCTGAGGAGCGTTTTACTTCCAAATTTGTGGTCAATTTTAGAATAAGTGTGATGTGGTGCTGAGAAGAATGTATATTCTGTGTATTTGTGGTGGAGAGTTCTGTAGATGTCTATTAGTTCCACTTGGTCCAGATCTGAGTTCAAGTCTTGAATATCTTTGTTAATTTTGTGTCTCATTGATCTGCCTAATATTGATAGTGGGGTGTGAAAGTCTCCCACTGTTATTGTGTGGGAATCTAAGTCTCTTTGTAGGTGGTTAAGAACTTGCTTTATGTATCTGGGTGCTCCTGTATTGGGTGCATATATATTTAGGATAGTTAGCTCTTCTTGTTGCATTTATCCCTTTACTGTTATGTAATGCGTTTCTTTGTCTCTTTTGATCTTTGTTGGTTTAAAGTCTGTTTTTATCAGAGACTAGGATTGCAACGCCTGCTTTTTTTTTTTGCTCTCCATTTACTTGGTAAATCTTCCTCCATTCCTTTATTTTGAGCCTATGAGTGTCTTTGCACATGAGATATGTCTCCTGTATACAGCACACTGATGGGTCTTGACTCTTTATCCACTTTGCCAGTCTGTGTCTCTCTATTGGGGCATTTTGCCCATTTATATTTAAGGTTGATATTGTTATTTGTGAATTTGATCCTGCCATTTTGATGCTAGCTGGTTGTTTTGCTTGTTAGTTGATACAATTTCTTCATAGTGTGAATGGTCTTTACAATTTGGTATGTTTTTTCAGTGACTGGTACTGGTTGTTTCTTTCCATGTTTAGTGCTTCTGTCAGGAGCTCTTGTGACAAAATCTCTCAGCAGTTACTTGTCCTTTGCTTAAGAAGCTTAGTTTGGCTGGATATGAAATTCTGGGTTGAAAATTCTTTTCTTTAAGGATGTTGAATATTGGCCCCCACTCTCTTCTGGCTTTTAGGGTTTCTGCCAAGAGATCTGCTGTGAGTCTGATGGGCTTTCCTTTGTAGGTAACCCAACCTTTCTCTCTGGCTGCTCTTAGCATTTTTCCCTTCATTTCAACCCTGGTGAACGTGATGATCATGTGTCTTGGGGTTGTTCTTCTTGAAGAATATCTTTATGGTATTCTCTATATTTCCTGAATTTGAATGTTGGCCTGCCTTGCTAGGTTGGGGAAGTTCTCCAGGATAATATCCTGAAGAGTGTTTTCCAACTTGGTTTCATTCTCCCTGTCACTTACAGGTACATCAGTCAAACATAGATTTGATCTTTTCACATAATCCCATGTTTCTTGGACTCTTTGTTCATTTCTTTTCACTCTTTTTTTCTAATCTTGCTTCTTTATTTCACTGAGTTGATATTCAATCTCTGATGTCCTTTCTTCTGGCTTGATCGATTTGGCTATTGAAACTTGTGTATGCTTCACAAAGTTCCTGTTCTGTGGTTTTCAGTTCTATCAAATCATTTATGTTCTTCTCAATGCTGGTTATTCTAGTTAGCATTTCATCTAACCTTTTTACAAGGTTCTTAGCTTCCTTGCATTGGGTTAGAACGTGCACCTTTAGCTTGGAGAAGTTTGTTATTACCCACTTTCTGAAGCCTGCTTCTGTCAATTTGTCAAACTCATTCTCTGTGGTTTTGTTCCCTTGCTGGTGAGGGGTTGTGATCCCCTGGAGGAGAAGAGGTGTTCTGGGTTTTGGAGAATTTAGTCTTTTTGTGCTGGTTTCTTCCCATCTTTGTGGATTTATATTCCTTTGGTCTTTGAAGTTGGTGACCTTTGGATGGGGTCTCTGAGTGGATGTCCTTTCTGTTGATGTTGAAACTGTTTCTTTTTGTTTGTTAGTTTTCCTTCTAACAGTCAGGCCCCTGTGCTGCAGGTCTGGTGGAATTTTGCTGGAGGTTCACTCCAGACCCTGCTTGTCTGGGAATCACCAGCAAGGGCTGCAGAACAGCAAAGATTGCTGCCTGTTCCTTTTTTGGTAGCTTCATCCCAGAAGGATACCTGCCAGATGCCAGCCAGGGCTCTCCTGTTGAGGCGTCTGTCAGCTCCTGCTGGGAGATGTCTCCCTGTCAGGATACACGAGGGTCAGGGAGCCACTTGAGGAAGCAGTCTGTCGCATATCGGAACTTAAGCACTATGCTGGGAGATCCATTGCTCCTTTCAGCGCTGCCAGGCAGGGACATTTAAGTCTGCTGAAGCTGAACCCACAACCACCCCTTTTCCCAGGTGCTCTGTCCCAGGAAGGTGGGGGTATTATTTATAAGTCCCTGACAGGCTGCTGCCTTTTTCAGAGATGCCCTGCCCAGCAAGAAGGGAGTCTAGTGACAGTCTGCCTACAGAGGCCTTGCTGAGCTGCTGTGGGCTTCACCCAGTTGCTGTGTAAACTTCCTGGCAATTTGGTTTACACAAGCAAGTTTAGAACCACCTACCTGAGCCTCAACAATGGCAGATGCCCCTCTGCCCACCGAGCTCAAATGTCCCAGGTTGAGCTCAGACTGCTGTGCCGGCAGCAAGAATTTCAAGCCAGTGGGTCTTAGCTTGCTGGTCTTTGTCGGGGGGGGGGGGGGGGGGGGACCTGCCAAGCCAGATCACTTGGCTCCCTGGCTGAAGCCCCCTTTTCAGGGAAATGAGTGGTTCTGTCTCACTGGCATTCCTAGCACCGCTGGGATATGAGAAGAACAACAACAAAAACTGCTATGGCTAAAACAGCCACCTCGTTTTGTACTGGAAACCCAGGGCACTGGTGCTGTAGACACTGGAGGGAATCTCCTGGTCTGTGGGTTGTGAAGACTGTGGGAAAAGTGCAGTGTCTGATCCAGAGTGCCAGAGTGTCAGGAAAAGTTCCTAATGGCTTCCCTTGGCTAGGAGAGGGAGTTCTCAGGTCCCTTGCACTTCCTGGGTGAGGCAACGCCCCACCCTGCTTCAGCTTGCCCTCCTTGAGCTATACTCACTGTCTAACCAGTCCCGGTGAGAAGAATCTAGTACCTCAGTTGGAAATGCAGAGATCTGCCTGCTTTTGCATCGCTCTTGCTGGGAACTGTGCACTGGAGCTATTCCTTTCCAGTCATGTTGGTGGAAATCCACTTAATGGAAATTTTTGAGAGTGATCATCATTTATAAAGATGAAGAGAGGAGGCTTTGCAGCCACCAAATGATTGCTGGCCCTCCAATGCCTAAAGTGCTACGTTTATTTGTTATAAGACTATAGAGACAATAACACTGTTTATGAATCACAAATCAATAATAAAATAACTCTTGGGTTAAGGATAAAGTCAAATGGAAATTATAAATCACGTAAAGATGAATGGACACTGAAGCATTACACCACAAAACCTGCGGGATATCATCAACATGCTGTTCAGAGGGAAACCTATAGCTTTCAATGTGCATATTAGAAAACGAGAGACATTGAGTGTAAATTAACAAAACTTTCAAATCAAAATATAACTTCCCAATTCAACAATAAATCAAACAAAAAATAAAACAAAACAAACAAACACAAACACAAAGTAAAGAGAAGGAAAAAAATGTAATGGCAGGAAATAATGTGATAAAAAATGATAATAGAGGCTGCTGAACTTGAGGAAATCCTCCTTTTACACAACAAGGATGTCAGCTGCCCAGACTCGGACTTGGAGACTCACCTCCCAGCCCAGGGAATATACATTGTGGACATCCAAGTAGAGCCAGAAAGAAGAGTGTAAGAAATACATGATTACACCTCTGCATGGAGGACTGCAGAGGGGACAATAATAACTAACAATAAGACCCATGTGTCAAGCATTATGCTAGGCAGGTTATACAAATTACATGGTTTAGTTATATTTCTTCCTCATTTTCTGATGAGAATGTTGAAACACAGGATGGCCTAGTGATTTCCTCAACATCAAGGGACAGTAATTAATGTAGCTAGAATTTGAACTTCAGAAGGGCTATTAAGTGGGGTTTAATTTACCACATGTTGCTAAAGATGCCATTGGGTTTAGAAATATCTTGTTTTGAAAATTCATATCTGTCGGGGAAGATCATGGTACTATGAGCTGGTCATGCTTTTGAGTGAAACGGTTCAGATTGCTTTCCTCTCAACAGCTAGCTGAGGTTAGCTGTGTTAAAAGAATGGGAGTTTTGAAGTGATTAAAAAGAAAGAAGTAATATAGTAGGAGAGGCACTGCTTAGAGGCTAACACCTGCATCGGAATATTGGGCAGCTGGTAAGCAAAAGTACAGAAAGGGAAGTGAGAAGATGCCAAAGATAACCTCTATTTCAAAATTCTGACTATGGTCAGCCCCGCCCTCAACAAGAGAGGGACAGGTTCTTCCTCTTGTTCTCTCCTGTACAAAGCAGTCTCCTATTCCCAGGACCAAGAAGTTCATCTCCAAGCGCTACTCTAGGGGAAAATAGGGTTGGAAGGGACTTTAGAGGTCCTATCCACTCTACTCACCACAAGGCGTCCAACACTCTCCTGCATGAATCCTCTAAACTTCTCCTGACCATCTTTGTATCTTTGTTGCTCTTTCGCAGGACAGTCCATGTATATTTAAGGCTTGAGTTAATTGTTAGAAATTCCTTTTCTATCCAACAATCTTATCTCCCTTCAACTTCCCCTCATTTGTCTTATATCTGCCCTCTGGAATTTCCCAGTCTATGTAGTATTTGTTCCAATGGAATTTGATCTGTCATGTACTGTTGTTTTTGGATAATTTGCTAAATTGATTAGATTCCTCTCTAAACTCAGTGCTTTTGGATCAAGGTAAATGCTGGTAAAAGATACCAGCAATTTCTTTTTCAGAAAGATTTTGCTATTGCTCTGTTTTTGTTGTTGCTGTTTTTTTAATTTTCCCAATAAGTTCATTTTGTGGGAATAGGTTCATATACAAATCCATGGATTGACCCACATTAAACACCCACATAAAAAAGAAACAAAAGTATGTGTTTTCTTATTGATAAACACTACTTGAAAGCTGTTCAAATCCTTTGAAGGAAATAGATATTGAGAATAGGAGATCATCTAGTTAACAAACATGGAAAAATGTTCTACCTCACTTTTAATTTTTTAAAGTAAAAATTCAAATGATAGCAAGATACTCCTTCCATTCATTTGGCTACAAAACATAGCAACATCCATAATAATATTTAATGTTTGTTCTATTATACATTACCAGTAGAATTAGAAACATCTTTTAGAAATTGATTTAGCTATGTGTATTGAGATTTTTTAGTTTTATTTATTTATTAATTTTTAGAGGCAGGGTTTTGCTATGTTGCCCAAGCTGGTCTTGAACTCCTGGACTCAAATGATCCTTTTGCTTCAGTCTCTCCAAGTAGCTGAAATGACAGGTGCAAGCCACTGCACCTGGCTATCAAGAGATTTTAAAATATTCACATTCTTTCACCTAGTATAATCTCCTGGGAATTTGTACTAAGGAAATCATCGAGATTAAAAAGTGTATGTCTAAGGTTTGCACTTCTTACAGGAAAAGTTATTCATAATCGTGAAAAATTAGTCACAGCCTAAAATCTCACAACAGGAAATGGTTAACTAGATTATGGTGCATCTACTTAATGGAAGATTATATAGCCATTACAAATAATGATTATGAAAAAAACACTATGTGTAATCTATATTGCCGTAGTGGAAATATCTTAGGTAAGTCAATGGTATGAAATCAGAAAGGTGTTGAGACTCAGTAGTTTGTAGCCACATGAAAAATTCTTACAGTATATAAAAAATGTGTACAAAGAAATGCACCAAAATTATTCTTATGATAGAAAAAGGGTTGGAGAAGTGTTTTTATATTTAATCAAGAGCTGGACTGTTTAACTGAATTGTTTGCCAATGGAGCAGAAGGCAGATGGCTTGGTTAAACTCACACATTCTTGCCCACTCCAGCTATGTATATAAGGCTCCTGCAGTTTTGGGATTTTCTTACATTTTTGTTGATTCTTGAACTCTATTTTCTTCTTCTCCAACTTCATTATGGGATATTATCTAGTGTTTATAGTTTGTCTAGAGTCCCCTTTGATATTAGCAAGAAACACTGGTCATTGGGTTGTGCTTGATTATTTGAGTCTTCAAAGCTTCTGGTCATTGCATATTGTGGGAGTGAGAGTTAATATAAGGATATGATTCTGTCAGTCAATTTTCACACATATGTATGTCACTGAACACGAAATATGGGTTATGTTAGTCAGCTATTATTACAACGCTGAGTAATAAACAGCTCCAAAACTCAGTGGCTCATAGAAATAAGCTTTTATTTTCCTTGTTCATGGGCCTATGGATGATCTGGGATGCTTTGCTTCTGTTGCAGGACAGCTGGGCTGGTATCAAAGCCTCAAGTTGGGGATCAGGCCTGCTTCACATGTCCTCAAATCCCATTAGTTATCTGAGGCACATTCTTCTCCTGGTGGATTATGAAAGACAAGAGGCCAAGTCAGGAGAATTGCTTAAACCTAGGAGGCGGAGGCTCCAGTGAGCTGAGATTGTGCCACTGCACCCCAGCCTGGGTGACAGAGTGAGATCCTGTCTCAAAAATAAAAAAAACAAAAAAAAGAGACCAAGTCAAACTCCTTAAGGCCTGTGCTCATGTCTGCTATCATTTAATTGACCAAAGCAAGTCACGTATGTAATCATGCCCAACATCAATGAGAGAGGGAAAAAACTCCCATTAGAAGTTCACAGGTGGGGTGGGGGGTAAAGAATTGAGAACAATGATCTAATCTACCATAGGGACAATGTCCAAACAGATTAATTTAAACAATTCAAAAGAAATACCAACTGACTTGCAGAATAGGTAGCATTAACTCCATTTGTGAAAAATATCCCATTTTTCAGTTCAACTAATGAAAACTTAATAAAATAGTTGTTGCCATGTATTTCTTTTAAAGAATATGCAATATCAATATATTTTAATGACAGTTACTGATTTTGACTATGCTGGGTGTTTAGCTAAGTAGAAACTGGTCCAGTTTTGAGTGGATTTTTTTTGGTGGGGCGGTACAGAGTCTTGCTTGGTCACCCAGGCTGGAGTGCAGTGGTGCGATCTCAGCTCACTGCAACTTCCACCTCTTGGATTCAAGAGATTCTTGTGCTTCAGCCTCCCTACTAGCTGGGACTACAGGCGTGCGCCACCACACCCAGCTAATTTTTTTTTTTTTGTATTTTTAGTAAAGATGGATTTCACCATGTTGGCCAGGCTGGTCTCAAATTCCTGACCTCTGCTAATCACCTGCCTTGGCTTCCCAAAGTGCTGGGATTACAGGTGTGAGCCACCATGCCCAGCCTGTAGGTGGATTTCTGGCTTTGGGTTACATGCACACTTGTTTATAGGAGTTTGTAACTAGGGAGTAAAATGCTCCTGAAAGGAAATCCCTTGATAGGAACTACTATTTGGTAGGAAGAAGTGATTCAAGAAAAGAAGTTCCTTGTGGTTTTAAACTTTATTATGCTGTGGGTCCCTACAAAGATATGCTTTCTTTCTTCTTCTTCTTGTTTTTTTTTTTTTTTTTAAATAAGCTGATTTAAGGCAAAAGCTTTTAGCTAAATGTTACTGCTTTAAATTTTTCAAAATGAGAACGCTTCTCAGCAAAATTTTGTATTTTTTTGTTTTAGTGTAAGAAGGAAAAGCAGGGGAAAACTAAAGTTGAAGCTAGATATATTTGTTTACGTTGGAACAACAGCTTTAAACTTTAGGAAAGAAGAAGTGCTGATAGCTCAGAAGCAAAAGCAAGTAATGGGTTCCAGTAAAGCTGGTTAGGGAATTTTGTTTGTTTAATTTTTAAATTAGTAGGAGCCTTTCTCTAAAATGTTTGTTTTTAAGATTCAGGTTAAAATTTGGATAGATACAACAGATGTGAGAATTAGTCAATATCAGAGAAAGGATGCTGAGGTAATTTCCATTTCAGAAAATTTATCTAGTTTTGCCTAAATGGATAAATGGAGACATTTGAAGCCTAAGAGTTTGGCATTTCATGTCCCAGCTTAGAGGACTTCTGCTTGAAACAGAACGACTGGTTTGAAGCACAGTATCTAGATCCTTTCTCCAAAGAGAAAGAAAATTGCCCATTCTGATTAACCAGCAATTACCTTTAGTTAAGGAATGGAAGCACACGTTTTCAGTAGTATCACTACCTGGCACTCTGCATGCAATCGAGCAAGGCAAGGTCCCTGTATCCACAAGATTTTTTTTCTTGACTAGAAAAAGGTAGGATAATTCAGCAAGTTGCAGCAATCATTTACACAATCAAAAAGACTGCAGCAGATTTAATTATTTTTTTTGGTAGATGCAGAAAGTAGTATTTATGGTTTTCTAAAGGCCAGTATTAACCATGGACTGAGAGCAAAATGCCTTAATACCATCTCAGCAGAGTTTGTATTTGATTTCATAGTATTCCGTAAAGTGTCAGGCATTTTAGAGATATCTGTTAATTCTGTTAGAAGTATCACTAACAAAGGTTATACATTCTAAATACAGTCACACAACTACTTCGTACCTATGATATAATTAGACTTCGAAGCTCTTGAAGGCGTCTAAACTTCAACCTGTTTTAAAATATTTATTATAAACATTATCAAATATACTGGATAATGGAAATATTAGAAACAACAAATTTGCATATATCCACCATCTTTTTTTTTTGTGAGACAGTCTCCCTCTGTTGCCTAGGCTGGAGAGCAAGGCGGGTATCTCAGCTCACTGCAACACCTGTCTCTTGGGTTCAAGCAATTCTCATGCTTCAGCCTCCTGCATAGCTGAGATTACAGACAGGCATTACCACATCTTGCTATTTTTTGTATTTTTAGTAGAGATGGGGTTTCACTATGTTGGCCAGGCTGGTCTTGAACTTCTGGCCTCATATGATATGCCCACCTTGGCCTCTCAAAGTGCTGGGATTACAGGGGTGAGCCATCACGCCCAGCCACCACCATCTAGATTCTATAATTAGCAATTAATTTGCTTTATTATACATTTATTCAACTATTTGTTGATCCCTCTGTCCATCCATTAATTCATCTCTTTTTTTTTGAGGCATTTCAAGGTAAGTTGTAGACATCAATATACTTCATTCAATACTTCAACATGCATATAATTTCTTGGAGTTTAATGTCATGTGTATGAGTTTTACTTGGTAAGCTTTTACATATAGTGGATGCACAATCTTTATTTTATTTGTTTATTTTTGGAGACAGATTTCTGTCACTCAGGCTGGAGTGCAGTGGTGCTATTATGGATCACTGAAGCCTCAACTTCCCAGGCTCAAGTAATCTTCCCACCTCAGCCTCCCGAGTAGCTGTGTCTATGGGTGCATGCCACCAGGCCTAGCTGATTCTTAAAATTAGCTGCTAGAGGGTGCCTGAGAGTCACAGAATCTGTGTCTGTGGGTATCATACATCTGACCTGGCCACAGAGAACAAACCTGAACCCTAAGACCCAGATGCCACAATAGGGTCGCCGAGACCCTGAGCTTGGGTCATGTAGCCCCTCAGCCACCCTGAGTACCTGCACCTGAAATTCAGTGCCTTTACAACTGCTTTATAGGCCATATCAGATCTGACACTAAGAGGAATCCCTTTGGCTAAGTCTCCACATTGTAGGGAATCCAAAATAGGAAGACCCTAAAAACCTTGTCACTAAAGATATCAACAGCCTACACTGTTACTGTCACTGCCCCAAAATTCTGTAGCCTAGGTTTGAGCTAATGAATTAATTCAGCAAAGTTTCAGGATACAAAACCAACCTGCAAAAATCAGTAGCATTTCTAGACACCAACAGTGTACTAGTGGAAAAAGAAATCAAGAAAGCAATAACAGCTGTACTAGGTGGAAAAAAAACTAGGAATAAATTTAAACAAGGAGGTGAAAGATCTCTAAAAGGAAAACTATAAAACACTGATAAAAAAAATTGAAGAAAATATAAATAAATGAAAAGACATGTCATGTTAATGGATTAGAAGAATTAATATTGTGAAAATAATCATACTATCAAAAATGATCCACAGACTCAATGCAATCCCTATCAAAATACCAGTGACATTCGTCACTGAAATAGTGAAGACAATTCTAAAATACATATGCAACAACAAAAGACCCTGAATAGCCAAAGCAATCCTCAGCAAAAAGTAAATTCTGGAGGCATCATAATACCTAGCTTCAAAACACAATATAAAACTATAGTAAGCAAAGCAGCATAATACATAGCATATGGATAACAAATACATAGACCAATGGAACAGAATAGAGAACCCAGAAATACATCCAAGTGTTTACAGTCAATTGATTTTCAACAAAGTCTCCAAGAAAATTAACTAAGGAAAGTACAATCTCTTCAATACATGGTGCTAAGAAAACTGGGTATCCATATGCAGAAAATGAAACTAGACATTTATCTCTCACATACAAAAAAAAAAAAAAACTTAAAACAGATGAAAGATTTAAGTGTAAGACCTGAAACTACTAGAAGAAAACATAGAGGAAACACTACATGATATTGGTCTGGGCAAAGATTATATGGAGAAGACTTGAGAAGCAAGGCAACTAAAGTGAGAATAGACAAAAGGGATTATATCAAACTAAAAAGCTTCTGGACAGCAAAGGAAACAATCAACAGCATGAGGAGAAAATTTTCTCAAACTATTAATCCAAGAAGAAGTTAGTATCTAGATATACAAGGAACTTAAACAATTCAACAGCAAAAAATATCTAGCTAAAAATGGGCAAATTAGCTAAATAGACATTTCCTAGAAGAAGACATAAAAGTGGCTAAATATATTAAAAAATGCTTAACATCACTAATCATCAGGGAAATGCAAATCAAAACGTTTTCCCTCAGAAAGGCTATTAGCAAAAAGACAAAAATAATACATGTTGGTGAGGATGTGAAGAAAGGGGAACTCTTATAAACTGGTAGTTTCTCATAAAACTAAAAATAGAACTACCATACCATCCAGCAGTCTCACTACTGGGTATATAGCCAGAGGAAAGGAAATCAGGTAAATTTCCCCCCATGTTTATTGCTGCACTCTCATGTTTATTGCAGCATTATTCACAACAGCTAAGATACAGAATCAACCTAATTGTCCAGTAACAAATGAATGGATAAGGAAAATGTGGTGTATATATGCAATGGAATACTATTTAACAATAAAATCAAATGAAATTCTGTCATTTGCAGGAATATGGATTAGCTTGGAGGATATTATGTTAAATCAAATAAGCTAGGAACAGAAAGATGAATACCATATGTTCTCCCTCATATATGGAAGATTAAAAATGTTGATCTCAGAGCATCTAGTGGTTACTAGATACTGGGAAGAGGAGAGGATAAAGGGAAAGAACCAGAGGTTGGTCACTGGATACAAAGTACAGGTAATGGGAGGAATATGTTCTACTGTTTCATAGTACTTAAGGCAATTATAACAAACAACAACTTATTGTTTATTTTCAAAGAGCTAGAAGAGCAGATTTTTAATTTTCTCAACACAAAGAAATGATGGATGTTTGAGGGGATGGAAATACCTTGATTTGATCACTACTCATTGTATACATGTATGGAAATACAGTACTCTATAAATGTGTACATCTTTCCTTTTCTTCATTAGATTGTTAGGCGATATAAATGTACAGTTATTACTTGTCAATTTAAAAAATGACATATGGATATTAATTCTGTGAACATTTGATAGAATTCAGTTTTAAAGCCATCTGGTCCTGTGATTTTCTTTGTTAGGAGATTTTTAACTACAACATTTTTGTTATTGGTCTGTTTAGGCTTTTTATTTCTTTCTTATTAAACCTTGTGCTTGGTAGGTTGTATTTTTTTTTTTAAGGAATTTATACATTTTCTCTAGAGTACCAAATTTGTCAGCATACAATTATACATAATAGTTCTTTATTATTATTTTCATTTTGAGGCATCTGTTGTAATGTCTCTACTTTCAGCTCTGATTTATGTATTTGAGTCTTTTCTCTTTTTTTTCTTAGTCTAGCTAGAGGCTTGTCTATTTTATTTGTTCAAAAAGCCAACTCTGTCCAAGTGCGATGGCTCACACCTGTAATCCCAGCTACTTGGGTGTCTGAGGCAGGAGGAATGCTTAAGTCCAGGAGTTTAACACCAGCCTAGGCAATGCAGTGAGACCCAAACTAAAAAAAAAAAAACCCACCTCTTAGTTTTATTGATTTTTCTATGCTTTTTCTATCCATCTGATTTATTTCTGTTTTGAACTTTTTTATTTTCTTCCTTCTGCTAACTTTGGGCTTGTTTTGTTTTGTTTTTTTCCCCTAGTTCCTTGAGGTATGATTTTAGGATATAAATTTGCTTTTTTCTTTTTCTTTCTTTATTTATTTTTTTCTCTTGAAGGCTGCTGAGACAGAACTTTTTTCTTTTTCATGTAGCCATTTATTGCTATAAATTTCCCTTTTAAAACTGTTTTGCTGCATCTATAGGTTTTGGTATTGTGTTTTAGCTGTCATTTGTCTCCATATATTTTTAAATTTCCCTTGTGATTTCTCCTTTGAATCACTGGTTGTTCAGGAACATTTGTTTAATTTCCATATATTTGTGAATTTTCCAAAATTCCTCCTATTATTGATTTATAGTTTCATAATATAAAATGTAAAACTTTGGCCTCAAACTACTAGGCTTAAGCAATCCTCCCAACTTGACCTCCCAAAGTGTTGGGATTACAGGAGTGAGCTACCACACCTAGCCTAAATTTTTAAATTTTACCTTGACTTATTTCTTTTCTGATGCTCTTCCTTTATTAATGTAGATCTGAATTTCTGACCTATATGTTTTCTTTTTTTCTGAAGAATTGCTTTTAAAATTGCTTGCAAGGTAGGTCTACTGGCAATAAATCCCCTTAGTTTTTGTTTGTCTGAGAAAGTCTTTATTTCTCCTTTGCTTTTAAAGGATAATTTTGTAGGGTACAGAATTCTAAGTTGGAGGGATTTTTTTCTCCCAACACCCAAGATTTCACTTTTTTCTTTTCTAGCTTGCTTGGTTTCTGACAAAAAGTCAGATGCAATCCTCATTTTTCTTCCTCTATAAGTAAGGTATTTTTTCCTCTGGCATCTTGGAAGTTTTTTTTTTTCTTTATCCTTTATTTTCTGCAGTTTGAATATGATATGTCTAGGTACAGTTTTTTGTTTTTTTTTTAGTGCATTTTGCTTGGTGCCTCTGAGTTTCTTAGATCCGTAGTTTAATATTAGACACTAACTTGGGAGAAATTCCCAGTCATTATTGCTTCAATTATTTTTTCTGTTCATTTCTCTCTCTCTATTTGATATCTTCATTACATATATGTTTCACTTTTTGTAGTTGTCCCACAGGTCATGGATATTCTGTTCTGTTTTTGTTTTTCCATCTTTTTTTTTCTTTGCTTTTTTCATTTTCAAAATTTCTATTGGCATATCCTCAAGCAAGCTTTTTCACCCATGTCCAGTCTAGTAATGAGTATTCTTCATTTCTGTTACAGAATTTTTGATCTCTAGCATTTATTTATTATTTCTTGGAATCTCCATCTCTCTGTTTACATTGCTCACTTGTTCTGGCATGTTGTGGACTTTATCCATTAGAGTCTTTGGCATATTAATCATAGTTGTTTTGCATTCCTGGTCTGATAATTTCAACATTCTTGCCATATCTGAGTTTGGTTTTGATGCTTGCTCTGTCTCGTCAAATTATGTTTTTTTGTTTGTTTGTTTTTTGCTTTTTAATATGTCTTGGCATTTTTAATTGAAAGTCAGACATGATATACTGGGTAAAGAAACTCCAAAAATAGACCTTTTGAGGTGGTAAGGTGTTGGAGCAAGGGAAGCATTCTATAGTCCTGTAATTAGGTCTCTTTTAGTGAGTTTGTTCCTCTAGACTATGAACTTCATAAACATTTTTCAATTTTCCTCCCATCTCCTTTCTTAGGCCACACAGAATGGCTAGAGGTAGGTGGAGTCTGAATATTTTCTTAGTCCCACATAGAAGGCTACAGGTGACTTGAGTTGGGCATTTCCTTTCTCTTAGGTGAGTTAGACTGATAAAACTTCAGTAATTTAGGTTATGGTAAACTAGTTTCTCTCAAGAGCAGGCCTTGTTTAGAACACAGTGTTCTGGCATATTTAAAAAAGATTAATTTTCCTCTCCTCTACCAGCAGTATTCGATCATTTTTCACAAATTTTCACTGTGGAACCTGGTTGAGCTCCTAGAGTTAAAACTCACAAAAATGTACTCCTCCCAGCATAATGACTGAGTCCCTTTGAAGTTTTTATATCTTAGCCTTGTTCACAGTGAGCCTCTGGCAATTTGTCAATTACAGTTTAGATTTTCCTACCCCAGCACTGGTTCTGGTAGAGGTTTCTGCTCATGGGTTTCCACTCCAGGAAGTCATTATTCTCTGTATTTGGTGTTTTTTCTCTCTCTCTCTCTCTCTCTGTCTCTTTCTCTCTCTCTCTTTAAGTTTTAGGGCAGTGGTTTGCCTTATAATTTCACTTCTCTTAGAAATTGAAGTAGAATTGTTGATTTTTCAGTTTGCCCAGCTTTTAACTTATTGGTAGGATGAAGGGACAACTTCATGTTCCAGAAACTGAAAGATTTTCTTCATTTTTTTGAAGAATCAGTTTGCCAGATATCGAATTTTTAGCTGACAGTTTTTTTCTCAGCACTTTCCATATGTCATCCCACGAACTTATGGTTCCATTGTTTGTGGATGGATATCAGATTATAATCTTATTTTTCATCTCTTGTATGTGATGAGTTGCTTCTTTCTTGCTATTTCCAAGATTCTCTGTTTTTGGCTTTTGACAATTTCACTATAATGTTTCTTCATGTGGGTGTCTTTTACTTTATCTTTCTTTGAGTCACTGAGTTTCTTGGATGTATAGATTCATTTCTTTCATCAATTTGGGATGCTTTAAGCCATTATTATTATTATTTTTTTCAGATACTGTTTCTGTCTCCCTTTCTCTTCTCCCTCTGGGACTTATGTGTATGTTAGTATGCTTGATGATGTCCAAGAAGTCTCTTAGGCTCTGTTCATTTTTCTTCATTCTTTTGTCTTTCTGCTCCTCAGAATGGATAATTTTAATAGATTTATGTTTAAATTCACTAATAATTCTTTTGCCAGCTCAAATATGCTATTGGCACCCCTTCAGTGAATTTTTTATTTCAATTATTTTAGTTTTCAGCTCTAGAATATTTATTTTTATTTACTTTTTATAGTCTCTATTTTTTTCTCAATAGTCTCTGTTGAGAAATTATTCTTTTGGTTTTCTTCAGTTGTTTGAACATGTTATGAGAGTTGTTTTGAAGTCTTTGTCTAGGAAGTCCAATGCCTGGGTTTCCTGATGGACATTTTCTGTTAATTTTGTTTTCTTGAATGGGCCATGCTTATTTGTTTCCTACATCTCTCATATATATTTTTTGAAATCTAGACGTTTAAATATTATAATGTAGCAACTCTGAAAATGTGATTCTGCCCTTTCTCCATGGTTTGCTGTTCTTTGTTATAAGGTTATTGTTTGCTTGTTTAGTGACTTTTCTAAACTATTTTTCTACAGTGTGTATTTGTTTCTTAAAATATGTGTTCAGTTAGCTGTCTGTTAGCGGTGTTTTGACAGAATTGCCCTAAGTACCTGGAGCCAACAAAGTCAAAAAGGAGGGCAAAATCCTCTTCCAGTATTTGTAGATTGGTTCTTTGTTGAGGTGCTTCTTTAATGCCATGCCAGTCCATTTACAACTCTGTCTTAGCCTTCATCTTTTGCTGTGCAGAGTCTGCAGATCGATTATATGTAAATGCTTAGGGTCTTCCCAGGCCTTCTTAAAGCATGTTTCTTGCCCTGGATATGGTCATGGCCTTCTGATTTCTCTGTATATTAAAATTCCTATTCTCCCACATATCTCTTTCCCAATGTCTTTGTTTCCAGGTTTCTCTATTTCTTGTTCAAAGTGCTGTTCTTGTCCCAGGCTGCTGTGTCCAATACATGTGTCTTTAAATGCTTTCAACAAAAGCCTCCTGGGGAGCTGCTCCAGCCCTGGGAACACTGTGAGTCAGATGAAACAAAGGGAATTGTTTGTGCAGGTCTTTGAGGCAGCTATTGAGAGGTCAACACTCATAACCACAGTGCTTTGAGAATAAGGTTTGTATTGCTCCCTCTAGCACTGGCAACCTGCACCAGGAGGAGAAGCTGTCATCTTCACGGCCACTCCTGACATAGGATATGGGGGATGGCAGGCAGGCAATTTAGAACACTGCAGCACTATCTTAGCACAAAGCAGCAGGTTCTTCTTCACCAAATCTTCTCCTAGTTGTTGTAAATTTTAGACTAGGTTACAGAGATCTGCAAAAATTGATTTGGACAGTTTAAGCCAGCTCATTATCTGGTTTTGCAGAGAGAAAGAACCCTGGAGTTCTCTAGTTTGCCATTTTCAGCCCATGTTATGCATTATAGTGGACATAATTTTGGTTGTTGAATAACATTCTAAGTAGTAGATGTAGCATAATTTATCATTTTTCTAATGTTGAACATTTAATTTGTGTCTAATATTTTGCTTTTTTAGATAAAGCTATAATGAAAATCTTTCTACACATATATTTTACCATTTCACCACATTCTTTCTTTAGGATGCATTCCCAGAAATATAGTTACTAGATTTGAGAATATGAACATTTTAAGATTCCTGATACTACAATCAAATTTTCAAAAAGATGTACTGATTTTTATTTCAGTTTCATGAGTAGTCTTAAACTTAGAATTTTTCTGAAATAGTTTTGTCACTGGAAAAAGTCGAATTGATACATATTTTAACTTCCTTTTAACGTCTTAAAGAAGTGCTTCTCAAACTGCAGTGTACATAAAAATTATCCCAAGATCTTGTTGGAATGTAGAACCCAATTCAGAACATCTCAGGGAGAGCCTAAGACACTGTGTTACTAATAAGCTCCCAGGTCGTTCTGATACTGCTGGTCTGCAGATCACACTGTGAGTAGCAAGGCTTGAGGTTTAAACTGCATCAAAGAATGAAGCAGGAAAACCCTTCCTGAGTTTTAAAGAAAGCAAGTTTTAAAAACCTTATTAAAATTTTTCCCAAAGAAAATAATCTCCCACAGTTGTCTAAATTAGATCAAGGTCAAGAAAAGAACACAAGGTTGTTATTGATATGAATGAACGTTAAAAGAGGATGTAAAAACTAGAGATACTGCCTGGGGTTTTCACTAAAATATGCAGCGTAGAGAGCTCCTCTCTAAGAAGTGTATTGAGGCTTGAACTCTGATATTAAAATTAGTGTTAATGATAATCTTTTATTTAGGCAGGCAACATATTCAGTTTTGTCATTCAAATGCATAGGTCTCTTTGGTGTCACAAATTTCTCTGTAGAAATATTACATAGAATACTAATATATCTAAAAATGTCCTTTTTATTTTAAACAGATGTTCACTGATACCTTTATTTCAGTGAATATTATTGTTATTAGGCCAATTTTGAATATTATTGTTATTCTAAGTAAATTCAAATTTCTTGATACTTGGATGATATTTAATTAAGGTACTAGCTAATTTAGTCATCTATTTTGTGTTCTGGAAAATGAAAGAAAATACTGTAAAAAATTATTTTTTAAGTTTATATCATTTGATACTATAATTTATTTATACACTATCATCATTAATATAATAGAGGAACTGCCTTTGTCGTTATCTATGACAGGAATTCTGGAAAAGTGGGATGAAAGAACTCTTCCTTCCCTATTGAAGGCCTGGACACGCCATTTGGTCTATGTCTCAAGTCAATTCAGTAAGTGTTTATTGAGAGAGCATTTTTTGTCTATGCATTTTGATAACCACAACAATTATGAGATAAAAAGTCCTTACCATTCAGTTATTTCCAAATTATTTTAACTGTGAAATAATTACCACATAATCTTTTCCAGAGGGAAACGTGGCACACAAATTGTTGTGACAGCCCACCTTTTGGGGTTCTACAAGTTGTTTTAGGTTGAGGCTTATATGAAGTATTAGAGAATGCAAAGTGAAAAAAAATTGAATGCCACCATTTTTATTGATTATATAAACAAATGTCAAATTTTTCATTCAGAGCTGTCTCTCAGATGATCAATGTTTTATTAGTGACTTACCACTATGTTGAAATGGTGAGGACAGATTCCCTAGTGATGTTTCTCAGCCTGTAATTTATGGCTTATGGAAACCCCCCCCCTCCTTTTTTTTTTTTTTTGAGACAGAGTCTTGCTCTATCACCAGGCGCCAGGCTGGAGTACAGTGGCGCAATCTCGGCTCACTGCAATCTGCTTCCTGGGTTCAAGCAATTCTCCTACCTCAGTTTCCCGAGTAGCTGGGACTACAGGCACACGCCACCACACCCAACTAATTTTTGTATTTTTTAGTAGAGACGGGGGTTTCACCATGTTGGCCAGTATGGTCTCGATCTCTTGACCTCGTGATTCACCTGCCTCGGCCTCCCAAACTGCTGGGATTACAGGTGTGAGCTACCGCACCCAGCCTTTTTTTTTTTTTGAGACAGAATCTCTGTCTGTTACCCAGGCTGGAGTGCAATGGCATGATCTCTGCTAACTGCAACCTCTGCCCCTCTGGTTCAAGTGATTCTCCTGTCTCAGCCTTCTGAGTAGCTGGGATTACAGGCATGCACCTCTACTGCCCGGCTAATTATGGCCCTTTTTAATAAATATAAAATTCACACACATATACAAACACATACCCATTCAGTGAGGCTCTCGATATCACCCCCCTTCTTATTATCAGCAATCATTAGTCTGGAAAGCGCTGGGCAAGTGTGGATGACGATGGATGTAATTTCTTAGTAGCCATGTGGCCTGGATCCCTAATGTTTAAGTGTTAATATCTAGTATTTTAAACATGTGAAGAATTCTAAATAACTTTATCTAGGCCTAATTTCAAGAGCTATGCGAATATTAAGAGTCATACCCTAAAAGTAGTTTAATTTGCTGGTATAGGCATTGATGTCTTAGAGTTTCATTTAGTACAGTTCATCCTTAATACTAGGAAGACAAATGGAAGTGAGGATGTGTTTACTCTATTCTTTTTTATTTAGTCCATCATTCTACAGAAGATTTTAGTTTCTTCTTGCTGCCTTTATTTACTCTGTGGCTTCTCTTCCAAGAATCCCTGATTTTTGTCTTGTAGACTTAGACCTTCACAGTCAGGGGTGCAGGGGACTCTTGTGGTGAGGCAGGCAAGGTTCGGAGAACGGCCAAGGAAAGTGTGGAGGCTTCATCAGAGTAGGTTCTGGTGAATACTTTTCTGAGCTGTGTGGCTCTTTTTAAACAATCGTGGTCTCTGTGTGAACCTCAAGTCTTTATGAACCAGTCTCCACACCATAATCAGGCCACAGTTACAGATCTCCATCACAGCAGACATTTCTGTTTATGCAGGGCCCCAGACTTTAAATATGAGTCTTAAGGAGTGTCTTTTTATTCCTGCTGGATGCCTATACAGAGCAGGGGATGATGAGGATAGTTTATCAATTCCAGTCCAATATTATGAATTTCACCTTCATTTAATAGTGGGTTTGTCAGCATCATGTAGATTTGTGTGTTTTAAATATATATGTACATTGGAATCAACTTGGAAAACTTTCTATAAAACAACAATGCTTTGGCTTCTTCCCAGATCAATTCAATCGCAGTCCCTAGGGGTAAGGTTAAAGTGGTGAGATTTTTAAAAGTTCCTCAAGTGATTCTCATACACAACCACAGACTAGGAACCTTTAATGTAGAGCAGTGGTTCTTAAACTCAGCTGCACATTAGGCCCACTTGGGAATTTAAAAATATTCTAATACCCAGGCTGTACCCCAGACCAATTAAGAATCAGAATCTGTGGGTGTTGAGGCGCAGACATCAGGTTATTTTCCTTCTTTTTGTCGGGGGAGGGGGCATATTTTTCAATTAAATCAGTATTTTTTGACGCTCCCCAGACAATCACAATATGCGGTTGAGTTTGAGAACCATTGGTGAGCATCCTTTTGCTCTGTGTAAACTAGTTCATGCCTAATACAAATACGCCCCTGGCCACGAGTGAATTACTTCAGTGCTTCTCAAACATAAATGTTCATGTGATTACCTTGGGATCTTGTTTCAGTGCAGATTCTGATTCAAGAGGGACGTCACTAAGATTCTGCATTTCTAACAAGTTCCCAGGTGATGCCGATGCTGCTGGCTAAGTGACCACACTTTGATTAGCAATGTTTTGCCGCTGAAAATGGCATCTGAATCAACCTTCAAATTAATAAATTTTATAAGATGGAATATAGGTGTTCATATAGAGGCCCACACTTAAGAATAGTTTATATTTGATTAGCCTACATTTAGATTTCTGGTAAGATATCTTATTTTGTTTTATTTTATTTTTATCTTTATTTTTTTGAGACAGAGTCTTGCTCTGTCACTGAGGCTGGAGTGCGGTGGTGCAATTTCAGCTCACTGCAACCTCTGCCTCCTATGTTTAAGCTATTCTCTTCCCTCAGCCTCCCGAGTAACTGAATTACCTGTGACCACCACCATGCCTGGCTAATTTTTTGTATTTTTAGTAGAGACAGGATTTCACCATGTTGTCCAGGCTGGTCTCGGATTCCTGACCTCAAATGATCCACCTGCCTTGGTCTCTCAAACTGCTGGGATTACAGGCATAAACGACCATGCCTGGCTCAAGAGATCATATTTTATTTAGGTAACTTAGTAAGTCAATTAAGGAGACTGTGTAGTCCCAGATAATACTAAAATGTTTTAGATAGAACCATGTGTCAAGAAGACTTCAAAAAGATTCAAGCGTTGAGTAGTTCCATATACCAAAGCAGTGTTTTATAAATTTTTGGCAGTGACAGACCTCTTTTTATTAAAACAAATTTAATTACAAAATCCATCCAAAACAGGGACATATTTCCCCATATGTGTATATATATATATATGTGTGTATATATGTATTTGTTTGATGGAAAAATATGTCCCTGTTTCTGGAAACCCTGAACCATTTCTACACAGTCTCTTGTCCCTAAGAGAATGGGCTGCAACCCTGTGATTCAGTGTACGGAGAATACAAGAAATCTATTCCGAGAATTCAATTAGACCTATGTTAAGCTTAAATATGAAATCTTCATTTACATGATGTGGGTTGTGGTCAAAAGGTTAATGTAGTTATTCATAACTCATTAAAAAAACTTTTATTGTTGGCTTGTTATAAGTCAGTCATAGTTCTAGGAAATGAAAATAACAATGGGAAGATCTATTCAAAATTAACAGAGGAAATAAATTTGTTGTCCCCAAATTGAAATTTATGCTAATTATGCAAAAATTCAGAAAATTACACAAAAGCACAATGTAAAAACTAAGTTACCTGTAATGTCATCCCTCAGAAATAACCACTGTTAACATATTTTAATAGAAATATGCTTCTAGACTTTCTTCACATATACATACAAATTTTTTCTTTCATCTTTTCTTCTTTCTTTTCTCTTCTTTCAAGTGAGATGATATCATGTGTGTTGCTCTTCACCCTGATGCTATTACTCAATTATATGTCGTGGACCTCAAATTTTGGATTAGCCTGACCCTAGTGCATTGCCAGATGGTAGCTTAGAGGTAGTGGTGGTGGCTTTAGCCTCTCAATAAATTGTATCCGGCCTCCCAATAAATATTTAGTTCGAGTAAAAACAGAGTGCTCGCTAGACAGTGTTGCTTCAATATAAATTCCCTGGTGGGACTGGCACTGACCTTTCAACTGGATTGTCCAGTTTAGACCCTTTCCACAGAGCCATCACTGCCAGTCTGGAAGGATAAATTTGACTAACCTGTGTGACGTTGGGTGAACAATTAAAAACTTTGTTTTACTATTTCTCACATCTCCATTATTCTCTCAAGGGTTTTTATCGTCATTCTTTTCACACATATTAATAACCAAAAGTAATTTTCCTGCCAGTCCACTTAAATTGGCCAACTCCATTCCTTCTAGTCCATTCATTGTCAAAGCTCATAAGAAAATGGGGATGAATTAGGCTTGTTCTTCCCTGGCCTCTGTCCCATCAACATCCTTCAGACAAGACTAAATGTTCAAGACAGTAACATCCATACAAGAAGTTGCTTTCTTAAATCTTAAAGGATTACAGCGTAAGGAGAATATATACTGAAATACTAGCTTCTGTTTAAAAAAAAGTGGTGGAAGAAAGACCGAAGTTACCCTTGTCCTTGATAATCGCCCAAATGCAGTAAGGAGAATGAGAAACAAAAATACAAATGTTGGCCAGGCTGGTGCTCAAGCCTTTAACACCAGCACCTTGGGAGGCCAAGGCAGGTGGATCACTTGAGGCCAGGTATTTGAGACCAGCCTGGCCAACATGGTGAAACTCTGTTTCTGCTAGAAAATACAAAAATTAGACAGGTGTTGTGGTGCATGCCTTTAATCACAGCTACGTGGGAGGCTGAGGCACGAGAACCACTTGAACCTGGGAAACAGAGGTTTCTGTGAGCCGAGATTGTGCCACTGTACTCCAGCCTGGGTGACAGAGCAAGACTCTGTCTCAAAAAACAAGTAAATGCCATTTTTGATAAAGGTAGGAGATAACTGTAATTATGAACCACAAAATACAAGGAGGGACTATGGGAGAGAAGAATCCTCATGGCTGTGGAGTCTAAGCTAGCAGAGGATAGTTCTCCAAAGTAGGAGGCACACCTTTATTTGAGAGGCAACAACCTGTTTGGAATGATAGAAATATGGTGGACAAGCTGGCAGCAGAAGCTTTCCTACAACCTCACTGCCTTCTGTAGCTTCATCTCCACTATTTCTAGGTCACTCTCTTAAGTACCCTAACTCCAAGAATCCTTCAAACAACCCCCTTCTGGAACAAACCATTCATTCTCTTCTGGTTGCCTTCACCCACCTCATATCATCTTCCTTGCTTACCTGGTTTAAATTTCTTAATCAACTATTGTATCAGTTATTTGCACACATTCTTAATTTCCTTACCCTTTTTTCACTTTCTCTTATTCACCTGGGAAAATTCCAACCCTGCTTTATCACTGATTCTGAGCTTTGACTCAGAATCAGTGATACAGCTGAATGTGGGTGGAGAAACCCCACAACCGTGCTGCTGAGTTTCAAGCTTGGTGCTGGGACATCTATTGGGCTCTGAATGCTGCTTGGTACTCAGACTACATGCTCTTGGTCCTTTTACCCTCCTGCTCTTCTGAGTGACTTCATGTTTTCACTTTTACCTTTGCACTCCAACAACTCTACTTATTGTCCTCAAGCCCCACAAAATTTACTGTCAGTTGATGACCTTTCTTCCTATACACAGAAAAAAAGAATCTATCAACAAATGGAAGATTCAGATGTCAGTCTTGTCCCCTGTAATCTGCCTTCTCTTACTCTTTGGCAGCCACGGAGATGCTCTGCTTAAGAGAATGTGCTATGAGTTGTGTAGGTGGCTGACAGCCTCCCGCTGATGAACTTGCGGTTTTACACTCAAAGCTCTTTTCAGGGTTTATACTCAAAGCTCTTTCTTCCTCTTCCCACATCCCCCCTCAGGCCCCTCCCTGCCAGGATACTAGAGCTGGATCATTTTAGCCTCACATATGATTCTTCTAACAGGCAACCTTTGCTTTACTATTTCTGATTGATCTGATGAAGACTTTCTCAGAGTGGCACTGGATCATTTTAGCCTCACATGTGATTCTTCTAACAGGCAACCTTTGCTTTACTATTTCTGATTGATCTGATGAAGACTTTCTCAGAGTGGCACTGTGGTCTAAATCTCTTCCTACCCAATCTTTCTCCTCCCTTTTCATTTTTTAAGCCTTATTGACATTTAATTCACATATCACACAACTCACCTATTTACAGTGTTCAATTCTAGTTTTTACTATAATTAGAGTTGTGCAACCAACAATCAAGCTGAGAATATTTTCATCACCCAAAAAGAAACCCATAGTCTTTAGCTGTCACTACCCAATTACCCACTCTCTGTGCTCCTAACCCTTATGGCCCTAGACATCCACTAATCTACTTTCTGTCTTTGTAAATCTGTTTCTTCTGGATAATTCAGATAAAGGAATCATACAATAGGTGGTCTTTTGTGAGTGGCTTTTTTCAGTTAGCATGATGTTTTCAAGGTTTGTCCGTGTTGCAGCATATATCAGTACTTTATTCCTTTTATTGATGGATAATATTCCATTGTACTGCTATATCACATTTTATTTATGCATTCATCAGTTGATGGAAATTTGGATTGTTTCCACTTTGGGGCTATTGCGAATAATGCTGCAGTGAACATTTGTGTACCAGTTTTTGTGTGGACGTTTGTTTTCATTTCTTTACCTAGGTGTAGAATTCTTGGTTCATATGACAACTGTATATTTGACATTTGGAGTTGCTACGCAGTCCTCCTTATTCCCTTTCTTCATTTATAGGTCTCAGACCTGCATCGTAGTCTAAAAGATCTCCGTCAACCTACACCTGCTTTCTTTTCCATTTATTCTTCGCAAGTGTTTCTCCCAAAATCTCTTGCACATGTAATTCCATTTTGGCATCTGCTTCTCATAGCACCCACACTTACAAATCCTGGATGAACACTCTGTGCTCCCATCTAAGGCCCAGATCCTGTCACCTTTTCCTACTCAGGGACATTGCTCCAGCAATTCCTCTTCTCCTTGCCTCATCACTGTTACTTTTCTAGTGGACTGTTATATAACTTACATGTTACTTCTCAAAGTTAATTGTTTAATTCATTGAACAATTTTCTCTTGGCTCTACTTCCTCTTCCAGAACTTTCCACATTTCTCTCTTCTCTTAATAAAAACTTTCCCTTAATAGTTGTCTGTACTCACCATTTACTCAATATCTTGACCCACTAGTTTATAATTGCTTTTGTCAGGTCATCAATGACAAAAGCAATTATAAACTATTGTTTTATAATTGCAATATATTGCATTTTGCTTTATAATTGCAATATATTGCATATAATTATATTATATCGCGTTGAATGCAATAGACAATTCTAAGCCCTTATTTCACATAGCAATATTTGATGCTGTCAATTTCCCCCTCCTCTTTAAAATATTTTGCCTTCTGAGTGTTGGATAAAAATAAAATAAAATAAAAAACTTGGCCTTCAGATCATAATATTATTGATTTATTTTCCCTAGCATGCTGGCCCCTCATCAGTCTCATTTGCTGGTTCCTTCTAATGTCTCCAAACTCTGAAAAACTCTGAACATTGAACTATCCCAGGTTTTTGTCATTGGATCTCTTCTCTTTTCTATCTGTATTTACATTCAGTTTCTTGGTGATTTCACCCCATTTCATGGTTTTAAGTATCTATTTTTATTCTGATGACTGCCACATTTATATTTCCAGCTCAGACATCTCTACTGAACTCCAGTCTCATATATTTGACTACTTATCTGATTTCTCTTCTTGCATACCTAATAAGCTTCTCATACTTAATTTGTCCAAACTGAACTCTTAAACTTGCTTCTTACCTAGTCTTCTTCATCTCAGTTAAAGACAACTTTATCTTTACGGTAGCTTGGGCCAAAACCTCAGTGTCAATTCATCTTTGATGATTTAGTTTTCTCACACCCTAGATCCAATCCATTAGCAAATCCTGCTGACTATCTTTGGAATGTATTCTGAATCCTGTAACTTCTCACTGCATCCAAGGCCATCACCCAGGTCCAATCCAAAGTATTTTTCAACAAGCTATTGAAATAGGCCCCTTATTGGTCTTGTTGCTACTCTTGGTCCCTATAGTCTTGGTCCCTATAGATATTAAGAATTAATGTTAATTTTTGGGGGTGTGATAATTTATGGTAATGTTTTTAAAAAGTGCTTGTTAGTTAAAAATGCATATAGTTAGACATACATACTAAAGCATTTATAGGAAAAAAAAAATAACAATATCTGGGGCCTGCAAAAATTTGGGGGGGAAGTAGAATAAACAAGATTGGCAAAATGTTGATAGCCATGAAGATGAATGACGTATTTACGAGGGTTTAATACTATTATTGATAATAGAAGAGATTAGGGAAATACAGTAATCCCTCATCTGTAGTTTCACTTTCTATGATTTCAGTTATCTTGGTCTGACAGTATTAAATGAAAAATTCCAGAAATAAACAATTCTTAAGTTTTAAATTGTGTGCTGTTCTGAGTAGCATGACAAAATCTCTACTGTCCCACCCTGACCTGTGCAGGAAGTAGATCATCCCTTTGTCCATCATATCCATGCTGTACATGCTACCTACCTGTTAGTCCCTTAATAGCTGCTTTGGTAATCAGATTGTTACAATATCACAGTGTGTGTGTTCAAGTAACCCTTGTTTTACCTAATAATGGCCCCACAGCTCAAGAGTAGTGATGCTGGCATATTGTTATAATTGTTCTCTTTTATTTTTAGTTATTGCTAATCTTTTACTGTGCCTAATTTATAAGTTAAGTTTTATCATAAGTACACATGTATAAAAAAAACATAGTATATATGGGATTCAGTACTATTCAAGGTTTCAGGTATCCACTGTGGTTCTTGGAATATATCCCCAGCAGATAAGGTGGGGACTAGTGTACCTTCAAAGTTCTCCAGGAGAAGAAGCACAATCAAGAAATTTACATGTAGCTAAACTTAAGTAGAAGGGAAACAGAAACACATTTCTGAACATGCACCAATTAGAGATTAGTTCTCCTGAACCCTTCTTGAATAAATGAATAAAGGATGAACTGAAAGAGGAACAGAGAAACTATAGCAAAATGACTTGTGAATGTTGAATGTCTTATGTTGTAGGACTAAGAATAAAATAAAATGTGGAGAGTATAGCTACAGCACAAAATGCAAGTTTTTAGAAATGATGTAAATTACAAAAGTAGTCCCAGTATTATTCTGTTTGTATTTATTTATTTATTTATTTATATGGTTTTGAGGCTGAGCACTCTGTCGCCCAGGCTGGAGTGCAGTGACACATCATCTCTTCTCACTGCAACCTCTGCTTCCCGGGTTCAAGCAATTCTTATGCCTCAGCCTCCCAAGTAGCTAGGACTACAAGCATGTACCACACCTGGCTAATTTTTTGTATTTTAGTAGAGATGGGGTTTTGCCATGTTGGCCAGGATGATGTCGAACTCCTGGCCTCAAGTGATCCGCCCACCTCGGCCTCCCAAAGTGCTGGGATTACCAGCATGAGCCACCATGCCCGACACTATTCATTTTTAAAACTCAAATGACATCTACTTTAAGAGAACATCCTTTATGGGGGAGATAGATCTGGATTCAAATAGCAACTTTAATACTAGTATTTATGTCAGTTTGGGGTTGAAATGAAATTCAGGGAATTTCTGTGTTTTATTTTCTGTAAAATAGAGATAATAATACTCATCTAATAGGGTATAAAACCAAATAATAAAAATTTCAGTCATTTCAATAGAGATTTATTGTACCAGGCACTGTCCTAGCTGCTAGGTATATGGTAATGAACAAAACAGACATGGAACTCACCCTCTCCTTGAAAGAAACAGACAAATAAATAAATGAAATATATTGTATGTGAAGTGGTAATAAGTACAATGGAAATAAATTAAGTGTTTGGTATAGGGAGTGTTGAGGCTGGAGAGGCATTGAAATTTCAATTGCATCTCACCTAAGGAGGAGATGAAGTGAGCCATCGGGATGTGGGAATGTGGGAGAGAGCCAGGGAGAATCACTGTTCTGATTCCTGGCTGCAGCTGTGATTACTGTCATATCTCTTGTAGTTATGCGTGTTGGCTTCCCCGAAACACCAACTCTGGCCTTCTACAACTTCAGACCAAGGTCTCCCAGTGGAGTGCCTTCCTGTTTGCATTCCATAACTGAGCCACAAACAGCCCTGTCTTGAGCTCTTCTTTTCTTTTCTTTTTTTTTTTTTGAGCTGTTATTTTCTTATGAAGGTTCTGGATATATCTGTATTTTACTTGGCATACTCTTAATTATAGCCCTCTCTCCCCATTCCCTTTCTGGCTGATGCAAGGTGGTGGATGGCTAGGCTGGAAGGCAATCTTGAGCAAGGCCATCTTATACTGAACTCAGTTATCAATCATCACATCTCCTAACACCCAGTTATTTTCTCCAGGCTAAGCTTCCGTACCTCAAATTCTTCCCTTAAGGTGAATTTTTTCTATAGCCAGACCTCTGCCCAGGAGTTAAGTGGTAACCTGTTTCCTGATAGCTTAGGGGTATTATTAGTACAGAGGATTTGGCCACTGATCCTCATTTTGTCCTGCCATTGTTCTTATTCATTAATTCATTTATACAATGGCATTTATTTAGCACATGCTATGTGTCAAACTTTGACTGATACGGGATATACAATAGGGAATGAAACAAATACAGTTCTGCCCTCATGGTCTACAAGGGTTTCTTTGGATTCTTATAGAATACACTCTTCTTCCGCCTACCCTGCCAGATAACAAATAGGTATATTGCTTGGGCTGCCTCATCTTTGCATACTCCATAATAACTTGTTGTATAAGTATTTATGTCTGATGATTGTATATAATCAATTATCTCTATGATTTGTAAGCTCTTTCAGCATCAACATTTGTGATTTTAGAATTTGATTGATTTGTAATAAGTATACTCAATGCTATTTGACTTAGATTTGTTTCATGGCAACTTAATGTAGCCCTGATAAAAAGGGCTCCCATGTGGTCTGGCATATACAGCAACTGCATTAAAAAACACAAGCATTATAGTCAAGAATACTTCTCACGCCAGTGAGAATGGCAATCATTAAAAAATCTGGAGACAACAGATGCTGGAGAGGATGTGGAGAAATAGGAACACTTTTACACTGTTGGTGGGAGTAAATTAGTTCAACCATTGTGGAAGACAGTGTGGCGCTTCCTCAAGGACCTAGAAATAGAAATTCCATTTGACCCAGCAATCCCATTACTGGGTATATATCCAAAGGATTATAAATCGTTCTACTATAAGGACACATGCACACGAATGTTCATTGCAGCACAGTTTACAATAGCAAAAACCTGGAACCAACCCAAATGCCCATCAATGATAGACTGGATAGGGAAAATGTGGCACATATACACCATGGAATATTATGCAGCCATCAAAAACGATGAGTTCGTGTCCTTTGCAGGGAGATGGATAAACCTGGAAACCATCATTCTCAGCACACTGACACAAGAACAGAAAATCAAACACCGCATGTTCTCAGTCATAGGTGGGTGTTGAACAATGAGAACACATAGACACAGGGAGGGGAGCATCACACACTGGGGTCTGTCGGGGGAAATAGGGGAGGGACAGCGGGGAATGGGGAGTTGGGGGGAGAGATAGCATGTGGAGAAATGCCAGATATAGGTGATGGGGAGGAAGGCAGCAAATCACACTGCCATGTGTGTACCTATGCAACAATTTTGCATGTTCTTCACATGTACCCCAAAACCTAAAATGCAATTAAAAAAAAAAGAATACTTGAAGAAAAAAATTAAGTTTTTTTATTTAAAGGCATGAAAGTAGGCCTACTTTATAACTTAAAGCAAAATGTTTTAAAATTCTTTATTGCCATCTACTTCTTATTCCCATCTACATACTACAGTAACTTGAAAGAAAGATCTCTTCTTTTTGTTCATTCTTCAAATCAAGGTATTGCATCTGTGCCTCACTTATATTTTATTCCCCACTCCCTCTCCATGAAAGTCAACCTAAGTTCCTTGGCTTATTTATTTTCTTTTACTTTACCCATTACAATCCTTGTTATACAATCACTGTTGTCTCTACATGAGTTTCTTGGCTTATTTCTTTTCTTTTTACTTGATTGTAATGGGTAAAGTAAAAGAAAATAAATAAGCCAAGGAACTTATGTAGAGACAACAGTGGTTCTTAAACTTTAGTGTGCATCAGAATTGTCTGGAAGGCTTGTTAAAACATGAATGGCTAGATCCTACTTCCAGAGTTTCTGATACAGGAAGTCTGGATTGGGGCTCAAAAATGTACATTTCTAATGAGTTCTCAGGTAATGCTGACGCTGTCTGTCCATGGACCACATTTCACAGCCACTGCTCTACAGTATAGCATCTGGGAACTGTTCCAGGAAACAAGAAATGTCCATGAACAGAAGTCTTTGCTATATATTATACATAAATTTTGTTACCTGATTGCCTATATATTAATATAAAGCTTATAAACTTAATGAATCATATTCCATCACCATGTTTAAAATTTTGTGGGTTGGGATATATACTTGAATAGGCTCAGCTATAAGATGAGGGTAAGGAAATAATATTTATTGCTTGCTTGTCTATTCAGGAGATGGTAGAGTGTGATTGTTAGAGGAGTGAGCTGTACAGCCAGATCCTTTGGGATTCAGTCTTAGCCCAGCAGGATTTCTCAGAGACACTGGAAAAGTTAATCTTTTCTTTATCACTTTCTTTTGAAATGAAGATAATGCAAGTAAACACCTCATAGACTTGTGGTGAGGCTCAAATAATTTATTACATATAAAGCTCTTGCAGATGCCTGATCATGTTGTGTGAACTCTGATGTTACCTATTATTGTTATCAGGAATTTATTGAGTGTTTTCTATGTGTTATCTCATTATAACCTCAAATCAATCCTAAACACCAGTGCCCCTATTATTCTCACTGTGGAGACTAGGAAACAGAAGTTCAGAAAAGTGAAATAACTGATTAAAGTCTCCCAGCTAGTAACAATCTCTGGTCTTTGTATTTTACCAGCACTTTTCCAAAGGAATCATTTCCTCCTGTAAGAAAAATGGTTCAGGAAATCTGTGTCATTCAAAAGTATATTTGGAGGTAACTGGATAATTACTTGATCAGTATGGTTGATGAACTTTATAATCTAATATTAATATATCTACTTTAAAATGTAATCAAGGCCAATAATGGAGGCAAGGATGGGTAAAAGAGTGGTTGTGTAACACACTAATGAGTATCTAACATTTAGAAAGTACCTGTTACCTAATAGATGTTTAATAAATACTAGTCAAACTGTTGGGATGAATGTGTTTTGGAACTAAAATTACCTAAAATTGAAGATTCATAATATCAGGTAAGTGAGATTATAGAGAAACGAGCATTGATATACTACTATGGGACTTTTGAAAGTTGATTTGACGGTAGTCAACACACTTTTAATTTGTATTTAGTTTGGTCCAGAGAGTCTCAGTGTCTGTCTCAGGAAATATTTGCCCATGAAATGCATGTTCAATGCCATTTGAATTTAATACTGTATAACTGGGAAAAATTAGAAACCTGAATTATTCAATAAATTTTTAGCACCTATTTTATTGACACAGTATAAGAGTTAAAATGAATGAGGAAAGCAATATATATTGACATGAAGTATCTCCAAGGTATTCTAAGTAAAAAAAAATGGTAACAGAAAAACATGTGTAGAATTATCCATTTTATTTATAAAAATCAAAACTATGTCTATAGGAAACATATAGGAAAATGCATCGGAAAAAGTTTGAAAGATTAAATCTCAGACAGTTGTCAATGGTGGAGTCTGGAAATTGAAGAGGGCTAGGAAAGAGGGTCAAGAAAAATTTCTACTTTGTACATTTTATCGTCTATATTGTTTGGATTTTCCACAATTGCTATGTATTTATGTTTATTTGTGAAAGTAAAAATGAAACAAAGTAGTTTGCTCAACAAATATACTTAAAAGCCCTGTAATAAGTAAGTATAAGAGATCTCAATATTTACAACAGTAAGTTTTCATGAGCCTTAAATCATGTCTCTTCTGGTAATAAGCATTTGTTTTTGAAAATCTCCAAAGTCATCATTGTTACTAAAATTTTAATACTTGCAATGCTGTCGATTTCCAGAATATTATCTGTGAGTCGTAAAAGAGCTGAATTAGCATCTGAGTGGAAAGCACATGATAGTAAAATTTTTGTAGCATTAGATTGCTCAGCCAAAAGAGTTTGCCTTTGGACTGTGACATCATTTTATGCTTGCGCTATAATAGGTGGTGGTGACAGTAAACCACCAAAGCACCATTACACAAAAGGAGAAAACAAAGAACTGTTTGTCCCCTCCAAATGGACAGTTATATCCGTGTTCATTGGGAGATGCTATTAGATGTGGATGGGAAACCTAAAACTATGTGGTCCAAGTAAGACAATACTAATAAGGGTGCTCCCTTAATACCAGCTGCTTTTTCTAGGAGGAAAACACCTACTTTCCCTCTGACCAACTCTCATGATGTAGAGATAAAGAGGTACAGCCTCAAACCTCAGCAAGAGAAGGCATTAAAGGAAAAAATGGGGGAAGGAGAAGAAAAAGGTCTAGCTGGGGACAAATAGGGACATTTGGAGGTACATGGCCAACCAGGAGTAGAAGTTAAAATGGAGAACTGTTTCATGCAGCATTTTCTGATCCAGTTGTGTATTTTGTAGTTAAAACAGAAATACTGTGTTTCAACTACAAATACACAGTATTTCACCACATCTGCATGCTACTTTAATATCAAATCAGATTTTCCTTTGGTCAATAGCATAGCTAGAGTAGAATCACCACAGCAATTCCTACAGCCACAGCTAGAAAATTCACAAAATTATTAAGTTACATAGAAATTAGAGTGAAGCAAGTGAGAAAAGAAAACAGAACAGTGGTAAAGGGTGTGGTGGTTGGGAGAAGGAGGCGTGAGTGAGGAAAATTTCACTGTAGTAAATACCCATCATAATCAAAGAGAGCTTATCTTCCGCTAACCTATGGGTTATATGTAATATTTCAGATTGTGACTAATACTTGTATAGATCTGCTTGGTTTTATGATTGAAGATAGACTTCCACACTTTGTGGGTAGATCATTTTTTTTTTTTAAAAAAACATAAATTTTCCTCGTTGCAATTTGACAGAGTATATTTTTCTCATCTTCTCATCAGCGTACTATAATGGCTCTCTTACTCCAGGTTATTTCAGTTGCAAGTATGCTGATGCTACTAGATCTAGCTTAAGTCAAAAGGAGAAATTTGTCATAAGGAAGTATTTTCAAGATATCAAATGCAGGAAGTTTTGCTGAAAAGCTATGGGGACCCATAGCGCATTCTCTCTCTCTCTCTCTCTCTCTCTCTTCTCTCTCTCTGTGGTATTCTTTTCTTCTACAGCAAATCAGCTTGCTGTGCAAGAATGAAGATGGCAACCTCATAGTGGCAGCCTTAGCTTTAGAGCATGGGTAACCCATTTCAAGTGAACAGAAAAGTCTGATTTGTTGTTTTTGAATTCCAACTCCAAATTCCCCAGAAGTGAGACTCTGATTGTTCAGGTTGGTGCAATCAAGGGGTGTGGGAAGCAGGGTCACAAACTAGAACATAGGTGCCAGAAGCTGGCTACTCTGGGTGAAGAGGACAGTTCTCAGCAGAGGACAAAATCCTTAATCTAAATTAGGACTCAGAAATTAAGTCTCTGTAACCTAACAATTATGCTAGAGAAATTTTGTTTTTAAGAGTGAATTTTGGCATAAATCCTTTCACAAAAAAAAAAGTTTTTAGTGAATAGGCAACTCTATGTCTAATGGTTTTAAGTTAAATTTTTTTAAAAGTAAGGCATAGTTATAACTGACATTTTGCATATTTTGCCAAATAATTATCCTCACTTGAAAGAGGTTATTAATTCTTGAGTTACAAAGGGAAAACTGTTTTGGTTATCAAGCACCAAAGTTTAATACATCCAGTTATCTCAAGGGAATGAGGGATCTGTTCAATAGGAATATCTTTTTTTTTTCCTTTCCTTTTTGTAATTAAAAGGGAGGGCAGGGAAAAGTTACACTTGGGGACGATCAAGATGGCCAAATAAGAACAGCTCTGGAGTGCAGTTCCCAGAGAGAATGCAGAGGGTGAGTGATCACCGCATTTCCAAAGGAGTATTTTACTGCCCACAGACCAGGAGATTCCCAGGTGGAAAAGTGCCATGGGTCTCCAGCATGGCTGTTTCAGCTGGTGCAGTGGGTCTCTGCACAAACACTCACACAAATCTGGGCGGCCATTTCAACTGGTGCCTGGAAGGCCTGGGAGACAGTCACCCATTCCACTGAAAAAAAGGGGGCTGAAACAGAGCCAGGTGATCTGGCTCAGTGTGTCCCACACCCACAAAGACCAGCAATCTGGAACACTCTGGATTAAGAGTTTCACAGCACACATAGCTGGACCTGGGATGGTCCACCTCTGTGGCGGGAAGGGCGTCTGCCATTACTGAGGCAGTCCACCACTACCGAGGGAGTCCACCATTACTGAGGGAGTCCACCATTACCGAGGCAGTCCACCATTACCGAGGCAATCAGCCATTACCGAGGCAGTCCGCCACTACAGAGGCAGTCTGCCAGTACTGAGGCAGACCACCCTTACCGAGGCAGTTCTAACTATACCTCTATAAACAAAACCACAAGGAAGTTCACACAGCAGCTGGGCAGAGCCAATGGCAGTTCAGCAACGCCTCTACTGGCAGACTGTGATTAGGCTACCTCCTCGCTGGGCAGGGCATCTCTGAAAAAAGGCAGCAGCATGTCAGGAACTAATAAATAAAGCCCCACCTTCCCAGGACAGAACACCTGAGAAAAAAAGGCAGTTATAAGTTCCACTGCAGCAGACTTAAATGTACCTGCCCAACAGTTCTGAACAGAACAACAGAGCTCACAGCTCAGCACTTGAGCTCCTATAAGGGACAGACTCTTTCCTCAAGCAGCTCCCCGACCACCATATATCCAAAGAGACACCTCATAAAGGAGAGCTCAGGCTGACATCTGGCAGCTATCCTTCTGGGACAAAGATAACAGAAGAAAAAACTGGCAGCAACCCTTACTGTTCTGCAGCCACGACAGGTGATCCCCCAGGTAAGGAGGGTCTGGAGTGGACCTCCAGTAGTCCTACAGCAGAGGGGCCTGACTGTTAGAAGGAAAACTAAAAAACAGAAAGAAATAACTTCATCATCAATAAGAAGGACGTCCACTCAGAGACCCTATCTGAAAGTCATCAACTACAAAGACCGCAGGTAGATAAATCCACAAAGATGGGAAGAAACCAGTGCAAAAAGGATGAAAACACCCAAAACCAGAACACAGCTCTTCCTTCAAGGGATCACAACTCCTCACCAGCAAGGGAACAAAGCTGGAGAATGAGTCTGATGAATTGACAGAAACAGGCTTCAGAAAGTGGGTAATAACAAACTTCTCTGAGCTAAAAGAACATGTTCTAACCCAATGCAAAGAAACTAAGAACATTGAAAAAAGGTTTGATGAAATGCTAATGAGAATAAACAGCTTAGAGAAGAATATAAATGAATTGATGGAGATGACAAACACAACATGAGAACTTGGCAAAGCATACACAACTTTCAATAGCCGAATCGACCAAGCAGAAGAAACGATATCAGAACGGCCGGGCGCGGTGGCTCACGCCTGTAATCCAAGCACTTTGGGAGGCCAAGGCGGGCGGATCACCTGAGGTCGGGAGTTCAAGACCAGCCTGACCAACATGGTGAAACCCCGTCTTAACTAAAAAAAAAAAAAAAAAAAAAAAAAGAAACGATATCAGAAATTGAAGATCAGCTCAATGAAATAAAACGAGAAGGCAAGATTAGAGAAAAAGAGTAAAATGAAATGAACAAAGCCTCCAAGAAATATGGGATAATGTGAAAAGACCTAATCTATGTTTGATACGTGTACCTGAATATGATGGAGAGAATGAACCCAAGCTGGAAAACACTCTTCAGGATATTATCCAGGAGAACTTCCCCAGCCTAGCAAGGCAGGCCAATATTCAAGCCCAGGAATACAGAGAACACCACAAAGATATTCTTCAAGAAGAGCAACCCTGAGGCACATAATCATCAGATTCACCCAGGTTGAAATGAAGGAAAAAATGCTAAGGGCAGCCAGAGAGAAAGGCTGGGTTACCCACAAAGGGCAGCCCATCAGACTCACAGCGGATCTCTCCGCAGAAGTCCTACAAGCCAGAAGAGATTGGGGGCCAATATTCAACATCCTTAAAGAAAAGAACTTTCAACCTAGAATTTCATATCCAGCCAAACTAAGCTTCATAAGTGAAGGAGAAATAAAATCCTTTATGAACAAGCAATTGCTCAGAGATTTCATCACCACCAGGCTTGCCTTACAAGAACTCCTGAAAGAAGCACTAAACATAGAAAGGAACAACCAGTACCAGCCACTCCAAAAATGTACCAAATGGTAAAGAGAATCGACACAATGAAGAAACTACATCAACTAATGGGCAAAACAACCAACTAGCATCAAAATGGCAGGATCAAATTCACACATAACAATATTAACTTTGAATGTAAATGGGCTAAATGCCCCAATCAAAAGACACAGACTGGCAAATTGGATAAAAAGTCAAAACCCATTGGTGTGCTGTATCCAGGAAACCCATCTCACGTGCAAGGATACACACAGGCTCAAAATTAAGGGATGGAAGAAGATTTACAAAGCAAATGGAGAGCAAAAAAAAGCAGGAGTTGCAATCCTATTCTCTGATAAAATAGACTTTAAACCAACAAAAATAAAAAGAGACAAAGAAGGGCATTACATAATGGTAAAAGGATCAATGCAACAAGAAGAGCTAACAATCCTAAATATATACGCACCCAATACAGGAGCACCCAGGTACATAAAGCAAGTTCTTAACAGCCTACAAAGGGACTTAGACTCCCACACAATAATAGTGGGAGACTTTAACACTCCACTGTCAATATTAGACAGATCAATGAGACAGAAAATTAACAAGGATATCCAGGACTTGGACTCAGACCTGGACCAAGCAGACCTACTAGACATTTACGGACTCTCCACCCCAAATCCACAGAATATACATTCTTCTTGGCACCACATCACACCTACTCTAAAATTGACCACATAATTGGAAGTAAATCACTCCTCAGCAAATTCAAAAGAATGGAATTTATAACAAACAGTCTCTCAGACCACAGTGCAATCAAATTAGAACCCAGGATTAAGAAACTAACTCAGAACCGCACAACTTCATGGAAACTGAACAATTGGCTCTTGAATGTTGACTGGATAAACAATGAAATGAAGGCAGAAATAAAGATGTTCTTCAAAATCAACAAGTCGAAGACACAACGTACCAGAATCTCTGGAGCACATTTAAAGCAGTGTCTAGAGGAAAATTTATAGCAATAAATGCCCACGTGAGAAGCAAGGAAAGATCTAAAATGAACACCCTATCATCAAAATTGAAAGAGCTAGAGGAGCAAGATCAAAAAAACTCAAAAGCTAGCAGAAGACGGGAAATAACTAAGATCAGAGCAGAACTCAAGAAGATAGAGACACAAAAAACCCTTCAAAAAATCAATAAATCCAGGAGCTGGTTTTTTGAAAAGATCAACAAAATAGACCACTAGCCAGATTAATAAAAAAGAAAAGAGAGAAGAATCAAATACATGCAATAAAACACGATAAAGGGGGATATCACCACAGATTCCACAGAAATACAAACTACCATCAGAGATTACTACAAACTCTATGCACATAAATCAGTAAACCTGAAACAAATGGATAAATTCCTGGACACATGAACCCTCCCAAGCCTAAACCAGGAAGAAGTTGAAACCCTGGATAGACCAATAACAAGGGCTTAAGTTGAGGCAGCAATTAATAGCCTACCACCCAAAGAAAGCCCAGGTCCAGATGGGTTCACAGCTGAGTTCTTCCAGACATACAAAGAGGAGCTGGTACCACTCCTTCTGAAACTATTCCAAACAATCCAAAAGAGAGAATCCTTCCCAAATCATTTTGTGAGAACAACATAATCCTGGTACCAAAACCCGGCAGAAAAGAAAACTTCAGGCCAATATCCATGATGAACATAGATGCAAAAATCTTCAATAAACTACTGGCAAACCAACAGCAACGGTATATTAAAAAACTTATCCATCACGATCAAGTAGGCTTCATCCTGGGGATGCAAGGTTGGTTCAACATACGCAACTCTGTAAACGTAATCCACCACATAAACAGAACCAAAGACAAAAACCACATGATTATCTCAATAGATGCAGAGAAGACCTTCGACAAAATTCAGCAGCCCTTTATGCTAAAAACCCTCAATAAACTAGGTATCAATGGAACATATCTCAAAATAATAAATGCTATTTACTACAAACCCACAGCCAATATCATACTGAATGGGCAAAAACTGGAAGCATTCCCTTTGAAATCTGGCACTAGACAAGCATGCCCTCTCTCACCACTACTATTCCATATAGTATTTCAAGTTCTATCCAGAGCAATCGGGCAAGAAAAAAAGAAAGAAAGCGTATTCAGTTAGGAAAAGAGGAAGTCAAATTGTCTCTATTTGCAGACAACATGATTGTATATTTAGAAGACCCCATCATCTCAGCCCAAAATCTCCTGATACTAATAAGCAATTTCAGCAAAGTCTCAGGATACAAAATCAATGTGCAGAAATCACAAGCATTCCTATACACCAATAAGCAGACTTCAAGAGAGCCAAATCAAGAACAAACTGCCATTCACAATTGCTACAAAGGAATATATATTATATTCCTGCAAAGGAGTATAATATATATATTATACATAATATATAGTTATACCTAGGAATACAACTAACAAAGGATGTAAAGGATCTCTTCAAGGAGAACTATAAACCACTGCTCAAGGAAATAAGAGAGGACACAAATAGATGGAAAAACATTCCATGCTCATGGTTAGAAGAATCAATATTGTGAAAATGGCCATACTGCCCAAAGTAATTTATAGATTCAATGCTATCCCCATCAAGCTACCAATGACCCTCTTCTCAGAACTGGAAAAAACCACCTTAAAGTTCATATGGAACCAAAGAGAGCCTGCATAGCCAAGTCAATTCTAAGCCAAAAGAACAAAGCTGGAGGTATCACGCTACCTGACTTCAAAATATACTACAAGGCTACAGTTATCAAAACAGCATGGTACTGATACCAAAACAGAGATATAGACCAATGGAACAGAACAGAGGTCTCAGAGGCAACGCCACACATCTACAACCATCTGATCTTTGACAAACCTGACAAAAACAAGCAATGGGGAAAGGATTCCCCTGTTTAATAAATGGTGTTGGGAAAACTGGCTAGCAGTGTGTAGAAAGCAGAAACTGGACCCCTTCCTGACACCTTACACTAAAATTAACTCCAGATGGATTAAACACTTAAACATAAGACCTAACACCATAAAAACCCTAGAAGAAAACCTAGGCAAAACCATTCAGGACATAGGCATAGGCAAGGACTTCATGACTAAAACACCAAAAGCATTGGCAACAAAAGCCAAAATAGACAAATGGGATCTAACTAAACTCCAGAGCTTCTGTACAGCAAAAGAAACAATCATTAGAGTGAACTGGCAACCAACAGAATGGGAAAAAATTTTTGCAATCTGCCCATCTGACAAAGGGCTAATATCCAGAATCTACAAAGAACTAAAACAGATTTACAAGAAAAAACAAACAAACCCATTCAAAAGTGGGCAAAGCACATGAACAGACACTTTTCAAAAGAAGATATATATGAGGCCAACAAACATATGAAAAAATGCTCATCACCACTGGTCATTACAGAAATGCAAATCAAAACCACATTGAGATACCATCTCACGCCAGTTAGAATGGTGATCATTAAAAAATCTGGAGACAACAGATGCTGGAGAGGATGTGGTGAAGTAGGCAGACTTTTACACTGTTGGTGGGAGTGTAAATTAGTTCAACCATTGTGGAAGACAGTGTGGTGATTCCTTAAGGACTTAGAAATAGAAATCCCATTTGACCCAGCAATCCCATTACTGGATAGATATCCAAAGGATTATAAATCATTCTATTATAAAGACACATGCACATGTATGTTCATAGCAGCACTGTTTACAATAGCAAATACCTGGAACCAACCCAAATGCCCATCGAAGATAGACTCGACAAGGAAAATGTGGCACAGATACACCATGGAATACTATGCAGCCATAAAAAATGATGAGTTCGTGTCCTTTGTAGGGACATGGATGAATCTGGAAACCATCATTCTTAGCAAACTGACACAAGAACAGAAAATCAGGCACCACATATTTTCACTCATAGGTGGGTATTTAATAATGAGAACACAGTGACACAGGGAGGGGGAGCATCACACACTGGGTTCTCTTGGGGGGGAACTAGGGGAGGCAGAGTGGGCGGTAGGGAGTTGGGGGAGGGGATAACATGGGGAGAAATGCCAGATATAGGTGATGGGGATGGAGACAGCAAACACATTGCCATGTGTGTACCTGTGCAACAATCCTGCATGTTCTACACATGTACCCCAGAACCTAAAGTGCAATAAAATACATACATATATATATATATATATATAAGGGAGGGTAGGAAGGCTGTTGTAGAGACAAGGATGTGCTGAGGTACAGAGGAGGTTTTGGAAAATTGCTATAGCCAACCAAATTTTGGAATAAATAGTACTAATATATCTGGATAATTTATAGTAAAAAACATTGCTTGCTTCTCTGTCTACTTGATTAATACCCCTTGCCTTTGTCTTTTGGTTTATAATCCTACACTTGGAATAAGTAAGTCTCACTCCACAGTTTATTCTTTCTGCCTTCAGAAAAGTACATCTTCCCTATTTTGGAAAGAAAGATACTAACCCCTGGACCTCTCCCAAGCTCTTTGTTGCAGCCTGTTTTCCCTTCTGAAGACTTTCCTGTATCTTTTTTTGGGGCTCACATTTATGTCCCCCTTCAGAATGATGTTTTCATGATCTCATCATTTAATGATATAGTTCCATTTTTAAAAATTCAAATGGAGATCTTTGCATTTATCTGTATTACAACTCAGTCCTTATCCTACCAGTCCACACCAGTCCTGTTTAGTGCAATAAACTGTGACAAATACTTCAAGGTTCCTAATTAAATTCAACAAATTTCTTATACCTCTCAGCTTGGTTATATCGGTTAATTGATCCTGCCACAGATGTAACAGGCATTTGATAACTGTGCTAAGGGTTTTTAAATACATTTTCATCTACTCTTCAAAATCTTTCTACAGGGCAGACTGTTATCCTCATTAGACTGATGAGGAAACAGAGGCTTAGAAAATGTAAATAAACTTTCTTGGCAAAAGCTGTGATGGAAGAAACGTGGGTGGTCTGGACTCTAAGTTCTTAAACCCTTGGCCATGGATTTTCAACCATGGCTTTATGTCAGACCACCTAAAAAAATGTTAAAAAGTTATAGAAGCCAGTGCCCCATCTCACACTTACTGAGTCAGTCTTGCTGGGATTGGGGCAGGTTTGGAGGTTTGGGCATAGCAGTCAAGAATCACTGCTGCCATGCTGGCCAACACTGGAAGGACCAAAGCTCAAGACACTACACACAGGCCCCACAGTCACCACCTAGCTATTATTTTGTCCCATTGGATCTTGCCACAAAGTATTGAATCTAAATGTGTTACCCTACAGCTCATATTTCTTGTTTCTTCATATTGTGTGAAAGAATGTCCTGAGGGCCGGGCACAGTGGCTCACGCCTGTAATCTCAGCACTTTGGGAGGCTGAGGCGGGCGGATCACAAGGTCGGGAGATAGAGACCATCCTGGTCAACATGGTGAAACCTTGTCTCTACTAAAAATACAAAAAAATTAGCTGGGTGTGGTGGTGCATGCCTGTAATCCCAGCTAGTCGGGAGGCTGAGGCAGGAGAATCACTTGAACCAGGGAGTTGGAGGTTGCAGTGAGTTGAGATTGCACCACTGCACTCCAGACTGGTGACAGAGCAAGACTCTGTCTCAAAAAAGAAAAAAAAAAAAGAATGTCCTGAAAGACTTGGTCAAATTCCTTGGAATTCTTTTTATCATTATCAAAGAATAGAGGAAATTTCCTGAAATGTTTGCCTGCAGAAGCAAATTTCTAGTTATGCCACTACCAGGAATCACATAAAGAGCTCAAAAGTTCTGTAATCCACAGAGTGAGAAAAGCTCGACATTCCAGGTAGCATTGACTTGAAATCATGTGTTAGTGATGAGAGGCTTTCACTCTCTAAATGACAGAAGGCAAGTTGCTTTCTCTTTCTATGTGGATAGACAGAGGATTTCTCAATTCTATAGGCTTATGAATAATATATGCCTTGTCCACCTCATCTTCCATGCTCATATATCTAATATTAAGAAAAGAATCTGGTCCCCCACACAAAAATCCTCAATATTCACTAATTCCAAATAGCTTCTCCCTGCAAACAGGCTGTGAACAGTAACAGATACCATGCCTGTTACATAAGCATATTACTGCAAAATACAGAAACATGACTTATAATGAAAGTAACACTGTTTCAGAGTTCTAAAACAAGCATTTTTTTTTTCCCTCACAAAAGACAATGTTTGCATTTCCACAGTTCAGATGCTTTTCCTTTAACCAGGATATTAAGGCCATTTTCAGCTCTTCTTCATTGTGTGGATCTGTGTTCTAGCTTTTATCCCACTATCAGTTTTTGTTTGCTGGAAAAAAGAACTCTTTTGGTAGTCTTTAACTGAAGCCTTGATATTCTAAGTCATTGAGTCACAATTAGTAATTAGAAATTCTAATTAATTTTGCCTATATATTGCCTATGAAGCAGTAGCTGTAGGAATGCAATTTGCCTGCGAATCTCTCCCTCTTACACAGCTCATTATTTACTTTGAAAGAGTCAGGGTGAATTCAAGTCATTTCCTATGCTGCTATCATTTGCTTAAAGACCTTTTGCAATGGGTATTATGTAAGAAGAAATGCAAGAGTTGCTTTGGTGAGGTTTATTTAAAGAAACCATTAAGTACAAGACAGACTTGAATAGCAGCATCACTTGTGTATGGGGGAAACAGGAGCTATGAATGCATCACTTCATTTAGGTTGACACTAATACTTGAAAAATAATAAGAAAGAGGGCTGATACTTGAAAAAAGTCCTATACAGTCTAGCGAGTCTTTGACCTCGCCTTTACCAGTGCCCCCTTCTTCAGTGTCCTCCAGCCACAGTGAGCTCTTTCCTGACCCTTCAACTTGCCAAACACATTCCCTTCTCAAACTCTTTGCCTTCAGGACTCCCTCTGCCTGAAATTATTTTCCCAGATAATCATGGGACTGGCTCATTCTCATCCTTCAGATCTCTGCTCAAATGCCACTTATTCTAGGAAGCCCTTCCTGGCCACCCTAAAGTGGCACACCCCCTCCTCATTTTCCACTTCTTTTCTTTCTTATCATGTATATGGAAGCAGAAAATTATGCATTTTCTTAGTGGCAATTACACATCCTGCACATTATGCATGTAAATTGTTTTTTGTTTGTTTGCTTGTTTTTTGTTTTTGTTGCTTCCCTCAGAATACAATCCAGCAGGGCAAGGAGCGTGTGGGGTCGTGTTCACCTAGTATCTCTGGGAACCTACAGGCCAGCACCTAGTAGACACTCAGTAAATATTTGAATAATGAATGAGGCCCTTTTTGCAGGCTGGAAGCCCGTCACAGACGTGGTCTCCACCCTCTCCTGGGCTACACCAGGCCACACCTGTAAAGGCCTAGAGAAACATTCGCTAGGCCTTGCCGCCAACCCGCAGGCAGCTGGGTGCTTCATCCCACCCTTACCCCTTTCCAGCCAAGGTGCCTGATCCGAGTCAAGCGATCCAGGCTGCACTGTCGCGAAACAGCGCGAGTGAGCGCGTTGTACTTGTCCCGTGGCGCCACTTCCCCTTCGCCTAGCAGCCTGGACTGGGGAAGCACAGGTCTGCTGTATCCGGAATGTGGAAGCAAAAGCAGAAAGCTGACAAGTGTGCGGGGAGGGGGAGTCTCAGCGTGGAGGCAGCCCGGCCCCCTCCCGTGCAGGCTGGGCGCTGGGGGCGCCGGCCAGGCTGACTCACTCCCGGCCGCTTCCCGGGCGGGCGGCAGCCACACATACACCCGCCCATCTATGGAGGGCCAGGCCTAGCGCCGCCACCTAGCTGTCGCCCGGCCCCAGTGTTTCGCTGGGCGTCGCCGCCTTAACTTCCTTGCGCGCTCACGTCCAGGGGCAGTCCCGGGAATCTCCACGCGCGCCCGCCGGCTTCCCGAGAGGGCGCCGCCCTGCCTGGCCCCCACCTGCAAGTCTCGCGGCCGGCGCCGAACGGCGCACGCGCAGTGCGGGACGCTCCTCCGGTCTCCCGCAGCCTCCGTCGGGCCCAGTCCGGGAAACTGCAGGCCAACCGAGAGACTGAGTTCGAAGCTAATAGGGCGCCCAAGCCAGTGTCGCCCGCGGCGTTGAGAAGACGGTGTGGCCCAGGAGAGGGTGGAGACAACGACTGTGACGGGCTTCCCCGGCTGCCCGAAGTGGGAGTGGTGTGGGGCTGCAGGAAGGAGAGAGAAAGAGGAGCAGAAGGGGGCAGCAGCGGACGCCGCTAACGGCCTCTCTCAGCGCTGACAGGCTGGGCTGGCGCCGGCTCGCTCGAGTGTTCGCGCCGCCGCTTCGGCGTTTCGACCCCTCCGGCCCCTGGGACCGGGCTTGCGGCGCGCGTCAGAGCGGAGAGCTGCCGCGGCGCAGAGAGAGGCCTGGTTCTTGCCGCCGAGGGATGTGAGTGGGAGCTGAGCCCGAACGGGAGGGCCCCCGAGGGCCCAGCCTGGAGGTCGCTCGGAGCCGTGCCCGCCTCCGGGCTTCGCAGACCTTGGCCCGCCGGGTAGGAGCCGCCCCTGCGGGCTCGAGGGCGCGCTCTGGTCGCCTGATCCGGGTAGCCGGTAGGTGTTATAGCTGCCTGGCTTCTGTCTGGGTGGGGGGTGGCAGTTGTCTCTCAACCCCCTTCCTACCTTCTAATCCCGCCTCCCCACTCCCTGCGAGTAGCAGCAAACTTCTGAGCCAGAAAAATCTTCCTCTTTAAGACGACACGTAGAACAAGTCTTTGCCAGTGATATTTGCTTCCTTTTGTGTCTTATAATTCCCTCACCCCTCCACCTCCTTATTCCTTTAAAAAATTTTCTAGACAGCTAAACAGCCTAGAAAAAACATCTATTTCCCCTGAATTTATGTGGTAGTAGTAACTGCTGCTTCTTTTTTAGGTTTTAGAAGCAGGCAACAGGAACAAGATGTGAACTGTTTCTCTTCTGCAGAAAGAGGCTCTTCCTCCTCCTCCCGCGACGGTGGGTGTGCTGTCCTTTATCGCTGCAGTAAAGGCGAGGGTGTGAGGGTGTCGCGAGCTGGGAGTGCGTGCGTGGGAAGTCTGGAAGTGTGTGAAGACAGGCAGGGCTCATTGTTGCTTACTTCTTTGAAAATGTCAGTGCTAAACTTTTCATTGTTGATCTGGGAGAGTAATTTTGGGGTGTTTTGTTGTTCGTCTTGGATCCTTTAAGAAAGACTTTTTGCTGGCTTTACACATACCATGACTTTGCAGAGAAAAGTAGAACATTGTCCATTACCCTTTTCTCCTTGAGCAGCTAGAGATTCTTAATCCTTCAAAGAGGACTATTTCCAAGCAATAAGAGATAGCTTTTGGAAGAACACGGTAGCTATTCTTGCTGGGGTTTCTGCTGCCACATTGAATGCTTCCTGATGGTTTTATCTGCCTAAGCTAGCTGTATCGGTTGAATTTACCCAGTTTGTTTTCCGGTAATTGCTAATGTGTCAGGAGAAACTCCTTTCTCTGAATGAAAGGGTAGGAGCGGCTGAGTATGTCATAGAGGGAGGGCGAAATACGGAGAAGGAAACTAGAAATGGGAATCAGGGAGATGATTGCTTTTGATATCGTAGTAAGTTTGTACAGTGAGTTTTTGGGCTACTGCAAATAAAGATTTTGTATCCCTTCTCCAGTATGCTTGGGACCAGAAGTGTTTCGGATTTAAATTTTGGAATGTTTGCATATACATAATGAGATATCTTGGGGATGGGACTCAAGTGTAAATACGAAATTCATTTATGTTTCATGTACACGTTATTCACACAGCCACTAAGTCATTTTATACAATATTTTTGTGCATGAAACAAAGTTTGTATTAAGTAATTATGCGTGGAATTTTCCCCTTGTGGCATCATGTTGGTGCTCAAAATGTTTCAGATTTTGGAGCTTTTCAGATTAGGGATGTTTAGCTTGTATTTTGATATAACACTCAGAACATTTGAAGGTGAATAATCAACTTTTCCCTCCTTTCCCCCATCTGCCTCACCTTATACCACTTTGTGTGGGAATCGCTTGTACATGCATTTGTCTGTTGGTGTGTAATGTATGTACAAACTGGATGTATCCAGCATTTGCCTTAATAGTACATGTATTTAACTGAATAGGAAAGTTGCAGTAGTTGATGACTAGAAGAGCACACCGTGCTTGTTTTTGCTCTAACTGAATATCCTGTATTTGCAATTTATAGCATGTTTTAGGGACTCATTCAGGATTTTTTTTTTTTTGTGCCTTTGGTCATTTGAGACAGGTGTCTCAGATAAGGGACTATGAGATTGTTTCTCTGCTTCACCTGGCTATTGCTGAAAGGTGGGATGCTTTTGAGGCAGAATAGGAAAGTACATTGGCTTTGGAGTGAGACCTGCATTTGAATCCTAGTGTTTTTGCCACTTAAGAGTTGTATTATTTATGGCTGGGCATGGTGGCTCATTCCTATAATCCCAGCACTTTGGGAGGCTGAGGCTGGAGAATCACTTAAGGTCATGAGTTCAAGACCAGCCTGGCCGACATGGTGAAACCCCATCTCTACTAAAAATACAAAAATTAGCCAGGTGTGGTGGCACACACCTGTAATGCCAGCTACTTGGGAAGCTGAGGTAGGAGGATCGCTTGAACCTGGCAGGTGGTGGTCGCAGTGAGCTGAGATTGTACCACTGCAGTCCAGCGAGACTCTGTCTCAAAAAAAAAAAAAAGAGATGTATTGTTTACGACTCTTTTAGCTTCTCCTCCTTATAAGATTGTTGTGAGAATTGGGTAAGACACATGCAAAGTTGTAAATTTCTTAGCTCTTATAAAAGTCTTGGCTACTGTTCATGGCTGGGCAGGCAAAGGAGATTCAGAGAAGGGCAGAATGACTGCATAAGGTGATCTGCCAGCCACTAGTGTTTCTTCCTTTCTAGTATAAAGAGATAAAGAACTTTCAGGTCTTGAAATGGTGAGGGTGTATTATATAGTCTTTGTATGGAAAGGTTTGACTTTTATCTCTTTGCTTGAACCCCCATCGTGCTGCCCCTACCAATTATTATGCTGCCCCCTTGTGGTTAACTGTGCTAAGAACTTTCTTTTGCTCCTTTTCCATTATGTTTCCCCACCCACTCCCCACTCCCTTTTAGACCCCTCCTGTTGGCTCCCAGTTTCCCAAACTGTGTGCTGAGGTGCCCAGAGCACCTCAGGCTTCAACTTTTGTTTTGAGGTAGTTCATGGTTTCAACATTATATACCTACACCCCTTTTTACAATGTCATGTCTTTGTAGAGATGCATTTTCAGAGGTTGCTCTGATAAAAAGCAACTACCATGTGAAAATGTGAATGTAGAACAGGAAATGACAGTGTGGTATTGTCCAATTTGATTCTAAGGTTTGATAAGTTCTACAGTGCTCAACAGACACTAAGTTGTAAGGACATAACTACTAATTAAGTTGTTCGAACCTATTTCTTTTGGCCTAGGGGTGTCATGAAAAAATTGCTAAGACTTAGGGCTCCCAGAAAGGGTTTGGAAACCTCTGCTTTAGCTTTTAGTTTCCTTTTCTGATAAAATTATTGGTACAAAGCTAGTACCAGCTGATCATGGCTTAATATATTTCCTCTTCTGTGTAATATGTTTGTAACTTCTGCCCAGTTCTTTGATTTTAAAACTAATCCTATTGCTAACTTGTTGTACTGGTCACTTCCTGGTTTTTCCTGTACTGGTTGTCTGCTTCTATTTCTGATCCTCTCCTTAAACTCAGAATGCCCCAGGTGAAAGTTACCATTTTCTACCCTTTACTTTTTTTTTTTTTTTGGTAAGACAGAGTCTTGCTCTGTCTTCCAGGCTGGAGTTCAGTGGCACAATCTTGGCTCACTGCAACCTCCACCTCCTGGATTCAAGTGATTCTTCTGCCTCAGCCTCCCGAGTAGCTGGTACTACAGGCGCATGCCACCATGCCCAGCTAATTTTTGTATTTTTAGTAGAGACAGGGTTTCACCAAATTGGCCAGGCTGGTCTCAAACTCCTCACCTCATGATCCACCTGCCTCGGCTTCCCAAAGTGCTGGCATTACAGGCGTGAGCCACCATGCCCAGTCCCCTTTATTTTTGTCTAATCATGTAAGCTTTAAATTAGGCATCATCTTTAAAATACTTCTTTCATTTATCTCTTATTCCCATTCAAAATGTCCATACTTCTTTTCTTTTTCATATCTCTACTTTCCCTCCTTTACTATGTGAATCCCAAGACATGTTTCCTGAGCTTAGACTATTGAAAGTCATTTGAACTTCTGAGAATCCAGTGTTTCTTCCTTTTGTTTATCCTCAATAGAAATGCTACTCTAATACTCCTTATTATAGCATTCCCTTGTCCCAGAGTCTTCAGTGGCTTACCATTTTCTACTTATTAAATTTTCTTGACTTTCGAGATAGTCTGTTATCAATACCTGCCCTATTTATTCAGCCTTTTGTCTAAGTTTCTTTAGTCGTTAAGCTTGTAAGCTGGTTTCCACACTTTCTAATAATAACGTATGCTTCTTCTGTCCTTTAATTTTTGCTCATGTTCTTCATTCCTTTTTTTTTCCTCTTTACATTTCTATAGCTCTTTAGTTTTAGAACTCTTCACATGGGTTAATTGTATGCCATGCTTTGGTTGTTTGATAGTTATTTCCCTAGTGTTAGCCATATCTTTTAAAGTTGTTTGTGTATTCTTTGAGGAACAGTACCTTAGATTAAAAAAAACATACACAGTGGAGAGCACATGGACAGTGTTTAAGAAATACATGTTGACTGTGTGATAAGAAACTATAATCACCAAACAAATATTTATTAATACTTGAAAAGTAGAAGGTACTTAGTTGTATCCAAAAGAGAAACAAAGAAATTTATAGGTTCCTTTTTCTAAGGATGCACAGTATAATTGGGCAGATAAGATAAATAATAAAAGTTATAGATATTTTAGACCACTTAGAGTTGAGATGAACAGAGATTTTGCATAACAGGAAGGAACTGGTAGAGGAGGTAAGCAAAGGCAAAATATGTATATATGTATGATACGTTCAGAGAGCAATATATAAAACAACTTGACTGAAATGAAGGTTTATGTGAAAGAGTACTAAGAAATTGTGTTGGAGAGAGATCCAAGATGGCCGATTAGCAGCAGCTCAGGATTGTAGCTCCCACTGAAAGCGCAGAGAATGAGCGGACGCCACACTTTCAGACGAATTTTTATTGCCCACGGACCAAGAGATTCTCTTTTGGCTGGCGCGGCCGTTTTGTAGGCGCCCCGGCACGGCGGTTCTCAGTCCGGAGTATAGGGGACTGAGTGCCCTTTTGGTTGGCGTTGGAGCTCCGGGAAGGCAGAGTCTCCCATTCAGCTGATTGAAAAGCGGACTGAAGTGGGGAACCAGACCGGGAGATTCCCGGGCAGAAAAGCACCACGAATCTTAAGGCTGCTGTTTCAGCCAGCGTAGTGGGTCACCGCAGGGGAAGGCTGGTTCCCCCACCACACACAAAAAAACCAGCAATTGGAACTGCTGAGGATTGAGAGTTTCACAGCAAGTACAGCTGAACCCGGGAAGGTCCAGCTCTGTGGGGGGAGGGGCGTCCGCCGAAGGAAAACTTAAGAAACAGAAAAACTTTACCACCAACAAGCTGGATGTCCACTCAGAGACCTAATCTGAAAGTCAGCAATTACACAGACGACAGGTGGATAAATCCACAAAGATGGGAAGAAACCAGCGCAAAAAGGCTGAAAACACCCGAAATCAGAATACCTTACCTCCTACAGAGGAATGCAGTTCCTAATCACCAATTGAACAAGGCCTGATCGAGAATGAATGTGAGGAATCAACAGAATTAGGCTTCAGAAGGTGGATAATGAGAAACTTCTGTGAGCTAAAGAACATGTTCTAGCCCAATGCAAGGAAACTAAGAACCTTGAAAAAAGGTTTCACGAAATGTTAACGAGAATGGACAATTTAGAGAAGAATGTAAGTGAATTAATGGAGCTGAAAAACACAATACAAGAACTTTGCGAAGTATGCACAAGTTTTAACAGTCGAATTGAACGAGCAGAAGAAAGGATTTCAGAGGTCGAAGACCAACTTAACGAAATAAAACGAGAAGACAAGATTACAGAAAAAAGGGTAAAAAGGAAGGAGCAAAGTCTCCAAGAAATATGGGACTACGTGAAAAGGCCTAATCTACGTTTGATAGGTGTACCTGAATGTGACGAAGAGAATGAATCCAAGCTGGAAAATATTCTTCAGGATATTATCCAGGAAAACTTTCCCAACCTAGCAAGGCAGGACGATACTCAACTCCAGGTAATACAGAGAACACCACAAAGATATTCTTCAAAAAGAGCAACCCCCAAGGCACATAATCATCAGATTCACCAGGGTTGAAATGAAGGAGAAAATATTAAGGGCAGCTAGAGAGAAAGGTCAGGTTACCCACAAGGGGAAGCCTATCAGACTCACAGCAGATCTCTCAGCAGAAACCCTACAAGCCAGAAGAGAGTGGGGGCCAATATTCAACATCCTTAAAGAAAAGAACTTTAGCCGGGCGCGGTGGCTCACGCCTGTAATCCCAGCACTTTGGGAGGCCGAGGCGGGCGGATCACGAGGTCAAGAGATCGAGACCGTCCTGGTCAACATGGTGAAACCCCGTCTCTACTAAAAATACAAAAAAATTAGCTGGGCGTGGTGGCGCGCGCCTGTAGTCCCAGCTACTCGGGAGGCTGAGGCAGGAGAATGCTTGAACCCGGGCAGCGGAGGTTGCAGTGAGCCAAGGTCGCGCCACTGTACTCCAGCCTGGCGCCTGGTGACTGAGTGAGACTCTGTCTCAAAAAAAAAAAAAAAAAAAAAGAAAAGAACTTTCAACCCAGAATTTCATATCCAGCCAAACTAAGTTTCATAAGTGAAGGAAAAATAAAAGTTTTTACGAACAAGCAAGTACTCAGAGATTTCATTACCACCAGGCCTGCTTTACAAGAGCTTCTGAAAGAAGCACTATATACAGAAAGGAACAACCAGTATCAGCCATTCCAAGAAACCCATCAGTAAGCTGCATCCAGACCCATCTCACATGCAAGGATATACAGAGACTCAAAACAAAGGGATAGAGGAAGATTTGCCAACCAAATGGAGAGCAAAAAAAAAAAAAGGAGTTGTAATTCTCATCTCTGATAAAATAGACTTTAAAGTAATAGAAACCAAAAGAGATAAGAAGGACAGTGTATAACGGTAGAGGGATCAATGTAATGGGAAGAGCTAACGATCCTAAGTCTATGCGCACCCAATATAGGAGCACCCAGATACATAGGGCAACTTCTTGGTGACTTACAAAGAGACTTGGACTCCCACACAATAATAGTGGGAGACTTTAACACTACATTGTCAATATTGGACAGATCAGTGAGACAGAAGGTTAACGAGGATACCCGGGACTTGAACTTAGACCTCGAACAAGTAAACTTAATAAACATTTACAGAACTCTCTACTCCAAAGCCACAAAACATACATTGTTTTCAGTAACACATCACATTCATTCTAAAAGTGACCACATGGTTGGGAGTAAATCACTCCCCAGCAATTGCATAGCATTTCGTAGGTTTAAATGAAATATTGGTTGGCTGTTTGTTATTTTCCTCCCTTATTCCTTCCTGTCTCCATTGTATAACACAATTATTAGTATAAAAGAGCTTTTCAATACCCATTTTTAGACTGCATTCTTGCCTGGGCAATAGAGCAAGATTCCCGTTCTCTTTCCCTCTTTTTTCTTCTTCTTTTTCCCTTTCTTTCTCTTTTTTCCTTCTTTCTCTCTTTCTTTTTCTTTTCTTTTTCTTTCTTCAAAAAAAAAAAATAGTGTTAAAAATGTAGTTGGAATTTAATTATGGATGCCTTTAAATACTAGGATGAGAAGAATATCCTTTGACACATAGATATGGAGAAGCTTTAAAAGTTTTGAATTTAGAAAGAGCTTGCTGAAATAAATATTTTAGGAAAATCAAAGCAGTACCAGTGCTACATATCGTGTGAATTGGAAAGAGAAGTGGTAGAGAGAGGTAGGAAAATAATTGAGGCCTGAAGTAACAAGGACTTGGATTTAGTAGAAATAAGTCGGACTGGAGAGATGTCACAAGACTTCATTATGGCCTGGTTAAGAAGGGAGAACGGAGGGCAGAGAGTGATTAAAGATTACGTTACCTTGAAGGTTTGCTATTCAGTGACAGAGGAAATCAAAGAGTGTTGGAACTCCAAGATATCTTAGAACATCTAAGTTAGTCTATATATTTTGTATATTAGAAATCAGACCAGAGAGATTTAAAAATGTGTCCAAAGTTACTCTGCTAGTTAATGACAAAGAAACTGCTGTTTGATTAATGGCAGTTACTAACACAAATAGGTATGGTAGTTTTGGTAACTGTTGAGGGGATGTAGACAGTTGAACCTTTGTTATGGATAGTTTGCTTTTGCAGTGGCAGTGGGATAGGCAAGTGAAAATTGTTAGCCTACAGTGGGACATATGACTAGAATTTGTTAGGGAAGTTAAGTCTGGTGCTGTGGTACTTAGAGAAAAGGGTAGTGGACCTGAGTGAGATTAAGCCTTGGGGATTGCCCATAATTAGAGGGTGGGTGAAAGGAGAAGAATGGGTGAAGGAGACAAAGAAGGAACAGTTAGTATGAGAGAGGCATATTAGTGGATAGGTTAGGAGGTGGGATGATCAACATGATCATTGCCAAGAAATGAGAAGAATCAGATCTGAAAAAAGATCTTAAAAATATGTACTAGTGTTTTTCCTTATATGAAATCTATAAGAAGAAAATTGCTTATACTTTCCCTATGTGGAAATAACCACTGTTAATATTTTGTTCTACCTGATATAACGAAAGACCTTTGGATTTGACAGTTGGGGCATCAGTGGAGACTTTTCCAAAGCTCTCCATCCCTAGGACTAAGGATGAGGATTTTAGGCATAGTAAAACCTAGGAGGTATTTTTCAAGAGTGTCTGTCATTTGTCTGTATCCTCTTATATATCACACTATCCAGGTACTACTATACCTATGTGCATTAGTTCTGTGTTTTGTCTGAATGATAGAGGTTAGACAAGCCATCTCTAGGTGCTTTTGTATTGGTAAAATTTGAATAAAGTGATAAAATACTTGTTTCTAAAAGGAGGGAGAAATTCTTGGTAGATAACTTATAAATCTGAGGGTCAAATGGTTGATGAAATTAGGGATACTGGAAAGAAGAAAGAGAAGCATTATCTTTTTGAAGACTTTCAGTATAGCTACAAGGGGTTAACTAGGTTGGAATGGTCCACAGCTGTTTACTTTGCTTGCATGTTTATTTTGATCTTCCCAAGAACATTCTGCTCACCTTTTTGGTCTCAGTTATTGGAAACAGAGTAGTCATTCGTTCTTACCAAGTGATTTTAGTTTAATAAATTATGATTATGAAATATAGTGCTATTAGGTAATATTTTTATAATATAAAAGGCAATGTGATGTGAATAAGTGCACTGTTTTGGAAATCGGGGTAAGGGACTGACCCTGCTGTCCACATGGTATATGATTTCGAGCAAGTCACATAATCACTCAGTCTTGTCATTGAGGGAATAGACTAAATCTTTTTTAAAAAATTGCTTACTTTAAAAAAGTGGGATCACATGGTAAAATGTGTATGAAGTTTGAAAACAAATGGCTTACCAATGTTTAGGACAAAAGCCAGCAGACTCTTTCCTATCACCCCTCCACATCTCCTTTCCCAGTCTCTGATTCTTGTTCACCAGGCAACTACCTGTCCTCTGCACATTACCATTTTCCTCTTTACAATGAATGAATTATTTAGCATCCTCTCTAAAGCCTCTCCGTTCAATTGTGTAGAAGAGCTCATCCCCTTTGCCTTCAAGGGCTTTACCATTATATTTCTCCCCTCTTTTTCTTGCCTTCTTAATTCTTCCCTCGACTGGATTATTTCCATCAGTATTACTCTGGTTGCTATTGCTGTGTAACAGAATCTCCCCAAAACTTAGTGATTTAAAACAACTACTTTATTAGGCTGACAGATATCATGAGTTAATAATTCAGAAAGGGCACACCAGGGATGACTTTGTTTTTGCTCCACAATGGCTACTGGGACATGAATTGGGAATAATTGCCAGCCAGGGGTGATAACTTGAAGGCAGGGGACTGGAATCACCTGGAGGTGTCTTCGCTCACATTATGGGTAGTTGATGCTGGCTGTTGACCGGGGTGTTATTTGGGTTGTTAACTGGAGCATGTACATGTGGTCTGGATTTTCTCACAATATGGGGGCTTCAGGGTGGTCACTTTTCATAGTGGTGAATAGAGAATTAAAAGTGAGTGTGTCAGTGTGTCTCAGCATAAATCTTTTATGATTTAGCCTTGGCAGCCATACAGTGTAACTTCTGCCATGTTCTACTGGTGTTAAGTGTGCCAGAAGCCTGTTTAGATTTGATGGGGGAGTGGCAAGTTCACATTGTGGAAGAAAAATATGTGGGATGGGAAGTATTGTTATGGCCATCTCTGGACAACTATTAATACTATTGCCATAGTTTGCCATTGTGCCAAACTTCACATCCTTCCTGTTTCTAAAATACATGCAAAATACACTAAGCGTCTCCTCAGAGGTCCCTAATTCGCATCTTATCATGACAGTATCTCAGAGTCCAGTATCTCTCATATAAATCAGGTCCAGGTACAAAATAGTTTTCTTGGGTATGGTTAATTGGGTATGGTTCTTCTTGAGCTGAGAACCCATGAAGAGATAGTTTATATATCCCTCACATACTTAACATGCAAGATTGAAAAGGCACAGGTTATCTGCAGTAGACATTTCTTTTCAAGAGGAGCATAAAGTAGGCACAGTCTGTAGCAATTCTGCAACCCTGCTGGGCACATGTTGCCAGTTCCTTGATTAGGTCTCAGTCCTGCTTCCTGGAAGTTGTTCTTATTGGGCCATAGGCTGCTGCTTTTTTTGGGTTTATTTTTTCAATTGTTTATCTCCCCCTAACCCTGCACCCAACCCATATACAATGCTTTGTATTTGTAAGAGTAACTCTCTGAGCTTGCTTCCTGCCTGTAGTGAGTGCTTCAGGGTCCAAAGGCCTCCTTTTGTATAGCAGCTATCCTTTTCATTCTAAGCAGATACAACTCCTTTAAAAACTTTGTGGACTTTCTGTGTAACAGTTTATAATCTGTACCATCAGGCAGAAGCCATATCCACAAATTTCTTTTGAGAGGAACTCCTTTCGTCCCCTAAGCTCTGTGTGAGGCTGCTGTGGAACAACACCCTTAAGACCCTTAGATAATATTTTGTCTGAAAGGATCTATGAGGTAATGATTTAGATCTTAAGAAAGAATCTTATAGTCACACTCTAGATTGGATCTTTGGTCTGAGGCTCTTTTTTATTTGACACTTCACTGGCTGAAAAGATTATTCTGAGTCCTTTACATCTTGAAATTCTACTCAAAAAGTGAATAGCTCATTATTTAGTTAATCTCTCTGTTCTCTCAATGATAAAGGCACCTAGAAGAAGCCAAATTTCTTTAATTTCCTGCAGAGAATCTCCTTAATTCATTAGGTCAGGTATGTATGTATTTTATTTTCCATGTTGCTGTAGGTGATAATTTTGCTAAACTTTGTGCTAGTATGTAACAAGAGTCTCCTATTCTTCAGCTTTCGCTACCATTTCTCTCTCTTTCCTTGAAGTCCTCACTGATAGCCTCCTTCAGGGCTTCAGGCTTCCATGAAGTTTTCTCAAGACCTTTTAAATGTGTGAACACAAAGGGTCTTTAATCTGTTCCTGGCTGTATGGCAGGTCCTTGAATAACTGTCATTTATTCATAACATTGATAAGAAAAAATATTGATTCCTGGCTGGGGCCACTGTTTGTGTAAAGTTTGGACATTCTCCCCATGTCTGTGTGGGTTTTTCCGGGTGCTCCGGTTTCCTCTCACATCCCAAAGATGTATATGTTAGCGGATCAGTGTGTTTAAATGGTCTCAGTCTGAGTGAGCATGCATGTATGAGTGTGCCTTGCAGTGGATGGTGTCCTGTCCAGGGTTGGTTCCTACCTTGTGACTTGAGCTGCTAGGATAGGCTTTAGCTGCTCGTGACTAAACTGAATTGGGTAAATAATTATCTTACTTGTTTTTATTAATCTTTCTTAAATGTGTGTATAGCTAACATTTATTTCAGTGTTTAATAATCAAAGTGTTTGGGGTCTTTCTTTAGAAGTCTCATGATGTTTTTGTGGCCATAAATATGCCATAGGAACTTACTTATCTCAACCTACTGAAAAATGGATTTTGTTACACATTGTTTTACTTAAAGTCAGTTTCCAAGAACCTATTGAAGATAGTAAGAATTAACTGTACTAGAACTGTTCTCTAACCCAGTGGTTCCTATCAGAATTACCTAAATGGCTTGTTGAAACACAAATTGCTGGGCCCCAGCCCCAGTTTGTTTCATTCGATCTGGAGTAGGACTTGAGGATTTGCATCTGGGAGTTCCCAGGTGATCTGATAATGTTGCTCTGGGGCCTAGATTGTGAGAATTACTGATTTAAACCAGGGATTGGCAGGATTTTTCTATTAAGGACCATAAAGTAAATATTTTGGATTTTCATTGCACCTACTCAGCTCCACCTTTGTAGTGTAAAAGCGGTTATCAACAATATATAAATGAACAGACATGGCTCATGGCTGCGTTCTCATAAAACTTTATTTATAAAACAGGCAACTGGCTAAATTTGATGTGTGTGAACTGTGCTCTGCCAATTCCCAATTTAAATCGTTGCTCGTTCTCATAAAACTTTATTTATAAAACAGGCAACTGGCTAAATTTGATGTGTGTGAACTGTGCTCTGCCAATTCCCAATTTAAATCGTTGCTTGACTCCACATTTCTTCAAGCTGTGGCCCCATTTTTCACTCCCCTTTGGAGCAAAACTCTTTGAGAGTTGTCTGTATTTGTCTCTTTTTATTCTTTCTTTAAAAATTTATTCATTTTTTGAACACATTTAAAAGTTTTAGAATTCAAAAAGTAGTAAATATCTTTGTACATTTGTCAGGTGTGTGTGTGAAAGAGAAAGAGAGATCATAACTAAAGTAGAAGAGGAATTGCTGATTCAAAAATGGTATATGTTACTAAGTTCAACAAATACTGCCAAATGGACATAGAAATACCAGTTTATGCTTTTCTATACCTTTACTAACATTATGTTTTCAGATAGCTTGATCTTTGCCAACTTAGGATATGAAAAATAGAATCTTAATTTTAATTTGCTTTTTATTCTTCTTTTTTGGGAAACTTATATCTTGGCCCACTTTCTATTGGATTTATTGTCCTTTTACTTTGCTTTGTGGGAGCTCTTAGACTAAGGAAGATAGTTTTGAGCTTGTTTTTCCTAGGTTGTCTTTTTTTCTTTTTGTTTCTGTTAATAGTGTGATTTGTTGTTGTTGTGCATCTAGATAGGTCCCTTCTCAACCCTGAAATTATATTTTGAGACTCTCCCTCATTTTCTTCATCCATCTGGAATTTATACTGATGCAAGATATAATATGGAATGCAACTTTTTTCCCCTAGACGGTGGTCCAGTTTCAATACTATTTGTCATATAATCTTTCTTTTCTCTGCTGCTGTGAAATGCTGGTGTTTAAAACTGTATATGTAGTTGGATCTATTTCTGGACTTTGTTTCATTCTAACAATGGCTCCTGTGAAACTATATTGTGAGTTCTTGGGCAGTATTTCTATTCATTTGTTTCCAGGTCCTGTATAATATTTATTAGCATATGGGGGGAGGCATTCAAGTACTTGAAAATAAAATGAATAAATCATGCATTTAGCAATAGAAGCAGATCTTTTTGCCAGTTATTAAATTTAGTTATTCTATTTAATTTCCCTGTTTATTTCTGATTTTAAACTTCAATTTAACCTTAGTTTTTCATTTTAATTTTACCTTTTAAAAAAACTTTATTGTGAAGTATTAAGTTTTTTTTGTACTTACTAAATGGGCATTTGCTAACTTACGAGTCTGCTCTTATTAATCTATTTTTGGCCTTAAAGTGTTAAAAATTCACAATAAGGTTTTATTTGTATTAAATTTGCCTATTGAGGGAAGCATGTTGTTTCATCATGGCAATCCATAGGATAGGTCAAGCCATTTGAGATTGGAACCATTAAGGATCAGTTAATTTAATGTTGAATTGTTAGATCTGTGGTTAATTGGCCAGGTTAGAGAAGACAGAATTAAAGGTAAGTCTGGATTTTTAATTTATTATAAATCTAAAATAAATAATTTACAATTTATTATAATTTATTTTTTTAAATACATGAGGTATTGTAGATTTTTTTTGGTTTGTTTTGAGGAGGGGCGAGGGTGATGTGAAATATAGTTTTCATTGTATCTGATCTGCAATTGTAATGATATTGCTGGAATATCATTAGGACCTTGTCTTGTTAAAAAAACGTTATCCATGTCTTCACCCCCACCAATCCCTGCCACAGACTTTTAAAGATAAATATTCTGTGATTATTGGATTATATTTATTATTATGAAAATTTAAAATTATTAGAAGTAAAATGACATACCTTCAGTGTAGTAAGTTTGATTCACAGTGCCTCTGGTTATGGTGGTCAGTAAAAGTAACACTGTATTAGGAAGTCTTCATGGTGGGAGTTCTCTCCTTTTACACGTGTTCTTTTTTTTTTTTTTTTTTTGAGACAGTTTCACTCTGTCACCCAGGCTGAAGGAGAGTGGCTCAATCATAGCTCACTGCAGCCTTGCCTTCCCTGGGTCCAGTGATTCTCCTACCTCAGCCTCCTGAGTAGTTGGGACTGCAGGTGAGTGCCACTATGCCTGGCTAATTTTTGTGTTTTTTGTAGAGATGAGGTTTCGCCATATTGTTAAGTCTGGTCTTGAACTCCTGGGCTCAAGTGATTTTTCTGCATCAGCCTCCCAAAGTGCTGGGATTATGGTTCTGGAGCCACCGTGCCTGGCTTGTTAGTCTGTTCTTGCCTTGCTATAAATAAATACCCGAGGCTGGGTAATTTATAAATAAAAGAGGTTTAATTGGCTGATGGTTCTGCAGGCTTACAAGCAGGGGGCTGATATCTGCTCAGCTTTTGAGGAGTCCTCCCAGAGCTTTTACTCTTGGTCGAAAACTAAGAGGGGAGCAGGCATATCACACTTCCAGAGCTGGAGTAAAGAGAGTGAGGAGAAAGATACCACACACTTGTAAATAGCCAGATTGTGCAACAACTCAGTATCTTGAGGACAGCACCAAGGGGGATGTTGCTAAACCATTCATGAGAAATCCACCCTCATGATCCATTCACCCCCCCACCAGTCCTCATCTCCAACAATGGAGTTTACAGTGCAACACCTGAAATTTAAAAGGGACAACATCCAAACTATATCAACCCTGCTGTACTCCTCAGCCTCATTTTATAGCAACAGTGGAATATATTGCTTTTATAAAGGTTTGATATGGAAAGATTCATTAGAGTGGATTTTAGGACTTGGGGAATGACTCAGAGAAGAAAATAGTGCATTATAGTATAAGTCTATCTGATTGATGAGTCACTGGAAATCCTGCCAAAACAGAATGTTTCAGTGTCTGCAGAAATGCTTCATTTCCATATTTATATTTTCCTCACTCTTTCCTTGTTTATCCATAGGTGCTTTATTTTTGACTGCATTATGATAATCTTAAAAGAATTATTTCAGAGAAATATCTGAAATACTCAGTGTTCTTCTAGCATGCCAGTATTTTAAAAATCATTATGAACAAATTCATACCAATTTAAACAACATCTAGATTTTTTTGAATATCAATAGCAGAGGATAGTGTTAAATATTTCACCAGTAGAATTAAATTTCCTGTGCAATTTTATTTTTCATACACAAACTCGTCACTTCTTAAAATCTTTTAAAAATGTCTTGGTAATATAAACTCAGAATATGATGATTTTGAAATGAGATCCTAAGGGAAAAAAACTCCAACTTTTAAAGAGCTGTTTAAAGCACTTGTTTCATCTTTGTTCACACTTTTTTTGTATATGTGTTATGAATTATAAATCTGGCTTTTCTTTGTAGTCATCATTTAGCCTGATTCTAAGGAGTAACTCAAAATCTGCTGCCAAGACCAAAAATCACAACAAACAAATAAACCCAAAAACCAAAACCAGAAAGGGGATACATTTTGCAGAATAATTTACATTTTCTTCTGTTCATGACATCAGTTTTCTTGGGAAGTCTTTTAAGCTGTTGCCTGACATGTATATACTTCTGACAGTGGCCCAAGGTAAAATGATGACATTTGACTTATGTAGCCCTTAAATGTATGGCTATTTTCATTCTTTTCTCTTCTAAAGCCTAAAAATTGAGTTCGTATTCATCTTAGATTTCTTGTTTCTTAAGTGAAAGCATCATGACATTGTGTTAAAATATCTTATTTGCATGTATTTTATACACTGTTTTAAGAGGCAGTAGTAGTATACAAGCTTTGACCAAATGTCTCTTCATATAAAAAAATTCAAGTGAATAAAAATTTATGTAAAAATGACGTTAATCAATCAAAGGGGCAAAAAAAATTATAAGAGCTTCTTGTGATTGAGAATTTGCTTAACATATTAGGGTTCTCTAGAGGGACAGAACTAAACATATATATATATAATATATATGTTTTACATATGACATACATGTATACATATAATATGTTATATCTATGTTATAACATATGTATATATATGCTTTTAAGTATTAACTTACATGGTACAAGGTCCCACAATAGGCTGTGTGTAAGCTTGAGGAGCAAGGAGAGCCAGTCTGAGTCTCAAAACTGAAGAACTCGGAGTCTGACGTTCAAAGCAGGAAGCGTCCAGCATGGGAGAAAGATGTAGGCTGGGAGGCTAGGCCAGTCTCTCCTTTTCATGTTTTTTTCTGCCTGCTTTATATTTGCTGGCCTCTGATTAGATGGTGCCCACCCAATTAAAGGTGGGTCTCCCAGCCTGATGACTCAAATGTTAATCTCCTTTGGCAACACCCTCACAGACACACCCAGGATCAATACTTTGTATCCTTCGATCCAATCAAGTTGACACTCATTATTAACCATAACACTTAAGTTTTTTTTTTTTGAGATAGAGTTCCACTCTGACACCCAGACTGGAGTGTAGTGGCAATCTCTGCTTACTGCAATCTCTGCCTCCTGGGCTCAAGTCTCAGCCTCCTAAGTAGCTGGGACCACAGGTGCATGCCACCATTCCTGGCTAATTTTTGTAGTTTTAGTAGAGATGGGTTTTTGCCATGTTGCCCAGGCTGGTTCAAGTGATCCGCCCACTTTGGCCTCCCAAAGTGTTGGGATTACAGGTGTGAGCCACTACACCCGGCCACTTAAAAGTTTTAATATTATTCTGGATGTCTCTGCATAGGGACAAATTGAGATATAGGTTTATAAGAATAGCATCATCCTTTGTACAAATGTCCAATGTGGAAAAAAAAAAAAAAGGAATAGCATCATCCTGTTCATTTTAAATTGAGCCATTTTAACTCAACAGCTTATTGTGGAGATCTTTTCATTGATTAAAATTCATTCATTCAGTCCCCATTCATCAAGCACTCAGTCATCAGTCACTCACTGACTCATAAGAGAACTTACTCATCTACTCATTCATTTTGTTAGTCACTCAATCATTGATAAGTTATTCATTTTGTGACTCTCTCAGAGGGTCACAGCTCATTTGGTTGGTTATTCTTTTAGTTGGTCACTCCCTCACTCAGCTTGTTGGTTGTGTGGTCCGTCAGTAAGTCACTCTCTCTCCTAGTGAATCATTCACCCACCTACTCAACAGATCAGTCAGTCTTTAACCAATCTTTCATTAAATAAATTATTAAATATCAATTATTCAACAGATATTCAGCATCCATGTTGTGCTATGCAGAGAATATAATATTAAGGAAATAATGTAACTGAACATACATCATTTTTAAAACATTTAATTTTTTTTGAGATGGAGTTTCACTCTTTTGCCTAGGCTAGAGTGAAGTGGTGCGATCTTGGCTCACTGTACCCTCTGCCCCTCTGGGGTTCAAGTGATTCTCCTGCCTCAGTCTTCTGAGTAGCTGGGATTATAGGCTCCTGCCACCATGCCTGGCTACTTTTTGTATTTGTAGTAGAGGCGGGGTTTTGCCATGTTGGCCAGGTTGGTCTCGAACTACTGACCTCAGGTGATCTATCCACCTTGTCCTCCCAAAGTGCTGAGATTATAGGCGTGAGCCACCGTGCTTGATGTACATCATTTTTAATATCTTCATAGTGTTCTGTTGGCTAAGTATGTCACAGTTTATCAGACCCCTTTAATTAATTTTTTCCCCAATATTACAGACTGTTTCATAGAATTATTAGATATGCATGCTGCTACTGTTGTCCTTTTTCAAAGGACAGTTACTAGATATTCTTGTTTTTCTCATTTCTTTGCTAACACTGTGTATTGCCAATCTTCTTGTTTACCAGTCAGCTAAGGAAGAAAGAATACCTCATTTTTATGTACTTTTATCTGATTCTTAATTATGTTGACCATGTTTTCATGTCTTTTGTGAAATGCCTATTTATCTTCATTTTCTTATTAATTTTTAAGGTACTTGTATAAATATATTAAACCTTTGTAGCACATATTTTTTCTGCTTTTTAAATTTTGATTATAGTGTTTATAATATTATGCAGTCAAATTTACCCATCTTTTATTTCCTCTATCATTTTTCACTTAGATGTTGGGTTTAGAAAGGAGGTACATAATGTGACATCGTTTTTGGTATAGAAATAACCAACATGGTTGGATTTAAAACAGACTGAAGAAATAGCTGGAAATGTTCAATTTCAAATGTGTAAGGGGACCAGTAAGAAAAGCATGAAGAACAGCTAATAGCAGTAATTTTTAAAAGAGTATTTACAAACACTTGAAAATGTTTATAAAGTTTAAAGGAATGATTCGAATATAAAGAGAAGCCTAACATAAAAATGAAAGAAAGGCATATATATACTCATTGTGGAGATGGTTTTCTAGTAACAGTTATACTAACTTTGAAATGATTTTTAGATTTCGTTATGCCAACTTTTAGGAGTTTTCTTTTTAAGATTTTTGAGCTTATGTTTCATCATGGCCAATTTTTATACATTTTACATATATGCTCAAAACTTTTTTTGGTGGAAGGTTTTAATACATCTGTAATTTCTCCGGTGGCTTAAAAAAATCAGTTTGTGGAGCTCTTTGTGTATTGGAGGTACCATCTTCTTGTTTGATACATTTGTATATGTATTAAGTGAGAACTGGATAAAGAGATGGCTGGGATATGTATAAATATCAGGTAAGAACTTGATAAGGTATTGGTTGGTTTGCATATGAAAAAATGCCCTCACTGTCAGGTTCTTTCCTGTCTCTAGGAATTGGCTAGCACTGAAAGGGGCAGTCCCTCCAGGATCAGCAAGTCCCCAAGATGTCAAAGCATCAAAAATGCAGAATAAAAAAGCATACTTAGTACAGTATGTGGAAATACAGTTGGTTTTGTTTATTTTGTGATGTATCCTGTGATATTGGTAAATTCATTTATAAGTTCTAGTAATTTTTTTGATAGAATCCTCAGCATTTTCTTTTTTAATTTAATTTATTTTATTTATTTCTTTTTTTAAAATTATACTTTAGGTTCTAGGGTACATGTGCAGATCATGCAGGATTGTTGCATAGGTAACCACATGGCAATGTGGTTTGCTGCCTCTATCATCCCATCACATACATCTGGCATTTCTCACCATGTTGTCCCTCCCCAACCTCCCCACCCCACTGCTATCCCTCCCTTGGCCCCCCCCACCAACAGACCCCAGTGTGTGATGTTCCCCTCCCTGTGTCCCTGTGTTCTCATTGTTCAACATCTGCCTGTGAGTGAGAACATGCAGTGTTTGATTTTCTGTTCTTGTGTCAGTTTGCTGAGAATGATGGTTTCCAGGTTGAACCATGTCCCTACAAAGGACACAAACTCATCATTTTTTATGGCTGCATAGTATTCCATGGTGTATATGTGTCACATTTTCCTTGTCCAGTCTATTGTCAGTGTGCATTTGGGTTGGTTCCAGGTCTTTGCTATTGTAAACAGTGCTGCTATGAACATACGTGTGCATGTGTCTTTATAATAAAACAATTTATAATCCTTTGGGTATATACCCAGTAATGGGATTGCTGGGTCAAATGGGATTTCTATTTCTAGGTTCTTGAGGAATCGCCACACTGTCTTCCACAATGGTTGAACTAGTTTACACTCCCACCAACAGTGTAAAAGTGTTCCTATTTCTCCACATCCTCTCCAGCATGTTTTCTCCAGATTTTTTGATGATCACCATTCTAACTGGCATGAGGTGGTATCTCATTGTGGTTTTGATTAGCATTTCTCTGATAATCACTGATGATGAGCATTTTTTCATATGATTGTTGGCCTCATATATGTCTTCTTTTGAAAAGTGTCTGTTCATATCCTTCTGCCACTTTTGAATGGGTTGGTTTGTTTGTTTCTTGAAAATCTGTTTTAGATCTTTGTAGATTCTGGATATTAGCCCTTTGTCAGATCGGTAGATTGCAGAAATTTTTTCCCATTCTGTTGGTTACCGGTTCACTCTAATGATTGTTTCTTTTGCTGTACGGAAGCTCTGGAGTTTAATTAGATCCCATTTGTCTATTTTGGCTTTTGTTGCCAATGCTTTTGGTGTTTTAGTCATGAAGTCCTTGCCTATGCCTGTGTCCTGAATGGTATTGCCTAGGTTTTTTTCTAGGGTTTTTATGGTGTTAGGTCTTATGTTTAAGTGTTTAATCCATCTGGAGTTAATTTTAGTGTAAGGTGTCAGGAAGGGGTCCAGTTTATGCTTTCTGCACACTGCTAACAAGTTTTCCCAACACCACTTATTAAACAGGGACTCCTTTCCCCATTGTTTGTTTTTGTGAGGTTTGTCAAAGGTCAGATGGTTGTAGATGTGTGGCATTGCCTCCAAGGCCTTTGTTCTGTTCCATTGGTCTATATCTCTGTTTTGGTACCAGTACCATGCTGTTTTGATTACGGTAGCCTTGTAGTATAGTTTGAAGTCAGGTAGCCTGATGCCTCCAGCTTTGTTCTTTTTGCTTAGCATTGTCTTGGCTATGTGGGCTCTCTTTTGGTTCCATACGAACTTTAAGGTGGTTTTTTCCAGTTCTGTGAAGAAGGTTCATTGGTAATTTGATGGGGATAGCATTGAATATGTAAATTACTTTGGGCAGTAAGGCCATTTTTATGATATTGATTCTTCCTAACCATGAGCTTGGAATGTTTGTCCGTCTATTTGTATCCTCTCTTATTTCGTTGAGCAGTGGTTTGTAGTTCTCCTTGAAGAGGTCCTTTACATCCTTTCTTAGTTGTATTCCTAGGTATTTTACTCTCTTTGTAGCAGTTGTGAATGGGAGGTTCTCTTTAAGTCTGTTATTGGTGCATAGAAATGCTTGTGATTTCTGCACATTGATTTTTTTATCCTGAGAGTCTGTTGAAGTTGATTATCAGTTTAAGGAGATTTTGGGCTGAGATGATAGGGTCTTCTAAATATGCAATCATGTTGTCTGCAAATAGTGACAATTTGACTTCCTCCTTTCCTAATTGAATACCCTTTATTTTTTTTTTTTTCTTGCCTGATTGCTTTGGCTAGAACTTCCAATACTGTATTGAATAGGAGTGGTGAGAGAAGAGGGCATCCTTGTCTAGTGCCGGATTTCAAAGGGAATGCTTCCAGTTTTTGCCCATTCAGTATGATATTGGCTGTAGGTTTGTCATAAATAGCTTTTATTATTTTGAGATATGTTCCTTCGATACTTAGTTTATTGAGAGTTTTTAGCATAAAGGGCTGTTGAATTTTGTTGAAGGTCTTCTCTGCATCTATTGAGATAATCATGTGGTTTTTGTCTTTGGTTCTGTTTATGTAGTGTATTACATTTATAGACTTGTATATATTGAACCAGCCTTGCATCCCCAGGATGAAGCCTATTTGATTGTGATGGATACGCTTTTTAATGTACTGTTGCAGTCGGGGTTTGCCAGTAGTTTATTGAAGATATTTGCATCGATGTTCATCATGGATGTTGGCCTTCTTTTTTTGTTGAGTCTCTGCTGGGTTTTGGTATCAGTATGATATTGGTCTCATAAAATGATTTGGAAAGAATTCCCTCTTTTTGGATTGTCTGGCGTAGTTTCAGAAGGAATGGTACCAGATCCTCTTTGTACATCTGGTAGAATTCAGCTGTGAACTGGTCTGGACCAGGACTTTTTTTGGTTAATAGACTATTAATTGCTGCCTCAACTTCAGCCCTTGTTACTGGTCTGTTCAAGGTTTCAGCTTCTTCCTGGTTTAGGCTTGGGAGGGTGCAAGTGTCCAGGAATTTATCCATTTCTTTCAGGTTTACTGGTTTATGTTTATAGAGTTGTTTGTAGTAACCTCTGAGGGTAGTTTGTATTTCTGTGGAATCTGTCGTGATAATCCCTTTTCTCGTTTCTTATTGCATATATTTGATTCTCCTTTTTCTTTTTTACTAATCTGGCTAGCAGTCTGTCTATTTTGTTGATCTTTTCAAAAAGCCTCCTGAATTTATTGATGTTTTGAAGGGTTTTTTGTGTCTCTGTCTCCTTCAGTTCTGCTCTCATCTTAGTTATTTCTTGTCTTCTGCTAGCTTTTGAGTTTTTTTGATCTTACTCCTCTAGCTGTTTCAATTTTGATGATAGAGTGTTGATTTTAGGTCTTTCCTTGCTTCTCATGTGGGCATTTATTGCTATAAATTTCCCTCTAAACACTGCTTTAAGTGTGTCCCAGAAATTCTGGTACGTTGTATCTTCGTTCTCATTGGTTTCAAAGAACATCTTTATTTCTGCCTTCATTTCGTTGTTTATCCAGTCGCCATTCAGGAACAGGTTGTTCAATTTCCATGAAGTTGTGTGGTTCTGAGTTAATTTCTTAATTCTGAGTTCTAATTTTATTGCACTGTGGTCTGAGAGACTGTTTGTTATGAATTCCATTCTTTTGCATTTGCTGAGGAGTGATTTACTTCCATTTATGTGGTCAATTTTAGAGTAGGTGCAATGCAGTGCTAGAATCCTCAGCATTTTCTATGCATACTATCATGTCTGCAAATAAAAAGTTTTACTTCTTTCTTTTCAATCTCTATGTCTTTTACTTCTTTTTCCTACCAAATTGCATTGAGTAGAAACTCCAGTGCTTAATAGAAATGGTGGTGGTGGGCATCCTTTCCTTGTTCCTGATTTTATGGAGAAAGCTTTCAATATGTAATCATTAAGTAATAGAAGGTTTTGTAGATGATCTTTATTTTATTCAGGAAATCCCTTCCTTTTCTAATTTATTTGCAGAAATTTCATCATGAATTGGTGTTGATTTTTGTCAAATGCTTTTCCTGCAACATTTGAGATGATCTTATAGTTTTGCTCCTTTATTCTGTTAATAAGGTAACTTACATTGATTAATTTTAAAATATCAAAGCAAACGGTATTACTGGAATAAACCCCTCTTGGTGTTGATGTTCTGACCTTTTTATATGCTGCTGGTTCTATGTTCTATTATTTTGTTATGTTCATGAGAAACAATTGCCTGTAATTTGTTTTGTGTGTGTGTGTGTGTGTGTGTGTGTGTGTGTGTGTATATGATAGATATGCTTTTGCCAGGTTTTGGTATTAGGGTAATTGTGGCCACATAACATGATTTGGAAAATAATTTTGCCCCCTGTTTTCTGTAAGAGGTTGTATAGAATTGGTATCATTTTTTTTCCTTAGATGACAGATTTTCCCAGGGAATTCACTTTGGCCAAGAGTTTTTAATGTGGCTATGTTTTTAATGAAGAATTTCATTCATTGAAGCGATACGATACTATTCAGTGTTTCTGTTTCTTCTTATGTCAGGTTTGGTAATTTGTGTCTTTCAAGAAATTTGTTCATCAAATATAACTTGTTAAAGTCATTGGCATGAAGTAGCTCCTATCCTTTTATATCCACTGACTGTTTATAAAATCTGTAGTGATGTCCTGCTTTTATTTCTGTTATGGGCAATATGTGTTCTTTTCTCTTTTTTGTAAATTGGTCATCTTGGAGGTTTATGAATTTTCTTGGTCTTTTCTGAAAACAAAGTTTGGTTTTATTGATTTTCTCTATTGTTTTTATATATTATTGATTTCTGTTCTTCATTCTTCATTCTCTGCTTTGTTTTTCTAGCTACCTAGGTAATTAATTTTATATCTTTCTTGTTTTCCAACATAAGCATTTATAGTTATACATTCTCCCTAAACACTGTTTTAGTTATATCCCCAAGTTTTATTGTTTCTTTATTACCATTCAGGTCAAAATAATTTCTGATTTCCCTTTTAGTTTCTTCCCTGGGATTATTTAGAACTATGTTAATTTTGTAATACTGGGAGATTTTCTGGATGTATTTTTGATATTTATTTCTAAATCAATTTTGTTATGGCCAAGAATATACTTCTTATGAATTCAGTGTTTTCAAATTTATTGAGACTTGGTTTATGGGCCAACCCATGGTATAACTTAGTGAATGTTCTGATGGGCACTTGAAAAGGGTGTATATTCTGCAGTTGTTGGGCATTGTGTTCTGTAAATGTCAGTATGTTTAGTTGGTTGATGTTTGTTAATTCCTGAGAAACGAGTATTAAAATTTTTTGTATAATAGTTATTTTATTTCTCTCTCTACATTTTTGCTTCATGTAATTGTAACTATTATTATATGCATATATATTTAAGAAGTCTGATTTTTAAATCTTTTATGGTCAGTGTTTTTATATCCTGCTTAAGAGAGGTCACATTGGTCTGTTATCCATCTTAAATTAATATTTGTGTATGGTATGAAGTAGAGGTTAAGGTTATTTTTTCCCTTGTATGAATAGCCAATTCACTAAGCAACATGTTTTGAAATGACCAACATTTTTTCACTGAAATGCAGTGGCACATCTGTTCCAAATTAGGTAACTGTATGTGAGTATAGATTTTTGGCCTCTGTTCTGTTCCATTTGTCTATTTGTTCATTTTTGTGCCAATACTAATCTAATTGTTCTATCTTAATGATAAATCTTGATGTCTGGTAATGTAAATCCTCAGTTTTCTCTTCAAGATTGTTTTGGCTATTGTAAATCCTTTGTTTTTTGTATAGACTTCAGGATCAACTTGTAAATTTCAACAAAAACTGCTAGGATTTTAATTGGAACTGGGTTGAATCTATAGATTAATTTGGAAAAGAAATGACTTCTGAACCATACTGAGTTTTTTTATATTCTTGTATCAAGATGGTCTGTCCCTCCATTATTTAGCTAGCATTCATTTTTTCATAGAAATGTTTTATGGATTTTATTGCAGAATTTTTACAGATATTTTCAATAGATTGATTCCTAGGTATTTGATTTTTTGTTACTATTATAAATGATACTATTTTTAAATGTTCATTTAAAAATTGTTTGCTTCTGCTATAGAGAAATACATTTGATTTTTATATATTGGTCTTGCATCTTGTGACTTTGCCAAATTCACTTATGATTGGTAGATTCTTTTAAATTTCCTATATACACAGACATGTCATCTGTGAATACTGACAGTTTCACTTATCCTTTCTAATCATTATACCTTTTATTTCGTTTTCTTGCCTTATTGAACTAGCCACAATTTCCACTATGGTGTTGAATAGAAATCATGATTTTTTAGACATGCTTGTTATGTTTTTGAACTAAAGAAGAACAAGATCAATATTCTACCATTAAGTATATTAAGATTTTTTTATTGTTACCCTTTATCAGAGTGAGGAATTTTCCTTTTTTCCTAGTTTGTTGAGATTTTAAAATCATGAACATTGGTTAAATTTTTTTAGAGGTAGTTTCTGCATCTATGAAATGATCATATGTTGCATTTTCTTATTCTAATGCGGTAAAATATATTGACTACTTTTTAAAATTTTATATTCTAAATTACATAAAAATTGTATATATGGTGTACAGCATGACATTTTGTTATATGTATACATTGCAGAATGGCAAAATCAGTATAATTAACATTTGTCCTACCTCACATACTTATTTTTTGTGGTGAGAACACTTAAAATCTACTCTTAGCAATTTTCAAGTATGCAATATATTGCTTTTAGCAGGAATCACCATAATGTACAATAGATCTCTTCAGTTTACTCCTCTAACAGAAATTTTGTATCCTTTGACCTGCATCTCCCATTTCTCCTAATGGGATGTTCAGCCTCTGGTAACTGCTAGTCCACTTACTCTCTGCTTCTGTGAGTTCAACTTTTTTAGATTCTACGTATCAGTGAGATCATACAGCATTTGTCTTTCTTTGCCTAGCTTATTTCACTTAATATAATGTCCTTCAGGTTCATCCATGTTCTTGCAAATGACAAGATTTTCTTCTTTTTTAAGGCTGAATTATATTCCCTTGTGTACATATGCTGTATTTTCTTTATCAGTTCATTTGTTGATGGACACTTAGGTTGATTCTTTATCTTGGCTATTATGAATAATGCTGCAATGAGCATGGGAGTGTAGCTGTTGCTTCAACGTATTAATTTTAGTTCCTTTACCCAGAAGCGGGATTGCTAAATCATATGATAATTCCATTTTTAGTTTTTTGAGGAACCTCCATTCATTTTCCATAGTGACTGTAAAAATTTACATTCTCCCACCCAAGAGTGTACAAGGGTTTCTTTTTCTACACATACTCACCAATGCTTATTATCCTTACATCTTTTTGATAACAGCCATTCTAATAGGCGTGAGGTGAGATCTCATTGTGGTTTTAATTTGCATTTAGTGAACATTTTTTTCTGAACATGTTGGCCATTTACATATTGTTTTTTTTTTCTGAGACAGAGTCTTGCTTTGTTGCCGAGGCTGGAGTGTAGTGGTATGATCGTAGCTCACTGGAGCCTTGACCTCCCAAGCTCAAGTGATCCTCCCATTTTAGCCTCCTGAGTTGATGGGACTACAGGCATGTGCCAGCATGCCTGTCTAATTGTTTTTTTATAGATACAGGGCCTCAATTGCTCAGGCTGATCTTGAACTCCTGGGCTCAATTGATCCTCCTACCTTTGCCTCCCGAAGTTTTGGGATTACAGGGTTGAGCTACTGCACCCAGCCTGTATGGTCCTTGAGGAATGTCTGTTCAGGTCCTTTGCCCATTTTTAAATCAGGTTATTTGTTGTCTTGCTTTTGAGTTGTTTGCATTTCTTACCTATTTTGGATATTAACCTCTTATCATATGGATGGCTTGAAAATATTTTCTCCTGTTTCATAGGTTGTCTCTTTACTCTGTTAATTGTTTCCTTTGCTGTGCACAAGTTTTTAAATCTGGTATGATGATTGATTTTTAAATGTTACCTTTGTACTCCTGGGGGTAAATTCATTTGGTCAAGACTTACTTTTTTTTTATATTACTGAATTTAATTTGCTAGTACTTTGTTTAGCATTTTCTTCCAAATATGTTTATGAGAGAGATTCAAGTGTAATTTTTTTTTTCCTTTTCATGTCCTTACATATTTTGGTGTCATGTTTGTACCCTCCTCTTAAGAATGTGGGGGAAGTGTTTTTTTATTTTCTATTTTCTGAGAGAATTTGTATAAACTCAGTGTTTCTTCCTCAGACGTTTGGAAAAATTTCCCAGGAAAGTCACTGGGCATTAAATTTTCTATGTGGAAAAGTTTTAAGTGGTATATTCAATTTTTAAATTACCGTATTCATTTGTTCTCATATTGCTGTAAAGAACTATCTGAGACTGGGTAGTTTATAAAGAAAAGATGTTTAATTGACTCATAGTTCCGCAGGCTATACACGAGGCATGGCTGGGAAGGCCTCAGGAAATTTAGAATCATGGTAGAAGGTGAAGGGGAAGCAAGTACATCTTCATATAGCAACAGGAATGAGAGAGCAAAGGAGGATGTGCTACAAAATTTTAAATAACTAGATCTCATGAGAACTCACTCACTATCAAGAGAATAACAAAGGGGGAAATCCACCCCATGACCCAGTCACCTTTCACCAGGCCACTTCTCTAACATTGAAGATCATAATCCAACATGAGATTTGGGTGGGGACACAGAGCCAAACCATATCAATTATATATAGACTTATTCAAATTTTATATTTCTTCTTGTGCCAATTTTGGTAAATTGTTTTAAAAGAAACTTCATTTTTTTAAATTGGAGAATATTCCTGTAGTCTTACATTTCAAAAGTGTAAGCTCTGGTAATAATGTCTACTTTTTAATTCCCAATATTGGTAATTTCTGTTTTATCTTCTTTTTTTCTTGATCAGTCTTTCTAGTGTTTTATCAATTTTAATGCTTTTTGAAAAGCCAACTTTTTACTTTGCTTTTCTTTATTTTCTTTTTATTTGTCTCTGATTTCTGCTCTTGTATTTTCATTTTTATGGTTTTTAGCTTAATTTGTTGGTCCATTCACAACTTCTTGAAATGAAAGTTTATTTAATAACATTGTTCAGCATTTCTTCTCTTCTCATGTATGAATTTAAGATTATAAATATCTTAGTATACACTTTTACTGCATTTTACTCATTTTCATTATTGATTCAAAGTATTTTTTAAGTTATTCTTTGTACCATGGGTTCTATGAAAGAATATTGATTAATTTACAAATATATTGGGGTTTCTAGTTTTTTTCTGTGTATGCTGTGATACGTGGTGAGTGGTTATATTTTCAGTAAGAGATTTTTAATTTAGGTGCCATTGGCAAATTTCCATGAATTCAAATGCAGAACTTCACATCTTTCAATGCATACATGAGTTTTTGTTGTTGTTGAGGTATTAAGAATAGCATGAATTTATAAAATATTAGGTAATCATTGAATGTGAAATATGTCCCGTTTTGCAACTTAATATACTTTTTATTAGATTGGTGCAAAAGTAATGCGTTTTTGCCAATAGTTTAATGGGAAAAACCACAATTACTTTTGCACCAACCTAATAATGACAATAATAATTATTATTATGTTATTTTGTCTTTGTTTTTGAGATGGAGTCTAACTCTGTCACCCAGGCTGGAGTGCAGTGGTGCGATCTCGGCTCACTGCAACCTCCGCCTCTCAGATTCAAGTGATTCTCCTACCTCAGCCTTCCAAGTAGTTGGGATTACAGTCACACGCCACTATGCCTGGCTAGTTTTTTTTTATTTTTAGTAGAGATGGGGTTTCACCATGTTGGCCAAGCTGATCTTGAACTTCTGACTTCCAGAGATCTGCCCACCTCGGCCTCCCAAAGTGTTGGAATTACAGACATGAGCCACTGTGCCTGCCCCTAATAATGGCAATTCTTATGTAACCACTTACTCAGAATAAAATGAATGGGTAGTGGTAAAGCTGAGTTTCACATTTTTATGCTATATTCTTCAGTGTTGTTATTTGTTCAATACTTTTAAAAAATTATATAAATTTTTCATGGTCTATACAACCTCAACTCAATATTGTGAGTCTTAGGTATATAAAATGGTTGCGTGTTCCATTGTTCATGTTTTGAATACAAATTATATTTTGTATGATTTCATTAAGAATTTGTTGAGAATTTTATGGCCTAACATGTGGTCTACTTTCTAAAATATTCCAGCTTCAATTGAAAAGGATTTACGTTCTTTAGTTGTTAGGTGTTTGCTTTTGATTGCTTGTCTTTCTCAGTCAAATGTAGGAAGTGGAGATTAAGAAAAGGGCTGGCAGTTTTGGTGATCGAGGAGCAGAAAGTATGAGACAGTTGTCTTGGTTAGTGAGAGAGCAAATGGACTAATGAAATATAAAATGATATTTGAGCCAGCACTAAGGGCCTATTTGAGTATGACTCTAAAGAGGGACCAATCTGAATGCACGTATGTTTTCATCAGTGATTTTTATATGTGTGAGTAGAAGCTCAGAGTAGACAAAGATAAATTGAGCTCTTTTAGAGTTTCTTTGTTATTTTTGGTGTTTGGACCCTTTGCTTTGATCTGTGTTGGTACAGTTTCAACAAATTAAATGTTCCCTCAGCAGATCTTTTTAATATGAACCCAGGCATCTTTAACACCAATACAATTTCTTTTATTATTTTTCTTCTCTGTGTTCTCCTTCTTCCTACATCTAGAGCTTCTCTTTAGAATTGTACTCCCTGGATTGATCCTCCTATTTTTTACCTTTTCGGTCATCATATTTTTTTTCTTTCTGTCTTTGTCTCTTTCACTTTCTCAGTCTAGGAATTGGGGAGATTGTCTTGACTGTCTTCCAAATTACTAATTTGGTCCTCTGAGTCATATTATTCAACTCTTTCACTGAATTGTCGTCGTTTTTTTCTTTAGTGTATAGAGAATTTATTATGCACAACCACTTGTAACTTTAACAAGTATAATTAGAGCAGCATTTTCTATAACAGCAACACATAAGTTGGAACCACACAAATCTTATAATAACTGGAATGAATGGGCAAAGTGGGTGGCTCGATGCTCAGACCTGAGCAGGTGTTTCCTGGGGGAAAAGGAAAGAGACAACGATCCATTTATTTATTTCTGTAGGAAGTACAAAAGAGCCAAAATGAAGAAAAATACTGCTTCATGATAAAGAATAAGCCATAAAGAATATCCACAAAATTGTGTATAGTGGGGACATCTGAGACAGAATGAAAACAAAGTCACGGCAGAGCAGCACAGGAAGACTATGAAATGCCCAGGCTCTCATCATTATTAGTCATGATTTTTTTTTAATTATATAAACTTTATTTATTCTCTGCTCCTTTTTCCTAATCCAGTGATACTTTATTTTTTCAAAATATTCTTAAATCTCTCTGAGAATACCAAGAAAGATTTTAAATGAAGTTCTCTTCCCTGCATTATCTGTTTCTTCTGTGGTCAGTTGTTTTCTTGTCCATTTTGGTCCTCCTCTTTTGTGCCTACCACCCCTGCCCCATCCCCATCCTAACTGTATAATAATCCTTGATAATTGTTGCATATTTAAGCTTTATTAACATCTGTGCAGACAGCTGTTTTTATGCTTATTGATGTCTTCTTCTGTGTATTATTTTTTTCTTCAGTTAAATAATTTTTTTAAGAGTCACAGTCCTGCTCTGTTGCTCAGGCAGGAGTGCAGTGGCTGGCATCTAGCTCCCTGCAGGCTCAAACTTGTGGGCTCAAGCCGTCTTCCCACCTCAGCCTCCCAAGCAGCTAATATTACAGGTGCACACTACTCACTGGCTAATTTTTAGATTTTTTTTTTTTTTTTTTTTTTTGTAGAGATAGGATCTCACTATGTTGTCAGGGCTAGTCCTGAACTCCAGGCTCAAGCAATCCTCACCTTAGACTTCCAAACTGCTGAGATTGCAGGCATGAGCCACTGCACCTAGCCTATGTATGTTTTAAATAGAATCTATTTCCTCTATTCTGCCATTCTAATCCTTCTACTTTTGATCTTCCTGGAATTGCTTTAAATTTCTGATTTGCTGATAGCACCTTTTCTTATGTCTCAGAGCTGTCATGAATTGGTTTATGTAAACTTTTAATTTTATTCCTCTTAGCTATTGTTGTTACTGTTTTACTTTTATATCCACTTTAAACCCTACCATGCACTTTATACACTGTTATTATTCATGCTTTGAACAATTGTCAGTTGTTTAGTTGTCTTTTTTTTTGTTTTTTTTTTTTTTTGAGACAGAGTCTTGTTCTGTTGCGCAAGCTGGAGTGCAGTGGCGTGACTCTGGTGTGACTTCTGTTGCAACCTCTGCCTCCCAGGTTCAAGCAATTCTCCTGCCTCACCCTCCCTAGTAGCTGGGGTTACAGGTGCATGCCACCACCCCCAACTAATTTTTGTATTTTTAATAAAGATGGGGTTTGTGCCATGTTGGCCAGGCTGGTCTCGAACTCCTGACCTCAGTTGATCCGCCCACCTCAGCCTCCCAAAGTGCTGGGATTACAAGCATGAGTCACTTTGTCTGGCCGTCAGTTCCCTTTTAATACATTTAAGAAACGGAAGAATAACAATATAATTACTCACATATTTACTATTTTTGAGTTCTTCATTCCTTTCTGTAAATCTGAGTTTACATGTCATATTTCCTTTAATCCAAATTATTTTCTTTATCAGTTCTTATAGTGTGAGTTTGTTGGTGATGTACTCTCTCAGCATCCATTTATCTGAAAATATATTTGTTTTGCCTTGAACTTTGAAAATTCTTATTTTTTATGATACAACAGATTCAGTGGTATCAAAATTATTTTTAGGATTGTAGAATTCTAGGTTGCAGCTTTCCCCCTCTCCCTACTAGTACTTTGTCTTCTGGCCTCCATTGCTTCTGAAGAGATGTCAGTTCTGTTTCTTATCTTGGTTCTAATGTATGTGACTCCTTTTAAGATTTTCTTTTTTTCTTTGGTTTTTAGCAGTTTGGCTATAATGTGACTAAATATGGGTTTATATAGATTGAAGTCAGATGAATTTTTTGGATTGGTGGTTTGATTTTTTTAAACAAAGTTGGAAAACATTTACCCAGTATTTTTTCAAATATTTTTTCTGTTCCACCTATACATATCAGATTTTGTTGCTGTTGTTGTTCAGTGGTGTGATCGTGGCTTTCTGCATCCTCAAACTCCTGAGGGCAAGTAATTCTCCCGCCTCTGCCTCCTAAGTAGCTGGGACTACGGGCATGCAGCACCATGGCCAGCTATTTAAAATTTTATTTTCTTTTCTTCCTTTTCCTTTTCTTTTTTCTTTTTCTTTGTAGAGATGGGATCCTGCTATGTTATCAGGGCTAGTCTTGAACTCCTGGACTAAAGCAATACTCCTGCCTTCGCCTCCCAAAATGTTGGGATTACAGGCATGAGCCATAGCTCCTGGCCTAGATTTCTTGATATTGTAGAGTTTACGTATGGCTTCTTTATCTTCATGCATTATATTAATTTTTTAATGTAAATTCTATTACATGTGCATCATAGTAAACAAAGTCTTTAAAATAAATTCCAACATTTGGGTCTGCTGTGGGTCCATTTCTATTATAAATATTTTTCTTTTAACTCTGCCATTTCTCTTTTCATATTTAGTAAGTTTCACTGACTGCTATACATTGTGGGTGGTACAGTGTAGAAACTCCAGATGGTGTGGATTTCAATCTTTCTCTGAAGTATTGAATTTTGTTTTAGCAGGCAGTTAAATTACTGGCACATCACCTTGATCCTGTGGAGGCTTGGTTTTAGGCTTTGTTGGAACAGATCTGTTTCAGTTTTGCCATTAGTTCTGGCAAGTGGCTCTTACTTTTCAAGTGTGGCTTTTCTAGAGTTTCAATGGAAAGCCTGACATATTTACCAATTCTCTCTAACAGTAAACCCTGACTCTTCAGGACCAGATAGCTGTTGAAATCTCTTCCCAGTTCTTTCAGATTTCTAGCTGTTGCCTCTCCCTGGGCTTGGATTTCATCCTATGGATGGGAATTCAGGAGTCAGCCCCAACTGACTCTCAGTTTCCTGAGATTTCTGCGTTCAATTTTTAGCTCTTCTAGCAGCTCCAGACTTCATTCTCTGATACTTTCACCCAGTAACACTGCAGCTTTTTACAAGAGCTCTGTCCCCTCCTTTATCCCATGCCTGTACACAGCAGACTGTGTAGTTGTCTCAGGAAGGAAGAAGGGTAAGTGTGGGCCTCATTCAGTGTATTCCCCTTCTTTCAAGAGTCATATCACCCCTACCTAGTTTGTATCTGCTTTTGTTTCCTTGACAATGTCTTCAAATGGTGTTTTTAGAAATACGTATTTTAAAAAAGTTTATAATTATTGTCAGCAGGAAAATTAGCGTAGTATAAACTACTTTCTCATTACTGAAAATCTCTATGTTAAAAATTACTTTAAAATATTATTATTTCTTATTTCCTTGGTGTTTGGGGCAGAAGGAAATGCACAGGATTTTTCTGAACTTCTCATTAAGGGAGGCAACCCAGCCTTGGTCTGGAGATCCTGAAATTATATTGTATGTATAACAATATAATTATTTTGTTATTTTTATGAGCATAGCATTAATAAATTAAATATTTAGTAAGATTTGTATCTCAGGACTTTTCCACCTGCTGAGAGTAGGTTGTTTGACAAGGCAGATGAGGTTCTTTTTTGAGTTATAGGGTATTGAAGCCTGTAATTTAGTAGTGGAAGGCGCATATAGCAAGAGTTGTATGATGAGGTTGGAAAGGTAGGCAGCAAACAAATAATGTAGGACTCATGGAATTTTAGTCTAAACATTTGTAAAATATGAGGGTGGCTCCTGTGTGGAGATTATGTAATTGGGAGGCAAAGTAGACTTAGGGAAAATAGGACATTGCAGTAGTTCAAGAGTGAAATGATAGCTGCTTACCGTGTGATGTTAGTTGTGGAGAAAAAAGCCAATGGATTTGAAATATAGTTTGGAAGTAAAACTATATCAGTACATATTGATGGATTGGATATGGGGTGAAAGAAAGAGAAGAATGAAAGTTGACCAAATTCTTTATTGTCGCAAAGTATTAAAGTTTGTTAGGACCTCTCTTCTGTTCATATTTTCTTTCTTGCTCGGTAAGAAAACAATTCAAAGCACTTTTTCCCCAATAACTTATATCTTCTTCTTTTGTGATAAAAGTACATTTTAAAATGAGTGGTCTTTAGAGTGTAATATAAAATTCTTTTACATTTCACCTCACCATATTTAGGTTCACCAAAGTAGCATATGAATAATTGTAGGAAAAACGGTATATCTACTTGGACTATAAAAATTTGGTATACTAAACAAAGTAAATCAAAATGGCTAAATCACATGGATATTAAATATATTTCAAATGTATTTTATATTCTTGGCTTCTTCTTCAGACCACTCCACTGCCTTTTCGGACATTTCTGTGGAAAAGTTGAGAAGCACTGACCTATCTGAACCTGTTAATCCAGCCAAACTTGTCTTTACTTTGTTCCAGGAACATGCTGTGTACATTCCTCTTTCCATGTTTTTCATGCTTTTCTCCCTGCCAGTAATGCCCTGTTTTTCATTACTTGTCAAAATTCTATTTTTCTTTTAAGATCCACCCTATGTTTTTATTGTTGTGTGAAATTTCTAAAACCTTTGTTTTTAGTAATGATGATAATTTTATTCTTGTCACTTTGTAGCACTTAATTTTTAAAATTTATTTTGTACTTTTGATGATGTATAATTTACTATAAATCATAGATTTTTAAGAGTTGGGAGGAACGGCTGAGATTTAATTAGTTTTATTATACAAGTGAAAAAGCTGAGATTCATTTGTCATGTAACTAGTTTGCAATGAGAAAGGATGAAAACTTATTTTTGGGTCTCTTGGTTCCCAGTTTAGTAATTTTTCTAATCTGCATTACTTGTTGATGAATATTTATTGATCTGAAAAATTGTATCTCTAGAATTATTAGTACACGACTAAATTTTGAAAATATTAACTTTTAAAATGTGATATTTAAAGTACTGGTTTTCCAGTGTTCATGTACAGATGGATTAAAATTTATTATAAATTTTATTTACTCTTTTTTTTTTTTTTGGTAGAGACAGGTGCTCACTATGTTGCCCAGGCTGGACTTGAACTCCTGGGCTCAAGTGATGCTCTCAACTTGGATTCGAGAGTGCTGGGATTAGAGGTGTGAGGCACTGTACCCAGCCTCTTATTTACTCTTTATTCAACTGATTTATTAATCAACACATGCTGATGAAACTTAATTATAGCTTTTATTTACTCTTCATTTATTCATCAACTTTCATGTGTCAGTGAGTATCCTAGGCACTGAGTGCAGTAGTAAATAATACATCAAGGTTGTTATCTTCAGGAAACTTTCATTCTGGTGGTACAAGACGTTGAGTAAAACCATAATCTAATCTATGGTGGGAAAATATCTGAACAGCTGTGGCCACTTGGGTGGTCAGAGCAGGGACTGATGGAAAAGGAGCATGAAAGAACTTTCTGGGATGCTGATAGTTTCTTAGGGCTTTGGGTTACATAGGTATATGCAGTGTCCAAACTTATTGACTGGTACCCTTAAGATTTGTGCATTTGATTATATTTAGGAGGGAAAAATCCTGTAAAACTAGAATAGATGTAACTTATATGAGAGTTATAAAGAACAGTATGTTAAACACCCATGAAACGACCACCCATGCCAGGGAGTAGAACATTGCCAGCAATTTGCACCTACATATGTGTTTCTCCCGAGCAGTCCTCCTGTCTGTCTCACAGAAGAAACCCTTGTATTATATTTTGGGATTAACGTTTCCTTGATTTTTGATTTTTCTTATGGGGGAGATTTATTTAACACATGTATATGCCTAAACAATGTACGATTCAGTTTTGATTGTTTTTGAAATTTAGAAAAATGGTATTTTACAGCTTATAGTTTTTTTGTAACTTACTGCTTTTACAAAATTGTATTTTTAAGATTTATGCATGTTGCATAAAGCTATAGTTCATTTATTTTAACAACTGAGGAACATATTCTGTAGTATAAATGCACCGAGGTATTTACCTATTTTCCTAATAGTTTGAGTTGCTTGCAGTTTTTGCCTTTGGAAGCTGAGGCACAAGGAATATTCTTCTAATGTGTCTCTTGGTGTAAATATTCATGAGGTTTGTAACTGAATGTAGAATTGTAGCGGTTCTCAGAACATGGTCTCTAGAGGATGCCTAGGTATCCCACAACCTATTCAAGGGGTTAATGAAATTAAAATGATTTTCATAATGATGCCAAGATGTTAAATGTCTTTTTCATTGAGTTGACATATGCACAAATGGTACAAAAGTAATAGTGAGTGAAACTGCTGGCATTTTAGCACAAATCAAAGCAGTAATGCCAGCTGTAGTTGTGATCATTATATTCTTTTTTTTTGAGACAAGGTCTCACTTTGTTACTCAGGCTGGAGTGCAGTGGCATGAGCACAATCACTGCTCACTGCAGCCTCAACTTCCTGGACTCAAGTGATCCTGTTGTTCTCTTTCTCATGATGTACTTCCGGGGGGGGAGAAAAAAGCCAACTCGAGTCACTTATTGTTTTGATTGTTTTTTGTAGAAAAGCATCAATGCATTTTCTAAATGATTTAATTTATTTAAATTCAGGAAACATTTACTGACTGCCTGTGGAATTCTGGGTTATGTGTGTATGTTTAAGGCAGTGTGATTTCCAGTTAATATCCTTTCTGTTCTAAACGTGTGTGTCATATTAAAATAAGAGAAAAAAAATACCCTGAATAAAAATAGATCAAGCTGTATATAAGTATAGATTGTAAGTGCAAAATACTGAGTAGGGTTAAAGCCTATGCTTGCTGGGTTCCCTGTATAGAAATAGGCGTTGGAGACAGGAGTTTTACTCTTGTGGTACGACATGGACTAGAGGCAGGTCCAGGATGTTACTTTTACTGCCAGCCATCACTTCCCTCCAAGTAGGCTATTGGAAGGGGGAACCTCCTGTTAAATGCTGCCTATTGCGGTAGCTTTGGATAAGTTGCAAGCTTAGGAAGATGAGATGACGTGATTTCAGAACTCCAAGATGGAGTGAAATATCTTCTGCCTTGTGACTGACTGGATCTGCATCATATCAGATACCTCCTCAAGGCAGGATTACCTGCTGTTATAAGACATGGTTCTATATATGGATATCGCAGGTAGGTTAAGTTGTGGCAACCACAAATTGTTAGATGAGGAGGGGGTGACTACAGACTTTGTATGTGTGTGTGTTGAGGGCAAGGTGAAGGGAGGAATGGTACAATGAGCCTGTAAACCAAATTGCAAAATAATATGAAGGAATGTAGTGCTAAGAAAAATAGGCAACAGAATTAGAAATTGAAAAATTTGTTCCTGATAACATTAAAAAATGTAAGTAAACCTATAATCAAAGTGTAACACACATACAGGAAAGTGTGCTACTCATAAATTACAGCTTAACAGATTTTCATAAAGTGAACACATCTTTGTTAACCACTACTCAGATCAAGAAATAGAATATCACCAGAATGACTGGCAGGAGGCACCCTAGAGGTCTCCCTGTGCCTCCTGCCAGTCATTCTCCATGCCCTCCCACTATTCCAACCTTGCCAAGCTAACCATTATCGTATCGTTTTTCACTATGAGAAAGAGATGGAGGGATGTGGAAGTGAGCTTGAGAGGCTTCCATGGACAGTGATCAGTTCTGCTAAAATAATTTAGAGGGAATAACAAAGAAGTAGCAGTTGACCACATAGTAGCTGAGAATTCCCTAGAATAGAAAAAAAAAAGACATCAATCTTTAGAAGTATATAGTCATTTTTGATCAAGAAAAAGAAAAATCTACATCAAGACCTTTCCAAAAATATTTCAGAACATTGCTGCTAAAGCAAACAAATTTTATGCTACTTCAGGGAAAACCAAGACACCTAGGAGTGATGGCACACTTCATATTTACATTAATAAATGCCACAAAACAATGCAGTAATATCTTTAAAGTTCTGGGGGAAAGAAAATTATAAATAGGATTTCGAGAATGAGGGTCATATATTTTTTCAAAGACTGCAGCTAAAAACCCACAGAGCCTCACTGAAAGGTCTACTGAAAGATACATTTAGGCAGGAAAAAGTGTGTCCAGAAGGAAGGCCAAAGGCAGTGGTGAGCACAAAACAATCCAAAATCAATGGTGAGCACAAATTTATAAAATTCTAGCAAATCTGCTCCTTAATACTAAGAACTTAATTTTAACTAAGTTTGTCTTTTGAGAAAACCAACTCTTAGATTTGTTAATCTTTTCCATCATTTTTATAGTCTCTATTTCATTTATTTGTGCTCTGAACTTCATTATTTCCTTCCTTCTGTTAACTTTGGGCTCTGTTCTTTTTTTTTTCTAGTTCCTCAAGGTGTAATGTTACGTTGTTTGACATCTTTTTTCTTTTTGATGTAGGTGTTTATTGCTATAAACTTCCCCTCTTATAACTGCTTTTGCTGCATTTAATATTGACTGGTAATAACAGGCAGTGTAATAGATTACAATAAATTACATATTTTTGAACAAATGAATTCTTTAAAGTTGCATATCCAGTTGCAGATAAACTTCAAATATCTTGCAGTTTTATATCTGTTATAGTAATTGCCAGGCTTTGTTGTTGTTGTTTTGATACATTGGAAGTTATAGAATTATTATATCCTCTTGATGAATTAATCCCTTTGTCATTATATAATTACCTTGTCTCTTTACTGTTTGTGTCTTAAAGTCTGTTGTATCTGAAATACCTTTGCATGGAATATCTTTTTCTGTCCCTTTACTTTCAGTCTACTTGTATCTTTAGAGGTGAGATGAGGTTTTCTAAGTAGCATATAGTTGGGTCATGTTTTTTAATCCATTCAGCCATTCTCTATCTTTTAAGTGAAAGTTTGATCTATTTACATTCAAATTTATTCTTGATATGTGAAGGCTTATTCCTGTCATTTTATTAATTGATTTCTGGTTGTTTTGTAAGTCGTTTGTTCTTTTCTTTCTCTCATATTGTTTAGCATTGTTGTTTGTTGGTTTTCTATAATGAGAACATTTGGATCCTTTCTTGTCTCTCTCTGTTTGCTTTACCAGTGGGTTTGGTAATTTTGTCATCTGTTTTTCATGATGATAGTAACTGTCTTTTTGTTTGTTTGTTTCTTTTTTGAGACAGGGTCTTGCTCTTGTTCTGTTGTCCAAGCTGTAGTGCAGTGGTGCCATCATGGCTTACTACAGCCTCAGCCTCCATGGTCTTAGGTGATCCTCCTGCCTCAGCTTCTCAGGTAGCTGGGAATACAGAATCATGCCACCATGCCTGGCTAATTATTTGTTATTGTTTGTAGAGATGGGGTTTTCCCATGTTGCCCAGGCTGGTCTTGAACTCCTGGGCTCAGGAGTCTGCCGGCCCCAGCCTCCCAAAGTGCTAGGATTATAGGCCAGAGCCACTGTGCCTGGCCTGATACTTGTTCTTTCACTTCCCAGATGGAGCACTCACTCAGGCATTTCTTGTAGGTCTGGTCTAGTGGTGTTGAATTCCCTCAGCTTTTGCTTGCCTCAGAAATACTATTTTTCCTTTGCTTAATGAATTTTTGCTGGGTGTAGTATCCTTGGCTTGCAGGGTTTTTTTTTTTTTTTTTTTTTTAATTTCAGCACTTTTTATATATCATTTCATTTTCTCCTGGCCTGTAATGATTCTGCTGAGAAATCTGCTGTTAGTCTGATGGAGCTTCCCTTAGAAGTGACTAGACACTTTTTTTCTGTTTTTAGAATTCTCTTTGTCTTTGTTGACAGTTTGACTCTAATGTGTTGTGGAGAAGGTCTTTTTGAATTTTGTCTTTTTGGAGATCTCTGAGCTTCTGTATCTGGATGTCTAAATCTCTTGCTATGCTGGGATAGTTTTCAGTTATTATTTCATTAACCAGGTTTTCTATCCCTTTTGTATTTTCACTGTCTTCTAGAATACTGAAAATTCTAACACTAGGTTGCTTTATGATATCCCATATGTCATGTAGGCTTTGTTAATTCTTTTTTCTTTATTTTTATCTAATGGGGTTATTTCAGAAGACGTGTCTTCAAGTTTGGAAATTCTTTCTTCTGCTCAATTTAGTCTATTATAGATGCTCTAGAATGTATTTTTTTATTTCATTAAATGAATTCTTCAGTTTCAGGATTCTAGTTATTTATTTATTTTTTATTTTTTGAGATGGAGTTTTGCTCTTGTAGCCCAGGCTGGAGTGCAGTGGCGCTATCTCGGCTCACTGCAACCTCCACCTCCCTGGTTCATGCTATTCTCCTGCCTCAGCCTCCCGAGTAACTGGGATTACGGGCATGTACCACCACGCCTGGCTAATTTTGTATTTGCAGTAGAGATGGGGTTTCTCCATATTGGTCAGGCTGGTCTCAAACTCCTGACCTCCGGTGATCCGCTCGCCTTGGCCTCCCAAAGTGCTCGGATTACAGGCATAAGCCATCACGCCTGGCCTCTGGTTTTCTTTTTAATGTTATCTTTCTCTTTGGTAAATTTCTCATTCATATCCTGAAATGTTTCTCTGGTTTCCTTGTATTGTTTATCTGTATTCTTATGTATCTCCTGAGCTTCTTTAATATCATTATTTTTAATTCTTTTTCTCTGGCATTTTATGAATTTCTTCTGCATTGGAATCTTTTGGTAGAAAATTATTGTGATCCTTTGGAGATGTCATATTTCCTCATATTTCCATGTTTCTTGTGCCCTTTGATATCTACACATCTTGTGTAATAGTAACTTCCATTTTTTTTTTTTTTTTTTTGAATTTGCTTTCATACGGTAGGACTTTTTTCTGAAGATTTGTTTGGGGTATTGGTTGCCTAGGGCACTTTGGCTTTGAATCTGGGTACACTTAGTAGTGTAGTCTCTGTAAGACTTTTTTCCCCTGTAAACAGCATCAGTGGTGTCTGTGATTTCCTCAGTGGTTTAGTGTATAGTTGTTAGTGGAGACTATGGTGAATTTTGCTGGGAGTGGTGACACCAGCTGGACTGATCCTCAGTCCTCAATGGTGGCAGCAGTGGGACAAGCATGCCTGTACATTAGCCCCAGGGTGGCTTACTTTGGTAATGGTGTTAGTGAGTCCAGGCGGCCAAATTTTGTGTCTCCACGTGACTTGTTTGGGTGCCAGCAGTGGTAGTGATGGGCTGGGCAGTTGGGTGGGTCCACAGGCCCCTGGGCAGTGAGCATCACGTGGGCCATGTCAGTAGTAGTGGTAGGACAACCTTCTGGCTCTCCAGTTGTTTGGGCTTATGTTGGCGGTGACTGTGATAGGCTGCGTAGGCAAGTCCCAAGGCCTGCAGGTGGCAAGTGTGAATGGGTACCAGCTGTGATGGTAGTGGCAGGTTAGGTGGGCCACATCCTCAGACCTCCAGGTGGAATGCTCAGTTGACACTGGATGTGAACAAAGTGGTGTGATCCCAAGGACCCCAGATAACATGCTTAAGTCCTTGGGAGTGGCGTGCTGAGCTGGGCAGGGTGAGAGTATCCTCAGGTCCTCCAGAGGTGTGAGCAGGGGCTGTTTGTGATGGGCAGGAGCAGGATAATTTCCAGTCTCCTGATGGAATGTTCAGATGGGGGTGGCAGTGACTTTGCTGTGGCCCTGATGCTGGGGATGGTGGGGTTGCTCTCAGTGGGAACAGCTGCAGAGAGGTAGCTGGGAAGTGTGCACTGCAGCTATAGGTGGAGGCTGCAGATGTGGTAGAGCTGTCCTCAGGGTGCCTGCAAATTTGCATTTTGACACCTGGCGGCAGCAATCTGCCATGGTTGCAGTTGTGGGTCATAGAGCTTGCCCTCAGGGCACATACAAATGTATGGCAGTCCTTCTGCTGGGGGCAGTGGGGTCACTGCCAATGGCTTGTGCTTTGGCCCCATAGGCAGCAGCATGTAGTGGCGGTGACTGGGTGGAGGATGTCAGTGGGGCTCTAAGGATGTGGCGTTGCAGGGGCTTTAGGGGTCCAGGGCAGGATGCATGCTGGTGGGGGTTAGGCTTTAAAAATAGCACCGTGTTGTAGCTGCTTAGGACTTGGGAGTGTGTTGGACCAGCGCAAACTTCTTCTCTAAAGCAATGTCAGTGTGCAGTCTCCAGGCAGCTCACTAGGTTACTGCCAGGGCTCGTGAGAGTTGAGGGGCTCTCTTATGTCTGGGATTGCAGGAGTTTGTGGTGAAAATGTGGGCCACTGGGAGTCTATCAATTACACTTTATCCATGTTGTGCAGGCTCTCTAGGCTTCTGGCTGATCCTGGCCAAGCAGACTGCCTCACTTCCCTCTCCTTCTTTGCTTTAGGTGTTTCCTTTCACTTCTCTGTTGAATTCCAGTGTTCTCTCTTAGATAACCTATTCAAAGTGTGATTACTTGCTATTTTGGTTCTTCTTTGTGGAGGAGGCGAGTACCAGATACCTCTAGTCAGCCTTCTGGACCCCTCTTCTCTTAATTTGTGATCTCTTCTTCTGTTGTCTGTAACTGAGTTTAATGCTTACTTGTTTTGTTCATGTTAGGAATTTATATCATCATCCTCAATTAGGTTGTTAACTGGAATTTTGTAATCCTTTAAACGTCCACAGGAAGTTTAAAATCTGATTTCTTGCATTGTGCTTTGTACATAGTAGTACACGATATTTATTCAGTTAATGGATTTGACAGCCATCACTGTCAAGTAGCAGTCCTTCTTTGTATATGAAGGATGCCTTATCAATATTATTTCCATTAGTAACTTTAATTTATTAATTTATTTATTTTTGAGACAGGGTCTTGCTGTATCACCCAGACTGGAGTGTAGTGGAGTGTGGTGGCTCACTGCAGCCTCGACCTCCCAGGCTCAAGCAATTCTTCCACTCAGCTCCCTGAGTAGCTAGGACTACAGGTGTGTGTTGCCATGCCTGACTAATTTGTGGGTGTGTGTGTGTGGTTTTTTTTTTGTTTGCTTTTGTAAAGATGAGGTTTCACCATGTTGCTGAGGCTTGCTTCCGACTTCTGAGCTCAACCTATCTGCCACCCTGGCCCCCCAAAGAGCTAGGATTATAGGTGTGAGCCACTGCATCCGGCCCATTAGTAACTTCATTGTTTTCTCTTACAGGTAAATGTTCTGAAAAAGACTCTGCATGGGAATGGCTTGCCTTACAATGACAGAAATGGAGGGAACATCCACATCTTCTATAAATCAAAATGGTGATATTTCTGGAAATGTCAATTCTATGAAGCAAATAGATCCGGTCCTTCAGGTGTATCTTTACCATTCCCTTGGGAAAGCTGAGGCAGATTATCTGACATTTCCATCTGGGGAATATGTTGCAGAAGAAATCTGTATTGCTGCTTCTAAAGCTTGTGGTAAGTATTAAAAAACAGCATTTTCCTTTTTATCCATGGATTATTGTTTTAATTATGCTATGCTAATACTGGGTACATGCATTATATATATATATATTTTTTTTTTTTAATGCTTGTATGGCTGGGATGTGTGTTTTCACATGCATAGAAAATGAAAGCATTACTGTAGTACAATTTATGGTGAATCTTTCTTGGGGTTGGTATTAAAACAGACTGACGACCATAAATGTTTGCTGAGTATTCTTTATAATTACATATAAGGTGGCTAAAGAATCCTGTCATGGTCTAGCTCATGACATAAGTTAATCTTAAAGCTAGATCCTAAGAGCAAAATGAAAGCAAAGAATATTTTGAAATACGTACTTGATTTAAAATCTTAATTAAATGGTTGATAAACCATCATTTTCTTCTTGTTAGCTTCTGAAGAGACCTCCGTTCATCTTTCTTCATAGATGTTTTTCTTATTTCTTTGGTGTATCTTGAAATCATTTTTACTTTTGAGACCTGATTATGTTATCTGTGGACCAAAACTTATGAACCAGAGAATTCTTTCTGTAGAACTGACACATTTTACTGGACCACTGAGGTGACTATAGCGCCTGGGGTATCTCATTTTCAAGTGTTGTTGTTTTTTTTTAAATAGAAGTACTAATTGATCTTTGTCTTTGTTTTGTTTTGAAGAATAGTAGTATGATTTTATTTGTAGAGGTCAATTAAATGTCTAATACTGTGTTTGTAAGAATGTGTGATAACATCAGTTTATTCTCTCTTGAGAAGGTAGTTGAGGTTAACAGATCAGTATAGGTCAGAATAGCCATTAACTGTAAGTTGGAGGAAGCTAGGTTTATTTCAAGTTCTTTCTATTTTGAAAAATATAATACATTGTTGTTAACTGTAGTCACCCTACTCTTCTGTCAAACATTAGAACTTATCCCTTCTGTCTGGATTTTGTGCCCATTAACCAACATCTCTTCATTTCCCCTTCCTACCCATATAACTTTGCCAGTGTCTTCTACCAGTCCACTCTCTACCTTCATGTGATCACCTTTTTTTTTAAGCTTTCACATATGAATGAGAACTTGCGATATTTGTCTTTCAGTACCTGGCTTATTTCACTTGGCACATGATCTTCAGTTCCATCCAGGTTGCTGTGAATGACACAATTTCATTCTTTTTTATGGCCCCACTGGGTCCCAGGGCAGTACACATTCTGTTGTGGGCTGGGTTCCCAAAAATGTCACCTTGCTGTAGCTGCTTAGGACTCAGGGGGAGTGTGGGACCCAGTGTGAGCTTCCTCACTGGAATAGGCAATGCTTTTGTGCTGTCTCTGGAAAGCCCCCTACGTTAGTTTTGTATCCTGCAAGGGTCTAGGGGCTCTCCTGTGACTAAAATCGCAGGGGTTCACAGTAGGAATGTGGACCATTGGGCATCTCTCACTTACTCTTTTCCCATGTGGAGTCTCTCCCAGCTTCTTGTCAATCCCGGCTGAGAAGGCTGTCTTGTTTCCCTCTCTTTCCTTGGTTTAGGTGTTTTCTGTCCTTTTTTTGTTGAATATCAGTGTTCCTCTTGGATAATCTACTCAAAGTATGATTACATGTTCATGGTTTTAGTTTTTAGTGGGGAAAGTGGATATGAGAAACCTCTAGTTACCGATCTTAACTATATTGTCAAGTCTATAGGGTGTGTAGTCTCTCAAATCTCTGATCCTTTAGCTTGTAAGATTTTTTTTTTAACAGATTTTATTGAATTCCTAGAGCCAAAAGGAAATAATAGAAAAGAACAAAAAACTCTTTCAGTCTTTGCAGATGGGTTCTGTGGTGGGGGCATTCATTCAGTGTTTACTCAGTCCATTTACAACTCTGCCTTGGCCTTCCCTTCCTCCTTGTGCTAACCCTAAAGAGCAGCCTGATATGAAAGCTTAGGGTCTTTTCTAAGTGCCCTTCCTTGGGCATGCATATGGCTTTTCTGTTCTCCAGTACGTGGAGATGCTTTTCAGTGCTGTCATTTCCCAAAGAAACTCTATTCTCTCATCTCTTTTGGCTTTTAGTGTGTTTATTGTTTGCCTTAACTTTAGACTGCTGCCCCAGATAGCAACAGGTTGTTCATTTGCAGTGTTTTCAATGAAAGTCTTCTATGTAGCTGCTTTTCTGCTGCCCTGACAAGGTCCTAAATTAAGTGGAACATAGGTGTGCTGTTTGCATCATTTCTTCAGTCAGTCTCTAGTCAGGTCAAAAGAGAGAAAAACAGTTTTTTGAGATTAAGGTCAGCTTTGGTCACTCTAGAGCCAGGGACCAGAGTTTCACACTGGTAACACCAATTGCCATCTTCAAGACTTTGCTTAACTAGGGGGAGTGGAGCAGGGGTCGGTGAGCAGGACAGGAGGGTGGTGGTTCAGGGAAAGTAAAAATGCTACACAACTTTCCTGCCATTTTTAAGTTGCTGTTTTCTTGATTCAGCATTTATGTGATTGCTGCATATCTTTGCTTATTTTCTATTGTTTATATGAAGTTCACTCAGACAGTTTTTACTCATTTTTTTTTTTTCCTGTTTCTGTGGAGAAGGATAGGCCCTTAGAACTACCTACTCCACCATTTTCACTGATGTTACTCTTTTACTTCTATAATCACAGAAGTAAACTTTAAGATTTTTCTATCTATATTGGTGAGATTACCCTGGGTATCATAGTCAAACTAAATTCACAAAATGTGTCAATTTATCTGTTCCTTCTTAGTCTATTCTCTGTGATGGTATACTTAAGATGGAGTTAGTTGTCTTTCATGTTTGTTTGAACTCACATATAAATCTTGTCTGGGCCTGATGGTGGTTTTTTGTTTCTTCTTATTTTTCCTTTCCTTCTTCTTTCTCTTCCCTCCTCCTCTTTTCTTTTCTTTTTTAAGTTTATACAGTCTGTTTCCTTTTTTTTTTTTTTTGTGAGACTGAGTCTCACTCCGTCGCCCAGGCTGGAGTGCAGTGGCATGATCATGGCTCACTGCAACCTCCACCTTCCAGGTTCAAGTGATTAGTCTGTATCAGCCTCTTGAATAGCTGGACTGTGGGCACCGGCCACCACACCTGGCTAATTTTTGTATTTTTGGTAGAGCTAAGGTTTTGCCATGTTGGCCAGGCTGGGTTCAAACTCCTGACCTCAAGTGATCTGCCTGCCTGGGTCTCCCAAAGTGCATGAGCCATTGCGCCCGGCCAGAGTCTATTTCTTTAATGATTATAATTCTACTGAAGTTTTAAATTTAAGAATCTTTTTAAAGTTATATTTTTACAAAAATTGTCCATGTGTCTATGTTTTCAAGTTTAATGGCATAATGTTGTTCTAGCACTCTTTGTCTTCATAACCCATAATTATGCTTTTTAAAAGTTCTTAGTGTTTGTGCCTCTTTTTTCTTATTATACTTCACAAAGATCTATTTTGCAAGCAATCATCTTTTATTTTGTCACTTCTCTCTATTGAATTTTTATCATGCCCATCTTTAACCTTTCTTTGGGATTACTCAGTTGTCTTCTCTGTTGAGTGATATACTTAGATCATTTGCTTTACTTTCTAATATAAGCATATAAAGCTACAATTTTTTCCTTTAGAGTTTCACTTTAGTTGTATTCCACGATTTTCAATACATGATATTGATAATCATTATTCATTATAAATGCTTCTTAATGTATTTTCTTTTGACCTCTGAGTTGTTTAAAAGTTATTTGTAAATAAAAGAATGAATGCAAGTATACGGTTTAAAAGTTGCTACTGAATAATGTTATTCTAAATAACTTACTGAAATTATTACACATCTGTAAGTAGATGGTCATGTTAATAATTCAGAATTTAAGTCTTTGTTGTTAGTTTGTCATGTGTCATTTCTATCTACAGTGGAAAAATAGTGAAAACAAGCCTTATGTTTTAAATACATAGAATTAAAATTTTTTTTACGTATTCATTTCTGATTTAATTGAAGTATGGTTAGAGAACACGGTATGTGTGATTATTCTGTGGAACTTCTAAAGACTTGTTTTGAGTTCATGTGATTGTTGTGTTTGTGCTTGTGTGTGTACATGTATGCATATATGTGAATGTTCTGTATACGCTTGAAAATAGCTTGTATTACTTACTTGCATGGTTTAGGTATTCTTTTGGTTTTTTAGTTCAGTGGCCTTCAACCTTTTGTTAATGTACCTTCTAAAATATCTTTTAAGAAATTATGTATGCATTCATATTTTAAGTTGACATTTAAAATTTTTCATTGTAAATTAAAATAGTGCAAAGGATATAATTTTAGTGTATTGTGTAAAACTTGACATTTTAAAATAAAACTTTCATTATTCTTTTAAAAGTATTCATGACTTCTAAATATTTTTGTGATTTGATACTTATTAATTAAAACAACTCCCTCCCTGCAACCACATATGAGCATGGATTCCTATTACGCCTCCCGTTCAGAGAAACTTGAAAAGTTGAACCAACCATTCTACAGAGGACAACTGAAAAAACTGGATGAAATGTTTTAAAAATATTTGCTTGAAAGAGTCTCAGCAGTCATATTTTAAAATACTTATGTACCTCGGAGATATTGTGGGTTTGGTTCCAGACTATCACAGTGAAGCACATACTGCAGTAAAGCAAATTACATGAAGTTTTAGTTTTCCCAGTGCATATAAAAATTTAAATTATTCTGTAGTCTGTTAAGTATGCAATAGCATTATGTCCAAAAAAGTACATACCTTAATTAAAAAATATTTTATTGTCAAAAAGCACTAACAATCATTTGAGCCTTCAGTGAGTCATCATCTTTTTGTTGGTGGAAATTCTTGCCTTGATGTTGGTGGCTACTGACTGACCAGGGTGGTGACTGCTGAAGGTTGGGGTGGCTATGGCAATGTCTTAAAATAAGACAGCAGTGAAGTTGCTGCATTAATGGACTCTTCCCTTTCGTGAAGATATCTCTGTAGTATGCAATGCTATTTGATAACATTTTACCTGCAGTAGAACTTCTTTGAAAATGGGATCGATTCGCTCAAACCCTGCCACTGCTTTGTTAACTAAGTTGATGTAATATTATAAATCCTTTGTTGTCATTTCAACAATATTCACAGCATCTTCACCAGGAACAGATTTCATCCCAAGAAACCACTTTCTTTGCTCATCCATAAAAAGCAGTTCCTCGTCCATCCAAGTTTTATCATGAGATTACGGCAATACAGTCACATCTGCAAGCTCTACTTCTAATTCTCGTTCTCTTGCTATTTCTGCCACATCCTAGTGACTTCCTCCACTGAAGATTACATCCCTCAAAGACATCCATGAGAGTCAGAAACGACTTCTTTCAAACTCCTGTTAATGTTGATATTTTGACCTCCTCTCATGAACTATAAACGTTTTTCATGATGTCTCGAATGGTGAATCCTTTCCATAAGTTTTTCTTTACTTTGCTTAGATCCATGAGAGGAAACACTATGACAGCTATAACCTTACAAAATGGTTTCCCAAATAATAAGATTTGAAACTCAAATTGCTCCTTGATCCATGGGCTGCAGAATGGATGTTGTGTTAGCAGGCATGAAAACAACATGAAATTCAGTGTACATCTTTATCAGAGCTCTTGGGAGACCAGGTGCATTGTCAACGATTAACAGTACTTTGAGAGAGTCTTCTTTTCTGAGCTTTAAGTCTCAACGGTGGTTTAAAATACGCAATAAACCATGCTATAAACAGATGTGCTGTCTTCGAGGCTTTGTTTTTCTATTTACAGAGCACAGGCAGGGTAATTGAGCATAGTTCTTAGGGCCATACATTTTCAGAATGATCAGTAAGCACTGGCTTTAACTAAAAGTCACCAGCTGCATTAGCTCCTCAGAAGAGAGTCATTCAGTTCTTTGAAACTTTGAAGTGAAGCACTGACTTGTCTCTAGCTGTGAAACTACTAGAAAGCATCTTCTTCCCATAGAAGGCTGTTTTGTCTACACTGAAAATGTGTTGTTTATCCGTGATCCTTGCAAGATCTTTGGATAACTTGCTGCATTCTCTCCGTCAACACTTGCTGCTTCACCTTGTGTTTTTATGTTAGGGACATGATGTCTTTTGTTAAACCTCTTGAACTAACCTCTACTAGCTTCCTTCTTTTCTTCTGCAGCTTCCTCACCTCTCTCAGCCTTCATAGATTTGAAGAGAATTAGGGTCTTTCTCTGGCTTAGGGTTTGGCTTGAGGGAATACTGTGGCTGGTTTGACTTTCTCTCTACACCACTCATACTTTTGTCATATCGTCAGTAAGGCTGTTTTGCCCTCACCATTTATGTATTCACTGCAGTAGCACTTTTAATTTCATTCAAAAACTTTTTCTTTACATTCAGACTGGTGCAGGAGGCCTGGCATTTAGCCTGTCTTGGCGTTGATATACCTTCCTCACTTAGTTTAATCATTCTAGCTTTTATCTTAAAGTAAGAGATATGCAACTCTTCTTTTCCCTTGAATGCTTAGAGGCCACTGTAGGATTGTTACTTGGCGTAATTTCCATTTTGTTGTGTCTCAGGGAATAGAGAGGCCCAAGGAAAGGGAGAGAGACAGGAATGGCTATTGCTGGAGCAGTCAGAACACGCACAGCATTTATTGCTTCTGTTTGTCATCTTATGTGTGCATGGTTCATGGCGGCTCCAAACAATTACAATTATAATTGAAAGATCACTGATCACAGATCACCTTAACTGATGTAATAATGAAAAAGTTTGAAATATTGCAAGAATTACCAAAATGTAACATAGAGACGTGAAGTGAGCACATGCTGTTGGAAAAGTGGTGCTGACAGGCTTAACTAGATTACAGAGTTGCCGTAAATCCTTATTTTGTAAAGAAAAACCCCCACAATATCCACAAATTGCAATAATGCAGAGTGCAATAAAATAAAGTATGTTTGTATTAAAAAAGTGTGATTAATAATTCAGTTGTAAGTGGTAGTATATTAAAAGATTTTGACTGCTACTACATTTTGTTCTGATTTTAAGAGTTGTTACTTCAGCCTCATTACAAATTATAGGTGCTATGTAAATATTCTGCTATGTACCTTTAATAATTTCTTTTTCTACTTCTTTCTAGGCATCACACCTTTGTATCATAATATGTTTGCTTTAATGAGTGAAACAGAAAGGATCTGGTATCCACCCAACCATGTCTTCCACGTAGATGAATCAACCAGGCATAATGTACTCTACAGAATAAGGTACTTTCTTTAGTAAAGTAACTCACTTAATGCTAAAAGGCAAAGTGGGAGAAATTATCAAATATTTTTTAGTTGCAAGGTACTTAATACCAGAGACCTGAACCAATTAGTTAGCACTCATTTAATATTCTGTTTCTCTATCAGAAAAACTGTTCATACATGTTGTTTAAATAGAATACTCTGAGAATAAAGCTGTTTTGGTGGGATGCCACTTAACTCCTTATGATTATAATTAAATAAGTAAAAAAGATCAGAATGGCCTTTATTAACAACATCCTAAATATTTGGGATATTACTGGTTTTCAGGGAAATTTGATGTTTTGTACAGTAAAATGCAGTTTCACATATCATCTTTATAAATAACTTTTTAAAAAGTTAACATGAAGAAAAGAGACTTTTCCCAGTGTTTATTTGAAGCCTCAAATTGTAAGTTAATTTATATAATTTATGATAATGTGTAATGTCTATTTAGAGAAATCTAGAAGTATTTTACTTTTGCTCAAAAGGATACAACAAAGATATAAATTTGATTTGTATCTCACAAATACCTGTCATTTTCTAAGCATCTATATATAATTTTATATTTATATATGTAATTTAATTATATATGTGTAATTTAATTTTCATCACAACTTCATGAGGTATTAGATTTCCACATTAAAGATAAAGAATCTGGTGCTTTGAGATACAATATTATTCAAATTTATTCATGTTCACATAGCTGGGAATTGGGAGTCAGGTTCAAATCCAAGCCTAGTTTGCTTCATAAGCTTGCCTCTTAACCACCTCATGTGTACTTCATTAAAGGGATAATGTATATATAGTATTTATTATTGTGCCTATCACTTGGTGCTCTCTCAATAAATTTTAGTATTGCTTTGCTTCTTTCCCTTCCCCTATTTTGTATAAAAATACGCAATTGAATGTGTTTGCATTTACTGATGCAAACTGATATATAATATACTGATGTATAATTTGCACCGAGTTCAAAATGTTATTTTTGATATAATTATTGAAAATACAGAATTAGTGAAAGAATTCAATAAATGTTCAAATAAATCGCAGATGTACAAAAAATTGATAGCATTCTATATATAAGCAACCAGTTATATAATAGATAAAGAAGATCCTATTCAATATAGCTACAGAAACCCTTAACTAACCAGGAATAGTCTTAATAAGAAAAAACATAAGACAGTATAGGAAAATTAGAAGTTTATTTGTAGAATATGAAGAATTAGGACATAATACTGGAATGGTCAGATGGAATATTACAAAGATCAATTTCTCTTATGCTATGTGTTTAACTCTAAGCCAATCAAAAATCCTAACAAAGGCATTTTAGGGAATTTGACACATTACAATGTTAATTTAGAATTATTAAATAAGATAGCCGTGAGAAAGAAGACTTATCTGGCAATTATAAAATACTTTGTCCCAGGAAATATTTTCACATTATATGAAACTACAAAATGTATTTTTTATTAAAGTCACATAATTAAATTCAGAACCATAACCTAAATAATGAGAATGATGGGGCCAGTATAGCTTGAAAGTACTCCTTCATATGTAGAGAAATATATGAAGAAATATTTTCATGTTAAGGGAGAGATCAGTCAATAAATGGTGGTGGGATAGTTGGTTAGCTGTTCGGATAAAATTTCAGCTTCTTTATAATGTATATCAGATAAATTACAGGTTGATTACAAATGACACTGATATGTAAATAGAAATGTAAAGAAAATCAAACTATAGTGCTCGCTTCGGCAGCACATATACTAAAATTGGAACGATACAGAGAAGATTAGCATGGCCCCTGCGCAAGGATGACACGCAAATTCGTGAAGCGTTCCATATTTTTTTTAATTTTAATTTTTTTTTAATATTTAAAAAAATATATATATAAAAAGGAAAATCAAACTATAAAAGTCTGAATTGGAATTGAATTCAAGTCCATGGGAAAATACCATGTAAGCTGCAAAACAATGGAAGAAATCATATTGGAATGATTGCAGCTGTTGACTATAAAAATTTTCAAGCTTCTGAAGGTTTCATCTTAAAAGGCAAATTGTAAAGATAGTTTTCACAAATCAAATAAACAAAGGGTTAGTATTCTTATAAATGTAAAATTAAAAACACTGCATCTATTAGATAATTACTTAATGTACATGAAGAAGTATTTAACAAAAGACGAACAAATAGTTAATGGCCTTTAAAAAAATTCTCAGTGTCACTAGTTACGAGAATAATGAATAGTTATTACTATGTGCTGAAGCCAGCCATCTCATATGATTAACTGGCTAATGCCAACACATTATAGGACCAAGATGAAATGGGCAAATGCCTAGAAAGATACAAGTTATAGGAATTGCTAAAAGAAAGAACAGAAAATTTGAATATGTCTGTGACAAGTAAAGAAATCACATTAGTAGTGGCTTCACTTGTGAATTCCATCGCACATTAAAATAATTATTACCAGTTATTCACAAAAAATAGAAAAGGAAGAAGGATTTCCCAACTTTTTCTATGAGTTCAGTATTACCCTAATACCAAATTGAGACAAAGGTGTCTAGAAGAAAAGAAAACTATAGACCAAGGTTGTAGGTAGAAAATCAACAAATACAAACTGAATCTAGCAATACAGCTTGAATATGTCTTATCTGAAATGCTTGGGACCAGAACTGTTTTGGATTTTGTATTTTTTTAAATTTTAGAATATTTGCAGAGTGCACACTGGTTGAGCATCCCTAATCTAACATTCTAAAGTCTGAAATGCTCTAATGTATATTTCTTTTGCACATCAGGTTAGTGCTCTAAAGGTTTTGGAGTTTGGAGCATTTCAGATTTCAGATTTTCAGATTAAAGAATACTCAGTTTGTTTACAAAAAGATTAAATACCATGACCAGGTGGGATTTATCCCAGAAAATAAAGGTTAGTGTAACTTCTAAAAATCAATTAATATAACATACCACATTAATAGAATAAAGGACCAAAACCACATGATCATCTTAGTAGACACAGAAAAAGTATTGGACATAATCCAACATCTTATCACTATAAAAAAAAAAACAACCCAATAGGAATGGCAAGGAACTTCCTCAATTTGTTAAAAGGCGTCTATAAAAAATCCAAAAGTAATGTCATACTTAATGGTTAAAGACTGAATGCCTTCTCCCTATGATAGGAATGAGATGAGTATAGCTACTTTAATAATTTAACATTATTCTATAGATTCAGGCTAGGGAAATTAGGCAAGAAAAAGAAATAAAAGGCATTCATATTGGAAAATAAGAAGTAAAACTGTCGTCAGCCTGCTGTTTCCATGGGTTTCACATCCATGGATTAAACCAACTGCATGTTGAAAACATTTGGGAAAAAGTTGTGTTTGAACTGAACATGTACAGACTTTTTCTTGTCATTATTACCTAAACAGTACAGTCTAACAACTATTTACATAACATTTACATTGTATTAAGTATTATAAGTAGGCTAGAGATTTTAAAGTATACTGAAGGATGTGCACAGGTTATATGCAAATACTGTGCCATTGTATATCAGGAACGTGAGTATTTGCAGATTTTGATATGTGTGGGAGGTCTTGGAACCAGTACTGCATAGATACCAAAGGATGACTACATATTCACAGATTACATGATCTTGCATATTAAAAATCCTAAGGAATTAATGAAAAACTGTTAGAATTAGTAAATTAGCTCAGGTCAGTTGCAGAATAGAAGATCAATATATAAAAATCAGTTGTATTTCTACACACAAAAAACAATCTAAAAATGAAATTTAAAAAATTCATTAACAATTGCATAACAAATGTTTAGGAATAAACTTAACAAAAGAAGTATAAAATGTTTGCACTGAGAAATAGAAAACATCATTGAAAGAAATTAAGGAAACACCTAAATAAATGGAAAGATATCTCATAGTTAGAGAACTTCATATTTTTAAGATGGCAATATTCCTTAATTGATCTGTACGTTCAATGCAATTACTACCGAAATCCTAGCAGTCTTTATTTCAGAAATAAACAAGTTAATCATAAATTTATATAAAAAGCAAAGGGACATGGAGCATGATGGCTCACACGTGTAATCCCAACATTTTGGGAGGTCGAGGTGGGTAGATCGTGAGGTCAGGAGTTTGAGACCAGTCTGGCCAACATGGTGAAACCCTGTCTCTACTAAAAGTATAAAAATTAGCTGAGCATGGTGGCAGGCACCTGTAATCCCAGCTACTGAGGCAGGAGAATCTCTTGAACCCAGGAGGCAGAGGTTACAGTGAGCCAAGATTGTGCCATTGCACTACAGCCTGGGCAACAGAGCTCTGTCTCAGCAACAACAACAACAATAAAGCAAAGGGACTTAGCACAGCTAAAACAATCTTGAAAAAGAACAAAGTTTGAAAACTTACACTTCCCAATTTCAAAATTTATTACAAAACTACAGTAATCAAGACAAAATGCCTTAAAGCCTCAGACCCAGCCCCGCAGGTGTACGTACAGGGGCCTGGGGGTAGCCCTGGACTGGCAGGCAGTCCCCTAGGATGGTCTCGGTGGGCAGTGGAGGTCCCCCAGCAGGGCTTGCCAGGGCAGTGGCTGTGAGTCTAGTTTTTGCTTTATCAAGTGTACAGAAATGGCATTTACATTTCTCTGATGCTCCCTGGAAGCCATATAATTTAGGGGATTTTTAAAATAAAAATGAAACCCAAAAAAAAAAGATGCCCAACAGCATTAGTCATTAGAGAAATCCAAATCAAAACCCCAATGGGATGATAATCGATATACAAGGATGGCAAAAATCAGAAAGACAAACAATAACAAGTGTTAGAGAATTTGGACTAATTTAGATGCCATATATTGCTATTGGGAATGTAAAGTGGTGCAGCTACTTTGGAAACACAGTCTACTTTGGAAACACAGCTACTTTGGAAACAAAGAGTTACCATATGATCCAGCAATTCTCCTTTAGATATATATGCAATAGAAATGAAAACATATATTCACAAAAACTTGTGTATGACTCTTCATACTAGCATTATTCACAATAGCAAAATAATAGAAACAGCCCAAATGTCTGTCAGGCATGAATGGATAAGGAAAATGTGGTATATTCATACAATGAAATATTAATTTGGTAATAAAAGGAAATGAAGTAATGATACATGCTCTAACATGGATGAACCTTGAAAACATTATGCGGAGTGAAAGAAGGTAGACAGAAAGGCCACATGTTCTAAAATTAGATTGTGGTAATATTTGTATAATGCTTAAGTGGGTGAACTTATGGTATGTGAATTATATCTCAATAAATATGTTACTAAAAGAATCAATATAGAGTATTTTTTGTTTCTTTGAAGGAAAGTTTTTAACCTCTGTTTCTCTAAAGAAGCAATTATTTGTTTTTATACAAATTAGCATTTTCAGATTCTCTACTGATGTTACTGGATTAATTTATGTTTTTACTTTTTGTTAATATTTTATTTCTACATTTTTTGTTTCCTATTATTGCTTCTACATTCTGTGCACTGAAGGAGGTAGTATACTGATTTTACACTTAAATTTCTTGTACTTTCTGCCTATATTATTGTAGTGTTACCCACATATCCTTTTGTCTCGAATTTATGTTGAATACTGTTAGCTATGTTTTCTAAGTATGAGATAATACCTTTCACTATGCTGTAGGTGACTATATATTGATAGTATGTTTGTATTTGAGCTATTTGGAGGCTGACCACATGTTTTTATTATCTTGTAGGTTTTACTTTCCTCATTGGTATTGCAGCGGCAACAACAGAACCTATCGGCATGGAATATCTCGAGGTGCTGAAGCTCCTCTTCTTGATGACTTTGTCATGTCTTACCTTTTTGCTCAGGTATGATTATACTATCTTACTTGTACATGTGTTAAATGATAAATGTCCTGCTGTGTAATAAATCACTTAATCAGGAAAAATGTCACGTATGGGAAAATTGCAGTTCTGTCTTGCACAGCAGGTGCAGAGAAGTAACAAAATTGAGTCTTTTTAGCACCAGTTTTTAATCCCATGGTTTATGGATAATAGAATCTATTTTGTAGATTTTTTTGAGTTGATCCTTTTGAATTTCTTTCTCCTTTTTTAAGGACTTTGATCTTTTAAAGGATTTTACAAGGTATAGACTGAGTTTTATGACATGATTCATGTAGGCATAAGTGGCTAAAATACTAGTAAAATTTCTTTAGCATTTAAAAAAAATTTTTGGACAACTTCAGGCTTACACAATGGGCAATTAACTGTAGAGAAATACATTACATGAAAAATGACTTATGATAGTTTGTGTAGCTGCTTATAGGAAGGTGGCTGAATGTTGATACTTAGTCTGAGAATTATAATCTAGTTTGTTCACTAATACAGTTGTGTCAAATTTTTGTATTGTGCTTAAATATTTGATAATGCTTTCTTCTCTGTTACCCTGATTTAAACAGTAATTGAAATGTTTTGTCATTAAATAACTTGTTTTTATGTGCTGCTAGACTGGTATGAATAGAAACTAAAGGCAGAAAATATATTAGTGCCCTTGGGTAAAAATATGCATTTGGTATCCTCAAGGTATCAGATTAGGAGTTCTAAATCAGATTTGCTAATATTGTAGGAAATAAGCCCATAGATCCTCATGGTTCACATTTCCAAGAAGCCTAGTAAGGCTAGTTCAGTTTATGAACAACAAAAGGAAAAGTATTTCTCTATTGGGGTATGAGACCAACAAACTTTATTTTTATTGTGGTAGAAATATATAATAAAAATGACCATTTTAACCATTTTAAGTGTACAGTTCATTTGTGTTAAGTACAAACACATTGTTGTACAACCATCATCACCATCCATCTCCAGAACATTTTTCATCTTCCCAAACAGAAACCTCATACCCATTAAATAATAACTCTCTATATCCCACTCCCAATGGCCTTTGGCAGTCACCATTCTACTTTCTGACTATAAATCTACCTTTTCTAGGTATCTCATACAAATGGAATTATACAGCATTTGTCCTTTTATGACTGGCTTATTTTACTTAGCATAATGTCTGCAAAGTTCATTCCTGTTGCAGCATGTGCCAGAATTTCTTTTCTTTTAAGGCTGAATAATATCCCATTGTATATGTATACTTCATTTTATTTATTCATTCATCTGTTGGTGGATACTTGGGTTGCTGCTGTGAACATGGTATGCAAATATTTCCTTGAGTCCCTGTTTTCAGTTCTTTTGGATATATACACAGAAGCCTGGATAATATGGTAAATTTGTAATTTTTTCTGAGGAACTGCTACATTGTTTTCTGTAGTGGCTGGACTGTTTTTCAATCCTATACCAGCAGTGCACAAATGTTCCATTTTCTTGACATCCTTGACAACACTTTGCTTTGTTTGATAATAGCCATCCTGATGGGTATGAGGTGGTATCATTATGATTCTGATGGCATAGTTCTCTAACAATTAGTGATCATGAGCATCTTTTCATATGCTTGTTGGCTATTTATCTTCTTTGCAGAGATGTTGCTTGGCCATTTGTTTGTCTTCTATGCAGAGATGTCTATTCAATTCTTTGCCTATTTTTAAATTGTTTTTTGTTGTTGTATTGTAGAAATTATTATTCTGGATCTTAGCTCCATGTAAGATACATGATTTGTACATATTTTTTCCATTCTCTAGGCTGTCTTTTTATTCTGTTGCTTGTGTCCTTTGATGGACAAAAGTTTTAAATTTTGATGTATTTCAATTTGTTTATTCTTTTTTGTTTCCTTTGTTTTTGGTGTCATATCCAAGAAATCATCACCAAATTCAATGTTATGAAGCTTTCTTTCTGTTTTCTTATAAGAGTTTTATGGTTTTTAGCTCTTATATTTAGGCCTTTGGTCCATTTTGAGTTAATTTTTGTCTGTGGTGTAAGATAAGGGTCCAACTTTTTTTGCATGTGAATATCAAGTTTTCCTAGCACAGTTTGTTGAAAGACTGTCTTTTTGCCATTGAATGGTCTTGGCACCTTTGTTGAAAATCATTTAACCACCAGCCTACTTTTTTATACAGCTCCTTTATCTCTCTAACCATTCTGAAAAGCGAGTGGGGTGGGGGAGAGGCTTCTGAGAATAGCCTTTTGAAAATAGTATATTATGAGGTTACAACTTTCTGTGGCTTTTACGGGTACATTATTTCACCTGTGCTGCAGAGCTGGTTTATTTTGGTGGCATTAAGCCTCATTTGTAAGCTAAGTTTTCCCAAACTATTCATTTAGCTACTTTAGACTAACATTAATACTGCAATGTGTAGTATTTTTGATCTAGAAAAATTTTGGGTGATTTCAGAATACTCACTTTTATCCTTCTAGGAAGGATTGTCTTGTCTAGCATGGCAAAGTAATTTCACCACATAATCCTAAATTATGTCTAGATAGTACCATAAGCAGTTTTCTATTTTTTAATGTTCTTATTTCTCTACATTTATGCCCAGAAAATATGGTAGTATTTAGATTACTCTGATTGTACTATTATCATTTTATACTATATGCATGTTATAGACTATATATAGCAAATTTGACCAGTGGCATTACTAGAGTGTAAGACTATCTTGACATCTTTAACCAAAAAATAGATAAGCCACTAAACTGTCTTTAAAGTTCTTAAGATAGTACCTGTAGAAAGACAGATTTGGAAAAGGCAAGCAAATAAAAGTCCAAAGTAAGATGGCCCTTTTAAATTCAGTTGCCTCTGGGAATTATTATATCATCAGATATGGCTACTCAGAAAATAAATTGCTGACCTGTGAGCAATTTTTAATTAATTCATATCTCTTGAACAACAAATGGATGTTTACCTCATGTTCTTTGCATCATTTCTGGTTTTGTGACTGTGACTTTTTTCATTTCTCTGGCTAATGAAGATGTAAATTTCTTAAGCTGAAATTTTTCAGCTACCTAGATGAGGAAAAGTTTTCTTTCTTTTCTTATTTTATTTTTTGGTAAAGATGGGGGTCTTACTTTGATGCCCAGGCTGGCATGATCATAGTTCACTGCAGCCTTGAACTCCTGGGCTCAAGTGATTGTCTGGCTTCAGCTTCCCAAGTAGCTAGGACTGCAGGTATGTGCTACTATGCCTGACTAATTTTTTAGTTTTGTTTTTGTAGAGGTGGGTTCTCGCTCTGTTGTCCAGGCTGGTTTCAAACTCCTGGCCTCAAATGATCCTCCTACGTCAGCCTCCCAAAGTGCTGGGATTACAGGTGTGAGCCACCACATGTGGCCTGAAGTTTTTCATTCGTTTTAATTAAATGAAATTTTTGAGGGCACATACTATAATATTTAAGGAATAGTATTTATTATGTTTTGGCATTTGAGACTCTTCCATTTGTAACTTTTGTCTAGTGAATATTTAGTTGATTATGTTTGTAGTAATACTATTACTAACTTTTCATACATTTATTGTCTTTTGGTCATGAGTTCCATAGAATTTCCCAGGAGCAGAATTTGTTATCTACTGGGTCTGTATGGAACTGAGGCAAGGTATTAAAAAAAAAATCTATCAAGTCGTTGGTTATCTCTTACTTAAACAGTGTAACTTACTTGCCTGTTGTCAAAAGTGTAGTGAAATAAGCATTTAAAATTGAGCAAAAATCTGTCTCCTTCCCTGAATTAATTTTGTATTAGCAACATTTAGGTCTTTGTTTTGGTTAATACTGATTATTTGATGGTATACTTGTTAAGTAACAGTTTATTTTCTTATATGAAAATATCGTCTATATTTTATTAATAGAAAGTTAAGCAAATATGCTTTTATATATACATTTCTTTTAATAAAATTAGTTTAAAAAGGTTCCGGTAAAGCTTTAATTTCATGAGACAAGTTAACACATCAGAAGAAGGGGTAATACATATGTAGAATATAGAAGGCCCTATATTTCTCTTATCTGGTTTAAAACCTTGGTTTATATTGTTATTTTACATAATATGGCTCTTAACCTTTTTTTCTACAAAGAAAATTGGTATTATGTTTAGAATATTTGTACTTTTGGTTTCTATCTTTTTCTTTCTCCTGTTACATGTTCAATCTCATTTATCCATATTCCTAAATACTCCAGGTCAAAATCTTAGAACCTCTGTGTTTCTTCTTTATTTTTTATACAATATATAGTTAATAAAGTTATCAGCCTTTTTCAGAATTTTTTAGTATCTTCTGTTTCCTGGATTAGATCCTTATTATCTCACATCTGAGCCATATACCAGCCTCTTAAAGTATCTCCCTGAATACACTTTAGTTTCTTCAAGCACTTCTATCATTGCTGCTACTCTGCCAATGGAAGAGACACGATGAAAATAGATCTCCATAGTTTCTAGGATGATGTCATTCAAGGGTACCTGCAGTCTGACCCCAACTTTACTGTTCTAAGTTTTAACCCACATTATTTCTTCACATAAACTTTAGTCCCTAATCAAACTAGTTTATGGATCTGAACATACTTTGTGTTTTTTTGTGTGTTTCATTCCTTCTATTTCTTTACCCTGTTCTGTGTTCATCATACATTTCTTTATTTTTAAAGACACTGTGAAGTTTCAAATCTTCCATGAAACCTTCCTTGATTACTCCAACTGAATATAATCTTAACTTTCTCCAAGTTCCTGAAGCAACTTTTGTGTGGTACTTCCTATATCATGTCTGGCATTATAATTATTTGCTTCCAGTTAGCTTGTAAGCTAGATTTTGGTCCCCTTGATGACCGAGACCACATCTTATACAGTCATGTGTCAGTTATGGGGATACATTCTGAGAAATATGTCATTAGGCAATTTTATTGTTCTGTGAACGTCATTTATTGTAGGTGTACAAACCTATATGGTATAGCCTAGTGTATACTTAGGCTATGTGGTATAGCCTATTATTGCTCCTAGGCTACAAACATACATAGCATGTTGCTGTACTGAATATTGTATGCAATTGTAATACAGTGGTAAGTATTTGTGTAGTTAGGCATATGTAAATGTAGAAAAGGTACAGTAAAAATGCAGTATTAAAATCTTATGGAACCATTGTTACATATGTGGTCTGCCATTGACCAAAATATTGTTATGGGGCACATGGCTATTTCTTTGTATCCAACACCATTTGTAGTATGATGCTTCCAACATAATTGGAGCTCACTATATATTTAATTAAGTAATATCTATTTTAATTCAGGTAATTTTTATGCAGAAGATATAATTTGAAGATACATGCAATGAAATAGGTTGATGTTGTATGTACTCTGTAATTGGGAACCTAGTGTAAACCAGTTTTCATTTGCAAATGAACTTTTATTAAAAATTTATTCCAAATGAATGAAAATTAAGTGAGGAATTTAATTATGCCTTTATTTATTTAGAAACTGGGTGTTGGTCTGTCACCCCAGACTAGGGTGCAGCAGTGTGATCATAGCTCAAGTGATCCTTCTACCTCAGCACCCCAAGTAGCTGGGACTACAGATGTGTGCCACCATGCCTGGCTAATTTTTAAATTTTTGTAGAGATGAGATCTTGTCACATTGCCCAGGCTGATCTTAAACTCCAGGCTCAGGTGATCCTCATGCCTCAGCCTCCCAAAGTTCTGGGATTACAGGCATGAGCTGCTCAGCCTGGCCAATTTGTAGCATGTAAATGCACATGTTCTGAAAACTATGATTAAAATACAGTTGTAGATTAAAACATGGTAATGAAACTTATGATGAGATATTTCCTTCTAAATTTTTGCTTTTAGTGGCGGCATGATTTTGTGCATGGATGGATAAAAGTACCTGTGACTCATGAAACTCAGGAAGAATGTCTTGGGATGGCAGTGTTAGATATGATGAGAATAGCCAAAGAAAAGGATCAAACTCCACTGGCCATTTATAATTCTATCAGGTAATTTTCTTTTGCAAATCCTTATACATAAGTGGGAATAGTTAGAGATTTCATATAATTCATACATATTTTCTGGACTTACCCATGCCTTTTGATTTTATAATGCTAGTTAAGTACCCCTTGTTTAAAATGCTTGAGATCAGAAATGTTTCGGATTTTGGATATTTTCAGATTTTGGAATATTGGCATTGTACTTACCAGTTGGGTACCGCCAATCCAAAATGCTCTAACGAGCATTTGCTTTAAACATCATGTTAACATTCAAAAGTTCTGGATTTTAGAATAGTTCAGATTTCATGTATTTGGAAGAGGGCTAGTCAACCTGTAATAAAAAAGTCCTATGGGTAACTTTTATTTATTGGGAGTACAACACGCTTTGTAAGGTGAAATTATTGAAAGAGTTGTACTGCAGGAAATATCATAGGTATGATATCTATTATTTGATTTCATTTATTCTGAGAAGACTAGGGAAGTTCAGAGGAACCGAAGAAACACCTGGAGGCATACTTTGTGATAGTAGATCTTCCTGTTGGCTATATGAATGACCTGAATAAGTATTTCCCACATGGTGGTGTATATTTTATTTACATTAGAATCACATGGGGGTGCCTGTTAAAATCAAAGATTTCTGGGTCCTAATCCAAGAGATTTGTATTCAGTAAATCCATGGTGATGCCCACAAATAGGATTTTCTCCAGGTGCTCTAGTGTATTCTTTTCTTTTTCTTCTTTCTCTCTTTTTTTTATTTGTACTTTGGGTTCTGGGGTACATATGCAGATCATGCAGGATTTTTGCATAGGTACACACATGGCAATGTGGTTTGCTGCCTCCATCCCCCCCCCCCCCCGTCACCTACATCTGGCATTTCTCCCCATGTTATCCCTGTCCAACCTCCCCACCCCACCCCCGCTGTCCCTCCCTTGGCCCCACCCAACAGATCCCAGTGTGTGATGATCCCCTCCCTGTGTCCATGTGTTCTCTTTGTTCAACACCTGCCTATGAGTGAGAACATGCGGTGTTTGATTTTCTGTTCTTGTATCAGTTTGCTGAGAATGATGGTTTCCAGATTCATCCATGTCCCTACGAAGCACACAAACTCATCGTTTCTTATGGCTGCATAGTATTCCATGGTGTATATGTGCCACATTTTCCTAGTCGAGTCTATCGATGGGCATTTGGGTTGGTTCCAGGTCTTTGCTATTGCAAACAATGCCACTATGAATGTATGTGTGCATGTGTCCTTATAACAGAATGATTTATAATCCTTTGGGTATATACCCAGTAATGAGATTGCTGGGTCAAATGGAATTTCTATTTCTAGGTCCTTGAGGAAGTGCCACACTGTCTTCCACAATGGTTGAACTAGTTTACACTCTCACCAACAGTGTAAAAGTGTTCCTATTTCTCTACGTCCTCTCTAGCATCTGTTCTCTCCAGATTTTTTAATGCTCACCATTCTAACTGGCGTGAGGTGGTATCTCGGTGTCATTTTGATTTGCATTTCTCTAATAATCAGTGATGATGAGCATTTTTTCATATGTTTATTGTCCTCATATATATCTTCTTTTGAAAAGTGTCTGTTCATATCCTTCTCCCACTTTTGGATGGGTTTGTTTGTTTTTTTTCTTGTAAATCTGTGTTAGTTCTTTGTATATTCTGGATATTAGCCCTTTGTCAGATGGGTAGATTGCAAAAATTTTTTCTCATTTGGCTGGCTGCTGGTTCTCTCTATTGATTGTTCCTCTTGCTGTACAGAAGCTCTGGAGTTTAATTAGGTCCCATTTGTCCATTTTGGCTTTTGTTGCCAATGCTTTTGGTGTTTCAGTCATGAAGTCCTTGCCTGTGCCTATGTCCTGAATGGTTTTGCCTAGGTTTTGTTCTAGGGTTTTTATGGTGTTAGGTCTTAAGTTTAAGTGTTTAATTTATCTGGAGTTAATTTTAGTGTAGGTATCAGGAAGGAGTCCAGATTCTGCTTTCTGCACACTGCTAGCCAGTTTTCCTGACACCATTTATTAAAACAGGGAATCCTTTCCCCATTGCTTGTTTTTGTGAGGTTTGTCAAAGATAAGGTGGTTGTAGATGTGTGGCATTGCCTCCAAGGCCTTTGTTCTGTTCCATTGGTCTATGTCTCTGTTTTGGTACTAGTACCATGCTGTTTTGATTACTGTAGCCTTGTAGTATAGTTTGAAGTCAGGTAGCCTGATGCCTCCAGCTTTGTTCTTTTTGCTTAGCATTGTCTTGGCTATGTGGACTCTCTTTGGTTCCATATGAAGTGTAAGGTGGTTTTTTCCAGTTCTGTGAAGAAGGTCATTGGTAGCTTGATGGGGATAGCATTGAATCTATAAATTACTTTGGGCAGTATGGCCATTTTCACGATATTGATTCTTTCTAACCATGAGCGTGGAATGTTTCTCCATTTGTTTGTGTCCTCTCTTATTTCCTTGAGCAGTGGTTTGTAGTTCTCCTTGAAGAGGTCCTTTACGTCCTTTGTTAGTTGTATTCCTAGGTTTTTTATTCTCTTTGCAGCAATTGTGAATGGGAGTTCGCTCATGATTTGGTTCTCTTTAAGTCTGTTATTGGTGTATAGAAATGCTTGTGATTTCTGCACATTGATTTTGTATGCTGACACTTTGCTGAAGTTGCTTATCTGTTTCAGGAGATTTTGGGCTGAGATGATGGGGTCTTCTAAATATACAATCATGTTGTCTGCAAATAGTGACAATTTGACTTCCTCTTTTAATCGAATACCCTTTTTTTTTTTCTTGCCTAATTGCTTTGGCTAGAACTTCCAATACTATATTGAATAGTAGTGGTGAGAGAGGGCATCCTTGTCTAGTGCCGGATTTCAAAGGGAATGCTTCCAGTTTTTGCCCATTAAATATGATATTGGCTGTAAATTTGTCATAAATAGCTTTTATTATTTTGAGATATGTTCCTTTGATACCTAGTTTATTGAGAGTTTTTAGCATAAAGGGCTGTTGAACTTTGTCAAAGGCCTTCTCTGCATCTATTGAGATAATCACGTGGTTTTTGTCTTTGGTTCTGTTTATGTGGTGGATTACATTGATAGACATGCGTATGTTGAACCAGCCTTGCATCCCCGGGATGAAGCCTACTTGATCGTGATGGATAAGCTTTTTGATGTGCTGTTGCAGTCGGTTTGCCAATATTTTATTGAAGATTTTTGCATTTATGTTCATCATGGATATTGGCCTGAAGTTTTCTTTTCGTCTTGAGTCTCTCTTGGGTTTTGGTATCAGGATGATGTTGGTCTCATAAAATGATTTGGGAAGGATTTCCTCTTTTTGTATTGTTTGGAATAGTTTCAGAAGGAATGATTCCAGCTCCTCTTTGTACGTCTGGTAGAATTCAGCTGTGAACCCATCTGGACCAGGACTTTTTTTGGTTGGTAGGCTATTAATTATTGCCTCAACTTCAGCCCTTGTTATTGGTCTGTTCAAGGTTTCAACTTCTTCCTGGTTTAGGCTTGGGAGGGTGCAAGTGTCTAGGAGTTTATCCATTTCTTTCAGGTTTACTGGTTCATGTGCATAGCATTGTTTGTTGTAGTCTCTGATTGTATTTTGTATTTCTGTGGAGTCAGTGGTGATACCCTCTTTATCGTTTTTTATTGCATCTATTTGATTCTTCTCCTTTTCTTTTTTATTAATCTGGCTAGTGGTCTGTGTTTTTTGTTGATCTTTCAAAAAACTAGCTCCTGGATTTATTAATTTTTTGAAGGATTTTTTGTGTCTCTGTTTCCTTCAGTTCTGCTCTGATCTTAGTTATTTCTTGTCTTCTTCTAGCTTTTGAGTTTTTTTGATCTTCCTCCTCCAGTTCTTTCAATTTTGACAATAGGGTGCCGATTTTAGATCTTTCCTTGCTTCTCATGTGGGCATTTATTGCTATAAATTTCCCTCTAGATACTGCTTTAAATGTATCCCAGAGATTCTGGTATGTTGTATCTTCCTTCTCATTGGTTTCAAAGAACATGTTTATTTCTGTCTTCATTTCATTGTTTATCCAGCTGACATTCAGGAGCCATTAGTTCAATTTTCATGAAGTAGTATGGTTCTGAGTTAGTTTCTTAATTCTGAGTTCTAATTTGATTGCACTGTGGTCTGAGAGACTGTTATGATTTCTGTTCTTTTGAATTCGCTGGGGAGTGATTTACTTCCAATTATGTGGTCAATTTTAGAGTAAGTGCCATGCGGTGCTGAGAAGAATGTATATTCTGTGGGTTTGGGGTGGAGAGTTCTGTCGATGTCTGTTAGGTCCGCTTGGTCCAGATCTGAGTTCAAGTGCTGGATATCCTTGTTAATTTTCTGTCTCATCGATCTAATATTGACAGTGGAGTGTTAAAGTCTCCCACTATTATTGTGTGTGTGTCTAAGTCTCTTTGTAGTTTAAGAACTTGCTTTATGAACCTGGGTGCTCCTGTATTGGGTCCATATATATTTAGGATCGTTAGCTCTTCTTTATGGCATTGATTCTTTTACCATTATGTAATGCCCTTCTTTGTCTCTTTTGATCTTTCTTGGTTTAAAGTCCATTTTCTCAGAGACTGGGATTGCAACTCCTTTTTTTTGCCCTCCATTTGCTTGATAAGTCTTCCTCCATCCCTTTATTTTTAGCCCATGTGTGTTCTTACACATAAGATGGGTTTCCTGAATACAGCACACTGATGGGTTTTGACTTTTTATCCAGTTTGCCAGTCTGTGTCTTTTGATTGGGGCATTTAGCCCATTTACATTTAGGGTTAATGTTGTTATGTGTGAATCTGATCCCGCTATTTTGATGCTAGCTGGATGTTTTGCCTGTTATTTGACGCATTTTCTACATTGTGTCGATGGTCTTTACCATTTTGTGTGTTTTTGGAGTGGCTGGTACTGGTTGTTCCTTTCCTTGTTTAGTGCTTCTTTCAGGAGGAGCTCTTGTAAGGCAGGCCTGGTGGTGATGAAATCTCTGAGTAATTGCTTGTCCGTAAAGGATTTTATTTCTCCTTCGCTTATGAAGCTTTGGTTGGATATGAAATTCTAGGTTGAAAATTCTTTTCTTTAAGGATGTTGAATATTGGCCCCCACTCTTTTCTGGCTTATAGAGTTTCTGCAGAGAGATCTGCTGTGAGTCTGATGGGCTTCCCTTTGTGGGTAATCCAACCTTTCTCTCTTGCTGCCCTTAGCATTTTTTCCTTCTTTTCAATCTTGGTGAATCTGACGATTATGTGCCTTGGGGTTGCTCTTCTTGAGGAATATCTTTGTGGTGTTCTCTGTATTTCCTGGACATGAATATTGGCCTGCCTTGCTAGGTTGGGGGAAGTTCTCCTTGATAATATCCTGAAGAGTGTTTTCCAGCTTGGATTCATTATCTCCGTCACATTCAGTTACACCTATCAAACGTAGATTAGGTCTTTTCACATAATCCCATCGTTCTGGGAGACTTTGTTCATTTCTTTTCACTCTTTTTTCTCTATTCTTGCCTTCTCATTTTATTTCATTGAGTTGATCTTCAGTCTCTGATATCCTTTCTTCTGCTTGGTCAATTTGGCTATTGAAAGTTGTGTATGCATTGCGAAGTTTTCGTGCCGTGTTTTTCAGCTCCATCAAGTCGTTTATATTCTTCTCTAAGCTGTTTATCCTAGTTAGCATCTCATCTAACCTTTTTTCTAGGTTCTTAGTTTCTTTGCATTGGGTTAGCACATGTTCTTTTATCTCAGAGAAGTTTGTTATTACCCACCTTCTGAAGCCTGTTTCTGTCAATTCATCAGATTAATTCTCCATCCATCTTTGATCCCTAGCTGGTGAGGAGTTGTGATCCCTTGGAGGAGGAGAGGCGTTCTGGTTTTTGGTGTTTTCCTCCTTTTTGTGCTGGTTTCTTCCCATCTTATTGGTTTTATCTACCTGTGGTCTTTGTAGTTGGTGACTTTAAGATGGGGTCTCTGAGTGGCCGTCCTTTTTGTTAATGTTCAAGCTATTTCTTTCTGCTTCTTAGTTTTCCTTCTAACAGTCAGGCCCCTCTGCTGCAGGACCGCTGGAGGTCCATTCTTGACCCTGCTCACCTGGGGATCACCTGCGGGGGCTGCAGAACAGCAAGGGTTGCTGCAGGTTTCTTCCTCTGCTATCCTCGTCCCAGAAGGGTACCTGCCAGATGTCGGCTTGAGCTCCCCTCTGTGAGGTGTCTCTTGGGTATATGGGGGTTGGGGAGCTGCTTGAGGAGACAGTCTGTCCCTCATAGGAGCTCAAGTGCTGTGCTGGGACCTCCATTATTCCATGCAGAGCTGCTGGGCAGGTACCTTTAAGTCTGCTGCAGCTGAACTCATAACCGCCTCTTTTCCCCGGTTTTCTGTCGTAGGAAGGTCAGCTTTATTTATAAGTCCCTATTGTGCTGCTGCCTTTTTGTATAGATGCCCTGCCCTCCATGCAGTAGTCTAGTCACAGTCTGCCAGCAGAGGTGTTGCTTAGCTGCTGCAGGCTCTGCCCTGCTGCTGTGTGAACTGCCTGGGTAGTGGCAGACTGCCTCGGTAGTGGGGGATGCCCTTCCCCACACTGAGCTGGACGGTCCTGGGTCCAGCTGCACTTGCTGCAAAACTCTCAGTCCAGAGCGTTTCACATTGCTTGTTTTGTCGGGGTGGTACCTGCCGAGCCAGATCCGCTGGCTCCCTGTTTTAGCCCTTTCCCTTTCATTTGAATAGGCGGCTCTGTCTCCCAGGACTTCTGGCCGCCAGCCAAAAGGCAGCCCAGACTTGTGTGAGTTTATGTGTGCCTACTTGGCACTGGCTGAAACTGCTGCGCTGAAAACTCGTGGAGCTTTTCGGCCGGGAATCTCCTGGTCTGTGGGCAGTGAAAACTTGTTTGGAAATGTGGTGAGCACTCACCCTCTGCACTGTTCTCGCTGGGAACTGCACTCCGGAGCTGTTCCTATTTGGCCTTCTTGGATCTCTAGGGTATTCTTACACAAGTAATCCAAACTATTCTTCAAATTATTCTTCTGCATATAGAACTTGACTATCATGACAAATAACAGTTTTTTGAAACTCTACAAGCTATAAAACTACTTTAAAAAAAGTATATATACCTTTAAAAAGGTATATACAACTATGAGAATGCTTTGACTTTTTTTAAGTTTGAAGGCTGCGTATGTATTTTATTACATACTTTCCAGATTAAAAATTTGAGTATGTCATGAATGTGGTTAAAGCTCCCTTTTTTGAAATCGTTCTTCCATTAGAGTAGTTTCTTTGCCGAGTGTCATCAAAAGAGTTACATACCCAATTTGCAGATTATCAATTTCTGTGTTTCTCTTTTTGGTTTTAAATATTCTTGTTTGACTTTCAGATGTCTGTTAGGCCTTAACCCAAGAGTGTAGGCCATAGAGGATGATTTTAGGAACTCTGGAATATAGAAGAGTCCAAAGCCCAAAGCAGGGAAAAAAATCCACATTCATTCATTCATTTAACAGCTCTTTATTGAATACTTGCTGTATGCCAGGTTATAGTAGAACACAGTTGCAGGAAGAGTATCTTAGATGTGGTTACATAGAAACCAAAGGAATTGAGGGGAATGCAGTTGAAGAGCAGAAGCTTTGGCCCATTGAAGATGAATGTTATAAATATGAAGCCATCTCTAGACTTACGCTATTGTGGGATATTTCTGCTTTGGAAACCATGAGGTCATCCAAGTCTTGGCACAGTCTTTCTATGTAGATTGTAGTTTCTTACAGGTCGAGAATCATGTCATCTATAACACTTCTCCCTACATTATTTAGCCTAGTGTCTTAAACTTAATGACTATTTAGTAACTGTATTTATCTATTCTTTTAACTTATGTTCTTAGTCAGGATATAAACACACGTACAAAATGCTGCATATTTCTTTTTTACTGCTTTACTTTAAAAATAGTGTAGATATTAAACATTCATATAAGATTCCATGATATTTTAAGAGTTTATTGAGATATAATTTATAAATCATAAATCTCATCCATTTAAAGTGTTCAATTTAATACTTTGTAGTGTATTCACAGGGTTGTATTAAGATGACCGCAATCTAATTTTAGGACATTTTCATCCTTTCTGAAAGAAATCTCATGCCCATTAGCATTCAGTCCTCATCCCACTTTCCCCCAGCCTCTGGAAACCACTAATCTTTCTGTTTGTGTGGATTTTCCTGTCTCAAACATTTTGTGTAAATAGAATTATGCAAAATGTGGGGCGGCATTTTTTTGTCTGTCTTCTTTCACTTAGTATGATGTTTCCAAGGTTCATCCATGTTGTAGAACGTATCAGTACTTCATTTCTTTTTATTGCTGAATCATATTGCATTATATGGATATACCACATTTTGCTTATTTGTTTTTCACTTGATGAAAATGTGGGTTGCTTCCATGTTTTGGCCATTGTGACTAATGCGACTATGAACAGTTGTATATGAATAATTTTGTGGAGGTGTTTTTTCATTTTTCTTATGCATATATTTAAGAGTGGAATTCCTGGATCATATGGTAATCTGTTAACTTTCTGAGGAACTGCTTGATGTTTCAGAAGTAGCTGTGCCACTTTACATTCCCACTAGCAGTGCATGAAGAGTTCCAACTTTTTCAGCACTTGTTTCTGTCTTTATTTTACCCCCTCCTAGTAGGTGAAAGTGCTGTCTCATTCTAGTTTTGATTTTCATTTCTCTAATGACTACTGATGTTTAGCATCTTCTCATGTACTTCTGGCTATCTGTATGTCTTCTTTAGAGAACTGTCTATTTGAATTCATTGCTCACTTTTTAATTGGGTTATTTGTCTTACTGAGTTTAAAAAATTCTTTTTATATTCTGGGTACAAGTCTCCACATACAATCATATTTATTTGCAAATATTTCCTCCCATTCTGTGTATTGTTATTTTACTTTCCTGAAGGTATCATTTGTAGCACAAAAGTTTTAATTGTGAAGTAGTCTAATTTGCCCAATTTTTCTTTTGTTTCTTGTGCCATGTGGAAATGTGGTTTTAGCAACATGGATATCTTTCTTGGTTTTAGCAAGAGCAGTTTCTCTTGAAATGATGGAACGGAAGCCACGTTGGAATGAGTCGAGGGATAGATGGAAAGCAAGAAAATGGAAATGGCTATGTACATTTTTTCAAAAAGAGGCCAGATAGGCTGTGGCTAGAGGGAAATGTGGGCTTAAGATATTTTACATTTTAGATGGGAAGAATATTAATTCAGCAAGCCCTTTGTGTCTGTGGATTCCACATCTAATATGTCATAGAATGAAGTCCAGAATGGTTTCCTGGATTTGATGATGCTTGAGCTGAGCCTTGTAGAATGAGTAACTAGATAGGAGATGGGTGATTAGAAGAAAGATTAGCATATATTAAGGCATGGAAAATTATTTGATTGTACTTTAGAAGTAATATGTTATTTAGAAGCAGAGAAATATCTACCTTCTTTAGAATATTGTACATAGAGATGAATGTACAGAAAAGTCAGAACATTTGTAAATGGAATTGTTTTGATCGCAAAGGAATTTTTAGGAGTTGAAGCTGGCTTAACAAAATAATATATATATGTATGTATGTTTGCATAATGAAAATAGCTTCCAACAAAATGTAACAATTTCCAAAATTCAGGTATATTTGGGAGTACAACATCATAGGAAGTATTTGCAGCACAGCACAATATGTGCCAAAAATATTATCTTATAAACCATTAACTCTGGTATATGAAGTAGAGAAAATGAATTTTTAGAGACTCTATTGTTAAATAGACTGAGGATTCATTAGGGGGAAGAAGATTAACATCTTCTATTGTAAACATTGATGATAAAGAGAATGTGTGGATATATTTATATCATCAAATAAAATCTTAAAGTTTTATACTTTGTGGATAGAGGTTAGGTCAACTTACTCCACTTGACCACTGTGTTGTAATACCTACTTAATCATGGAAAAAGGTGGTAACTTCTCTTTCAACTTTTAGATTTATCTTCCAATTTTTGTTTTGTTTTTCCTGTATGTGCTCTTTATCCCTAGCTACAAGACATTCTTACCAAAATGTATTCGAGCAAAGATCCAAGACTATCACATTTTGACAAGGAAGCGAATAAGGTACAGATTTCGCAGATTTATTCAGCAGTTCAGCCAATGCAAAGCCACTGCCAGAAACCTGAAACTTAAGTATCTTATAAATCTGGAAACTCTGCAGTCTGCCTTCTACACAGAGAAATTTGAAGTAAAAGAACCTGGAAGTGGTCCTTCAGGTGAGGAGATTTTTGCAACCATTATAATAACTGGAAACGGTGGAATTCAGTGGTCAAGAGGGAAACAAAAAGAAAGTGAGACACTGACAGAACAGGTAATCCTTAATGATATGTTCTCATTTTTTGTTATTTTAAGTAGAATGGAAGTAAAAACAAAGTAATTTTAATCATTTGCATCATGGTCTTGGACTTCTCCCGTTTGATAGAAGTGGAAGTTTTTAATAGTGTGAAGCCATCAAGGTCATATATTTCTTTTGCTGACTATTCATAAATGGTTTTTTCGTTTAATTTTTTAGGACAAAATAATTAGCAATGGCTATATTATAGTTTCAGAAAGGTTATCACATTCTAAAAGTGATTTTAAAGGTCTTTCGACTTTCTTTCACTATTAGTGGTAATAGAAGGCATAATATAAAACTCATTAACTAGAAAATATATTAATTGTTTTTATGATGTACACCTGTTAAATAATTAATTTAATTTTTTAAGGTTTGCATTGCAAGTTTTAAGTTTGTTAATATCTGTGTTGTTCATAGATTGTTACTAGAGATTTAGAGGGATTTGTTTTTTTATTTTTCATCTTTGGTAGTCACATTTCCAATTCTGGCAGTGGTTTCTACTAATGTTAATTGAATGAAGAGTGCCATAGCACATTTTAGATTCCTGGCATCATTTAATGCTCTCATGTTTAAGTCAAGCAAGATGCAGCATAGTCTTAGGGTTAGATTGAGAGAGGAAATCACATTTAATGCTTATCTATTGTTATCAATACCTTTTTTATTTTAAATAATTTGGAAGAATGTTGTCTTCATAAGTATTGTTTTAAAACGGCTCCATAAATTCTACCTGCTTTTAATTATAGGATTTACAGTTGTATTGTGATTTTCCTAATATTATTGATGTCAGTATTAAGCAAGCAAACCAAGAGGGTTCAAATGAAAGCAGAGTTGTGACTATCCATAAGCAAGATGGTAAAAATCTGGTAAGTTTGCTTTATGATTGAATAATGGTTTCATTTTACAGTTCTCAGAAACATGTATTTTAGAATCTTAGTACCAAAATTATTTTCTTATAGGAATTTTGATTGTAGTTAAATATAACTCTAAACATAAACATCCGTTCAGTAAACTTTTTGATAACATCTAGCTTTTTGTATTACTATCACCATTTTCCTACAGAGTTTCTTGTACTATACAGTACTTTTTTAACTCATATTTATGATTAGCAAAGCACCAGTTACTTTTTCCCCCATCTCTAGATTATACTAGTTCCCTGATGTAACGCTCACCCCCTGACTAAAATATTTTATCAACAGGGATGTGTGTGTGCTAGTTATACTGCCTAATTAAAGGAGAAAAGTAAAACAATACTGTCTGGAATTTACATAACAAAATGTAAACCAATCCCAGGTCAGCCCCACCCAAGCTGTAAGACATGATTGATTCTAAAAGATTAACCCTTTCTCTTTCTTTAAATAGCTTCAGGAATCTAATTTACTTTAATGTAAAGGGAAGAAATGAATTCTTTTATGCTTTGCTCTTAAGTTTCTTATTTATCTGGCTCTGTCTTCTTTTTAACTCAGATGCTTCTTGACCCTTTCTGGCTTGAACTAATCATATTAATGTTATTTGTCTATTTATCTTAAATATATGTATGACTTACCTGTCTGACTGTTCCAGGGTTATATTACCAAAATTATAACTAACTTGCAACTCACTTTATTCAGCCTAGTTTTCTGTTCTTAGATAAAAATATGATAGTGTGCTTACTGCTTAGTAGACTGTGAGCCTCTTGAAGGATCATATTTTTATGTGTGTTTGTACCCCCTACACCTCGCACAGTGCTCAGGGCCTAGTTTAGAAAAAGCTTGATAAATATTTTATGGATACATGAAAGGATGATTAGTAATTATCAACCCCATTGTAGATCTATAATAAATATAAAAAATATATAATATAAAATTTAGCATCTTACTCATTTTTAAGTGTACAGTTTAGTAGTGTTAAGTATATTCACGTTGTTGTGCATCCAATTTCCAGAACTCTTTTATCTTGCAAAATTGAAGTCTACACCCATTAAATAACAACTCACCATTTCCCTCTCTTCCACTCCTTGCAACCACCATTCTACTTTCTTATTCTATGAATTTGACTACTCTAGATACCTCATATAAGTGAAATCAAACAATACTATCTTTTTGTGACAGGCTTGTTTTACTTAGCGTAATGTACTCAGGTTAATTTGTATTATGGCATGTATCAGAATTTCCCTAGTTTTTAATATATATATGTATTCTGTTGTGTATATATCACATTTTTTTATTCATTTATCCATCAATAAATATTCAGGTCGCTTTTTAACTTTTTTACTATTGTGAGTAATGCTGCTCTGAACGTGGATGTACAAATATCTCTTTAAGACTCTGCTTTCAATTCCTTTGGATATATACCTTCTATTAGTCCATTCTCACACTGCTGTAAAGATACTACCGGAGACTGGATAATTTATTTTAAAAAGGCGTTTAACTGACTTACAGTTCTGCATGGCTGGGAGGCCTCAGGAAACTTACAATCATGGCAGAAGGTGAAGGGGAAGAAAGGCATGTCTTAAATGGCAGCAGAAGAGAGAGTGCATAGGTGAAAGTGCCGCTTTTAGACCATCAGATCTCATGAGAACTCCCTCACTATCATGAGAACAGCATGGGGGAAACCACCCCTGTGATTCAGTCATCTCCCATCATGTCCTTCCCTCTACATGTGGGGATTACAATTCGAGGTGAGATTTGGGTGGGGATGCAGAGCCAAACTATGTCATACCTATAAGTAGAATTGCTGGATCACATGGTAATTCTACTTGTAATTTTTTAGGAACCCACCATGCTGTTTTCTGTAGCAGCTGCACCATTTTACATTCCTACCAGGAGTGCATTCTCTACATGCTCATCAAAACTTGTTATTTTCTGTTTTCTGATAGATAGTAGCCTTCTGATGGGTGTGAAGTAGTATCTCATTGTGATTTTGATTCACATTTCCCTAATGATTAGTGTTGCTGAGCATCTTTTCATATATGTATTGCCATTTATATATCTTCTTTGGAGAAATATATATATTCAAGTCCTTTGTTCATTTTTTTAATCAGTTTTTTTTCTGAATTATAGAAATTTTTTGTGTATTCTTGATATTAATCCCTTTTCAAATATATGATTTGCAGATATTTCTCCCATTCCATAGATTGCATTTTCTCTATGTTGCTTGTGTCCTTTGATGTACAGAAGTTTTAGCTAGTTCAACTTTTGTTACCTGTTTTTCTTTCTTTTTACTTTTTTTGTTGAGATACAATATGAACACAGTAAAGCACACTAATCTTACGTGTATAGCACAGTGAATCTTTACATATTTGTACATATGTGTAGCCACACCTACCTCAAAAAATAGAATACTTCTCTTACTCCTAGAAGGTTTCCACATGTATCTTTGCCATTATTCACCTCCACCCCTAACTTCTACTGTCAGTTAGTTTTATCCATTATAAAGGTTGTATAAATGGAATGATACTGTATGTATTCTTTTAACTAGATTCTTTTACTTAGTATAATGTTTGAAGATTCACTTACGTTGTTATATGTGTCAGTTCATTCTTTTTTTTTTTTTATTTTAAGACAGATTCTTGCTCTATTGCCAGCCTGGAATGCAGTGGTGTGATCTCGCCTCACTGCAATCTGCGCCTGCCAGGTTCAAGTGATCCTCCTGCCTCAGCCTCCCGAGTAGCTGGGGTTACAGGTGTACACCACTACACCCAGCTAATTTTTGTATTTTTAGTAGAGATGGGGTTTCACCATGTTGGCCAGGATGGTCTTGATCTCCTGACCTCGAGATTCACCCGTCTTGGCCTCCCAAAGTGCTGGGATTACAGGCATGAGCCAGTGTGCCTGGCTAGTTCATTCCACTTTATTGCTGGGTAGTACTGAATTGTTGCATTATATATCAAATTTTTAATTTATTCTGTGTGGGTTATTTTCAGTTCAGGGTTTTTAGGGATAAAATTACTATGAACATTCTTTATTACATATTTTTGGTGGACTTATGCACTCAATTTTTTGTGTATATATATATATATATATACATATATATACACACATATACCTAGGCATGGGATTACTGAGTCATAGCGATAGCTTTAATATCCTGCCAAACAATTTTTTGTAGTTCTGTCAGTTCACTCTTCCTTCAATAATGTATGAAAATTACAGTTGTCTCATATCCTCATTAACTCTTAATTTTGTCAGTCTAAAAATGGCTTAGTGTGTCTGGTGGATGTGTACTGGTAGCTCATTGTAGTTTTCATTTTCATTGCCCTGGTGATGATGTTGAATACTTTTTCACTTATTGTTTTTCTGCATATCCTTCTTACAAAGTGCCTGTGACAGTAGTAGAGTCTCTATAGATCCTGGGTATATGTCTTTTGTAGGATATTTGTAAAATGTATATAGGCATACGTCAGAGATATTGCTACTTCAGTTCCAGACCATTGCAATAAAGCAAATATTGCAATGAAGTGAGTCACACAAATTTTTTGGTTTCTCAGTACATAGAAAAGTTACATTATACTATAATGGAATCTATTAAGTATGCAACAGCATTATATCTTAAAAATTAAGTTAAAACACTTTATTGCTAAAAAATGCTAGTGATAATTTGAGCCTCCAGAGTTACAATCTTTCTGCTTGTGAGAGTATTACTTTGATGTTGATGGCTGCTGACTGATCAGAGTGATAGTTGGTTAATGTTGGGGGTGGCTGAAGCAATTTCTTAAAATAAGGTAACAACGAAATTTACTGCATCAGTAGACTCTTCCTTTTGTGAAAGATGTCTCTGTAGCATGTATGGTGTTTGGTAGCATTTTACCCACAGTAGAATTTCTTTCAAACTGAGTCAGTCCTCTCAAACCCCGCCACTGCTTTATCT